>JAQISU010000047.1:3030000-3715000 GCA_029339505.1 Unio delphinus | reverse complement strand
CACCCCAGCGACCGTCTGCCTTAACGGAATCTATTTTCAGCAAGTAGAGGAATTTAAATACCTGGTGTCCATAATCCGAAGCAGATCAATAGCGGCCTCCACCGACATCTCGCATCGCCTGGGACTGGCAACGTCTGCGTTCGGGTCACTAGCTTGGTGCATATGGAGAAAAGAGGCCCTTTCGGTGGTGACCAAAGTGCGTCTATACCGCACTCTCATCCTCCCAATACTACTATATGGAGCAGAGACGTGGGTCCTCCTAGACGCGGACCTCAAGAAGCTGGAGGTATTTCAAATGCGCTGCCTCAGACGAATACTGAGAGTAAACCTTCTGGACAGAATCTCAAACGTGGAAATCGGGGCCCGATGCTCTCACCAACCGACAGTGGAATCACTGATTAGACGTGCTAGGCTTCGCTGGTTTGGTCATGTCTGCCGAATGGAAGAGAGGCGTCTACCGTATCAAGCCCTGTGGCGCACCAGACCGGAAACCTGGAAGGTCTCAAGAAATGCACCAAAGAAAACCTAGATCAAACAAGTGGATAAAGACCTGGCGAACTATGGCATCACCTCGGCACATGCCAAAGAAAATGCCACACGGGACCGAAAATGGTGGAAGGAAATAATTGAATTCAATCTGGTCCCGTAGATATATATCTATCTATTTATAGAGAGAGAGAGAGAGAGAGAGAGAGAGAGAGAGAGAGAGAGAGAGAGAGAGAGAGAGAGAGAGAGAGAGAGAGAGAGAGAGAGAACTTTTTCTATCAAATGCATTGATACCGAGACAAAAACCAATACGAAACCTATAATTGTAAACACAATATTCAATTTGTATGTCACCAAATACGAAATTATTATGTAAACTTCTGACAGAAAATTTTTAAGTTACAACTGAAAACTTTCTGGAATTATTTACGTCAAACATTCTTAATGTACTATTATTATTATTATTTACGTCATTTACTATATTTTGAAACCGCTCCAGTGACCTAGTGGTTAGAGCGTCAGCCGCGGACAGTACAAACAGCTGCCACGCTTGGCAATCAGTATCAAGAAGTTAGTGTTAGGACTTGTCGGCCTGGTGTCAGGATAATGTCACTGGATGGGACATCATGCTACATGTCTGCGGCATGATGCCCAGTGTTAGACATCACTATAAACTGCCTCACTGCAGACATCGTAGCGATATGACTGAAACAGTGTTTCAGCTACGTTAAAAATCCTAAGAACACATACATACTATATTTTGACATTATTTCATATAATCTACAATCATCTCTGTTGACATTATGCATACTTCTTTCCTATAATTTTTCAGTTTTTTTATTATTATTAGCGAGTTTGTTTGCATGTTATTTTTATCAGAACCTTCTTATATCTTTAAGTTTGCTGCAAACGCAGCAATTTTCTTTCTTACTGATTACTGATAGTCTGTACTGTTATTCTTTATTTATTACATTTGGTCTGTACTGTTATTCTTTATTTATTACATTTGGTCTGTACTGTTATTCTTTATTTATTACCTTTGGTCTGTACTGTTATTCTTTATTTATTACATTTGGTCTGTACGGTCATCTTATTGAATATTGATCGTATGTACAGACTCTTACGGACTATTGATGGTACCTACATAGTTATTCGTATTGATTACTGATGATGTGTACAGACGTATTGATGACTGATCGTACGTGCAGTATGATTCTTACTAATTACTGATTAAAGGTACATATATAGTAGGTTTGGTATTGATTCGTCATGGCAATTTCAGGATGATTATTATTGACTGTTGTCGGTATTTGAAGTAGGATTCTTATTTTTATTTTGTGTTGGTGTATGTACAGAACTACTGATTACTCACCACACGTACAATATAATTCTTATTAATTTCTTTTTAATTACTGGTGGTATGAACACTAGGAGTCATATTTTTATGGATGGTATGTAGAGTAGGATTCTTGTTAATTACTGATTGGACGTACCGTATGAATCTGTATGGAGTGTATAGTAGGATTCTTGTTAATTACTGATTGGACGTACAACATGAATCAGTATGGTGTATATAATATGATTCTTATTAATTACTGATTGGGCGTACATCAGGATTCAGTATGGAGTGTATAGTAGGATGCTTATTGAATAGTCGCAGCAAGTACTGAATGATTTTTTTAATTACGGATGCTGTAGAATTATTATTATTTACTGATGACAGATACATCAAGTTTCCTAATCTTACCTTAATTAATAATACAGCAAGTTTACAGCTTACAGTTGTGTTATTTTGTTTTCGTTTTCTCTGATGTATTGTATTTCCTTTTAATTTTCTCATGCATACATAATTAAATCTTCAGTAAATATTTCTCGTCTTATCCAGAGGACAATTTTTTAGCGACATCCTTAATTGTATGTAAATTCATTGATACTCCCGATGAGGTCCAGAAATCTTTTGGAGTTACGTCTTTGTTATTGTTGCTATAATCGTGTCTTTGATTCAATGTAGTATTGATCTGTGCCTAGACAATCCTATTTCCAATAGGTTTTCCCATTGTCTCGGAGGTTTTGGATGAAAGCGAAGATTTTTAACCAGACTGTATTCCCCCATCCACGATACATTCTTGAAATTTTGATGAACGTGTAGATATAAAATGAATACAAAGGCTGAAAAGTTAAGATAATATTTGATGCAGAAGTACATAAAATAAGACCCAGTCTCTTGAACCACAGCTTCAATGATATGTCATGTGGGATTAATGACAATTATGCAGCTATTCTTCCTCTCTTTTTCTGAGAATTTTGGAATAACGGTAGACAAGAAATACAGAGAGAGAGAGAGAGAGAGAGAGAGAGAGAGAGAGCAAATTTTCGGGGTTGCGAATTAATAGCTTGGTTAAAGTTATCTGGCAAAATATGAAGCTGGCTCAATGATTTACTATAATTTAGTCTTGAAATTTATCAGTGAGTGTCAGCCTGGAAAAATTTTAAACAATATTAATTTTAGTTTAATTTTTAAAAATTAAGGATAGTGATTACATTGATATGACAGAAACCTTAAGGAAATAACGTAAGGCAGCATGAGCAGTCATTCGCACTCAAACTGCGAACTTTTCTCTGCCAAATAACCAATTGCAATTCATCATGTTGGGCGAGATTTATAACAATAAACGTTGCCTAGCAATGTAAACAACTTCCATTACAAGTTTCTTGAAGAATCGTTCATGTCATTCATCGGGGGCATGTGTAACAAACAAATCAGTAAAAGAGAAATCTGCATATTTGATGCACAATCATTCAATGTTAAACATATCTGCTGTCTTTTCGGGCTGCTTCAACTAATGTAAGCAGTTTTGATTAAAAAGCAACGAGGCGTACACTCTTTGAACTTGCGTACAGCTATATAGTGTACTTCTTTTGGAGAGTTTGGTTCCGATGTCTGTCACGCGCACTTAATTTCAAACAGTTGGAATTTCCTATCCAACACTGATGTATTAGGGCTAAAAATGGCAATAGTCCAGGCTGATACAGATATGTCAGATTTGACATGGGGACTAGTCTGGGTTAAATAACGTGCAACTCTGTACCTATTACAGATTATACCTATCTATTAACAAACCCTGGGATTTTTTTTAATTGTTCTTATCCATATAAATTATTCTATTTGTTATTTACATGGTAACCAACCATATGTTTTTTTTTTGTTCAGAATATTTACCTAATAGGCACGATACGTATGAAAAGATATTAGAGTCTTACTATTATAGCAATCTTCATTCCGATTAATGGACTTATATTACAAGAACCAACAAGATCTTGGTTGTCAAGGTGCTTGATATTAAATGGCGAGTAATCCAATTAATGATATCTGAGTCAAAATTTTTTGTTTGTTTGTTTAGGATTTTTAACGTAGCTTTAACAATTTTTCAGTTATATCGCTACGATGTCTTTAGTGAGGCAGTCTATAGGGATATCAAAACTGCGAAAAGAGCTTTCGCTTTACATTTTTTGAGAAAGAAAGGATTGAAGACTCATGTAAACATTGTACCTTCTATATCTTTCCGGAAACATTCAATCTAGTTTTAGTTGCACTTCTTCACTGTAATATTCTAATGCTTATTCTAAAAAAATAGCAACTGGAAATAATAAGATGATTCTGCTTACATTTGCACCTGCAAAAAACTAAAATCAGGCAAAAGATTGCTAATTACCATCCATAGCGCATGTCCTAGAAAACTTGGCGTTTATATCCCTTTATACTAAATAACTTGGCATTTATACTAATATATTTGTCAGATATATCGCTGTATATTCGATAACTTGTTATTTACATTGCATTGTCAAGCACCTTACTTGGCTTTGATTCACTATTTACCATATAATTTGGCATTTATGTAGCTTTATACCTGATGACTTAGCATTTACATCGCTTTATACTAGATAATTTGGTATTTACTTCGTTTTTACAAGATAACTTTGTATTTACTTCGCTTTAGATTAGATAACTTGGCATGTACATCGCTTTATATTAGATAACTTGGTATTTACATCGCTTTATATTAGATAATTTGGCATTTACATCGCTTTATATTAGATAACTTGGTATTTACTTCGCTTTTTACAAGATAACTTTGTATTTACTTCGCTTTAGATTAGATAAATTGGCATGTACATCTTTTTATATTAGATAAATTTGTATTTACTCCGCTTTATATTAGATAACCTGGCATTTACATCGCTTTATATTAGATAACTTATTTACTTCGCTTTATGTTAGATAACTTGGTATTTACTTTGCTTTATATTAGATAGCTTGCCATGGGTTTCTCTTTGTATTACTCGATTTAGCATTATATTACTTTATACTCAATAAACGGAAATTTATATCGCTATAAACCCGATACATTTGTATGTATATTGCTTTATACTATTACCTTTGCCATTGATATCCCTTTATACTAGATAACTTGGCATTTATATAGCTTTATACCGGATTATTTGGCATTTATATCTCTTAAATCATATTACTTGACAGTTATGTCATAATCAATTGTGACACCTAAAATGCACACCTTCGACAGATAAAATGGATATAGAACTAAACCAAATATTTTAATATAATCAACACAATTTTTTAAAATTAATTTAATCTACACAATTTATTTGCAAAGTGCAGTGTTTGACCTAATGTAACGTAAATACATTTCGATGATGCAAAAACATCAACTCAGCATCGACAGGAGGAGATTACAACAGTACTACTAATACCGTACATTTCAATTATGCGAGTTATCAGCTCAACCTCAACAGGAGGTCGTAACATTACTACCAATACAGTTCAATGAGGCATGGCATCAACTCAACCTCAACATGAGGAGATTACAGCATTACTACCAATACATTTCAATGAGGCATGGCATCAACTCAACCTCGACAGGAGGAGATTACAAAAGAGCAAACCAATCTGCTTTTTATATAATTATAAAAGCAGAGGAGAGTTTTATTATGTTTAAATCATATAGTAGTTAATACTCTGGAAGCTAATATATTTAGATAAAAGAGAATTTTATCAAAAGAATACCTTCGTCATCACTCTTTCAAATCATAAAACAGTTTACATTTTAATCGAAGTACTGGAACATTTACCACTCTGCTGTAATATTTCTTTCAGACGCGACTCAATATGTTTTGCCATGCATTGTTCCTTTAATTCAAACTTCTCCAGCATTTCTGTCCTGCATCATGGTAGCTTGTCGGCAGCCACTCAAGTCTCAGGCGCGGCCAGTAGATGATATGCAAAAAAGATGCCATTAGCTTAAAGTAGGCCCATGTGTTTTCTGGTTTTCTTTCTCTACCAGTTAGACTGGCCGTCATGTATAACCTAACCTGTGCTCGGAAATGGCGTAAACTCCAAAACAACAACAATAATACCTTGCCTGAATAAAGTCGCACACGAAGTGACTGGTCGATGCTACGTGTTTGCCTTTCAAAAATGTAACTGAATAATATTGTTATGATCAAAATAAGACAAAACATATGGATATGTGGTTTAAGATAAGAAGTAAATATTTATTTTCATGTTTCAATTCTGTCCAATTTCACCGTCAGTCGTATTACCATCATGTGATCAGTCTTTTTATTATGTTTACTGTTACTGTTGAAAGTTTCATCCTCCTTATAACGAATTTTATAGGGCGGAGAGATATAATATTCTGAATCATTAGCAAAAGCAGCTAGCTTTTTGATTTGATTCACGTCATAATAGCTATAATAGAGTCTCAAGTTCACTATATGGAATTGTCGGTACCTTTGTGACGTAATAACTCTTTCTTTTACGTATTTTCTGCTATTGTTTTTGCAAAAGTTTTCAAAAATGTGTTAAAATGTGAGATACAAGTCACTCTGTTTGACGATTTCATGACGATAACTATAGTCGTATACTATGCTGGTACATCACAGTTTGCGATAATAAAACAACCATTAATACCATCAGATCCTCAAATGCAACTGTGGTTTCAGAACGTGGATCTACCTATAAAATGTGCACATCATCAAAAACGCTTAGGATTAATACCAGGCTTTAATTAGAGAAGGTGGAGACTTCAATGGTCATTGTGCCTTCACAAATTGAGTCTTACGTGTTACAGGTAAGTGGAGCCAATACAAGGGATGTTTCTGGCAGTATACCCACTAATCAAGTCCTCGGATCTGCAAACATGATTGTTATCCTCTATTCAAACATAAGTGTAACACGTTGTTCATGAAAGTAGTAAATGGGATTCTTCAGGGGCAGAAAGAGTATTGAAGTCGCAAAAGTGTTGGCATTTCCCACAGCATTTTGTCCATTTTACCATTGTATCGATTCCAGTGTTGAGATGCCTCCAATAAGGTAACGTGTCCCTTTTGCATGTGTCTTACAATAGGTTTTTGCATAAAGCCCCTCGCGGAAAGTGTAATGCATTTTCAGGACACAAGGTACTAAATAAATGGAAGAACTGCGAACCAGTTAAGAAACTGGTGAAGAAATAATATAGTATATACAGGTTTGGTGGTCCATAATTGGTTAAAAATGAAAAGTAAAAGTTTAGTAATGCTATCTTTTGAGAGCTTATCCTAGCGGTAATTTTAAATCGTATAGACAATATTCTTTTGCTGCAATTTTAGCATTTGTAGGGGTTTGACTTAGGAGTACTCAAAAGTGAAAGTAGCACCTGATTCATTTGGTGCAGAATCAATAACATATGTTTCATGCACATGTATATAAAAAACATGCCGCGGCTCATATGATGTTCTCCACACATAAGCTTGCATCAAGGATAATTGTGCATGGAGAAATATAGGTCTGATCATTAGCACCCATAACTTATAAGTTATTGAGTTTTGAATTTGATGGTGTATGAATATGTATACTATGGGAGTTGAATTAGTGACTCCTTCGGGACTTGTCTCCACCTTAACTCAGCCATTTTGATATGTAATTTACAACGTTTGGCAGCTGTTAGGAGCCTTATTAAAAACGGCAAAAAAGTAATAATGGCAACCCAGAACTTATTACAGTTTAGAAACTGACATTTCATGCGTTTCCAAGAGAGGTGATTTGTTGAAACGCAATTTAAAAAGAATTTAATCACGCAAACTTTAAAAATTAAATTTCTAAGTGTAATCTAATCTCATATAATTTTAATCAGTCTACATCATTTGAAACTTTTCTTTGTCTCCATGTCTGGTTAAGATCAATTTAAAATGTTATTCCTGTGCTAGAACATGAAAAGCAATCCCATCACAGTGGATATTAATGAATTTAAGATGTCAAGTTCCACTGCATATGACTGCGTTCGTTTCTTTATGCAGTCGTAACTATGTGAATTACTCTATAAATTAAAAACTCTTCTATGCACTGTTTCAGATCGCTGTCACTTTATGATGCACTACTGTTCATTGCAATACACGCAGTTAGCGTGATTTATGGTTCTACGAGAGTACAAATCGATTACACTTTACTAAATAAATTATATTAATAAATAACAGATGTTTGGGAAAGACAGACAGAAATAACGTCTTATCAAATTCTTGCCAAGTATTAAATCAATCTACTTTCAATTTTCAAATATAGGCATTTAAAATATACAGCACTAGAGTAAGTTCTGCTTATATCTAGTTAGACAACAAGTAAAATAATTAGCAATTCCTATGAGAGGAATGTATTTGTTCGATTAATTTCTTGACATGCCTGAGATCAAATGTTTCGATCTGATAGCCAAGGTATAGCATGCGAGCGTTACTAAAAAAAAACAGGAGAAAGTAACTGCATAGCATGTCACTAATCAGAAATGACCTACAATCGACGTAGCACTGTGTCCAGTCAAACTTATATACACTCAACGTGGCCCATTCACAGACGAATAATATAAGTGCAATTAGGAATTCAGTATTCACTTTCGGGACTAATGAACTCAAAACGTAGTATAAAGGTGGTGTGTGTAGCATTTTTATAGGGTTTGATGGCACGTCAGCACATTCATGGCTGTCTAGTTCTGAGCAACGCTAGGTAGTAAAAATAATATACGATAAAACCATACCAAGATATCTAGGAAGAAAATCAGTGCCACCATAAGCAAATATTTACTATCGCACACATAATCAACGGTAACGGTACATGCAGATGTACACTGTATGCATCCTAAACAAATATAAAGACAATAGTGATAAAATCATTATAATGTATGGTGAAACAATGCTATATAAACCACGTGTCAGTTGGTGATGATGTGAGATCACCACTCATTATCGTGCATTATCATTTTATAGATGATGATCTACCACGGTTTTGTTACCCGGCTCGATGGACGGAATAATAGAGATCTGAGCAGATATATATATATATATATATATATATATATATATATATATATATATATATATATATATATATATATATATATATATATATATATATATATATATCTTGCTTTCAACTCTCATTTAGCTTTAGTTGAAGCCATCTAGGAAAAACAGTACACCCCTTTAAGCTAAAATGGAAGTATGGAAATATTCATGTACATTTTTTTGTAAATTTGGACGTTCAACGCTTTCGTTTGCTTATTGTTTGTCTTTTTTTGTGTTTGACTTTAAAACATATTCAAAAGCGAAAGTCCTATGCGCTTTGGATTGTTAAAAATTTTTTTCCACTGTTGGTTGCCATTATTAATCTGTCATGCAAGACTAGTTTGTAACGATTTTCAGCGCTTCCAACACTCACTGAGCCTTTGTCGCTGGTAATTACAAACAGAGACTTCATAACAAAACCGAACACACTAAACTGATAACGTATTAATGACTGTATATCAAATTGAAGTGCTGTTTGAACAGTTTAGATCTTGCGTTTTATTGATGGAAACTTCATTGAAGTTCAAACAATAATGACGCGACATCTCCAATATTCAAACAACATTCTTGTGTTTAATGTCTTTCTTTTAAGTATCATTTACTCTCCACAAAGAATTATTGAGAATCGATAGTACCGGTCGATTATATATCTTGGAAACTGTGTGTCACGAAATACGGTGCAGCGTATTTATTATTTCATACACTGGTAATACTTTAATTGTATGCATTGCATTTTGAGTATCTATATATGCTGATGAATGATTATTTACATGCCCAGGAAGTCTGATTGTTGTTATCCTATATGTAACAGATGTCTTACCCCAAATCATAATGTTTTAGTCATATCGTGTTTGATTGAAATTTTGTTAAATATAACACTGTACGGTAACGTAATGAAGGCCTTGATTTGTTTTAGGAGCCAGATAGAAGAACATATTTGCTTTAACATATAATCTGAATGATGTTACTATTACAGGATACATCTATCTCACACTTATCAAAACAGGTCATTTCAGATCAATCTTATCATAGAGAACATGCAGCATATCGCTTTGTAATCTTGTTTTTTTTTCAGTCACATAATCAACAAGAATTTTGCTTTGTATGTATTGATGATCATATTTTTTTTTCCTTTCACTACATTTTAAATATGTTAAAAGCAGGTAGAGGTTTTTTCACACCTTTATATTAATTGCTTTGGGTTGATGAGACTGCATCTCTTACTTTTAAGGGTAGCACGTGTATTAAAAGAACAAATACAATGGCTCCTAAGATTATATCTTAAGGTGCTCTACAATGGGAACTGATTAAGAGTATTTTTTCAACATCGACAAACGTTTTTTTTTTCTCACGAAAATTTCTTGATCTGCAATCTCGAACACCATTAAAAAATTAACCATTATGTACCAGCTAACTTTCCCTCATGGATGGCTTTCATCCACATGTCAATCATAGAGATACTTCAGTTTAACAAAAGTTGTTTTTGGAGACTATGATTGTTGAGATTTGTCATTAAATAAATGTGCACATTTCTTACTAGTGTTTTGGAACACGACATACTAATTTATATTGGTCCATAGTTTACATTATCTTTAAACCAATTGTATGCTGCTTTGTTAGATTTCCATGATTAGAACATTCTTTTATTCTCAGACTTTTCTTAAAATTTGTAAATGTAATGGTATTAGAAAAACAAGATGTACCTACATTACGACGAGAGGCTCCGAGTGGTCTAAAGCGTTTTCCGTTACGGATCACTGCCGTCTCGTCTCTGTGTGGGTTCGAGTCTAATATTCGGCTAATGTAGTTATGTGAGAAAGCTTGCCGGTAGCTTCTCGTGGGTCGGTGGTTCTTTTCTGGGGGGGGGGGGTCCTCGGGTTCTTCGTCCACCAATCATACTGGTCGTCATGTATAGCCTATCGTGTGCTGAAAAATGGCGTTAAACCATACAACAAAAACAACATTACGACATCATGGTCATATTGTGTCATGTACTGTAGGTTAGAACATCCAGCTGTTTGATATAAATCGAACCAAACTAGAAACTTTTTCAGGAATTTCAAATTTAAAACCATTAAGAATTATCAGTCTCATGTATGTCTTGTAATTTTAGAGGCGAGATTTACAAATAATTCATCGTAATATTTGTAATGTTATATGGATCAATAAAAAAGTTTTCATTATTAATAAATTTGTGGGCAGACTGGGCTCATTAGCCTTGGCAGGTAGCCAGTCTAAGAGAAGGGAAACTGACTCCAAACCCGGGCAGATGAAGCTCATTAGCCTTTTCAAGGCAGTTTGTCTTGGAGTAGAAAACTCTGATTTAAAACCAATCAAGTCCAATCCAATGGCTCCACTGCCTTGTGGATATCTTCGGGAGAAGGAAAGGCTACGGGAGTAAACCCAGACAGACAATCCGGAGTGGAGCCGCCAAGGCGGCTGGATGTCGACTACGACTTCCTTCCGGCAGCTCCTGCATCCAAACTGGAGCCAAATGTCATGCTCAGCATTCCTTTGGACCCCACCAGCAAGGACGAGAGGGGGATCCTGACGTGTGGGCAACCCAGGATCTCCATACTCCATGCCCAGGCTTGCGCCTTGGAGAGGTCACTCCAGTCTCGCTACTGAGTGAGGGAACAACACGGAAATTGACAGTTTATGGGTTATAAGTCCCACCCGATTGGCGTAGGGAAGGGACGCCACGGGTCAGCTTTGACGGTGGGAGGGATCATCTCGTCCCACTGGCCAACTACCACCCGCCTCAAGCCGGGCAGCCCCTGGTCAATAAGGTGTTGAATCGCCATCGTCTGCCTGCTTCAGTGGATGTCTGGTACTCAGTGTGTTACTCAACGTGACAAGCTGAAGGAAATTCCTCACCAAACAAAAGAAAAATAGAAACCAATAAAGAAGACTCCTGCTCTTCGACGTGCAAGCTGGAATGCGTGTACTATGTTTACAGGCATCTCCGATGACCTCAGAGAAATGGACGACACCAGGAAAACGGCCATCATCGATAGAGAACTCACCAGGCTAAATATCAGCATAGCTGCCATCCAGGACACTAAGCTAGCCTCAAATGGCTCCCTCAGAGAGGAAAACTACACCTTCTTCTGAAATGGTCAAGAACCTGAGGAGCCCCGTCAGCATGGAGTGGGCTTCTCCATCAAAAACAATATTTTGGCCTTGGTTGAACCTCTCACAGGGGGTACTGATTGTCTCTTGTCTATCCGCCTCACCACTGTTGCAGGTCCTGTCAACATCATCAGTGTCTACGCCACCACCCTCTCATCTACAGAAGACATAAAGGATCAGCTCTATGGGCAGCTGGACGATGAGATCAAAGGATGCCTCAAACACGAACCACTATTTCTCCTCAGCGAGAGACCGCTGGAGCTGTGCACCTACCTTGGCCTCTGCATAACAAACACCTTTTTCAAGGGTAAGCCACAACACAAAAAGTCATGGAAAAACCCCAGGTCCCATCACTGGCATCAACTCGACTTGGTCATCACCAGGCGCTCTGCCCTTAACAGCGTCTTCTCCACCAGAACCTACCACATTGCCGACAGTGACTTCGACCATGCCCCTCGTGAGCAGGAAGGTGAGACTACAGCCACAGACACTACACCGCTCAAAACCGAAAGGACACCCACGCATAAACACTGCACAGATGTCGGTCCCCTCCCAGGTGCTGGATTATGTGTCCACCCTGAACAAGGCTCTCCAAGACCTGCCAGAGCACGACGCCACAGCCAATTGGAACGCCATGAAGGGTGCCATCTACAAAACAGCCATATCCACGTTTGACAAAAGGGAACGACCCAGTCAGAACTGGTTCAACGCACACCTATCAAGGATGGAACCACTAATCGAGGAGAATCGAAAAGCCTTTTTAGCCTACAAAATATGCCCTAATGAACTGACGCCTACTTCTCTTAAAAGTGCCCGACGTAACCGCCAACACATCGCTAAACAGTGCGCGAACAAGTACTGGCAACAACTGTGTGAAGGAATTCGGCGCAGTTCCGAGTCCGGAAACATCCAAGGTATGTACAGTGGCATCAACAAGGCTCTAGGCCCAACAGTGAAAGGGGTCGCTCCCCTAAAATCTCTGAAGGGAGAGAAGATCACAGACCGTAGACAGCAGATGGCCAGATGGGTGGAACAATACTCAGAGCTATACTCCCGAGAAACGTTAGTCACCGAAACAGCCTTCAGCAGAATAAAGAATTTTCCCACCATGGAGGAGCTCGACCAAGTGCCAACCTTAACTACTTTGCCTCTGCTGGGAGGAAGGAGCAGTCCCCCAAGACATACACGCGTGATACCACGATTGTGATAATAATTGCAGAGGGATCTCGCGTCTGAGCATCGTTGGTAAAGTGTATGCCCGCATCAGACTAAACAGACTGCAGTTGCTGGCAGACCGTGTGTACCCAAAATCACAGTGCGGCTTCAAGCAGGCAGGTCGACAACAGACATGATCTTCTCCTTGCAACAACTCCAAGAAAAGAGCAGGGAGCAAGGTCAACCACTCTACATGATGTTCATTGACCTCACCAAGGCCTTTGACTTAGTCAGCAGGAAGGGCCTTATTGAAGTTCTCAGTAAGATCGGTTGCCCCCATAAACTCCGCAGTATGATAATCTCTTTCCAAGGAGATATGAAAGGAACATTCCTGTATGATGGATCTTCCTCTACCTCCTTCACAGTTAACAGCCCCGTGAAGCAGGGCTGCATTCTGGCATCAACCCTATTCGGGATCTTCTTATCCTTCCAGATGAGGCAGCTCTAGTGACGCAAACTGACGAAGCCCTCCAGAGACTGGGAGACCGTTTTGCTGATGCCTGCATGCAGTTTGGACTCACCATCAGCCTGGAAACGACAAAGGTCAGCGTGCGAGATACCCCCATTGCCCCTACAATTAAAATCAACGGTGTCACCTAGGAAGCAGTCAACAACTTTACCTACCTGGGGTCATCCATCAGCAACACTCTCTCGCTTGATAAGGACCTGGACAGCAGGCTTGGAAAGACTAACACCATCATGTCACGACTGACGAAGAGGGTGTGGGAAAACAATGCGATAAAGCACACCAAAGTCTAAGTTTACCTGACCTGCATTCTCAGCACCCTTCTATATGGAAGCGAGACCTGGAGTACCTACATGAGGAAAGAACGCCGGCTTAACTCCTTCCATATACGGTGCCTTAAACGCATCCTGAAAATCAACTGGCAAGACCGTGTCCCTCCTAATGAAATTCTACAGCGTGCAAATATCCCCAGCATGTTCTCCCAGCTGAGCGAACATCGCCTTCGATGGCTGGGACACGTCCGACGCATGGAGGATGGGAGGCTGCCAAAGGACATCCTATTTGGACAACTGGCCACTGGCACGAGAAGAGTCGGCCGCCCCTAACTCCGTTTCAAGGATGCATGCAAGAGGGACATGAAGGCATGCGACATCGCACCTGATGGCTGGGAAGTGCTGGACAGCGGCACCTGGAGACTGACAATAAGTAAGGGTATATCAGTCGCTTATGCGAGGATAGGCCAGTTGGCGGCAGAGAAACGTATAATAAAGGGCCACGTGGCAGCAGCCACAGTAACCCAGGCTTCCCAGTATGTCTGCACAAACTGCAAGAGGAACTGCCACTCACGCATATGCCTGCACATCCACAACAGACGATGCCAACAATCCAGAGACAGACAACACCCCAAGGGCGTTATCTGCATGGTCTCCTGAGACTAAGTTACCAATGATGTTGATGACTTCCCTGCTCCGAATATTCGAAACCATTGTTCGTAGGTTTGGAATTATATTTCTTGCCATCATTAACTTTTTATTGTGGTTTCTCTTTCCTTGTTTGATAATGTGACTTTCTTTATTTCTCTACATTTTGTATTCATATTCATTACGTATTACGGACAAGTTTCAGGTGGTTTAGTCCTTTATGTGTTTATAATTTATGTGGTGACTCGGACTGGTTTAAGATGATACTTAAATCTGTCTTCAGATGTGCATGTTTATTAACAGCGTCCAACACAGATCAGACCATGTGTTACAAATATCACTAGTATCATAAAAACGTTTGATATTATCCCGCCGGAGTTGCCCCTAATCCTTTAAGGACCAATATTTATAAAACGTTTTTACGATCTGTATCTGATAGATTCATGAAGATACTTTTTTCCTAAATTTAGTTATGTATTCTTTTCAGAAAATTTGCAAACTGATCGCTTAAACCAATTGTTTAACAATCAGCTTTTATACATGTTATGATCTGCATGTATATTTCGATTGAATGTTACTCTAGTGAGTTAATTAATATTTCTCAACAACCAAGAAAATTCAACAAAATCTAACCCTTTTGTCTTTATGTATTCATTTAGAACATCCCTATTTATACTACTTACTATTAAATATTTAGTCTCTGATTGTTGACGTTCTCTACTTGAAATTCAAAATGTTCGTTCCAGCCATCATTTGAAGTTGAGTGCCAATACATGAAACCACTAGGCAGGGCTTGGCTTTTCCTGGAGTGATCTGAATCCATATTGATTCAACTTCAGATTCATGATTCCTCCGTCTGTAATAATCTTTACCATTTATAATATAGGTGTCTCCCGCATGCTGTCTTTGCAAACTGGTTTGTCATGTCCATCAATGCAGAGAAAATTATCAGTCTGGCTTAAAGTCAACCTTGCTCGTAATATGCCAAACAAATGTACATTGTTAATGCTTTACCAGATTAAGTTCCTTCTGATTCCTTGAATATTGATATGGCCTATATATTGACACCTTTTTCTGAAATTAATAACTTATAACTATCATTATCAGGTTTGCAATATCAATTTTGGATTCTCATTGTGACATAACTATTTCTTCATTACATTTGTTTGTTTTGTTTCTACATGTATATACATTTTTATTTTGTTTCTACATAAATTTACATTGCTAGTATTGGTGTCCTGTTTATAATCATTGCTATTTTTGGATACGGTCTGATGCAAAGTTTGTTTCTTTGTCCTGTTTAATATATTATTTACAGTATATACAGTCTGCTTATTCCTGGTATATGTTGGTTCTGCTGCCATCTTTACCGCTAGAGAATAATTAAATCAGCACTTATTATGGCCGCATTCACTACATACAGAGGTTAATATGTTGAATCTGTTTATGCAAGTTGGATCATGATTTACCATACAACTTTTGTTATTAATCAGTTTAACAGAATCTAAGTCGAAGTTGCTTGTACCTCATATAGATACATCAGAAATGACATTATTCGTTGTGTTCTAGTGACCAGAGTTAAGAAGTTTGATCTGAGTCGAAGATGCTTGTACCTCATATAGATACATCAGAAATGACATTATTCGTTGTGTTCTATTGACCAGAGTTATGAAGTTTGATCTGAGTCGAAGTTGCTTGTACCTCATGTAGATACATCAGAAATGACATTATTCGTTGTGTCCTATTGACCAGAGTTATGAAGTTTGATCTGAGTCGAAGTTGCTTATACCTCATATAGATACATCAGAAATGACATTATTCGTTGTGTTCTATTGACCAGAGTTATGAAGTTTGTTTGTTTGGCATATCACAGAGCAATAGAAGCATACAAATATATAAGCCCTGTGTCTACACTCAATAAAAAATAAGGATTTATTTCACCACACAAATAACATCCTTGATCCGTCTTTAAATTTTCATAATATTGAAACTGTTTACATTTGTTCAAAAAATTTACTTTGTTTTTAGTTTCGGTTTTTTCATTTGAAAATAATTTTACTATAATTGTTCACATTTCGGAAGACTTCGTTTGTGTTTTTGAGATGTAGTTCGCCTGCTTCATAAGAAATGTGAATGAGGTAATATTTTCAATAAGGACTTGGATCGATATAGCCATCTTTGATAATGAAACCCTAGTAGTTGTAAACCAGTTCTCAATTCAATTGTTGTTTCGATATGGCCATCTTTGGTAATGAGACTGGTAGTTGTCAACCAGTGTACTGTTCCATTGCTGTGTCGATATAGCCATCTCTGGCAATACAGTATTGGAAATAATAGACCTAGTTAGCAATACTATCTTTTCAAAATGTATCCTGAGACTCTGGAATTGAATGGCGTCGTTACGGAAACAAAACACTCTTAATATCGGTGGTAATATCGGTGTCTGTTAATGGAAGAAACTTTCCACTGCTCCTGAAAAGGCAAAGCATCTGACGAAAAGGCAATCATCTTGTCTCGTCATAAACAACTCACTTACCTTCAGTGTGTGAAAAAATAAATCCTACACGCCTAAGGGACCAGTAAACTGCTGGTCCTACATAACTAATTTATCCTATCCATAACAAACTGATCCCCGGTCGCATTAGACAAGACGACAAAATGTAATCAGTGATTCAAAGATAGATTCGCGTATACGTAAATATCAGCCTTTAGTAAGGTTATTTATATAACACAAGATGGAAAATAAAGAAACACACAGTATAAGATATGTATAATATATTTATGTCTTTTTTATTAACATTTATTACATTCATTATGCTAGTAAAATGGACTCAACTTAATGACCAGGATAGTGCTGATCATTGTCCAGTTGATCCAGATCAGTACATGACTTATGTATATGTAAAGTCTATTTAGCAAATCTAATCAGTGATGATGATGACCAGTTTGAATTATAATCTAAATGAGAATCAGGATTCCCATCCATTGACTTGTAATCAATGACAATGTCACAACTAGACTCAGCCTTCAAAGGTGAGTCTGTGGTTTCCAACTGACATCTGTTCATGACATTAGGTTTGCGGAATCATGAGTTCCATCAGTGAATTGCTGGACACGAAACTGGGTCTTGTGCAGAATGCAACTAAATAGTTATACTTCATTCAACTCAGTATTGTGAATGTTATTCATTTGTTTGTTAGTGAATTTTTATTCCGTATTGCAATGTAGATATATGTACCTAATTAAACATCAACTGCATCATCTAGTTTTCCTTACACTAATTCACATTTTACTTCATGTATGTGGTGAAATAAGTTGAATAACGAGTAGACTATACCTGTGGCAATCTCGACATCTCACATAACTGCTTAGTCCTGTATGCTATGTAAATATAATTTGCATTGGGGGTATAGTTTTGACCTACCAGACTATACTCGTGTTTAATGTCCTGTTGTTTACTACTATTTAAGTTAAAGTTATATCCTTTTTAACGAACTTAGAATGTTCTAGAAGTTTGACCATGAATAGTGATAGTGATCTTTTACAGAATGTACTATTGCGTCATCGTTCAGATGACAGATGGCATGTAAGAATGTGGTAAACAAAATTGTTAATATTTAATTTAAGATCAGTCGTTCGTAGAATCATTTTAGTTGTGTTCATATATGATTTGAGAAGAAACATTATTTACAGTATTCATTGGAATTAAACGTGATCATTGGGATTGTAGACAGCAATATTTATTTAGGGTAATTGTAAATTCATTCAAAGTCATTCTGGATTATATCATAGTGATATATCAAGACTGGTACATGAGCTGATTCAAGAATATTGGTACATCAAAACATGCAAGATTATTGGAATTCATATGGAACAGTGTAAATTTTTAGACTTCTTATGTAACATTTAGAATTTGGGTAATTTGGTTTTCAAAGAGTCATAAACGTAACATGAATCAAACATGAATTCTTTCGTAACATCAGTGTTAACGTAGTTGATTATATGTACACAGACAATTATTTTTCAGGATATGTAGAATGACTAGTGTTTTTCTGTATATTCATACAATTGGTACTGAAATCAATCGTGTGTTAAACGAAGTCAGTAACTTCAGCTACATTATAAGAGGCTCAATTCACGGAACTAATCTCAGGTATCATACACGATGCTGAACTGTGCGAACTATAACAGCAGTTTCATGTATCTTGTCTCCGTATTGCAAGCGAATTTCTTTCGTTTTTGTTTGATAGTATCGTATTTCACTTGAATAGGTCTTTTCTCCTTTGCTATTTTTCTGGAGGGGGACTTCCAGCGGCTTACATGCATACAAAAACCTCAGTATGTTGACGTGTGGAATAGGAAGTAGAATGTGCAATCTGACATAGCATAGAAGGAGAAGAGCTTATTTAGAATTGCATACATCTAGCGAACGCAGATAAAACGCAAACTATTATATTCTCCTATCAACCAAATTCATCAAATATTATTGACAGTTAGTTATTTTTCACTTGACTTTTTAATAATTCTTTTGAATAATAACTAACTTGTTGATTACATTTTATCTATAGGCATATAGGACACACGATACTAATTATTTGGAAGAACTGTGAACCAGAGTAGAAATGGGTAAAGAAATAATATAGGATATACGGGTTTGGCGGTCCATAATTGGCAAATAATGGAAATTAAAAGTTTAGTAAAAATATCTTTTGAGAGCTTATCCTATCTGTAATTTTAAACAAATATAGATAACATTATATTGATGCATTTTAGTATTTTTACAGGCTTGACTTAGGCGTACTCAATAATGAAAGTAGCACCTGATTGATTTGGTGCAGAACCAATAACACGTGTTTCATGCACATGTTGATAAAAATATGCCTGTGCTCATATGTTGTTGTCCATGCATAAGCTTGCATCAAGGATAATTTTGGATGGATAAATATAGGTCTGATCATTAGCACCCATAAATTTTAAGTTATTGAATTTTAAATTTGATGGTGTTTGAATATGTATACTATGTGAGCTGAATTAGTACGGCGAGTCCTACGAATTCAACCGACCAGACGGACTGGCTATTAATTTTTTGCCCCAGTACGCTGTGAAATTGGTTGGCATCCTACCAGCCAGCGGCGGAAATTTCGTAATGCAAATTGGCCTATGCAAGGATCTGTTGAGGTTCATTGTTGCAGTATCTTGATCTCGGGTCCAGAACATTACAGCCATGCGATATATCTGTTCTTATTATATTAATATTATAAATCTGAAAGAAATAGTCGACGTTTGGGCAAATATATTATAAAGTTTCATTTTGTTCCTCTATCTCCTTTTATTTCTCTATTCGCACAGAAAAATTCTAAATATCTTTGTAGGTTGGCCTCTTTTCAAAGCTGTTAATACAAACTAAAATTTCTTTCAAAGTCGATTCGGCTTGATTTCCCGAGACTGTCTGGCATGAAAGTAAGCGTCTGACATAGCTATGTCGTAAACATAAACACTACGCACAGGGTTGAAAAACGTTCTCTACGAACAACCTCGAACTAATGTCCTTAGTCAATAAAAAAAAACAAGATTCGCAATCGCATGAAAATAATACATACAATAACCAATGTTTAATAAAAGTAGCTGGAACCAATGTTGAGCGGATTTCCTCCTGGAAGGAGTTGAAGTTGAAACTCAATCTCCTCTTAAATTTATTTGAAAGAGATATGTCACTAATTCTGTTTTTATGCATTCTTTAATATTTTGAAATGAACAATAAAATGTCATACTGTCGTCCTTAGGCGCTGTTAAAATTTTGCGCCGATTTAATTCTATTCTCGTTTCTGACGGCATTATGGAAATAAATTTCAACTATTACCATAATTATCTGCTAAATAAGGCATCCCTTTGAACATGATGTTAACATTTTAAAAACCAATCGTTGCTATCATCTTGTTATAAGATCAAAGAAAAAGAAAAAAAAAAGGAATTTTTAGAACACTTATATTATCTTTAGGTTTTTTTTAAGTTGTATTCAGCAATCGCGCCATCAAGCCAAATTATGCAGATCCCTCGTGGAGTTAGAAACCTGTAAAAGTAAAGAATAAAACGAGACTCAAAACTTATTGCCATGTTTTGTAACTTTCTTAGGAAATCGCCACTCTTTAAATATTATATGTTCTAACAATATTTTGCAGATTTATCAATGAAATCTAACATTTTCTCTTTGGTGTGCAAGTAGGTTTCATAATTAAGTATTGTGCCAAACTTCGCAGTCAAACGAAGCTTGCAGAACCTGAACATTTTCAGCCAAAATATATGAAGTTGTTATGACCTGTAGCCGCCGATTATCCGTTTTATAAGATTTCCAAAATAGATCAACTTAAATCAAACTTAACAGTCAAATAGTGAGAAGTCTGTATGACCAATAAGCATCAAATATTTGCTTCCAAGACATCGACAACAGATCAGACTGAGTTTTTCACAGTGTACCTGCTAGAAGCGATCACCTAAGTGATTCAGAAACGTAGAAAGTTGCAAATGTCTTCTTGTTCTCCTCCTCCTCCTCCTCCTCCTTCTTCTTCTTCTTCTTCTTCTTCTTCTTCTTCTTCTTCTTCTTCTTCTTCATTATTATTTAATATTATTACCATTATAATTATTATTTATTATTATTATTATTTGTAGTAGTAGTAGTAGTAGTAGTAGTAGTAATGAATGTCTTTCAGATGTACGACACGCCTTTTCTGCACGCGAAATCGATTACATTTATCATTAACTGTAAATAAGAGTACATTTGTTTTATATTGTAATAATGTATGGGCATGTACTGTTAGTATTAACATCTGTGTTTATATATTTCTCAGATTTTAGTGATTATTTGCTAGTTATGGGGAGTTGGTGTTGGTACGATATTTCTCAGTCATAGTAATTAGCCAATTTGTGGGAACCGACGTAATAATGTACAGTATTCAGGAGACTTTAAACGAACATGGATTAATTTCGGAAAATGGACACTCCATAACTTTTCAACATAGGATATTCACTGGAAATTTGTTGGTATGCGTGTTTAGTTCTTTGAGATAAGAATAATTCTTTGTATTTGATGTTTGGATATTGTTTTGTATCGCATCGCTTGAAGTACTAATATTCGATTTGGAAAGCTAAATTATGATCATACACATGTGAAACAATTATAGTTTCGCGATGTTTGGCCATTAGGTGTTTAGAGAAGACTCATTTGTAATATTCAAGCGTTTACGAACTCTAACGTTAACAACGACAGCTGCCTTAATGTCCTTGTAAATAGCTAAGCATGGACGTCAGAGGAATGCTCATGTGGGTTTGTTTATACGCTCGGTAGTGGGAACAACATTAATTGCAATTAACTTTGATCTCGAATGAAGATTTATTTCAAAACCTAATTCATAACAATTAATGCTGCGATCAAGCATTTGTAGCATGTTTGGAAGTCTCTATTAATTTTTTTCCCTCTTTCACTATATTAACGTAGAAGCATTCGTTTTTTTTTTTAAGGAATACTATTTTTGCTTTTCAAATTAAGCAGTGTTATTATTTTAAATATCAGCTGATAGATTTTCTCGTTTGAAACTACATTCGTTAACTAATCTGAAACAACAGCAAATTGGCTGCAAGTTGACAAGAACTTATATGAATTTAAATGTGTGCATATTTTAAAATATCTGTGACAATACTTGTATATTTGACGATCCAGAGTTATGCAATTACCGTAAAGTGTCGATGTATTGTTTTGACGTGATATCGTATATTTCATAGTAGTATTTGGTTTCATACATTTAGTTCGTGACAAAAACAACCCTACACGTTTCAAACCGTTGTTACGCATAGGGGTAGAAAATGATCATTCTCGTGTATCGATGTCTGTACTTTTTCTACATTTATCATGATTCAGTATGCAGTTTGCTTACGAAACAGACTATGAATTCGTGAGGGCATTCCGATGTTATATGGTAATTACTAGGGCATAACCGACTTTTGATCCGGAAATCGGATTCCACCGGATAGTATGAACTTCCGATTAATCGGAGTCGGACAAGGCAGGAACGACCGATTCGGATAATAAAAATAATAAAGTTGAATTTCTATAGCACCGTGTCTAACACTGCGTGTCATTCGATAGTGCGTTAATAAAGTTAAATAAGAAGTCATAAAAGTCCAATATGGTCAACACAACCACGCTGTGAGACAATCTATTTGAACTGGTTGGTGAAAACCGGAAATGAAGCCGGATATGGTAAAGTACTAAGTAACTTGCTAGACACTGCAAAACCAGATACCAGAAATCCGGAAACGGAAGATGAAATTTTTTAGAAAAAAAATACGAATTTAACATTTCCGATTTATTGAATCGTATCCGGAATCGGAAAAATTTCATGCCCAAAATCCGGAATCGGAAATCGGTAGAAAAATGCTAATCGGTTATGCCCTAGTAATTACTACTTTAAAATAGAATTAGCTCCCCCCCCCCCCCCCAGAGGATTTTGTGAAATTCGAGGAAACAAAAATGCATAATTGATTAGTATTTTGGTCTCAATGGAGTTTACTTTCTAGTCATAATTACAGCAAAATAAATTAAATGTCGAGATAAGATATGCAAATTATCTCGAATGATTTCGTCTTGATGACAAAACAGCTTGCTTGTTGCGTTCCAAAACGTACTACTCTGGCAACGTAAGTACCTTGGGTTCGGCCTCGTCCTTGATGCATTATTAGTCTTAATAATTGTAAATTACCAAATCCACGATAGTTTGTGCTCAAAGCTGAAATTGATGTATTTTGCACACACCAATTTACCTGACATATATACAAAAGATGTAAATTTTTCACCTAAAAGTCAACTTATGATCTTGCTCTCTATCGACCGATCGACTGGTTCGATAGTCAAAGTTGTTAGAGCATCTTCACCGAATGCAGGCGATTTTGTATTCAAACCTTGACCAAGTCAGATGAAAGTCTCAAACAAAATGGCACTAGCAGCTCAACATTAAGAGGTTTGTGTTAGGACAAGTCGACCTGGTGTTAGGATAACGTGACTGGGTGGGGGACCACATGCTACATGTCTGCAGCATGCTGCCTCAGTGCTAATCTTAACAATAAACTGCCACACTTGCAGACATCGTAGCAATATGAAGCACCCAATACATAATACTCCACACCTATTAGAATGCAATTATAAATATAATATATACGTATGATTTTTAATAACATACATCGTTTGCCACTTATTGTTTTTCCTCCACCATTTGTAACTTGCGAAGTGTCGTGATCTAGTTTATTAAGGTTTGCGTTTGAAAAGCGTCAAAAATCAGCTCTCAATCGTGCCATGTTTCAACACAGCAATTTACTTTCCACGTGCTGTCATTTGCAGTCTGTTATAGCTACATTGCGCCATGCTCAACAAATAATTGTAATTTCCCCGTGCTGTCATTCTAAACGTCTTTAATAGCTCTAGATAGCTAGCATGAATCGCAATTTGCAAAGATTCTCTGACTTACATTCCACTTTTCTTTGCAAATTGTAATCCGACAAATGTGATTTGATTGACATTTTAGTAGGTTACAAATGATAGTAGAATGTTTACAAATGTTATTTACAATACCTGTGTAGGTGGTGTGTGTATGAGTGTTAAAAGAAAGTAGGTTATCACTGAAACTGGAGCTGCTTAAAACTGGCCAAATCAACATTTTTCACGAATACAGTAGTTTGTTGAACCGGCGATGTTTTAAAACTAGTTTAAGTTTTGCTCTTAGGTAGTAATGTACCTTGTATTCTGACTAATTAAAAATAATTAAACTAAAATAAAATCAATTATATACAATTTTACATTTGACTGCTTAGCAGAAGAAAGGAAATTAAAATCAAAGGTTTGAGAAACCGAATTAATTGCAGGAAAATGTGATTTATGTGATATGGATATATTTTATTCTATGCACGGGAAATTGCAGGCTTGTATTATTCTGGATGAAAGATACTTCGTCTGGGCGTTTACATTTGCAGATTCCAATAGGCTTCCTTCTATTGTATGTGCTGCATTTTGAGTTGTGATCCATAACATCATTGAAAAAAAGAGTAAACGTTTCACCACCAGTCCTCTTCCACTTGTATAGTTTGCCAGACTAATCTGCAGATTTCTATTTTAATATTTCTTTCTTTCTGCCATTATAGGCCATTTAGATAAGGGGTGTTCCGCCCCTGAAAATAGGCTCCCTTGAAGAGATCTTCATTGAATTGAAAACAGTATGCGCGAATTTACAATCTGTATTTCCGGTGACCAATACCCCACCCCCACCCCTTACGAATGTATTAATTTAAACGCTAAAATTTACACCAGTTCGAATTTCAACATCTCAGGGGACAGTTGTAACTTGATTCAACTTAGCCATTTTAATAGTCATTGTATCCTTTTCTTAACTAATAAATGTTGTGGCTTACTTCCTATTTTATACACAAAGACGCGTACGCTCTACTGTCGCATACGCTCATTTATATAACTGCCTAACCATGTTCTCTCTCTCTCTCTCTCTCTCTCTCTCTCTCTCTCTCTCTCTCTCTCTCTCTCTCTCTCTCTCAAACACACACACACACACACTTTTAAGGATTACTTGTTCTTCTCTGTAGCTATGCATTTGATTTATTAGATTAGTATAAATGCACTTATAGACTTCGCAAATTACAATCAGTCGTAAACTCATCACTCTTTGTATGTATAGTTAAAGTCTGCCCTTTTTCATACCTTTCACGTACATCCGAATTAAGACGTGACATTAATTGTATTTAAAATAGGAAAAAAGTAATTAGTTAATATAAAAATCATTTTTTTAATCAAAGTATATTTTGCCTTTTATTATTATTACAAAACTACAAGTCATAATTTTTTCATATACATATATATTTTCACGGCGTGTCCCGTAAAGGTTCATTTGCAGCTTTATTTGGCGACATTACCTCAAAGATTTGCTCGCCGGAAGAGCGTTGCATCTTGGGTACATTAGGGGGATTTAATAATTCAAGGGACATAACAACCGTTATCGAACATACCTTAATTGGATACTGCTCATCTTGCATGCAATGAAGTATTCACATTTTCTGGTTTGCATGCTACAATCTTGCTCCCATTCTTTAACTTTACACCTCTTCTTCAAGATGTGTTTGATTATTTCATTGGCGCGCCTTGCCTACATACAGATTTATTTCCAAACTGTTGTTTCATTTAAGAATGACTTTGCCTGGCTAAAATAAAAATGACTCTCAAACGTATTGGTCTCCAGAATGCAAGAACCAGTTTGCGTGGAAACAGCAGCTTAAGAGGTTCTAACGATTCATTGGTTGCCCAGTGTTTCTGACCTACTTGCGGACTATATATGTGTGTTGTGGTGATGAAGTGTATTCGTTCCACGTTGTAGATTCTTTTGTACTTTGAGATCAGCAGGTTTTTTTTTTTCTGTTTTTCTGTTTCTGTTTGGTTAATTTTCCTTTTCTTTTCTTAGGCATGTCTTTTGAATCATGTTTATTATTAGATCTTTGATGTACATTTGCTTTTTTGTATATTGGGTTCACAAGTCTAAAATATTCGCATGTCGAACAAGAGGCTGTATCCAGGATATGTAGTTTAATTAACAGTTGCTGACAACCCTATAGATGACCACATTTAACATAGCTGACCTACTTTATGACGTCATCAATCTGTTTCTTTAATTTAAAACACATTTATCATAGCTGACCTACTTTATTACGTCATCAATCTGTTTCTTTTATTGAAAATACATTTAACATAGATGACCTACTTTATGACGTCATCAATCTGTTTCTTTTGGGGGCGCTCACCAGTTAATATGTACTTTTCAGATAGTGACGTATGTGAGGTGAAGTTGTTTGCATTTGTAACATGCACAATGGAGAATAAGTTGGCATATCTCAATGCTACTTTGATGTAATGTGGCTGATATTTCTTTGGATACTGCACTTGTGGAAATTGTAAATGATCTAAGCGCATGGTACAACAAAATGGATGCTCCCTTGTGCTTGAAAAATTAGCCAGAATTAATCAAAAGTACACTAACTTTAGCAGTTATTAAACTAGGGAAAACGAATTTTGCTGAAGTAGGCAATAGCAGCTTCTGAAAGTGCAATGAACAAATTACAAAATATCTGAAAAGTAAAAAAAGTTATCGTACCATTTTTCTACAATTTACCTCTGAAGTCCAGGGAGTGAAAATGACCATGCGGAGCTAGCAGTTTGTTTACATGAGCACATCTTATGTTAACCCAAGCTGTATACTCTAGAACCTAAAGTACACCCATCAATCATACATCAAAATAAAGGGAATTGAAAGTTCTTCTCCCAACACCTAAGATATACAAAGTCTTTATTATATTGCCAGTATAACCAGTGAAGAAATCCCAGAAAATTATTTTTCTTTAAAATTCTAACCCTATGCAAAGTACGAAACTGTAGAGCGCCACCTTAAAGAACCACTAAAGATGTGTTTTCAACTTATTGAAAAACTTGTCATATTCTGCTGTCAATTTCAAACATATTGATATATCATACATGGTATTTACTTCCAAAATTACAAACACATAGTTAATTTACTATACCCCTCTGAAGTAACTTAAATGTAGCTTCATGACGTCAAAACTGTATTTTAACGTCACTGGGAAATGCTATTATTTTGACATTAAAGAAAGACATTCAAGAATAAATGCATATGAAGTATTTGTTTTATTTTTCAATCCAAACATCAAATAATGTATTTAGATCATTTCCAAAGTTGCAAACTATACTTGGGTCATGTATACATGTAAATCAAGTGAGAAAAGTGAGGAAAATTCCATAAAGTTTGAGGTAATAGTGCAAAAATTGTCCAGCATTGGATTAAGAAAAAAAGTCCTTGATGCTATAAATTCATAACAGTAGACATAAATATATATTTTGTTTGTAAATAATTACTTTTTTCCCCGGCACTAGTAATCTAATTTGAATCTGCACTAATGCTTGTATGTCAAAGAATTGAAATGAAAAGTCAAGGGGAATTAACTCCTGGTGAGACCATTCCATGGACCAGGAATGTGATTGATGATTACATACATAATCGATTACAATGAAAATCAAATATGTTGACTGCTTTATATGGTAAAATTAATTATAAAACCAAAACATGCAGACTTGTATGCCAAAAAAGGGGGTAGGTGTGTTTCCCAACAATTTCAAGCCCCAGCCTGATTATGATGTTACATACTGTCTAAGATCCATCACAACCAGGAACAACTGGTAACCCTGATGTCACTAATACTACATCAACCCACATTAGCCACTATCTAAGAAAACATGGCTAAAGGAAGAGCTAAGAAAATAGCTATTTGTCCACAAGAGTTCATACAACACAGTCAACCATAGGACTATGGATTACGAGTATCCAAGAGTGACCAACCTATTCAGGTTGCAATCTGGTTCTACATCTCCACAAATAAAGCGCCCAAGAATTGATGTATATGAAGAATCACTATCTTCCTGTGGCCCAAATAAAGTGCACCCAAGCTTTGCCCTGAATTGGAGAAAGAAAGAAATGAAGAAAACTTAATTGTTGGGTCACATGTTGCAGCGTGTTGTCAACATCAATGGAAATGTAATTATGAACATACCAAAACTAACTAGGATATTGGGAACATTGTGCATAATGTATGACTGAGCTGGAAATTGCAAGCGATACAATCCACCGATGTATAAAAAAGCAAAACTCAAGGACTGTGTGCCTTTTTAACAGTTAAATGTACAAACTGCAATCTGCAGGAAGCAGAACAGGCTGCCTGTCCAGAAAAGTGCCAAGGGCATAGAAAGTGAGGCCCAGGCACAGGAAATTTAAATGCGATGTTGGCACTTTCTTGCTACAAGGCCAAAGTTGGAGTGACTGACTTGCCCATTTAGCATCCTATTACTCAAAATTTCTGCCATATGGGAAACATTTAAATCTTTCTTATATTAAAAAGCTTGAATATTTACTAAGAAAGTTTGTCTTAGATGTCAAGCTAAGTAAAATTTCACACTTTCTAAACACAAATAAGTGCGAGAGCTTGCACAATATCATTTTTACCAATGCACCTAAACTATCAGTATGGAGCAGAAATTTTGATGCATTATGTCATTCATTCCCTCATAGCTCTGAGTATGGTACAGGAAACTTTACACTCCCACTGACCAAGTCTCATGGAATTGTTCTACTCAGTCTGATCCAGTATTTCAGCTCATAGCAGAATGAGATCAGAGAACAGTAAAAGATAGGGAGAGGAAATCAAGTCTTCAGTACAAGTACATATGCTACATCAAACGCAAACAAAAAAGCAACATAAAACTTGTACAAAATTCAATGTTTGCTAATTCAATAAATAATTTTATACCCAATGAACATCCATACACTTTAAATCCTTTAAATGAATGCATGTAACAATTATTAAATGTACCTGACTATCACAGTATACACCACTCCCCCTAGCCCATATTGCCTTGGCATTCACCATAGGCTTTACATGATTTTCTAGCCAAATTTTCTCTTTTTTGGTTCAAGTGATAAATGATCATGTTTTTGTATGGCATCTATGTGATACGTCACACTGATATGGTAGTGAATTTACCATAGTTTCAACATAGAACCTTAGTCGGTGAGCCAAAGCAATCTTTCTTTTCCCACGAAAGGTTACATAAATTATTCCATAACATGTTCATGTGAGCCTGTCCAAATGTGACACTTGCTGTAGACTTGTGTATGTTGAGTTAAAGCTCTTTTATATGTCACTATATCTTGAACTGTTAATTTAGTTTGAAATATTTCTGACTTAGCTTAATAAACCATGACCATATGATACTACAGAATTTTTTTAATATGTCAATACAAAATTATTTAATACCAAAAAAATAAATTTTGTTAATAGTTTAATTTGACAATGAAAAAACAGGGAAAAATATCCAAATTATTACCAGTTCAAAGAAGAACTGATAGCATCTTCCTTGAGAAATGTGAAATTAATGAAACATTTTTAAAAACAATGACACACAGAGGTTTCTAATTGCCACTAGTCTATGTCGTATTGTGTACAATAGAAAGGGACATAACTCTTCTCAAGCCCACCTGCAGCCGCTTAATTAAAGCAGAATTTGGAATGTAAAGATATTTAAGTTCTAAACTGCAGTGAATTTAAACTAAATGAGCCAATATTAATACAAACAGCAATAAATATAACTCCATGGGTATACACCTGAATGCTCTTTATGGGGGCGCTCACCAGTTAATATGTACTTTTCAGATAGTGACGTATGTGAGGTGAAGTTGTTTGCATTTGTAACATGCACAATGGAGAATAAGTTGGCATATCTCAATGCTACTTTGATGTAATGTGGCTGATATTTCTTTGGATACTGCACTTGTGGAAATTGTAAATGATCTAAGCGCATGGTACAACAAAATGGATGCTCCCTTGTGCTTGAAAAATTAGCCAGAATTAATCAAAAGTACACTAACTTTAGCAGTTATTAAACTAGGGAAAACGAATTTTGCTGAAGTAGGCAATAGCAGCTTCTGAAAGTGCAATGAACAAATTACAAAATATCTGAAAAGTAAAAAAAGTTATCGTACCATTTTTCTACAATTTACCTCTGAAGTCCAGGGAGTGAAAATGACCATGCGGAGCTAGCAGTTTGTTTACATGAGCACATCTTATGTTAGCCCAAGCTGTATACTCTAGAACCTAAAGTACACCCATCAATCATACATCAAAATAAAGGGAATTGAAAGTTCTTCTCCCAACACCTAAGATATACAAAGTCTTTATTATATTGCCAGTATAACCAGTGAAGAAATCCCAGAAAATTATTTTTCTTTAAAATTCTAACCCTATGCAAAGTACGAAACTGTAGAGCGCCACCTTTATTGAAAACACATTTAACATAGCTGACCTACTTTATGACGTAATCAATCTGTTTCTTTTATTGAAAACACATTTAACATAGCTGACCTACTTTATGACGTCATCAATATGTTTCTTTAATTTAAAACACATTTATCATAGCTGACCTACTTTGTTACGTCATCAATCTGTTTCTTTTATTGAAAATACATTTAACATAGATGACCTACTTTATGACGTCATCAATCTGTTTCTTTTATTGAAAACACATTTAACATAGCTGACCTACTTTATGACGTAATCAATCTGTTTCTTTTATTGAAAACACATTTAACATAGCTGACCTACTTTATGACGTCATCAATATGTTTCTTTAATTTAAAACACATTTATCATAGCTGACCTATTTTATTACGTCATCAATCTGTTTCTTTTATTGAAAACACATTTAACATAGCTGACATACACTATTATGTCATCAATCTGTTTCTTTTATTGAAGACACGTGACAAACAATAACCGTTGCAGTACGATAGATATATGCAGATACACTCGGTGATGAAGTTTATGAATACAAATATAGCAATAGATAAACGGTCTGATTGTATTAGACCAGGAACACTGTAATAGGTGGCATCACATGGCAAGCTATAATGTTCAAATGTCATTATCCGTGTTCATCATCTCAAACTTGTGGTAAAATAAGATTTCATCTGTATCCTTTGTTTCAAGCTGAAAATGATGCTAGTTACAGATTTCATTTGCATACAAATTACAAATTGCATACGTTTCCTATATAGCTCGTCGTACAATCACAGATTTCGCTTGACTGATGTAGTGCAAGCAAGCGCGTTGGGCTAGTTAACAAATGTCGCCTGCCTGCTGTAAAACATGCTGTTTTTGCTGGTCATAGATCTCATCAGCATTGCAAGCTGATAATGCTAGTTACAGCTGTCATGTTTTTTTTTGGTAGCTCATCATGCTAGCTACAAATTTCCCCCTGACAGCTGTATAGCAAGCTGGTCGTACAAGTTGCAAGTTTCATCTCTCTTATGTATATAGCGTGGTATTCCTGCTAGTTACAGATTTCATCTGTCTGCTACATGTACAGCAATCTGGTCGTACAAGTTTGCCTATTTCGTCTCTCTGATGTATAGCAAGCAATTACTATTTCATCAGTCTGCTGAATATATAGCAATATGGTTGTAGAAGATGCCGATTTCGTCTCTGATGTATCACAACCAATTGACAATATTTACAGATTTCATCGGTCTGCTACATGTGAAGCAATCTGGTCGTAAAAGTGACCGATTTCATCTCTCTGATGTATAGCAAGCAATGTATACTATTTACAGATTTCATCTGTCTTCATAAAAGAAAATAATGAATGTAGTTTACGAGATATTTGGCTGCAACAGGTCTCGAAATCAGAACCTTATTTCCTTCGCTTGCATTATTTTTATTGATCCAATCTTACTGACATTTCGTAATGAAAGACAATTGCAATAAATACTTGTAACCATAATTAATACCATTAATTCGAAATATGTCCTAAGAACATATTATGTCTCTACATAATTCAATATACATTAAAAATATCCCCAGATGATTGCTGTCATAGTGAGAAAAACTTATACAGAACATGAACAGGCACATTTGTGGACAAGGGTACATATGTGTAGTACGATCAGCCAGAATTATATAGTATTGCTTAGTCCAAAGAACTTCATCCTTTTTTAATGCAGTTGCGTAGTTTGTTGAGTCTAAGCGTCACATTAGCAAATGGGGTCCCATTAGACCTACTTTTACTGACGTTAGACCAGGACATTAAAAGCATTTTAAGGAACGTAAATACACCGAGACGACACAGCAATCAACCTTGGAATGGAAATGCTATGCACTCGGGGGTCTTTTTGAATGAAATCTGTGAGTAGAGTTCGATTAGTTATTAAATTATTAATATCAAACGGCTTGAAAACAGGACAAAAAGCAATATGGCCATGTCCGTATGACAGCTATGTTTGTGTCGTAACGAAGCCTGATTTGTCACGCAAGCCTTCCAAGTACATCCATTACCATTGTGAAAGTAAAATGACAGTGAAATATTTCTTGCACATATGCTTACCATGTCTGCCAAATAAATGATGATAAACACTGACCTAAATTAACAATAATTTAATTTGAATACAAAATAAAGGACCATAACAATGGACCTATGTTAACCATCAGTAATTTGATCGGCATAATTTCAATTTCGGCTTATATTTTACAATTGAATTTTCGAGTAAAATTATAGGTTAACGATAAAAAAAACTACATTTGTCTTTTAATAAGAACGCATACTAACGTAATTATTGCCAATACATTTGACGATTGATATTATATTACAAGTGACTATTGATATTATATTACATTTGACTGTTTCTACTATACTACAAGTGAATATTTATATAATAATACGACAGTTGCTAATATCCTACAAGTGACTATTTCTATAATATATACGACAGATGTTAATATACTACAAGTGACTATTTCTATAGTAAATACGACAAATGTTAATATACTACAAGTGACTATTGCTATAATATATACGACAGATGCTACTATACTACAAGTGACTATTTCTATAATATATACGACAGATGTTAATGTACTACAAGAGACTGTTTCTATAGTATATACGACAGATGCTACAATATACGACAGATGCTACTATACTACAAGTGACTATTTCTATAGTATATACGACAGATGCTAATATACTACAAGTGACTATATTTATAATATATACGACAGATGCTACTATACTACAAGTGTCTATTTCTATAGTATATACGACAGATTCTACTATACTACAAGTGACTATTTCTATAATATATACGACAGATGTTACTATACTACAAGAGACTATTTCTATAGTATATACCACAGATGCTATTATACTACAAGTGACTATTTCTATAGTATATACGACAGATGCTAATATACTACAAGTGACTATATTTATAATATATACAACAGATGTTACTATACTACAAGAGACTATTTCTATAGTATATACGACAGATGCTACTATACTACAAGTGACTATTTCTATAATATATACGACAGATGCTACTATACAACAAGTGACTATTTCTATAGTATATACCACAGATGCTACTATACTACAAGTGACTATTTCTATAATATATACCACAGATGCTACTATACAAGTGACTATTTTTATAGTATATACCACAGATGCTACTATACTACAAGTGACTATTTCTATAATATATACCACAGATGCTACTATACTACAAGTGACTATGTCTATAGCATATACGTTTGTTGCTATGATACTACAAGGGAGTATTGATATTGTACTAATCTATTCATTTGCGTTATAAAACATGTTAATGTTATCATTGTCTTTTTTTAAAATATTTCATTAAACAAAATAATAATCAGTTTAAGCAATAATGAAAAATAGAGTGGTAAAGCGACAATGGTGTTTGAACAGGATTCGCTCAGATAGCCGTGTAAAACTAATAAAATTGTATCGGCAGTTCTACCATTTATTCCACCAGTTCTACTTAATGACAATACTCTTTTTTTTGTTGTACTACATAACTTTTCACATCACAAAGACTTTCTCATTCACACCTTTTACCTCAGACAATAAATATCAGCAACAACAACATTAAATTCTCACAGTCAGTACGAAATCTAGGCGTTACTCTAGACAGTACTCTCACATTGCACCAATATGTCATGAACATATGCAAGGCTGCATATCTTGAATTGAGACGCATCGGTTCCATTCGTAAATATCTTTATGTTGATGCCACAAAAACACGTGTGTGTCCATTAGTACTTTCAAGACTGGACTATTGTAACTCAATTCTGTCTGGTTCATCACAATATTTACTCCAGAAACTTCAAAAAGTTCAAAACACAGCTGCACGGATATCTTTAGAGTACCTCGATCAGAGCGCACCTCACCACTGCTCTGTACCCTATACTGGCTATCAATTCGATACAGAATCAAACACAACATTTGTTCTCTGTGCTATGTTTCAATGACATACTCCAGTCCAACATATCTATCCAGCCTCACCAATGTGTATACACCAGCTAGATCCTTACGCTCTTCTTCTGATAATCGTATACTCATTGTTCCCAAGGTGAAAACAAAGTCATATGGACAACGTTCGTTTGCACACCAGGGCCCGGCGACGTGGAACGAGTTGCCCATTGAAATTAGACAAAGACACAGTGGTCCCTTTTAAGATTGCTTTTAAGACTCACCTGTTTCGACTGCTTGGATAAACTTAGCAACCTAATCATGTTTTGTATTTTATATGTTTTCAGCATGTTTGTTATGTTTTCCAATTTCATTGTTTTTTGTCATTTGTTGTTCTGTAGTGTAGTCATATCATTATTGATGGCGTAAAGCGCTTAGAGCTTCGAAAGATTAGGCGCTATACAAAGTCCTCATTATTATTATTATTATTATTATTATTATTATTATTATTATTATTATTATTATTATAACATTTCTACGCACTGTATACTATTTCAGGGAACTATGTGTTTCATATGGTTATTTTTCCAAGGTCAAAATGTATAAGTGATAACAAATGTCTGAAATAATTCTTATATTTCAAAATGTTCTATTATGCATAGAAACATATTATTGTATGTTTTATCTTTAAATCCGTTTACCGGAATTATAATAAAAACGTTTAAAAATACATACAGTATAAGTTAACACAGAGGAAATGAGCTGGAAGATATTGTCTGCACAACCAACTAGTTTTGTTCTTTCCATGGGTTTCAAACATTCAATTACTTCTTTCATTTAAGATATTAGTAAATATTAATATCTGCATTTTTCGTCGTTTAATCTATTCATGCTGTGTCATCGCATCCTTACAAACATTAGAATATTCTCTTTAATGCCTAAACGTTACATAACCAGCCGTGTTTGCAAAGCCTCTTCAGTAATACATGAAGCATTTAATACTAATATTAGTGAATTCCAATCTGAATTTCAGACACTAAATTTCATATTTAAGATATAAAGTGGTTTTTTTTTAGATTTCCTGGGTATGATTGCCTTTGATCTTGTCTTGTTAGATCTAGATCTAGAAATAATTTGCAATTTAAATGGTACAAAAAAAATATTGTTTGCTCAAAGAGTCCGTAATAGTATCCATTAGATTGCATTCCCTCGACTGATATCTTTCTGTTCTTTATTTCTGACTTCAAAACATTTCTTCCATCAATTTTAATATTGTTTACAATATTTTGAAGTCATAATGCTTTAATCAAACTAGTCCGATAATGTTTGAAATTCTGGTGAGCGTATGCTTTGCCTTAAACACCAATAACAATTGCAACTTAATAAATGTTTTCGATACTTCATTAATCTGATGTGGATTGGCACGGTGCGATTTATTCAAAATGAAACCTGTCGTTAAATGGCAGTAAACATGGCTAGATGATAGCTTCCATCTGATCATTCAAGAAATCAGTTTTCTTTCATCTTTGCAAAATGATATTGCTGAAGAGTTGCATGAGACAGCCATTAAATGTGACGTACATGCCCAGTTTCAGTATTTTCAAAACTTTATCATTGTTTTGGAGTTCCACGTTAGTCATGTCCTAATGATGACTGAAACTTTTCCCGACAAAGTTGTTTTCTTATATTTGAGCTTCTCCTGTGCACGACATTTTGCTTTAGCTTTTGTAATGAAGTACCGTTACTTTCGTCATACATAATGTAGTAACGTGACTTTCCGCAAATATAGTCCATCACCGGAATTGTAATTAAATATAATTTAATACCGTAATTAGCGTCACACAATCTTGTACATTAACTTTATTCAAACGTAATCGAGAACCATGATTGGAATCAAACATCATTTAGTACCGTAACTGCCGTTAAAATAATCTATTCCCGTGACTGTCATGAAATATAATCCAGTAATTAAACTATCGTTAAACATAATCTAGTTCCGTAACTTTTGTCCAACATAATCTAGAACCGTGACTGTCATCAACCACAATCTAGCACCGTGACTGTCATTAAACACAATCTAGAACCGTGACTGTCATCAAATACAATCTAGTATCGTGACTGTCATCAAACACAATCTAGCACCGTGACTGTCATCAAACACAATCTAGCACCGTGACTGTCATCAAACACAATCTAGTATCGTGACTGTCATCAAACACAATCTAGCACCGTGACTGTCATCAAACACAATCTAGCACCGTGACTGTCATCAAACACAATCTAGTATCGTGACTGTCATCAAACACAATCTTGCACCGTGACTGTCATCAAACACAATCTAGTATCGTGACTGTCATCAAACACAATCTAGTATCGTGACTGTCTTCAAACACAATCTAGCACCGTGACTGTCATCAAAACACAATCTAGTACCGTGACTGTCATCAAAACACAATCTAGTATCGTGACTATCGTCAAACATAATCAAGTACCTTGCCTGTCTTCAAAAACAATCTAATATCGTTACTATCGTCAAACATAATCAAGTACCTTGCCTGCCTTCAAACACAATCCAATACCATGACTATCGTCAAACATAATCAAGTACCTTGCCTGCCTTCAAACACAATCTAATAGAATGACTATCGTCAAATATTAGTACTGTGACTGTCTTCAAACATAATCTAGTACCGTCACTGTCTTCAAACATAATGTAGAACCGTAACTTTCGTCAAACAAAATCCAGTAACGTGACATTCGTCAAACATAATCCAGTAACGTGACAATCGTCAAACATAATCCAGTAATGTGACATTCGTCAAACATAATGTAAATCATCTTCTCACGAACTAGCTTAATATTAAGACTTTACTGCTTTAAAATTGAATGGATCGAACACAAAGTAGTTTCGTTCAACTGAAACAAATGTGCCTCGACGTAATAGATATTTGGTCTGATCTCTCCTGGTTGAGAAAGAAAAACGAGCACTGGAAAGCAACTACCGTCATTTGGTGAGCAACCATCTAACCTAGCGTCTGCAGAAACCCAGTGTCGAAACCATGACATCAAAGGTAAACAGGCAAGTAGTGCCTCAAAAAGTGCTGACATTTTGCGTGAAATCTGAAAATGGCCTCTTTTGATTGGCTGAAAAAGTAGCTGTTATCGCCAGATTTAATAAATTGTCTCTTTTGCAACTGAATGGTTTGCCTAACTTTATAATCATGCTAGTAATATACTGTAAGAAAAAGCTTTTTTATGTTTCCAGTTGTGTTTACCAATTGATTTAAAATCTTTAACCCCATTGTTAGATATTATGTTTTCAAGCTGAATTGACTGTTATTTTTTATTTTGGATTTGATGTCTCATTAAGTTCTCTTTTTTTCATTTCACTAACATATATTAAATCTAAATGTAGCCTTAAGTCTAAACCACATGACTCTGATTGGATGACATTTGCTAAAGTTGACTAATCAGACAACTGATATCGGACTTCACTTTAAGACCTTTGTTGACGAAAAGGCAACATAGATTAATAGCATTTGAGAAACACCAAACATTGCATTTTTCAGATTTAGGAGACCCTTAGCAGACATAATTATGAAGTTGGTGGCACATGCTTTCTATTTCTCGTATGGCATATCGTTCCAAAAATTATTTTTTCTTCGTTTCAGGATGGTTACATAGAATTTCATGAATTCCTTCAAGCTCTGAGCGTAACATCGAGAGGAAATGTTGAAGAGAAACTCCACTGTAAGTATTTACTGAAAATCATTCAAATACTATACAAATATTCATTGCATAATTCAAACTAAAGCAAATGAAGTTTGGAATAATTTACCTTTTTTATGAATGCTTGGACCTCTGAGGAGTGTTACCTATACAGACTTTTGAATTATTTATGTTATTTATATTGGCACAATGCTATAACTATTTGAATTTTCGAAACACAGTCATCATCAATTTATAGAATGGTGCTTTTTATCAACTGCACTCTTACTGCTACGAAAACCATGCGACCATTTCATATACTCTTTGATTTTTGTATGGGTCAGTTATTGTTTTATTCCTTCCGAAATAATGGAAAAGCCATAAACTGTTCTAGGTGTGTATATGTGCCGAAGTAATGGAACAGGCATCAGACTGCTTGGATCTTAAGTAATATCATTCATAATGTTATATCTAGAAATAACATTTTTAAGTATTTTCCAAAAACACTTGATACCCCCTGCGTTTTGACAATAAGCGCAGCACGTGCTGTCAGTATGTTCGTAATGGTTTCTCCCACTCTTCGTGTCCACTTTTCAACGTCCTATCCGTCTGAAATTTAGGACACACACACACACATATATATATATGTGTGTGTGTCCTAAATTTATATATATTAGTCGTCATTCTTTACCTGTCACGTGCCGCATCGGAAGTGCTTTCTTCAAGGTCAAGATCATAGGCTAACGTTATTTGTATTAACACACATTTCTTTCCGTTTTGTAACGTTTGGGCGATTTGAGATAAATGTGCCGGATGGAACATCATTTTAAGGCATGACATATATTTTGATTTACATCGTTTTTTTAAACGTTAGAGGTACAAGTTGTATGTTTAAATCATGTTTTCCCATCTCTGCTTGAACTTAAGTTCTGTTTAGAGTACATTGATTAATACATATACTTACAACTTGACTTGCTGTGCTATCTTAAAACTTAGTCCATGTACATAAATGAATTAAGATACAATTACATTTTACAGTTTGGTGGCATTTAAAAGTATCAATGTCAGGACTATGTCTTCGTGGTCGTGGTCAGTGATAACTTGTCACCTTTCATACCATACTATGTACATCTCTAGCAATGCTACTTAATATTCTTCCATGTCTGACCAGTTACTACACATCTCTATCATACGGTAACATTCATATTTTCACGTATATACATTCGGTTACTTCATTACTTAAAGAAGACAACATTAAAAATGTGTTTTATTCGTTAAAATGAGTGTTCTTGTTACATCATGTAGCGCTTTTCGAGTGTTCTCTGAAGTCTGGCAAGTTATTGTACAGTGATCTGATGAAGTTAGTAAGTGCTAGCTACCTGAATACATATACGTTATTATATACATGCCGTTTGAATAGATTCTATTCCCATCGTATAGCGGCCACAAATGTGTTATTTTCACTTTGTTAAGAAACGTCAAAAGTACACTAATTATAGCTCTACGCGACTGAATAGTGTAAATTTACGGTTCCACTGTTGCAGAATTGCGGAGTTGAAAAGACATTAGACTGGCAAAAACTCAAGTTTTTATATCGGGCTGCTGTTTACGCCATCAGATGTAATTATCAACATAACCATATTCCTTCTTCAAATTGTGTACCAGTTATGTATGTTAAAAATATTGATGTGGCGAAGACAAAATATTAGAGCTTTTCGTTCAAAATTTATTTACCATCTTCGTGGTAATAACACTAACATACTGACCTTAAACTCTAGTGGGAGCGATAAAATACAATGAAATGATGCAGAAACCACGTTATGATATTTGTTACCTTTTCTCTGAGAGATCTGTTTTTCGAATAGTCGCTCTTTTATCTTTCCTTTCCTTTCTGTACTGACACATACGATAAATGTTGGCACGGATTAAGCAAGAATAAAGTCGACGATATTGTAATGTCCAATAGAGCAGACGCAGCTTGTAACTTTGATGCATGTGTTGTAGATTCCTTACTATTTATTATTTCCGACCAATCTCGTTTCTTGTTATTATTATAATCTAAACTTCAAAACGAATCGGCAATTCTGTAAGACAAGGCAAATGTAATGAAAAGCGATTTATCGGATTTGACTGCTACTATAATTTTCAGTAAATCAATGTCTAATTGGTGGCGTTGTGAGAAGAACTTTGTTACAATGTATATGTTGTGTCAGTCCACAGTGCTCTGATTTGAAGGTCATTCGAAGATAAATTGCTATATCGTGTAAGATTTATGAGCAACTCAATTGTATACTAGTGAATCACACACGATAGATCTTTATACAATGTCTTGCAAAATGTTGAATACAAAATAAAAGAAAATACATTACAGAGGGCTTGTTGACTTGGGTGTTATGGAATCCTGAAATTCTAAATTTGAGCCTATATGAGATCTTTAAAAGCATGTCATTACATTTTTATAAATATGCTTTGTTCTTGTTATTGTTCAAATGGCAGTTGCACTGACCCAAATTTAGTTGAATGTCCTTTTTTCGAGGGCCTATCCAGCAGACATTAAAAACAGCCTCCTAATGGCATTTATATGTATCGAATTCATCTATTGGTACAACACTAACATTAAAATATTTATCATATCAAAGCATTGTATGCTTTCTCAAACATAGTTTGTACACATTGCATACAATGTTTGCGGTTAATTATTTACTATATGTCAACATTAACATTATGTGAATCTCATTGGTCTAGATAAGTCCATGAAATTCTTGCGCAGTATTGTTACGTATATCTGATTTAATTTATATTTGATTTAATTTAATTCATTGCTTGTTAGTTTTATTTGTTTTATTCCATTTGCTTGCTATTGTAATGTGATCTTATTTACTTGATTTGGCATTGTTTGTTATAGACAAGTTAGCTTGATTTGAATTTTTTATAACACCTAATAGTAGTAACACTGTTTCTATTTTGGAATTTTCTCACCTTGATTATGAAATCACACAGTGGACTAAACAACTTCATTTTTATATTTTATTCTTAGAGTAAAATGATTGGTTTTGGTCAGTGTCAGATTGGGAATACATGACTTTAAGATGTAAACATGACGACGTGACCCTCTATTTTGCAATCCAGGCTTTTCCATAATTGCGTTGAAGTTAGATTTAATAGAAATGTTTTGTAAAACAATTTCAGTTTGGGTTTTTACCTTAAATACTGAAAAGTGTTAGGTTGTGACCAGATGAGTCTAAATTATATTTTGTGAAATTATTAATTCTTTTTTTGAGTGTTCATACAGAAGTCTTGGGTAAAGAAATTTCCTGAACACCGGAAGAGTTATTTTTTGTGATTCTACAAGGAACTGTAGACAACAGTGTTATTCAGGTTACAGCGTACGTCATCGCACTCCAATTTTGATTCTTATCAGGACTCAAACATGAATTTATTAGAACATTTCATTCTTTGACTTCTAAACTTTGATTCAAGGATTAGTATTGGCTTATATTTGTATTTGATTCTTAACACCGTAAGTTCTTTGTTTCATTGTTCCATCGTTTTCTTTTCTTCATGGAAATGTATATTGTTACATTTTACAAAGAGTGTGGTTTCAATCTTTCTTTTGTACTGTCTATTTTAGCCTAACCACGTAACATAGAAATGGAGGACTCGTCCGGGAATTATGAAATATTTCTAAAATAGTTCAAAAAACATTTTTGTTTTAAAATTTAATTCCCTAAGTTATTGATTTAAAAAAAAGAAAACAGAACTCCCAAGTAAAATCGGCAATCATGTTCTGCAATGGCATCGAAATTGGAAAATTGTCTTTCAAATCCTACCCAGGAACAAATAGGCGTTTTGAAAAAGACGAAGTGATTCAACCTGCCAGAAAATACGATCTCTCTGAGGCAAAAGCTTCCTTACGAAACAATACCAATATCAATTTGGTCTATTATTTGGTAGAAAAGAATGTTTTCGATAAAAATGCTTTGGTTTCGATTACTAACTCTGTATCAGACTCGGATTTAAAAGTAAGAAAATTAAAATTAAATACAAGATGGAATTGCGGTTAAGGAAAGCTGAAACATCATAAAGATAAAGAAGAAAAACAAAAGCAGTTGTAATCGGAAAAAGAGAAAGAACATATGCAATTGGAGAACGAGAAAAAACAAATGAAATTGGAGAAAGAGGAGTGAGAGACAGAAAGAAAGAAAAACATTTACAAAGGGAAGAAAAAGAGAGACAAATGCATTTACAAGAAAACAAATGCAGTTACAATTTGAGAAAGAGGAGACAGCGAGAGACAGGAAAGTGAAAAAGAGAGGGAATATGAGTTTATAATAAACGAATTTGAGCTAGTAAATGAAAGGAACATACTATTTCAAATAAAAATTATATTAAAAAATATTAGGTTAGGGCCTCTTTCAGAGAAAGAGTCTTAGATAAATATTTTACTCGTTTTAAAAAGGTTGCTGAAAATGTGAAATGTCCAACGGTGAATTGGACGTAATTAGTACAATATGTACTTATTAGTACAGCTAGTGATATTTACCATTAACTGTCAGTTCACCAAAGTTGTAACTATGATGCAGTTAAGGAATGTATCTTAAGGGGTTATGAGTTAGTCCCTAACGTTTATCGGCAAAAATTCAGCAACTATAGAAACCAAAAAGCTGTATAAACTCGTGTCTCGAATTTGCTTGAAAAAAAAGGAGCAGTTATTTAATATAATATTTGGTGCTTAGTTTAAAAATGTTAAAGAATTTTTTTATTTTATCTAAAAGCTTGTATTACTTTAAGAGTTCAAGAACTGTATCCATGGTGACACTATAACTTATCCTGACGAGCATAATATCAAAACCTTGGGAAATGCTACTGTTCGAGTTGCTGATGAGAATTTTTTAACTGATAAAGTACCTTTTGTGAAAAACTTAAAATCTCAAGTCTTCTGGCAGAAAAGTATTTCAGCCTAATACAAGTCCTTCTAAATCTCATTATGGCATAACCTATAAAAATCAAGTTTCTGATTAAATTGATTCAAGATCCTGTCATTGCATTAGTGTACCTATTGCAAAACAAAGGACACATATTATATGACTGTTACAAATTGGATAAAGAATAGGCGTCAGAAACAAAACCGACCTATTGCAAATGCTCTTATTTATAAGAAATCCTGGTCACGGTTATGAATTGAAAGCAATACATTTTTGGGGTCTAATAAACGTCAGTCTGATTTTATTATGGAGAATTATGAACCATTAATATAGAAGGCTTCTTTATCACTCCTGGGTGATTTGGCCAATCCCATCCCTATTAAAATTTTAAGGGACACATGAGCTTCTCAGTTTTTTTATTGTCAGGTACTTTGCCTTTTGTCGGAAGTCTTCTTCTATCGAACGTGTTCTTATTCAAGGAATAGAGAGGGTCTTTGTTAATTGTCCTCTCCAGACCAGTAACAGTAAGAAGGGTGGATGCTGTATCTATTGAGGGCATTCATTTATTGCTAGGCAACGACCTAGCTGGAGACAAGGTAGTAGTTATTCCTCTTCTAACCGACAAGTATTGTTTGTATCAGAAAGTCGATCCAATCGAACAAGAATTCCCGGATTTATTTCAAACTTGTGCAATCACCAGAGATATGGTAAATAAATGTCTTGAGAGTGATTTAGATAAGCAAAATATTCCTTTAGCTTACATAATTATTAGTCTAGTTTTGTATGAGGTCACTTTCATTCCTTGTTTGGATCAATCAGAAGGTATTCATCACAGTGAGCCTATTTTAGTTACAGTTTCTATTTATTGTAATCAGGGCGATAAGCGACAATCACTTGTCTTCGAACAGAAAAAATGATCCTGATATGTTTGTTTCAAAGGGCCATTAGTGAAACTGAAGCCACTAAATTTCTTGTCTGCTATTTCATTAGAAACGGACTACTTATGAGAACATGGAGACCTCCCGATGTACTTGCTGGTTACGAATTTTTATTAAACTATCAAAATGTAGTCTTAAACCGTACAGACACGAAATAATTAGTGTCACAAGATAGACCGAGTCGGAACTGGATTAGTGAAGACACGGAACACAACTGCGTTAATAACATGTTTATTTTATAAACGCAATTTTAAAAATGAACTCTTGACACCAATATTTTACAATATATAAGAAAAATCTATTTATATAAATGTTCCTAACATGGAACTATGACAAAAAAGTATATGAATGAATTTACAAATATGAATATATATAAAAGGCTCGTATAACGAGATAGATGCAAATATGAAAAGAATGCGTCGTCAATATGACGAGACTAGAATGAAGATATTGCATAATTAATACGTCGTCCATATAACGAGACATATGCAATTGTGAACCCTAAATTCTGAAGCTCTCGTTCATGGAACGAGATTTGTGTAGAATGAAGTTATGCAGGTGTCATTCATATAACGAGACTGCAAAGAAGATATTAAATAAATAATAAAATTATGCAGGTGTCGTTCATATAACGAGACTGCAAAGAAGTTATTAAATAAATAATACAATTATGCAGGTGTCGTTCATATAACGAGACTGCAAAGAAGTGTTTAAATAATATGTCGTCCATATGACGAGATATATGCAATGGTGAAACCTAAATTCTGAAGCTCTCGTTCATGGAACGAGATTTGTGTAGAATGAAATTATGCAGGTGTCGTTCATATAACGAGACTGCAAAGAAGATATTAAATAAAAAATAAAATTATGCAGGTGTCGTTCATATAACGAGACTGCAAAAAAGTTACTAAATAAATAATAAAATTATGCAGGTGTCGTTCATATAACGAGACTGCAAAGAAGTGTTTAAATAATATGTCGTCCATATGACGAGATATATTCAATGGTGAAACCTAAATTCTGAAGCTCTCGTTCATGGAACGAGATTTGTGTAGAATGAAATTATGCAGGTGTCATTCATATAACGAGACTGCAAAGAAGATATTAAATAAATAATAAAATTATGCAGGTGTCGTTCATATAACGAGACTGCAAAGAAGTTATTAAATAAATAACACAATTATGCAGGTGTCGTTCATATAACGAGACTGCAAAGAAGAGGGAAATTATGAGTCGTTTAGATAACGAAACTGATACATGGATGTGAATTACTTGCTTAGATGGTAATAAAAAAATATGGAACACGTATACTACAACTATCATGGCGTCCTTTTGACGTCGAAGATGTATACAGCTCTAGTCAATGGTGGTGGAGTCGCCACGCATGGTCCACTCCCACGTCTGTTTGAAAGATCCCTCGGGAGCCCTTTACATTCAACACAGAGACGATGGTCGCGAAGCCTTGGTCCCTCGATTTGAGGACACCAGTACACTCTTCCGAAACATCGTCACCAAAACACAGCGCAACACTTCAGCACACCACGGGCAGCATAGACAAGCCCCCATGGTCGTCCATGGTCACCCCAACATGCACCACACACTGGCACCACTGGCCCCCACGGTCAGCCCACGGACACCACAACATGGCACCGCACCCGGGCACCAACGGCCCCCACTCAGCTAAAATTAAAACAACCGAACCGTGTAATACATAAGACACGGTCAAGTATTCTCACATATGTAGCGCATGCACGCACATGAAATAATTATCCATGTACATTTAACGTTAAGCATGCAGCGTATAATTGAACTCAATTATGTTCAGATACAAAAGAACTAATGAAACAAAATATAGTACTTCTGATAAAATGGCGCTGCCTAACCTATGTATTTATTCTATAGATTTTATAATAAATACTAAACATCTAATATGTAAAACAATGAATTATATCATAATACAAATAGCAATGAGAACAAAGTTAAATCTATTATTACCTCTTTTAGCTGATAGATTGCTCCTTTAAGGATGGAAGCTTTTTCCGACAAGACTGGATCGTGATGTGTTTTCTGTCTTATAATTTCGTCCTTATATACCCCTAGCTGTGACAGATATGCGCAGCTAGGTACTTTAAACTGCAGGCAATTTCGCACGTGCAGCATGAGCTGAGTGTTTGCTCATTATGTCGAAATAACTAAAAATACCCCAAAAATAATAAACTACCCTCGGTAAGGCTGTACGCAGTAACGAAATAGAGACTAGATTTTTGACCACATATACATATTGAACATAGTCGTATACAATTCCGTGACAATTAGTCTGGCCCATGAAACTTCCTTGGCTGGTCATTTAGGAATTAATAAGACTATAATAAGATCTTGATTCACTTTTAATGGCCAAGAATGAAACGTGATGTTGGTAAATACTGTAGATCCTGTCATATTTATCAAATGGTAGGAAGCCCCAATCAGAACATACCTAAGGCTCATCTGCAACCTATGTTTGCATTTAAAAAACCATTTTGTAGAACTATGGTAGATTGCGTTTGTCCGTTACCTAAGGCCAAGTAAGGTAACCAATACATGTTGACCATTATATGTGCGTCATCAAGGTTTCCCGAGGCAATTCATTTGAGGAATATTAAATCTAAAACGGTAGTAAAGGCTTTAGTAAAGATTGTTTTACTCAACGTGGCCTTCCCAAATCTGCCCAATCTGATCAAATCTCAGACTTCATGGCTGGATTTTTCCAGCAAGCTATGTACGAGTTGGTCATTTAACAATTAAAAACTGCTGCCTATCACCAACGGGCATTATAAACATTTAACCAGGAATTGAAAAATGATTCCATAATATATTTTTAATACGGGTAAGCATTTGGGAAAGCATTCATTTACTATTGTTTGCTGTTCTGAAATCAGTTCGAGACTCTCTAGGCTTCAGTCCTTTTGAACTGGTTTTTAGACACACTGTGTGTGGATCATAGACGTTTGTGAACGAGAAACCTTTGTAGAATGAAAATACTGAAATTAATCGTCTTAATTATGTTTTAAACGTTAAATATGATTTATCAAAATTGTGTGAGGTTGCAAGAGCAAATTTGAACTCTACTCAATCAACGATGAAATAAAGATATGATAACAACGCAAAGGAAATGAGTTGTCATGCTGGTGATGCAGTGCTGGCTCTATTGTCCATTCCATAAAATTTGTTTCATCCAAGTATTATTGTCACTTCACAGTCGACAGGAAACTAAATTATTTAAATTACATCTTAAATACTTCTGGGAGTCTAAAACAAAAACAACTTTCCCACATAAACATGATAAAGGAGAATATTGAACGTAATAGCCAGAATAAACGTACACTTAATTTAGTTGTACCTTTCCCATTCAGTAAAGGTCAAAGTGATGAATAATATTCTCCAATACATCTAGTGATATTGGATTGACAAATCTTCCGAAGTCAGAAAGTATGAAAGATATGGACCAGAAACATTCACATTTGTGAGAGCATGAAAGAAATTAACATAAACATTTATTACCTAAATATGAGCACGTTTTCCAAATATTCCTACAAGAACAATTTTTTTTCATGCTGTTGAAATTGTAAATTCCAAATCTGTGAAATAGCTCCGGTACAAGATGAACCCCTCTAAAGCAGGAAAAAAAAGATATTCAGTATTTGCTTAAGAATTATTTCATAGAATCCAGTAAATGTGCCTGAAGTTTGCCATGCATATCTGTTCCAAAACCGGATAAGAATTTTCCGTATATGCACTGATTATAGGAAGGTGAATATTAGGACATTGCCAAGATTGAGTGACAGTATTAAAAAGATCGGAAATGCCAAGTATGTCACCACATTCAACCTTCTGAAAGGATTATGGAACATTCCACTAACGCAAAGAGCAAAGGAAATTTCGCCCTTCGTGGCTCCAGATGGACATTATCACTATTAAGTTATGCCAGTTTTGATGAAATGGTCCCAAAGCACTTTTCAACGTCTCATCATCACCACTTGTTTAGATAATTGCGATGCTTACATCGATGTTGTCGTCACCTACAACGACACCTGGAAATAACACTTAGCTACAATTCGGAAATTCTTTGACTGATGTAAGTTTGACCATTAATTTATCTAAATGTGAGTTCTGCCATGCTAATGTAACTTTTCTAGGACATATTGTAGAACATGAACAAGTTATACATAGAGATCCCCAGGTCAAGGCTATCTCTGAATTCCCGTGCCTGTCAAGAAAAGACAGCTGATGTGATTTTAAGAATGGCTGGATACTATAGGAAATTTAGTTCCAATTTTGCCATAATTGTTGAACCCTTGACAAATTTTTAGAGCAAGAAAAACAAGTTTCTTTGGACTGAAAACTGTCAGGAGGCTTTTGATAAATTAAAAGCCATACTTAAAAGCCCACCAAATTTTAGCCAATCAGTTAAGCTGCAGTGCTGATGCAAGTGATGCTGGAGTTTGATTCAAGTAGACGGAAATAGTATTGATCATCCAGTGTGCTGTTCTTCTAAAAGAAATGTTTGGTATTGATATTGGCATTGCAACATGTCAAAGTTTACATTAGTTAAGCTCCTTCTTCGATTATTATGTTATATCACCACAACCCGCTAATTTCATCAGAACGATGTCAAATACAAATCAAAGGCTACTAATGTAGAATTTATTATTACAAGAACATAACCTTAACATCGAGCACATCAAGGGAAAATATAATTTAATAGCAGATGCACTTTCCCGTGTGTTTAAATCTGTTATTTAATGTACACGGTGTATAACTCATAAGAGTTCTTCTTATGTTTTTCTTTAACCTCGTGTATAATTTGATCTATGGTAAAAAAAGAAAGCTTTATCATATGCTGTATTATCATCAATATTCGTGGGGGATCAATTTTCGTGGTTTTCGTGGTTGCCACAAACCACGAATTTAAATCCCCAACGAAAAATGAGCCACATAGGTTGATGATCCCCCCCCCCCCATTCCCGACCCCTTTTTTTACAGTGTTTCATTTAAGTAAGGATAGATAAAAAATATAGAAAAAGCATAACATATTCAAACAATAGTAATACTAAACAGAAAGAAAGAAAGAAAAAATACTAGTAATACAAAATAACTGCATATGAAAATTAGATTTAATACTTATTCAAGTCGATCCTTCAATCTAGTGCAGCTGTTGTTTAAACATTTAAATCCTTCTGAAAGCACATTTCATTTTATCCATCCATTTTAAATCCAATAGAACAACAATCCTGTAAACGACCTCGCCCAATGCTTGGTGATGCTGATGTGCCCACCGTAACGTGCCAGCTGGCTGCGAGCATGCAGGGTAATCACAGCCTCTGCCCCAGCCATTACAATCCTAATATTTATAACTCCTCCATTAATTCTAACTTTCTTGATCCAGTCCTGTACCTCTTATTCAAGCATGCTTCCTAGCATCAAAGGATTGCCCCGGGGTGATTTTGGTAAATTTAAACGTTCTTGCGCATCTTGCTTTTTTTAACTTTATGTATTGGTCCCGCATACTCCGTACAGTGGTCTCACTGATAGTACAACTCAGATCGCTACTGAATTTGCGGGCTGCCTTGGCAACACCATTATCGATGGAATATCTGGCTATCTTTGCCCGTAATTCCTCGCTATAACAGTTATACTCTCCTCGCTTTCTTTTCCGGGACACAGACTGAAGCAGTGGTTCTACTGCGTCATTAGATGCCTGGTAAGCGAGAGCCTGCGCCTGGTTCTCAGTTTCTGATGGGTTAGGAAGTCCAGGAACCGAGGGTGATCTAAGTTGAATTTTACCACTCTATAGCCACTGTGTTAACGCCATGATAGTCATAAAGTACTGATATTGCAACTTTATGGACAGTGGTTTAAGTAAGAGATCATTCAAATGTACTTTAATAACTGATTGCTCTCGTTTTGTTGGCGGCGTCGGCTTCCTTTGATCTTGAACACTCAAACGAAAACAAGGCGAAACTGATTAATCCTGACGGGTGTTTGATATGTGCTCACATAGGTGAAAGTATTGTTTTAGTGTTGCTGGCTGAGTCTGCTTTGACAGATGTTAATCACTTGGTCAAAACCACATTGTAAGTATTGAACTTGCCGGGTCTTAGATATGTACTCATACAGGTGGTAGTATTGTTTTAAACATTAATGTGACCGCCGTTTGCGTCGGCATCGTTTTATTCTTTTGTATTCTTTATTTGGGGTACTTGTAGAGGTTAAACTATGAAATTAACTACCTTATAATATGCAAAATTTGACAGGCAAAACCACGAATTTACGTCCCCACGAAAATGCCTTTTTTTTCAAAACCACGAAAATTGAGCCCAACGAAAATAAATGATACTACAGTAATTGTTTTCTTTTTCTTTATGAGGAAGTATATCTGATTTAAGAAGTATTCAATTTAATTTAACATTTTGTTCTTTGCTAGTTGTAATATTTTATATTATTGCATTTTATTGTAATGTGATATTATTTTCTTGATTGGCAATTTTGTCTTCACAATTATTTTACCTGAATCTTTTCATAAACACCTAATAATAGAAACACTCTTTCTATTTTTGACTCAGTTTCCGACGTTTAAGTCAGATATCACTCAGTGGTGTGAACTTATATATATATATAGAGTAGAGTGCTTGTTTTTTCAGTATCAGATTGAGGGTGCCTGAATTAAAAATGTAAACATGGTCACGTCGCTGGAGGTCCAGTGATAAAATATTACGTCCGTATATAATGACCTCTTAACTAGAATGTTAGTGTCTCTTTGTAGTATAATTTGTAAAACAAAATATCTCCTTGAACAAATTATTAATCAAGTTGTGCATTATTGCCTCAACTGGTGTCCACGACAATTGGTTTCTACACAAGAATTAAAACGCACTTCGTTCGAGCCAGAATGTTCTTTTTCTATCTCGATTTTACTTCCTCTCAAAAAGAAAGCTATGTGATACAAAGAGATCCTAATGGGCAAGATGTTAATATCTAATTTTTGAAACTCGTTGACCACTCTCCAATTTTGTTTGCCAAGAAATGTACTCAACGAACCCAGCAGCAGAGGAGGCGAATCCTACAACATTTTTAAACAAGTTTTCAATGAAATCAGGCTTAAAACAATGAAATCAGGCAAAAAATCAATGAAATCAATGAAATCAGGCCAAAAAAAATCAATGAAATCAGGCAAAAAATAATAATGAAAAATCAATGAAATCAATGAAATCAATGAAATCAATCTCCATCGTAAAAATATTCGATTTTCAACCGAATATTTGATCCAGTCCGATACGATGTCGTGTCCTAGGGTCATGTAAATTTATTGTTACAAATCCGTGTGGGGCAGACTGAGCATGACTAAAGAAATTTCTAAATTGATTGAAGTCCATATCGGAACACCATGTCTGCCAAATATTTCGTAGCGTATGTGTATCAACTCCATTAAACACACACAACACATTACAATTATCGCGAATCACTTTTGGTATTTGTGTGTAGCGTTGAGTGACATAGATCACGTCGGTGTTTTTATGCCTGCCTCGGGAAAATATTCTAGCTGGGTGTTTTTGTTTATCTAACATTACATCGTCGTATACAACTAAATTGTTGATACTTCCATCGAGGTCTTCTACTGATGGTGCCTCGTCAATATCGGTTATAAATTCAATAATATTCTCACCAGCAATCTCTGAAGCGTTTTCATTAAAATCTTTTAGCACTTCATAGCATCGTTGGTCATTTACGCTAGGGGCAATTAAATACAGCTTATCCCACTTCATCCATCTCATTATTAAATTGAGCAACAATTGCGTCTTGCCGGATTCAGATGGCCCGATTATAATTGCGCGGATAGAGTTTGGTAGCGCTGCATGATGCTTAACTGGTTCTCTTGTTTTAGTCGCTGAAAAATCAATTATATTCATATCTCTATACATAAATTATGGATCTATATTGTGTGAAGTGTAAGGCGCGTACTGGCACAGATGACTTGACGACGATTACGACAAAAAATAACCGATCAGCGCTTTCTGGTAAATGCGTACAATGTAGTACAAAGAAATTTAGATTTGTTTCTAAACCCAAGGAACCTTTAAAAAAAAACGAGGAGGTGATATCGCTGCCAAATTAGCAAAACTCCCTGGAACCCCATGGGCAAAATACCCCGGAGAAAAGCACCTTCCAGGATATAGCTACTGTGGCCCCGGAACACGATTAGATATCAGACTCATTAATCATAACCAACCCAACCCCGGTGAAGAACCAATAAACGCCATTGATAAGGCCTGTCACCTTCATGATGTTGCTTATAAAAGCAGTAATCTGCAACACAGGCATCTAGCAGATGTGAAATTAATTCATGCGTTGAATGCCATTCCTGATAAATCATTCAAAGAAAAATTGGCTTCATTTTTGATAAAATCGGCTATGAAAAGTAAATTGATGTTAGGTGCTGGTAATTAATAACAACATGGAATCTATTTATTATTCCCCAAGAGGATACTGGAGGGGTAAATCAGCAATCCATAAACTCGCTAGCGCTGCAAAAGTGAAAAAGGCCACTGCGGCTAATTGGTTATCCAAACAGGCACTATGGCAAATGTATCTACCACCGCCTAAACAAATTAATGTCTCGCATTTTGATGTGACCGGACCCAATGAAGTTCATCAGGCTGATCTATTATTTTTACCACATGACCACGGTTACAAATACGCTCTAACCGTAGTTGATATTGCAAGTCGATACAAAGAAGCAGAACCGTTAAAAACAAAATCATCACCTGAAGTGGCTTCTGCATTTGAAAGGATTTATCGAAGGGGTCCTCTGCACTGGCCAAATCTATTACAAATTGATCCTGGCAAGGAATTTCAGGGTGAAGTGTTATCTACAATGAAATATCACAATGTCACTATCAGACGGGGGCATACTGCGCTACATCGTGATCAGGCAATTGTAGAACGGTTTAATAAAACCCTTGCTGAGCGGTTATTTGGATATCAATACGCAAGAGAATTCATCCAAGAAAAAAGATCCCGTGAATGGGTTAAAAGGTCACCAGCTGTGATTACTGCGCTGAATAACGAGATTCCTAGAACAATTAATTTGAAACCTATCAATGCCATTAAAATGAAGTCAATACCTGAAAAACCAAAAAAAGATTTCAAAGAACCAATTCTTGGTAGTAATATCACTGTTAGGTATTTATACGAACCAGGAGAGCTTGAAGGGGGCAGAAAAAGGGCTACTGATCCTTTTTGGAGTGTTACTGCACACAAGATATCTAGTATAACACGATCTACGGGTAGACCTCCAATCTATAAACTGGATTCAACTGCCCCTCAACGAGGATTTACTAGATAACAATTACAAGTGATACCTGAGGATACTCAATTACCACCACGGGGTCTTAACTAGCACCAAGGGTGCTGGCACCCCGGCGTCTATTGCATTCAAGACAAGTCAACATCACATTATTTCTGACATGACCGAGATTGTTATTTTTTCTGTCAACGGTAAATTGGCGAGGATCTTTATCCGAATACTACCAACGAATTATACAATTGCAATTTGCGCAGTGATTATTCTGTTGTTGCTTCAAAGTGATTATTAATCCAGCATCAATATCAAATTCTCGCTGTTTTTTTTTTTTTGTCTTGTTGTTTGTAACCGGAGAGTTTTTTATCAATAATTTTAACATCAATATCATCCATTGTGGTGTCATTATCATCGCCTGACTCTATCAGGGCAATTCTTCGAAGTTGATTTATTTTTCGTACTCTGGATACTGCAAGATAGACTAAATTTGACCATTCGATGCGATTATCTACCATCCAAACAATTGTATCAGATATAGTCAATCCTTGTGAGGAATGTATTGTTGCTGCGTATCCTAGCGTCCATGGGGATTTATTAGCACGCAATGCATCTTCAACGACATTGATATCAACCAGCACAATATCATTTAATACTAAATTCTGTTTTTCACTTTGTCCTGGAATATCAACTTCAATGTTCTGTTTTCGTGTATCCGATGGCCTATAAGAAAGAGGCACTGGAAGTGTTGCAAATTTTTGTTTATGCAATTCAAATAATTTCATCTGAAGTGTGTCCCTGACTATTTTTCTACTTGCAATTATCAAATCATTTGGTCTCCATGTTTCTCAAAACTCATTCATTGGAGTTTCCGTAATTATTTCACGGGCTATTTCACACTGGATTCTATCCGGTTGTAATCTAATTAGTTTCTTAAATTCTTTTAATTTTTCATCAAGTGATCTATGATCGGTATCAATTTCTTCATAATAGTCTACAAAACCCTTTAGCCATTCATGTGGGGATGCACCGACAAATGGTGGTGGTTGGCCGTGATCACCGCACATGACGATTTTTGTATTTTTCAATAACATCCACTCAAGAAATATTTTTAATACATCTTCTGACACTGTGTCTATTTCATCCCAAATGATAATTTCAGGAATAAATTTCTCTCCCATACGCTCAGGAGTCCATTTATCTCCCTTCCATCGGAAAAAGCTGTGATAGGTACAGGCATTTACCCCTCTCTGTATCATTTCTCTTGCAAGTCTGTGTGTCGGTGTTAGCACAATCATTTTGTGAAATCCGTAGGATTTTTCCCACGAAATAACTCAATTGCCCGGGTCGTTTTTCCTGACCCACCACAGCCGTTTAAATAAACTGTTTTATACCGGCATATTGGATCAGAAATCGGTGGTGCATTTGAAAATTCTGATTGAATCTCTTTGAGATTCCGATAATTATTTTCAATTGTAACATCTGCTGATTGAATATAATCATGAAGCATTTCTTTCTTAATTCTCCATGACCCCCAATTGTCGATGCCAGTAGCCTTAAAATCAGCCATTTTGCTATTTATGTAAAATGAATCAGTGGCAACTCTAACTGCGGTGTCAGGAAATTTATTGATCATTGAAAACAGATTAATAGAAGCATAACCAAGCATAGAAGCTCTCAAATGTGTGTACTGCGGATTGTATCCATCATTGTAAGTAACAATTGTACCCAATTTGGTTCCATCGGACATAAATGCGTCCTTACGATTAACATATAGGCCCTTATTCGTTATATCCGCGATTACAAAATCGTATTCAGCATTGTCTATAATTAACCGTGAAGAATATCTTGTATTGTCGTATTTACCACCCTGGGTAAATTTACCGATTATTCTTCTACTGAGATTTTTTGCTTCATAGTTTCTGATTTCAAATAACTTTTCGGACCAATTCATGATTTGTTGTTCACTGAAATTTGGAAACAGTTTTCGCTGTTCACTAATTATTTTTTCTAGATCAGGTTGTGGTAACCAGACTGATTTCTGTGCTCGATAGGATATAATTGCTTCACTGACAATTAATGATTTTAACATCTTACAATCAAGCATATACCGTAATAACACTATTGGCATCCAGTGTTTTTCAGACATGTGTTTACCAATCCAAAGATAACTACACGGATGAAGTCCTGTAGCCATTTCAAATGATACTACACGAGCGAATCCGGTTAAATCAAAATCAGGCAGTGGTCCATTAATCGCAACACGGGTCATTTCGTGTGTGGGGTGTCCAAATCGTTTGAAATATTTCTCGCATTCTCCATACCCGAGAAAACTTCCTGGATAACACGCAATCATATCAACTGAAATAACGGTTTCAGGGTCGTATTTTGTATTCCATAACCCTCCATGGCTGTATTCAAGACAGGAAAATCTGACATCTGATAAAAACTCACTTCGTGTTGGTTTCCACGCGTTTTTCTTTCTAGCAAAATGTGCTGCAATTGATGACAGTGTAAAACAGTTTGCTAATAATTAATCGTTGTCTTCCCCTTCCCCAGAAAACTCACTAGCTAGTTGTTTCATTTGATTATGCAGTTCTTCAGTACGGTACAATTCTCCGTTGGGCCTTACAAACTGATCAAATCTGCATTCCTCGTCTGAAGTACTATGAAATAGCCACATTGACACAGGATCGTTTTTACTCAAATGGTAAATAGCATCAAATAATTTCTGCTCTGAAAAAAACTCTTCAGTTTGGGGGATATATTTTACGGTTCTATCCCGTGGGAATATTGTTACTGCAGATGACCACGCGTTTTCGTTATGATCAATAATTTCAATTGGGGCTCCATTTTTATTATATTTCGATTCGTATAATACTTCACATGTGATTGTCCTTACCGATATTGGAAATCTCAATGATGTTTCTAATTTGGTTATATCTTGAATTGTTGCCCCATGCTCTTTTACCGTTAATTCCCACTCGGTTATTTTTTTTCGTCTTAGATCAGTTAGTTTATTCCCCCGGGACGCATTTGTGAAGTGTTCTATTATTCGTTCTGCTACACAATTGAGCCCTGTCGAATATTTCATAGGTGCTAGTTTTGCAATATCAGGTTTTTCATTGAGCGGATAGATCCCGTAAACAACTGCTGTTACAGGGTAGGATCTTTCGTAGTATGGTTTATCAATTCCGGTAAAAATTCCTGGTTTGGAATCTTGATTCACAGTGATAGTTTTTTTATCTTTCAAGATGGGTTCAAATTTATACCTAATGATCCATTTTCCATCATCACGGATAATGAATTTGATTCGAAAAAAATTTCTTTCTTCCCCAAGACGTGAAATTATCACTGCTGCTTTTTCATCATTCATGGTAGCGTCAAAAACACCATCAATTCGAAATGTTGACCAGCAATAAGATGCTCCATCACGCTTGAATTCATTAAAACAGTCTCCGATGGGTTTATCAAGAATTGTATACTTGGGTGTATTAGAAACTATATCAAGATTGAATTGAGCATCTTTCCAGGGTAATTTCTTGTTACGTTTTTTGGGTTTATCGAGATTAAATTTAGGATTAATTTTCAATAATCTCTTAAACTCCCTCATGTTTCCGTCTATTGGACGTTTTTTGGGTTTATCGATATTAAATCTAGGATTAATTTTCAATAATCTCTTAAACTCCTTCCTGTTTCCCTCTCTTGGACGTTTGTTACGTTTTTTGGGTCTATCGCGATTAAATCTAGGATTAATTTTCAATAATCTCTTAAACTCTTTCATGTTTCCGTCTCTTGGACGTTTGAGATTAATTTTGTTTCCGTCTCTTGGACGTTTTTTGGGTCTATCGCGATTAAATCTAGGATTAATTTTCAATAATCTCTTAAACTCTTTCATGTTTCCGTCTATTGGACGTTTTTTTTGGGTTTATCGATATTAAATTTAGGATTAATTTTCAATAATCTCTTAAACTCTCTATCAGTATTGAATTTAGCATTTTTCGAAGGCGTTCTCCTTAACTCCTTCATGCTATAATTAAAACAAGCATTTAAATGAAAGATTTATGTATAATGAATCACTGCAAATGGCTTATGATTGGATCAGTAATCCCGTGTAACAAATCATGCAGAAATGAGTTCTGTGGGTATCATATGCAAAGCTTTCGTCGTGGAAGCCTTGGTCCGTTACCCTGTATTCGATGTGGGGTTGGGGTAAGGGGGAAATCACGATTGTCTGAATTGCGGTGGTAAGCGATACAGGGAATTGAAGCGTTATTATGATAAAAGAATAAAAAATGGACAATCAATCAGAAATTTTGACCCTGAAAAAGTCCCTGACAAAGTCAGTATCAAGGATAAAATTATAAGAAATCCCCAAGACTACATTGAATGATTCATTATTGAACCAAACAATGAATTAGACAAACAATAGTATTATGTATACGAATGAGCCAAGAATTCAGACAGCATCCCTTGATTACAAATTATGAAGCATCCAGTGATGGTACTGTCAGAAACCGTAGACTAAAGAAACCAGTTGGTGCTGACAATGGTATGGGGTATTTGGTGTTTAATGTTAATGGAAAGAAGATATATCGCAATCATCGTTTCGTGTATGAATGTTTTTATGGATTGATCGAAGATGATTTTGCTATCGATCACAAGGATTCTAATCGAAAGAATAATTCTTTATCAAATCTGCAAGCTATCACACAGAGTGAGAATACCAAACGAGGAAAGACTGGGAAATACTCGAAAAAAGCGAAACCAGTAAAATCTTTGAATACAAAAACTAACGAGGAAAAAATATTTTCATCTATGAATGAAGCCGGTAAATTTTTCGATATTTGTATGCCCTCAGTACAAAAAGTTGCAGAGGGGATAACCAAGACGGCGATTTCAAAAAAGAGCGGACAAAAAATTCAATTTAGTTATGTCTGATGCGTCATATTTTTCAATTAGAGATATGTCATTGTTATAGAATAATGAATTCTGAAAACATGAATAGCATCATAATTGAAATAGCAAAATTGAAAAATCAGGATATCATACTATCAGATGGGTTAAATCCTGATCAAATTGTGTCTGATTTTCAGAATATAGAATACGGAGTAAACAACAATAAATATATGCTACCAAAGAAGTATGCACTCATCAAAAGAATTCAGAATTCTATTAGAGACTCTCTTGCATTTTCCAGTGACATCAGTGTGTTTGTTCCGTTGTATACTATCGTAGAACGAATACGAAAAGAATTAGGTAACGAATACGAATTGAAAAAAGAAGTCAACTCTAAAATTAGAAACCTACGGGCGTTAATTCAATTTTGATTACCCGACCATTGATTGCCCAACCATTATCATTTTTTTTAGCCGACCCTCAAGGGATGTCAAAAATCGATGGACGATCAATGGAAAAGTGGGGAAAGTGTGATATTAATTATTTTTATATGAATTCCCACACTTTCCCCATCACTGATAGAGCCGTTAAAACAATCAAATAACACTTCCATGGTGGTGTTAAAAATCATTTTACATGTCATTGATGTCAAAAAAGTGAGAAAACTATCAGTATTATTTATTTTATATACAATTTTGATACTTTCCTCATCAATGATAGAGCTGTTAAAATAACAAACAAAGACTTCCATGATGGTGTTAAAAATCATCTGACATGTCAAAAAGTGGGGAATCGGCAGATTACATTTTATTTTATATGAAAATCGGCCGTTTCCCCATCATTGATAGAGCTGTTAAAATAACAAACAAAGACTTCCATGATGGTGTTAAAAATCATCTGACATGTCAAAAAGTGGGGGATCGGCAGATTACATTTTATTTTATATGAAAATCGGCCGTTTCCCCATCATTGATAGAAGCTGTTTCACGATGAAATAACACTTCCATCATGGTGTTAGGTCGGGATTTACAATTGAAAAATTGTTTCTGATTTCAAATAATGGTCAATGAAGCATTAACAACCCGATTGGCTCGTGAACGATTAGATGCAATTAAGAGATTTGTACCAATTCGTGACTCTGTCAGGAATAAACTGCAACAACGACAGAGTTTACAAACTGATTTTGCTTTGGGGTCTGAAGAATTGTTTAAACCAGTAACCACAGCAACGAAAGGGGTAGAGCGTGCTATACGGGGAGATGTTTCCGAGACGGGGAAATCTGTTATCGGTGAACTTGAAAAACTAGCAGCGAAAACTGAACAAACTGAAAAAACTGAACCACCTACTAATCCGAAAAAAAACGACTGTTTCTCTGTTGAATAAATTTACTGATAATGCTAAAACATTAATAAAACAATTTAATTTATTCAAACCAAAGGATTATCAAGCTTTTGGTGATTTTGCTGCTCAAAGCTATAATTCAAAAAAAGGGTTTTCAAAGGACGAGTATAAGGATGATAGAATATCAAGTAATGATTGGTCCGATAATTTGTATAAAATAAATAAAGGGATTGGTCGTTTGAATAAGGATGAGATGGGGTACAAGGAATTTCAAAGGGGAATTAGTAATTATAAAAGAGAACAAATAGAAGAGCGACAACGAGAAATAGAAGAACGACAAGAGCTAAAACGTCAAACACCAACACGTAGACAAACACGAAGACAAAAAAACAAGAAGAACCTGATGATGATCCTCTTGATTATTTACAACTCTCAAAGGATGAAGGTTTCGGGAGTGGGATTTTAGGGAAAAATCGTCTAGTTGGAAACACTTGTCCTGATAGTGTTATCAATGATATATCACGATTAGAAGTTCTAATCGGAGGGTTCCGAGCTGGAAATAACTCTCCAGAAATAATTAATGAAGCAGCTGATATCTGTAGACGGTTATTTCAAGGTGGTATCATGCATATCAGCACATATCGAGATTTCATTGACGAGTTAGCAAACGGGTATCACAGTGATTGAATAAAAACGCTAGCGTTTCCAATTGACAAATTGTTTTACAATTGAAAAATTGTTTCTGATTTCAAATAATGATCATACATTACAATCATGATAAACCAACCCCGGTCTATGTAGTTAATTCACGGTTTCCAGTTTATAGAGCATACTATGGTGATGGTTTGGGTAATACCATTGCTGGGTTATTTGCAAGAATGGCTCCAAAAGTGATGCCGTTAGCTAAACAATTATCAATGAAAGCCATTGATGTTATTCGTGATAAGGGTATTGGTGCTGTTGGAGATCTTGCCGGAAAAGCGTTTTCTGCAGCAAAGGATAAAATAACATCATAAGACGAAAAAAGAAACCGTTACAGTCTACAGCAGAAATGCCTGCAAGTGTTAGTAAAATTATAAATAACGCAGTAGATGAAAAACTAGCGTCGATGGCTTTAACCCCCGACCCAAATATGATAGCGGGAAGTGGCTTTAAAAAACTACGTCGATGAAATCCTACGGATTTTCACGCTAGCGTTTTTCACGATGAAAATCGCAATTTAGACTCTGATAAATAGAATAAAATGTTCAAACAGTCACGTGATCCAGCGTTTGATATAGATGCCCCAGTTGGCAAGGATGATTCTGTACGCGATTATAAATATTACGCCTATCATGCAATAGACCCAAATAGTCGATCAAGAATTGAACTTCAAGTCCATGATACTAGTAAATACTTTCTACCCGCTGAAGCATTTATTGAAGTAGAAGGAGAAATTGTAACAGCTGCTGATACTCCTGCTGTACCAGCACCGTATCCAGCTGGTACTCAAGTCGGGTTTGTCAATAATGGTATTATGGCGTTATTTGAGAGTGCTAGATATCTCATTGATGGAAAAGAAATTGAATCGATAGATCGCGATGTTGATGTGGCTACAACAATAATCGGGTTAGCGAGATATTCTGATGATTACACAAGATCCGCAGGACCTTCTATGATGTTTGCAAAAGATGTTACAAATACCGCTGGTGGAAATCAATTTGTTGTAAGACGTCCAAAGAATAATGCTGGCACCGCTAATATTGATGCCGAGGATATGATTATAAACAAAGATGATAATTTCAATCTAGGAGCTGCAACACGTATTTCAATGTTGGAAGGGCGGCGTAAATCATTTTCATGCGCGATTCCACTGCATCACATATTTGGATTCTGTAGAAATGTCAGAAAAGTTATTTATGGAGCGAAGCATACAGTAGCACTGGTGCGAAAGAGTGATGATAGTGACGCAATTTGGAGGATTCCAGCAGACAATGCAAATCCCAATACTGATGTCAATTTAACAAAAATATCATTGTGGATGCCAGTGTTGACTCCAGCAATTACCGCAGAAGAACGATTACTATCATTTATGGACCAGGGGGAAAAGTTGTTGTTGAGTTGGTTATCAGTGAGTACAGATGTTAAACAATCAAATATCAACGGGTTATTCACGTGGAATCTAGCATCAAAACAAGGTGTTGCTGCGCCACGTCATATATTTATTGCGTTACAAGATAACACACGAGTTGGCAATCAACTCTCCAGCCATATGATATTTGATCAGTTAGGTGTGAAAGACGTCTCACTGAGAATAAACGGCCAGCAGGAACCATCTGAAGATATACAACTTAATTACACAGAAAATCATATTGCACGAGTTTATCATCGTCTGTTGTCATTTATGGCACGTAATCAAAATGTGGATACTGGTTTGCAAATATCACAATTGGATTTTAAAAGTCTCTATCCAATCTATTACTTTTCATTGGAACATCTTGATTTAACAAGACAATCTGTTGTTGATATACATTTTAGAGCTAATGTGACTCGTGGTGCTATTGCTAATTATAGAGCAGTTGCTGTCATTCTTAGTGATAAATCAATGTTCCTTGAAGGTGTTGGAGGAAGAATGAGAGTGGTAGATGCCCCAGTAGAAAATCTTTGAACGATTTTCTCGATTTTTCATTGAAATTGTAAACGATTTAGAATCAATCTATTATGTATAACATGTCATATAGTGTTATTAGTGTTGCGTTAACTCCTGGTCAAATCAAAAAATTGCAATCAGAATCGGCTAAAAAATGTGGAACCACAATCACGTTGAAACCTAATCAAATGACTGGTGGTGCAAATAAATTATCGCTGACAACTCGTCAAATAAAACATTTCAATGATGCACTTGTAGCAAAAAAAGGTGTCCAGATTACTCTTTCTGCGGCTGCTATCAAAAATATGATTAAAACAGGCGGTATATTTCCATTGTTAGCTGCAATACCAGCATTGATTGCAGCAGCAGCCCCAGCGGTGGCTAAAGCAGCGGCGTTAGGAGCCGTTGGTACCGCGGCAGGAATGGCACTAAAGAAAGCAACGGGGAAGGGGTATAAAAAAAAAGGGAAAGGGTCTAAGACTACCAGGAACCCCGTATTCATGGTACAGCGGAAAAGGCCTGAGACTAGGACCGGTTTATTAACTCAAAAATCTTCGATTGTAGAGTCTTTGATTGAGGAACCGATGGTTCCAGTGTCCAATTTTGATTTAATGGATGCTGCTAAAAAACTAGCCATAAAAAACTTCAGAGGCGTTTTTATGAAGGATCAATTGCCGACACACCCAAATAGCGTTGAAACCGGTATTATTAATCTCGATAACAGCACTGGACCTGGTACTCACTGGGTTGCATACGCTATTGATCCACGTGGGATTGTCTATTTTGATTCATATGGATTAGCCCCGCCAAAAGAGTTTATGCGTTATATAAAAAAATTTCAATGAAGACTTGGTATTCTACGCTACCAACACAACAAATCAATGACCCACCAATATGCGGCAGTGAAGTATTAAATGTCCTTAACGCTATTTCAGCATCTATAAAACCACCACACATTGTCGTAAATGAATACACCAGTAATCGAAGTCGTCAAAAACGATTTTAGAGAGAGATGTATAAAATATCATGATTGATATTTGGGGAAGACCTCTTAAACCCAAACCCGATAGCACTGCAACCGGTGATATAAAAAAAATAATCGAAGATGAAATAGCTGAAACGTTGAATCTTGCAAGTGTTGATCCTAATGAAATAGTTGTATTTCAAGACAAACAGGGTAAAATGAAAACCAGTAATGTATCGTTGGATGATATTTTAGTTAAACAACGACACGCAATCGAGGATACTATCGCGTTATTTTCGGATCAGGGTAAACTCAAACCGGGTGTACTTTTTTCGACGATTACAGATCGATTAAAAACTCTCAACGATGAATTAAAAAGTTCTGTGTTGGAACTAACAACACTTCAATCTAAAACCGAAGAACACGGAAAACAGTTTTCAAATTTTCGAAGAAATATCGTGGATAAATTTATTGGAACCCCGTTAGATAAAATTGAAATAAAACTCCCGGATATTAAAAAATCCATCGATGTTATCAAAGATGATTTATCTAAAATCCCCGAAAAACTCAATAAAATAAAAATTCCACATCCCGTAGCGGATATCCATAATGTTGTCTACACGATGGCCAAGGGAATTTTTGATTGGATAAAAGACTTTCAAACTGAGTTTTCTTTTTTAATTCTGGGTCAGACGTATGTTAATGGAATTTATCGGATTACAATGATATCCGACGAACAATTTAAATTAAAAATTCCTGGAGAGGAAAGATTTGGTATCGATACGTTAACATTTAAAGTCAATTCACCTAACATAATAATTTCATTAAGTGCGGTTAGTGATAGCACAGTTAGAAAAACAATATCATGGGTGTTAGAATTTGTATCAAATATTCCTGAAAAACTCACAATTCAATGATGAACATTTCAAATAACGATGACATCAACGATTTCATCATCACAATATCGCTATGATACAGTCAAAGAATTTTCAATGAAACTCAAAACCCTTGCCGAGGAGTATGCAATGAAAATAAAAAAATATCGCAGGAGAATTACCGCAATTGATGTTACCGTGTATTCAGTGAGTGGTGTAATCACCAGAGCTGGTATTATACTGTCTTCAGTAACAATGATGGCCCCGATAGTTGTTCCAATTTGCATTTCTGCGGCAACAACAATCGCTGGAATTATTTCAATAATAACAAAAAAAATATCATCATGCAGTCAACGCAAACTACAAGACTACATAATTCAATTTCATGTTGTGTCCACTGCATACTCGCAATTATCCTCATTGATATCGTCATCTCTCGATGATACAATTATATCAGAGAGTGAGTTTTCAGCGATGGTAGGTATTTACGATTCTGCGATGTCAAAATTAGAAATACATCATGAGTATAATAACAATGACAACACAGATGGAATTACTTCAACAAATAGTGGAGAACACAAACCCAGTACAAACCAGCATGATATCAATAACATCAACGAATCCAGAATTCAGTGTAAATTTCCCTTCCCCGGTCCCAGGGAAGGAAATCGCGTTAGCAAAATTACGAGTATACCATAGTTGGCCAAATATCAGATCAAAATCATTTGGTGGTCAACAACCGAATAATTCACTGGTGTTTGCAAATAAGAATAAAGACGACGGTACTCCAGACTGGAACGTTGTTTCCATACCAACCGGATCATACCAAATTGAACAAATCAATAACGAATTAGCGCGTAGAATAAAATATCGATTACTGGAAAAGAATCAAAAATAGCTATAACAGTTCATGAACTAACACTATCATCTGCCATTGAAATAAGCACAGAGGGTTATGTTGTAGATATCTATCAAAGCTCAATAAGGACCGTACTGGGATGGCCTGAATTACCACCAGGGGGGAAAACCGTTGATTTACCAGAACCAAAAAAATCTGATTATATCACCGACAGGGTAAAATCTGATAATCCAGTAAAAAGCTATAGCGATTATGATAAATTGAATTTTTTCACTGAATCGGTAGATCCTTCCACTAAAAGAAAATCCTACTTAATTCGACAGCAAAATACCACTGAAAATTTCAAAGCGATGAATAATGATTTTTCATTGTTGTTGCCATCTCTTAAATCCGGTACTCTCACCCGAGATGAATTTATCAGCGTTGTAGAAACATGTAACAAAATCATCAATGACATGGAAACATTTCATTCGCAAATTATTCAAGAGGTATTAGGTGACGATAATCCTAAAAAAAATAGCAGAATTTGCAATACCAGGATATAACGTACCAGAATTACAAAAACTTCTCAGTGATGCCATCGATGTTGGTTTTAAAATAATTCATGATACGTGGAAAAAAACAACATCACCGGAAATAAAAACCCTCAAACATAATAATGACCCAGATGGTGGTGGCAGGCATATTGCGCCGTTCAATGTGAATATTTCATCGGTGATAGCGATCAATTTACTATGTGATGTTATCGAAGGAAGTTATCAAATAAATCTAGAACGATCAAATCAAGCTCAGCAGGGATATATTTTGTATTCATTTGCACCAACAGCTCCTCCAGGATTTTTAATAATTGAGTCCCCGGTGAATCCAGTCTATATGCGATGTCATAATAATTCATTAACCAGAATTAATTTCAAACTCACTGACCAGTCTAATAATCTGATTGATTTACAAGATGAAGTTTTACAAATATGTCTGTTTGTGAAATCCTAAAAGGATTTTCGTCCTAAAGACTTTCATCGTAAATTGCTTTGCAATTTCAAAGGATTTTCGTCCCTAGGACCGGATTCGGTTGAAATCACCGTAACCCATAGCAGCAGAGGGGGCGAGTGACAACGACGTTGCAATCCCTTTTGTTTGAAAGATCCCATAAGAAATGCTATAGTAAAATATTCGGTTGAAAAGTTTTTACTCATTTCAAGATTTCATTGATTTTTTCATTGATTTTTTTTGTGCCTGATTTCATTGATTTTTTTTTGCCTGATTTCATTGATTTCATTGATTTTTTGCCTGATTTCATTGTTTTAAGCCTGATTTCATTGAAAACTTGTTTAAAAATGTTGTAGGATTCGCCCCCTTTGCTGCTAACCCTGGAAATTACTCAAACGGTTTCTATAAATTCAATAAAAATAGCATTAATCATTTAAAACCTTTGTTTATAAAATGATAATTCAGCTAATTTCCTAATATTGCAAGATTAATTGAGATAACTCAGCCACTAGAAGTCCATAATAAATGAAGATATTCTGCTTTAGTTTTGATATAAGAGACATTGGTCAAACTTTACCATAACTATATCGTTGTTGCTGTGTAGATGGAACTGTCTTCTAAACAACACAAAACTTTCCAGGTGACCTTTTGAAGTTGTATGAAATTGCTTAAAATGCTCTGAAAATGTTCTGTAAACGTTTGTATCTTTCTACGAACATTAACTCTAGTAAGTAGTTTTAAAAAAATCTTATTTCCCTAAAGCGATGCTTAGCTCAGTTTAAGAGCTAATGAGCATACGAGATAAACGCCCGTTTGTTATTACTACTCCATGACTGTTTTTTGAGAAATGTATTGTAGCTTGGCTAACAGTTTCACAATAAGTTCTAGTTGCTGCGAAATGAATGATTGTACTGACACAACATATACAAGCATGGAGTAAGTTCTGATTTAAAAACACGCTGATCTGAAATCTAATATGGCATTGATTATTACCATCTATAAAGTCTTATTATCAATACTTCCCTTTAAAGAATGCTTGCATATACCCAGGTTTTCAATAAAACGAATCCTGCAATAAAAATGAAAACCAGTATTGTAGTCATTATTGTGAGCAAGTTGGAATACAAGAACTACACGACTTCAGGGTCAAATTAAAGGTCGATGGTTGCATATGTATTAGATATTCAGCGTGTTTTGACTAAATTTACATGCAGATGTATTTCAGTTGATGTCAGCACATTGCCATTAATGTTAGGTCGACTGTCATTAATCGGTGTTTTCTTTGCTTTATTGTTTCTTTCTTCGTGGTTTTTGAGCATAGCACAAAGAAATAGGAATTTGATTTCGTCATACAAAAATTGCAGATATATCTTTAAATATTCTAGTTAAATAGCTTACTTTCTAATTTGTTTTTTTAAATATAAATTATAGGTTAAACCAATTGAGAACATGGCTGTATTTTTACATTATCTGAGACGCGTTCATGACCTTCTATATATGATATTAAGTTCAAGGTCACTGTGAAGAAATGAAGTCAACTATACAAGACGATATTGTTGTGATCAAATGTAGTATAGTGGAGTATCTAAAGTGAACATGAGATTACCTAAACTCGGCGAATTAAAATATAAGACCAGGGAAGAAAATGACATCACGTACATTCAAAATAATTTTTGTGGCTAGTACTGCATTGGTCCCTTTCAACGAAACGTATTAACTATTATAGCGAGCAGGCCTAACAATGTAAAAAGATAGTCCTATCAACAAACTCCACCAAATGGAGTGTTATTTCTACACTCAGGAAAGTTGGCTTTTTAATAGTAAGTCTTGTGTTCCAAAAATTCTAAACAAACACCGTGTTTAGATACATTTCTTTTTTTATTAGGCCTAGTACACATTTTTAGGTCAATTAGGTTTTAAATAGGCCACAGCGATGTTTTGGACAGTACGATCACTTAATTTGTTCGCTATGCTTTGAAACTGCGATCAAAACATTACTTGATTGGTTGGCCGTTTACAGCTGCATATGTCGCCGTGACTTCATTATCAAACTGATGACATTATGATCGAAGTATATGACAAACACTCTTTAGGTGAAAAACAATCAGCAAAGACAAACAAGTCGTGTCATCATTTATGAATCTTGAACACAAATAGGCTTTGCATGTGAGGAACTGCTATTCTAAGTCGGAATGCTTTAGATGTAATCGGGGGTTATAATCTGATGTCATACATTCAGGCCTGAAAACAATCCGTCGAAATGTTTTACATATATCCGGATATGTGATCCGGAAATTTCGCTACCCTAAAATAGTTCATGTTCGTAAATACACTTAAAATAAATTTATTGCAAGTATTATATTAAAAAAACAGCTAGTGGCCCCGAGTGACCGAGTGGTCTAAAGCGCTCTCCGTTACGGATCACTGCCATCTCACCTCTGTCGGCGTAGGTTTGAGTCTAAGATTCGGCTAATGTAGTTATCTGAGAAAGCTTGCCAGTAGCTTCTCGTGGGTCGGTGGTTCTTTCCGGCGTTCTCTCGGGTTCTTCCTCCACCAATAATACTGGCCGCCATGTATAGGCTTTCTTGTGCTGAAACATGGCGTTAAGCCCTACAACAATAACAAAAAACAGCTACCAACTTTCTTAATTAGCATTCATTTGACTGACAAGCTAACATTTCTTTCTTACTAGAACATTTTTTTCTTTTCATATTTATGCTTTTTATCCTTTAGCTAAAATATTACGTCTGGCATTCTTGAAAGGATACCTTTATCTTTAAATAGAAATGAAAATCTCGTGAGAATTAAATTTGTACAATCTATTTTTTCCAGGGGCCTTTCGTCTCTATGATCTGGACAGTGACGGGTTTATAACAAGGGAGGAACTGTTAGATATTGTAGACGCCATTTATAAAATGGTGGTGAGTGGTGATCAAGCATACCAGCTTGTTACAAACATGTCTAAAATTTACCATGTTTTGTTTTGCTTTTGTTTTTGTTGTTTGCAATCACATTTTCAAACATAAAATTGTTATTAACATATAATGCCAGATTATGTATGTACAATTAAAATAAACTGGTTTTCGATACAATGCCTTTTTGTATCAGCTTATAATGTAATTGATATCCAAAAACTGTTTCATTGCAAAAACTAAATAAGTCTAATTTAAAAAATCATTTCATTAATCAATCTATCCATCTGAAAATCGTTATATCTATGTATCTTCTTGCATTCATGCATACCTACCTACCTACCTACCTACCTACCTACCTACCTACCTACCTACCTACATACATACATACATACATACATACATACATACATACATACATACATACATACATACATACATACATACATACATACATACATTTACATTTCATCGTAGTGAGACGACTACAATTGTAAAAGCTACTTTAAAGACTCAACACGACAAACACGAAAACACGGGTAATGTTTGGTAATAACAAGTATAATTCTCATTACTGCCATGATTGTCTGACGTGTGTAATAGTACACTTTATCATTATTACCTGTACGTTTTGTATATTTCAGTAAAAAAGTAACACCACCAAATGTAGTAGATTTACTTATGAAAACTAATCAGAATCAATTCATAATTTCAGAACTACTGACCCATTGCTACAACAGCAGGGTGAAAATTGGATTATGAAAAAAAGAATTACTTTAATTGTTATTTTGTTATTAGTAGTATTAGTAGTAGTAGTAGTAGTAGTAGTAGTAGTAGTAGTAGTAGTAGTAGTAGTATAATGTTTGTTGTTATTATTATTTTTATTAATATTATTATTTTTTTTTAAATAATAATAATAATAATAATATTATTATTATTATTATTATTATTATTATTATTATTATTATTATTATTATTATTATTATTATTATTATTATTATCTTTAAGGGCAACATGGTGAAACTTCCGGAAGAGGAAAACACGCCAGAGAAAAGAGTAAACAAAATATTTGAAGTGATGGACAAGGTATAAGATCTAATTAAATGTTCTCCCTAATTTATTATACCGTCGAGGCTGATTCTAACATCTGTTATTATACCCACTTGTATTTGTCAATTGTTTGTTCACTCGTATTGGGCATAAAAAGTCATAGTCGTAAACTGTATTGATCTCGTTGTACACTGAGTCTTCACTACACTAATCGATGATCATCAAGCTTCCATTGTCAGCTACTGTCTTATAAAGCTACTAAGGCTAATCTTCCAATCAATTCGCAGCTAGGAGCAACTTTCCTTGATGGCGTCAAAGTTCACACTAGGTCGAAGGGAAATCTGATCCTTTCATGAAGTGCGTCCTCTGCCATTAAATAAGCTGCGAAAACATTGTACATAAAGGTTGAAAAGTTAATAAGTATAATCTTTCGCAGAAAAAAAGACATGCCAGTTGCCTATAACACTCTAAATATATTGTACTTAGTAATGACCTCATAAGAATGGGTTTTTTTTCATCGATTCTGAATATAAATTACTTGATCTGGCTTTATTTCAGAGTGACGCCATATTATAAATGTGTACACTTTTACAGTTTTCTTCGTAACAACACAGTAAAATGTAACGAGGCCCTGATTTCCGGGTTGTCTAATAGGTTCGCCTTCAGAGATTATTGACATCTCACCTCTGACCGCGTGGGTTCGAGTCTTGGGCTCAGCCATCGCAGATATGTGAGAAAGCTTGTCAGTAGCTTCTCGTGGGTTGGGGGTTTCTTACTGGCTTCTTCCATAGCCAAATATACTGACCGCAATATTAATCCCATCGTGTGTTTCAAATTGCGTTTGTATTCTCAACAACCAACCAGCCAATGAATTATAAATAGTCTTCTAATGTTGATCATTATGATTGGCCTCCTGATTTGGCATTTGACATATATGTTCTTTTTCATTTTGGCGTCACGTTTCCATCAAAAAGTACAAAGTTAACTATACATTCATGCAGAGTATGATTTTGTTTATTACGCATTGCCACGTGTCACCAGTTATCTCTTATAAACAATCCAACAACAAAATGGTGATAAAAGTCCAGAAGCCGTTTTGTAGAATTAGACACGTCTTTGTAGTTTATGTTTTATCAAATCATAAAAGTAAAGAAATATTAAGATTACAAATTCATTAAAGATAATGTCACCACATAATCTGAAACTGTATAATTTCTCATCATCTGAAAACATCACGAAACCAGTATTTGTTACTTCCTTACATTATCGAGCTGTTTGACGCTAATGGAATTGTGACGTTAGCCATGCTCAATCGAAGCAATTCTAGCAAACTAGACTACTAAACAAATCTTGTTTCATCAGACTGTGACTGTTTCGGCACATTCGCTAAAGTGTATGCAATTCATTGTCTGTCGTACTGTATCGTGCTCACTTCATAGTATTACGTATATTTGAATTGTCATTTATTTATATTTTAATTGTTTGTGTGTCAGATTCAAATCTGACATTTTAAGTTTAAGATTCATTAATTGGGAGATGACCTGTACTCTACAAATAAACACCAGATGTTGACCTCATTTCAGACCTGGCTTCAGAGTTGTAAACAAGCTTTTAAAATTATTGGTTGATTATAAGGACATTATGGAGTTTTGTTATAAACATCTTTCTATTTTTAGTTCTTGAGAGTAAAAAATAACTGATTCTCATCTGGGTCATACGAGAGTTTTTGAACGTAAATTTGTTCTAAAGATTCTAGAAGATTATGTGACCCCTTCCTTGTTTACGTAAAAACAGGTATATAAATTATGATTTGGAGCGAACTATTTAGAAGTTGGGCTGTTAGAATACTAAGTTGCGTGTCGTTTTGAGTTATTTTAAATTACCTTGTACTAAAAATTATTTCAATTCGTTTGGATCAAGAGGATTTATTTTGCTATTTATCTGGAAAATACGTGTGCTTATTGAATTTCATAAGACCAGAACTGACTTCATCACGTGACATCGTCTTCCATCTTGGATGCTTCACTAAGATTTGAACTTGGAATTATTAGGACATTTTATTACCAGGACTTTTGCAATTTCACTAGTGGATTATATTTTGATATATTTTTGGATTAATTTTGGAATTGATTCTTAAAACCGTAAGTTTATTTTTCTTTTCTGGAAAATATTTGTGCTCAATAAATTGTTTATTATTTTTTCACAAGCTTGTTGTTTTCACTCTTTCTATGTTACTGTTTATTCGAGCCTAAGCACGTAACAATAGCATAACGATGACAGTAGGGTATCAGACTACCAATATGGAGGTTCATAATGAAGAATCCGAGTCAGCTCATTTGTCCATACACATACTAATCAAATCAGAAATTTGGACTCTTGTGACGTAAAAGACACTTCCTGTGGCGTATGCACCAGATAATTACATTCAAGTATTTTGATTGATATGGACCGCATTTTTAAAACTGTATTTATAGGAAAAAACAGTATCGATGCTCTAACACGTCTAATGTAAAACTAAACACAGTTCCTTTTTATTTATATGCGCTACCTATGTGTATGCACACAGGATATGATCGTTTCAAGATGATGGCATTATTCGATTTTTGGTCAAAAGCATTCTTGGAAGAATTTGAACTCTCGACCACAGACTCTTTCCTTTTGCCAAGGTAACCGTTAGAGCACAGCATTCTGTATACGCCCCTATATTTATCAAATGCACCCTTTTATGGTGAGTAACAAATTTTAGTAAAAGAAGGCGGTAGTATATTAATAATAGAATTACAGTTTTCGTATACAATTTCATAATTGATCTTATGATCATAATATTCAAAAAATTCTCCACGGACCCTGGATTGTCTTGAGCTTTGTTTTTTCATCTGCTATATTCTTAACATTCATATATGATCTCTTTTCAGAACCATGACAACCGTTTAACGTTCGAAGAATTCTTAGAAGGCTCCAAGAAAGATCCCACTATCGTTCAAGCATTGACGTTATACGACAGCACGTCATCAGCCCCACATTTATGAGTCTTAATGAAGAAACTGGAATACATTTATTTTTATTACCCATTCTGGATCCTTACTTTTGTCTATTCGAGTACTATGTACAGTGGCGATTAGAAGCAATAATGCTGAAAGAACTTACAAACCAGCTTTGCATGGAGAGAGAGAGAGAGAGAGAGAGAGAGAGAGAGAGAGAGAGAGAGAGAGAGAGGGGGGGGGGAGAATGAGAGTTTATGCTTTTTTTAAGATTTTGGCAATTCGTGATAGAATAATTTTGATCAGTTGATCAATAATGTGGTATTCATACGAGTATTATTGGAACATATCTTGCGATTTTCACCGCTTTCGTCTTTCCATGGTATATATTATATCACCAATGTCATTTTATTGTTGATGTATATTTTGAAAAAGGTTGTAAACTGGCGAGAATTTTTGTTTAAAATTCACATATACGTTGTCTTGTTTGATGTGTCAGTTTTTTATGATTACACAAAATGTTTAAGTTAAGACTGTACGGACCGAACCGTTCACGTATATCACAGCCTGAACTCCATACCTAAAAATGGTATTGCAGTCATTTGTGTGCTTTTTACGATTCAGCTACTTATATTTGTAAGTTTCTGTCTTATACATCAGCACAATATAATATTATAACTAGTCAACTTATCTTCCTGTAATATGATGTGCCGGGCGTAAGAAGGAGTAGATCGATGTTGAAATGGAGTATTCTTATTTTAAACTCAGCACCTATAACTGGCATATTTAAAACAAGTACAGAAATGAAAATTGTGCAACCCGTGTTCTTCCTGATAATAACAATATTTCATACAGATATCTTATTTCAAGATTAATTGTGTCAGTTGATTTGAAGTGCCCTTCTATGAAATATATTTCCATCTTCATCCATTTATCTTAAACAGATTCAACCCAATAGCAACATTAGAGTACATGTCTTCAGTACTGTGTCCTTGTTAAATCTACTGATCTCTCCGCAACGCAAATGTTTTATGACAAATATGAGCTTAGTCTGACTGGTAGTATTCCTGCTAATCACTTGATTACAAGTATGCTAACCTGAGTACTGGTATCTAATTACTAGCATACCCAGCCTGATTATTCGTATGCCTGGCCCGATTACTAGTATGCATTGCTTTATTACCATAATCCCAGGCATGATTACTACTGCGCCTGGCCTGATGAATATTAAACATTTCCCAGTTAATATCATACTCGGCCTGATTACTATTATGTGTTGCCTGATTACATGTATGCATTGCTTTATTACCATCATCCCATGCATGATTACTACTGTGCCTGACCTGATTAATATTATGCATTTCCCAGTTAAGATCATGCTCGGCCTAATTACTAGTATACCTGACCTGATTATTAGTATATCTGGCATGATTATTAGTATACCTTGCCTGATTATTAGTATACATAGCCTGATTACTATTTTGTCTGACTTGATCACTATTATGTATTGCCTGATTACATGTATACATTGTTGTATTACCATCATCCCAGGCATGATGATTACTATGCCTGGCCTGATTAGCATTATGCATTTCCTGAATACATGGCCTGATTACTATTATGCCTGAATTGATCACTATTATGTTTTGCCTGATTACTGGTATGTCTTGCCTGATTACTAGCAGTTCTCACCTGATTACTATTATGTCTCGCCTTTAACGACTGCGCATGGCCTGATTACTAGTATACATGGCCTGATTGCTCTTATGCCTGGCCTACTTAATATTTTACCTGGCCTGACCTCTAGTATGTCTGACTTCATTTCTAGCGCGACGGACATGATCAATATTATGTCGCGCCTGCGACTAGTTGGTTTGCATCGGATACTTTGGAAATTGACGCTAACAGCTGATACATCTGCTAATCAATATTTTAAAAACTGAACATGTTAAGTTCCCGATGGAGAAATCTGCCTCGTGTTTCTTCATTATATGAATTATCGATTCACACCTGGCAATTAAAAAAATTGCAATTAGTCTTCGCTGCTATGTTGCTTATAGCTCCAAACAATTTCCAATTTCCCTGGTATATTAATTTCGATTTTTCCCCAAGTAATGTATGAACATGCTTTGATAATTCCGCACTTTTATGTTTCTCGCTGGCATGCATTTTCTCTTTGGTAATTTACAATCAGCATCAATTGTGATGGCTCATATATATCTAATAATAATTATTGTTTACGCAAGCTTCAAAGACAGGTATAATTTCCCCTTGATTCTTACCATTCATTTTGGCCACGTTATATATGGTTGCCTTTGTGTCTTATAACCAGCAAGCTTAGGTATAGTGAAATTCGGTTTTCCATCCAAGGTGTTTGTCTCCTTAGTCCATATTGTCACTTTGAAAATATTTAGGCGATAATAAAAACAACGCCAAAAAGACAACAGGTTTATTCCCAATAAATGATCTATTGAAGATGACAGACAATTGAATATATATACAATAGTGCATTTGACACACCCCAAGCTATTCTTACGTTATCACTGGCAGGGCTGTATCTAATCAGACTCGCGTTTCTGGACTACTTTCCTTTAATAGCAGCCACTCGAACACCTAAAATGATGGATCCAACTGATACTCTGGTTGTACTCTCGCTTCAATCGAAAAGCCAAAATCGACATGTTCCTTTTGCAAGAATGTTTCAGAACGTCTTCTATGATAGCGTTCTAATATTTCAAGAAGACAGAGAAACATAGCTGAATGTAATTGAGAACTGGTCGATTTGTCAGTCTATTTGCGTTTTCGTTGTTGTTGTTGTTGTTGTTGATGATGATGGAGGAAGAACCTGAGAAACTCCCAGAAAGAACTACCGACCCACGAGAAGCTAACTGGCAATCATTCTCACATACCCACATTGACCGAATCCAAGACTCGAACCCACACAGAGATGGTAGTGATCCGTAACGGAGACCGCTGTAAACCACTCGGCCACTCGGGCTCCCCTTGCGTTTACTTTGTATATATATATATATATATTATATATTTGTATATATATATATATATATATTAGATATATATTAGATATATATATATATATATTAGATATATATATATATATTAGATATATATATATATATATATATATATTAGATATATATATATATATATATATATATTAGATATATATATATATTAGATATATATATATATATATATATATATATATATAATATATATATATATATTAGATATATATATATATATATATATATATATATATATTAGATATATATATATATATTAGATTATATATATATATATATATATTAGATATATATAGATATATATATATATTAGATATATATATATATATATATATATATATATATATATATATATATATATATTAGATATATATATATATTAGATATATATATATATATATATATATATATATATATATATATATATTAGATATATATATATATATATTAAATATATATATATATATATATATATATATATTTTAGATATATATATATATCTATATATATAGATATATATATATATTTTAGATATATATATATATCTATATATATAGATATATATATATATATATTAGATATATATTAGATATATATATATATATATATATATATATATATATATATATATATATATATATATTATATATATATTAGATATATATATGAAATATGTTGTATTTGAGCAGAATAAACGGAATTATTTCTTCTTCCTACTAGCCTATTTCCAATAAAATAAATACGGTGCAATAAACAGAACCTTAATTTGGTAATTTATTTATACACATGCAAATGATTATCAATGTTTAGAAATTATACATATAAGTTGTCATCTCAGTAATTATTATCAATTATTAGTAATTATCAGTAATTATCAGCAAACATATTTGTTAACTTTAAATATGGGATAAATAATTGATTGATTGAAACAATGAGAAATGGCAATCATTTATATCACTTGACAAGACAAGATAATAACATATTTTCTTTGATTTTGACAAGATAATAAGACACGATGGGAATTTTAATCCTTAGTATCGCTTTGGCGTGATATGAATTTTTCTATCGTTTTGTCACGATGTGAATTTTTATCGTTAAATATCGCTTTGGAGTAGTAAGAATTTTTCTAACGGTTTGACACGATAATGCAAAAAAGTATTCATTAAGGAATACCGTTGTCTCGTCTTTTATCAAATTACATACTTAAAAATACTTAGATTCTTCTGAAACATAGATATGTACACATGCGAATAGACTGTGTTATGTCGATAGTTCATGTGGCAAAGCTACCAAACACGAGTCGTTATAGATAGCTAGATCTAAAAAAATCAATAATATTGATTCACTTTGGCATATAGCATGATCGCGCTTTTGCCAGTAAAACATTAGAATATACTACATTAAACTCGATAAACTTGCCATAATGTTCAGTTGAATACGCCATTAATAAACGGAAGAGGGCATCTAAAGGGAGGCAATTATTTGAACTTCCTGCCGATGGAGTTTCCTCTATTCAGCAAATGACCGAAAACTGTGCAATATCAAGAACATAGCCGACAAAAAGGATTGTACTTTTAGAAAGGGATAGTGGCCTTCCTAACATATTTAATGTAATCTACAGCATTTCGCTAATCGTCGTGGATCTTTCTTGCAAAATAATGAATGAGAAAGTTGTTTCAAAATATACATGTCAGCCTACCTGTATGCAAAGTATAATACGTACTGATGGTTTGATGCCTTACGGTACATCAATAAAAGTAGACTATTCGATGCCAAAGCACTGTAGCAAATTTCCTTGCCCAGGGATACATGATCATAGCTTTCCCAGACTGGTTTCGAACCCACACCATTTCGGTCGTGAGTGGGTCATTTCATTTGGCAGTTAAATGCGAAACAAAACCATTACAGTTAGAGTTATACAATTTATCTGTAATTCTTTAAAACAAAAACATACTTGGGTAACTATAATTATTTCAGTGTTTTAATCTTTATCTAAAGGAAGAACTCGGCATTAGGTTATGTATCAGAAGCCGAGGTAACAAAGCAGAAGGTTTAGATCATTCGTCAGGTTATTGAGCCATGTAAATTTACTATTACATGTTCGGTCGTAACTAATTGCTCCGTGTGGAATCATGAATTAACTATTTTTAAATCATAAAGCGTTTATAAGTCCTATACACTTCAATGTTGAGTCATAAAGAGAACGTACATCATGTATACTTCATAGCTAAACCTGAAGGCGATTGCATATTATGTACGCTTCGGTGTTTTCTTTGAAAAGGGATGTAAATCCTGTAGGAACCAATATTAAATCTTACATGGATGTAAATCCTACACGTTTCAGTGTTAAAGTTTAAAAAGGATGTAAATTCTGTGTGCTTCAGTGTTAAATTGTAAAGTAGTTGTAAATCATGTACGCTGCAGTGTTAAATTTCAAAGCGGATGTAACCCTGCATGCTTCAGTGTTGAATTTTATGTTTAGTTCTGATAATTTATTATTGTTGATTCATATTATGCAAATATTAATTTGAATAAATTTATCATGATATGAAGTAGTATTTGTGCTAGTTTACTTTACATATTTCTGGGACTTGTTCAGCGTAGGATCTACGAATCAGAGTTACAGTTTCTAGCACATTTGCACAGTGCTTAAGTACTCTCTTTACACCTCTCCGCATTCGGGTTTGATTGTATTTCTTATGAAATTTGTTTTTCTAAATTGTATAGCCTAAATGAGGAAACCTCGTGTCTGTTACGAGGAATATCATTGTAGTCAAAATGGTACTCATTTCAGCAAAGTGCGTTCCAATATTGGCCATGAAATATAGTACATTTATTCCATAGGCTTCTGCAACCATACACTAAATCTGCTGATGTCAAAATGCGTTTCCAAAGTAACTGCTGCCAAAAAATTAAAATCACATAAATGTATAAGCATTCATAATGATCGCTTAACGTCCACAAGAAAAATAAAATATTCAAAACCTGGCACCCATTGCCATGCGATGGTTAGATACTGAGATCAGTCCATTACAACCGATAGCAATTCCGCTATAGAAACGATTTATAAATATTTAGTTTATTAGATTGGAAAATATTGTTCAGTTAGAACGAAGAGGATTGACAAAAAAAATGTCGATATTTATCTTGTACAGTCTGCAAATAACCGAACTATGCTTGATGTTTCAATTTTCATCTAATTATTCTTAATGTACTTAATTTTCTCCGTTCAGCCAATCAGCTTAACGAGTGGATCATGTATGGCTAACTCTAAACACTTTAACAAGTCATCTTAACTGTAAACTCAAACTGGGATCTTGGCCATTAACCCGCCATTCCTTAAGATTAACAATCTTCTTTGCTGAATCTGATTATGCATTATCAAAGAGAACATGATATAATGTGACTTCTATATCTTCAATATGACCTTTGACCTATTGGTACCAAAAGTAGTTCAAGTTGATTCATGGTTTGGATTTCAACACTAATTATTGGAAGTAGTATAAAATATATTCACCTAAAAGACTCAGAAAACCGGTTTAACTGCTAACCACGTGATATTAACTTTTGACCATTCTGGTCATCATCATGTTTCGTATTTGTCGCTTTTATTAAAACTCTAATTACTGCTCAATAGGGCAAACATCTGATTCCGTCATAGAAAAGAAACGTTTAAACCTAGCGAAAATTAAACTACGAGTTCCAGCTTTCAAGCCAGTCTGTTTATAGACTAAGGTGCCGTCAGAATTATTCAAAAGTTGTAGCATGAGAGACTGAATTACAAAACGAGTAGTATGTGAGCTCTCAATTGTTATGCCGCGGTGGAAACTAACACGCAGCGGACGTGACGCAATAGACTATGCATGAGAGACGAATAAGCGCACACCCTAACTTAGCACGAGTAACATAATGAAGACACATTAAATTCTCAAGACTTTATTTGTATCAAATTCATAATTATGTAATACGCATAATCACAATATAGCTGAAAAATGACTACAGCGAAAATGCAAGATTATCTGCAAATATTAGGCAGAAAAGCCGGCCAGGTTTTTTACAATACAAAAGAAATCCAAAGGCCGAAATATTAGGCAGAAAGCCTGCCTGCATCCTACAAAACAAAACAAAATCAGAGGCCAAAATTTGGACTCAAAAGCAGTGAGATAGCCTGGTGAAGACAAAAAAAGCTATATAAAACTCATTATAAAAAGTAACATTTTGAAAAATGGAACGAATACGGATGCCTCTATAAGAAAGTCAGTGTCAATGCAAATCACGTTATCCTCGATTTTCCTAGACAAAAATGCTTTTAGAAACACGCTGACCATTATAAATCGATTTTCCTAGACAAATAGCTTTTAGAAATACACTGAACAGTGTAACAAATTAAGTATCTCGTAAAATACTTTGAAGGAAAAAAAGCATTTCGAAATACACTGGCCATTATAACAAATGAAGTACTATAAAATACTTTGAAAAGGCTTTTAGAAACACAGTGACTAGTGTAACAAATGAAGCACTGTGTCAAATAATTTGAAAATGGGCATTTAGAAACACAATAACAAGTATGCCAATGAAACATTATATCAAATAAATTGTCAAAACCAAATGCATCATGATGGTGGCCAAGCTTACTAGCAGTAAACGAGAATTGTCGCCCCTGTTTCCTGTGGCTCTTACCGCAAAACTGTCATGGTCGTGGAGATCTGATTGATCGTTTTGACATGTCAGCCTATTTGCAGATATTACGTGATTTGACCCTAACATACTGGTATGCTTAACATTAGCCTCCAATGGAGCTGGTGGTTGGGAATATGACAATGAGACTGGGTTCCAAATGAGAACTTCTGTGGTTTTGACTGTTGTCTTCCGCTCCGCTGAGGTGTAGCCGCTTTTATCCAGTGAGTCTTTGAAAAAAAGGCCTCCGGGAGTATGTTGTGGAGATCCTGACGTTATGATAGATTGCAGTTTTGTAGTCGGCAGTGGTGCCAGCCTGATCACATCTGTAAATCATTATTAAGAAATTTGACTTTTGATATGGAAACAAAAATGTATTACCAATCGAGCACTTGTATATATTTGAATACTCGAGTCTGAAGATCTCATTCGCCTAGTAATAATACAATACCCTGCATAAACCATTTCTCTGTTTATATGGGACACTCAAGCGAGTATATTCATTTTGATCCAACTCAGACATCAGGCCTATGTCTTACAGCTGAGGCAATAATTTATCAGGAATATATAATAATGTTCTTGTTTGTGTACTTTTGTGGGTCCATGGGCATGTTGTTTGCTTATATATATATATATATATATATATATATATATATATATATATATATATATATATATATATATATATATATATATATATATATATATATGTATGTATGTATGTATGTATGTGTGTGAGAGAGAGAGACAGAGACAGAGACAGAGAGACAGAGAGCGAGATTAGAACAGGTACAGCTGCAGACCTAATACACCAGCACAACTATAGTATATGTGGAAATAAACGGCTGATCTAGACTCCCGAATTCGATATATATATATAATGATAATTCCAGACTCCTTAATTTAGATTGATAGCTTAATTTACCATTGACCTTGATGATAGTTAGATCTAGAATTCTAAATTAACAACAACAAAAAAAACACCCCTCTGAACCACGCTTGCGCTGTATAAATATCAGTGCGTTGTAGTCGCTCAACTTGTAGGCTTGAACAGAATTGTCGGTGGTGGAAACATCTTAATCAGTTGAACTTCGATTTCGATTCATTATTTTCTCACCTCTAGCCTATAGTTTTCAACTGTGTATCGAGAATTGAATCGTTAGCTACATATCAGCTTTGGTTCCACTGTACCAATCCGATGGTACACATCAGCTGATTGTAATATTGAACGAAACCAGTGTTATATCTCCATCGATTTAAATACTGTGTACATTTGCCCATTATTGTATCTGTCCTTCATTGAATTCATTTGTCTTTTACCTCATAATTTCCTTTATATACCTCTGCTTCTATTGAATAATGTGTTTTGTTTCCCCTTTCCAACGCCTTGCGTATAGTGTCAGATAGGTCGGTCATTTTCATTGTATTCTAGAAGAAAAAAAACACTTGATGCAAATAATGGCTATTTGGAACTGCCATCAAACGCGTGGTTGTTATTACGTCACAATCAATTCATGAAGTCACAACGAATGGTTGATGTGATATCACTATCATCAACGCATGCAATTGGAACTGAATGATTTCTTCAACTTATTCCATTGCACGATTGCAGGAATACAATTAAAAATTAACTGTACGTATTTCATTTATTATTTAAACGTTCTTAAGTGTTAATTTTAAGATCTGTCGTGTAATAAGACACCATTATTGGCACATTATGCCTGATGTTAGTCAGCTTAAATCGAATAATTTGGGAAGTATCGCTACGAATGTTTTAAGTCTCCTGTACATAGTCGAAGTTATTCGACTCAAACTTAAAAAGTGACGCGGAGGTTCCAAATGTGAATATGTCATGAATTCAGTCATAAGGTACGCGGCCTTTTGTAGGGTATGCAAGGAAAGAATAAAACATCCGATGTGCATAATGGACACTTTATTGCGATCAAGCACATGGTAGTTATTACGTCAGAGTAAAGTCATATCGTCACAATGAATATATGCTTTGTCGTCACTGTGAGCAACGCAAATGATTGTGGCAAATATTTAAACAACAAACTATTCGATTTTTTTTCAGAACAAAGATGAAACAATAACAATCAAAAAATTAATGTGTAGTTCGTTAGAATATAATACGTCAAGTGCAATTTTCAATGCCTATCATGTTATATGCAACTCCATTCGTCGTAGCCTAAATCTCTCCGAGTGTTCGTCCGCTCCAAAATTATTAATTTGGGAGTATCCACACGATTACCTCCGAGTCTATTTTAGTGTCAAAGCTAATCGACCCCTATCGGAAAATAACGACGATGTTCCAAATGACCATGACATGTCTTTGTGATTCAGTTTCAGATTTTATTTATGTAACTCACAAAGTCGCCGACAAATGATTAACGATTATTAGTTTCAAGGCGAAATCCTCAATTGCATATAATATTTTTAAGAGGTGATTTTTTTCTCTTGTTACAGGTATAAACATGTTTGTAAACTGTAGATAAACTGGCTGGACACGGATGAGCGTTCCTTACAAACCGAAATCAAGCGACTATCAAAATAGAATGAAGAATCTGCTACTAAACAAGACTGTCAGCTTCTCAAAACCACGTCATTAACGGATTTAAATATTATTAAAAGTAAAGTATAACGGAGGAGAAAATAAACCCATAACAGGCTACGATCACAATCATCAACATCGTTAGTTTAAATGCGTATCACACAATGTGACATCATGTGCATTGAACATTTTGGGTTGACAAATGATTTTGTCTTTTGTAAAATGTTCTGTTTATTTGACTCTGCGCTTATTCTTTGATTTATAGTTATCAAAAAATGTATAACATACTTTTACTATTTCATCTTTGCTTGGAACTATCTTAGGCACAAACAAATGAAAGAATGTTCGAAACTGTGATAAAATTTCATAAACTGTGATAAAACTGTGACAAAGAGAATCTCAAATGGGTAATGATTTGATATTAAATTTATGAAACTCGTTCAATAAAGTCCAGATTTTGCTCGCCAAGGCTAGCAAAAGCTGGACACTATTCAACTTGTTTCATAAATTAAATATTAAATCGTTACCCATTTGCGATCCTCTATTTACGCAATGTGACGTCATATGACGTTGACGCGCGGCGGTGAGCTTATTGACACAAGTGAAATGACTGTAGGAGAAATAAGTACTGTCATGAACTAAATTAATTTAAGTGACCAGTAGAAACTTAAGATTTTAATGTTAGATGTACTAAAACCACGCAAAGAGCTCTGAAAATGTAACGGTCATCAAAGTTTGTAACATGCTACTATATTATTATTAAAGATGGTAAAAAATTAGAACTAAAGTGCCATGACTGGGTTGACAATCACTTACCGTTTTCCCTTCGGTTCTGTTTATTGTCTTGTTCTGAGAAGACATATACAGGAGCACTGGACACCTGGAAAGATGTTTCTACTCCATGGAAGCTGTGTCGCCTGCGACGTCTGTTACGGTCGGTAGCATTACAGCTACGGTCACATACAGCACTAGTTTCTGAGACTAAGCACAAGAGGCCATCGCAGTGTATGTATACAGTGTCAAAGTTCACAAATTTAAAAGTCTTATACCAGAATCCAAACATCGTGTTGTTTAAAGGAAAGAAGGCGACTGTTGGGTCCTTTTCACATCTGTAATGTAATATTTTTGACATTCAAACCATTTCTATTATTCAGAAGATAATAATAATAATAATAATAATAATAATAATAATAATAATAATAACACTACTACTAATAATAATAATAATATTGTTTTTAATCAATGGTTTATTATTATTGATATTATTATTATTACTTTTATTATTTTAATTATTATTATTACTATTATTACTCAATGTTTTTTATTATTACCACTATTATTATTATTATATTATTATTATTATTATTATTATTATTATTATTATTATTATTATTCAATGGTTTTATTATTATTATTATCATTTTTATTATTTTATTATTATTATTATTATTATTATTATTATTATTATTATTATTATTATTATCACTAATGAGGACAATATGGATGCTAAAGAACTAAGATTTCCTTGTCCTTGATTGATCGAAACATTTACGTGATTTTCATTGTTTGTCTTGAAAGGATATCCAGGTGGTCAACACACTCGCTTAAATTAATATCGCTAAACATTTGATAATATTTTGATAGATATTACCTAATTCACGAAATAACTTCCGTACAATACGCATGTCTTAAAGAAAACAATTGACTTTAACACAAGAAACATTTTCCGAATATACATGCTGACAGAGAGACAGACGCGCCGAAACGCAAACAACTATATAGACCAGCATACATACGGATAGACAGACAGATAGGTAGAGATGTAGATAAATGATATACTTGTTTAGAAAGAGAGGATACTGTAAAGAGTCACTTTTATTCGTTGAAGGTGTTGCAATGCAGTTGGAAACCACCAGCCGTATGTTATAGGAAGTGTCTGACAAAATCAACATGGCATAGATGTATTCCCCCAATGTTAATTGGAGTGGAGACTGAGTAACAGGATCTGTGAATGAGTTGTTTTGGTAGAAAATCAAATTGACTGCAAGTTGCCCTGGAGCCCTTTGGGTAACTCTTTCAGTCAGCGGTATGATTGGCTGCTGATTTAAGACATATTTCGGGAATTCGCAGAGGACGGTGATCATATAAGTATTGCCTCTCACGATGTTTCCCTCAATGTTGGTGGAGTTGTATCTAATTAGGTTCTCGTAGTATATATGGCTTACGTTAGTCTGAAAAAGAAAAGATATAAAAATGAGAACAAAGCAAAACTGCCCGAGGAATCCAATTATAAAGCTAACGTCTGTATTCAATACACATCCAAAGAATTGTATGATTTCCAGGCTCAGGAATGTGCATCATTTACATAACGTATATAAGTATATTAAGTCTTAAATCATGCGATCTGAGTGGATAAAATTCAAATCTGAACATAATCTATGCCAATCAAAATGCTACATTGTAACTGAATCTGGAGCCATACCCTAAGTTCATATAGAAAAAAAAACGACACCATATTCGGTTTATACTGAATTCAATGTCAACATTTTAACTTACTTTGAATTTGAGCATGATAAATGTTTAAATTCAGTAGTGTTTGCTTAATAATCTCAGTCCAACTTATACTTAAGTTGATCATAACGGCCTCTGTTGGTGTTATGTTAAATCCAATCTGTTCTTGATTTGCTTACACATGCATTTCATGGCGTTATTTTAAATTCAACGATCGTGAGTTAAATTTGTCGGCAAAAGTCTTAGTTTTTGCTTCATATAACCCTTCAATAACATACGAACTATCTTCTTTTTTCCTGTATCGATTGTCTTCAAATAAATCCGGATTCGTTTTTAGTAACATCAATTAGTCTCTCTTAAAGATATTTGATTGGTTAATTCCACGTCAGAGTTAAATTACATCCAGTCAGCTACTGCACTTGTCTTCACTTCAAGCCGTAAGTTATGTTAATAAAATTTGGATCGGATTTTCAAAAGAACGTAAGGTTGAAAATAATTTCACCCTCTAACATAGCCCCACTGAAACAAATCCGCGGGAACACATTCATTGAATCCACATGAAGATTACAAAAAATCTAATCCTTCACCATTCATTTCAGAAATACTGTTAGAACCACACAATATGTGGAATGATCCATAAACCCCTTTGTGAGGCTTCATGTATCGTTATTAATTGTTTTAGATCTTTTTCTGTCTAAGTTATATTCTTTACGCTGATGGATTTGCGCATGCGTACTCATATATGCAGAAGATGAATGAATATCCTAGTAATTTTAATGAAATCGTTGATGGTGCGCATGAACATGAAGCGGGGTAGGTACAATTGGTAATAATTAGCTTCATTGGCATTTACTCGCCTGAGTTAATTACTCGCCTGAGTTAATTACTCATCCCAAACAGTTTTGTGCCTGCAGGAACACAAGCGAATACAAAATGAATAATGTAGTAACTGTAGCGAAATCATGCATAAGACGCTGTGCAGGCACAACTGGCAATAAATCGCACAGTTGGCCTGCACGAGCATGACAGTACCGAATTAAAAGATTAGAAGAGTATGGATTTGGGCAGGAAAAAACAATCGCTGACAAAAAATAAATTGACGTGAAGTCCGAATTTTGTAGAAAAGCATGTCTTCACCATTGAATACCATAGTTTTAGTAATAAAATATTTGTAACGGAATAACTTTCAAAGTCACTGTCTGGAGGTTTGAAAGATGTTTCGATAGTCTACGAAAACATACAAAGATGACAGATTGCATCCATAATGTTGGATGATTCAAAAAGTGAAGGGATGCTTCTGTTTCTGTAAACTTCCAATTTGGAAATACTCATTGCAGTGATGTGGTGTAAATATGGAAATGCATGCGGGAAAAGCAGAGAAAGGAGTCAGACGCTGAAGTACTGAATGCAAACAGAACAATGACAGACATTGTGATACCAGATTTAAATTATTTGTATTCGTTCAATCAAAATGCGATCTAGTTTATTCTTGAAAACGAAAACAAACTCTTTGCCAAGAATGAGTCGAGTGCCGCAATGAACTCTTAAAAAAAGGTATAAAATGTCATTTGGTAAAAAACGTAAATGTACTATTTCCGACGTCTTTTTCATGACTGGAGGAAAGATCCCAGGGTGTCTCATCTAACAATTGCCGGAAATAACCCAGAGTGTCCCATTGATAGTTTTAATCTCGATACCTTCATTATAACTCTTGCAATCAGAAGTAACCTTTTCAACATGCCGCAACCTTAGTGCCTGAATCCATGGAAGCTATTGCTAAACCCAAATCATGTCAAAGAATGGAAACATAACTGCAAATGTGGAGCCTCATTCCAGTCACCATATTGGAACATTTATTTTATCAATGATTTTTGGGATCAATTTCGAATTTGATTTATAGGTTTTGGCTTAAACACACATGCACAAACAAAAATACACGCAAACACACATACACACACACACACACACACACACACACACACACACACACACACAGAACTCGTGGATAATCTCAGACTGAGCATATAATAAACGCGATCTAACATATCTGCATTTCGGCAGATTCTGACCTTCGCTGATTGTGGTTGCGTGCCTATTAGATGTGAGTGAATATGGCAGTAAATTTAAATGTATAAAGTAATTACTACGCAGTTATTGTAATGTGTCCTTATTTAAATGGTGGCAGAACAATACTAAATACAGTGGAACTTACTCAAGCCATTGGAAAATACAAATAAATAATAGGTTTACATGTGGTGGATGATTTGTTGTACAATTGATAAGCGTTATTTTACCAACGTTTACGACGTTTGATAGCAGACGGGCGTCATTACTACAAATGTCGATAGTGTCCGCTACAACGTTTTATGAAATTCGATAGTAGAAGGGCGATACGGGACAAAGGAGAAGAACGTTTTCGTTTTCAGAACATGATAGGCTATACATGGCGGCCAGTATATCTGGTACAGGGGAAACCCAGAAGAACTGGAAGAACCAACCACCTACAAAAAACTATTCGAGAGCTTTCTTAATTGCCTAGGCTGGTCGAGGCTGGGACTCATCCATTTCGAAAGTTATTGGTACCCATCTGCATGATGGTTGATAGTAGAAGGGCGTTACTGGTACAAACGTAGATAAATTCTGATAGCAGATGGTTGTTAATGGTACAAACGTAGATACACTCTGATAGTGGATTGGCGTTACTGGTCTACATTTCAATGATGTGTGATAGTAGATGGGCATTACTGGTATAAATTTGGATAATATTTGATAGTATCTTGGTGCTACTGGTACTTGTGTACATGATGTTTTATAACAGATTGACGGAACTCGTACAAGTGTGGATGATGTTTGATAACAGATTGGCGGTACTGGTACAAGTATGGATGATGCTTGATAACAGATTAGCGGTACTGGTACAAGTGTGGATGATATTTAATAACAGATTGGCGGTACTGGTACAATTTGGGATGATGTTTGATAACAGATTCGCGGTACTGGTACAAGCGTGTATGATGCTTGATAACAGATTGACGGTACTGGTGCAAGTGTGCATGCTGTTTGATAACAGATTGACGGTACTGGTACAAGTGTGGATGATGTTTGCTAACAGATCGGCGGTACTGGTGCAAGTGTTGATGATGTGTGTTAACAGATTGGCGGTACTGCTACAATTTGGGGTTGTTTGATAATAGATTGGCGGAACTGGTACAAGTGGGGATGATGTTTGATAACAGATTGGCGGTACTGGTCCAAGTGTGGATGATGTTTGATAACAGATTGACGGTACTGGTACAAGTGTGGATGATGTTTGATAATAGATTGGCGGAACTGGTCCAAGTGTGGATGATGTTTGATAACAGATTGACGGTACTGGTACAAGTGTGGATGATGTTTGATAACAGATTGGTGGTACTGGTACAAGTGTGGATGATGCTTGATAACAGATTAGCGGTACTGGTACAAGTGTGGATGGTGTTTAATAACAGATTGGTGGTACTGGTACAATTTGGGATGATGTTTGATAACAGATTCGAGGTACTGGTACAAGCGTGTATGATGTTTGATAACAGATTGACGGTACTGGTACAAGTGTGGTTGATGTTTGATAACAGATTGACGGTACTGGTACAAGTGTGGATGATGTTTGCTAACAGATCGGCGGTACTGGTGCAAGTGTTGATGATGTGTGTTAACAGATTGGTGGTACTGCTACAATTTGGGGTTATGTTTGATAATAGATTGGCGGAACTGGTCCAAGTGGGGATGATGTTTGATAACAGATTGACGGTACTGGTACAAGTGTGGATGATGTTTGATAACAGATTGGCGGTACCCTTACAAGTGTGGATGATGTTTGATAAAAGATTGACAGTACTGGTACAAGTGTGAATGATGTTTGATAAAAGATTGGCGGTTCTGGTACAAGTGTGGATGATGTTTGGTAAGAGATTGACGGTAATGGTTCAAGTGTGGATGATGTTTGATAACAGATTGACGGTACTGGTTCAAGTGTGAATGATGTTTGATAACAGATTGACGGCACTGGTACAAGTGTGGATGATGTTTGATAACAGATTAACGGTACTGGTGCAAGTGTTGATGAGGTTTGATAACAGATTGGCGGTACAGGTACAATTTGGGATTATGCTTGGTAACAGATTGGCGGTACTGGTACAATTTGGGATGATGGTTGATAACTGATTGGCGGTACTGGTACAAGTGTGGATGATGGTTGATAACAGATTGGCGGTACTGGTACAAGTCTGAAAGTTGTTTGATAACCGATTGATGGTACTGGTACATGTGTTGATGATGTTTGATAAAAGATTGACGGTACTGGTGCAAGTGTGGATGATGTTTGATAACAGATTGACGGTACTGGTACAAGTGTGGATTATGGTTGATAACAGATTGGCGGAACTGGTACAAGTGTGGATGACGCTTGATAACAGATTGGCGGCACTGGTACAAGTCTGAATAATGTTTGATAACCGATTGAGGGTACTGGTACAAGTGTGGATGATGTTTAATAACAGACTGACGATACTGGTACAAGTGAGAATGATGTTTGATAACAGATTGACGGTACTTGTACAAGTGTGGATGATGTTTGATAACAGATTGAAGGTACTGGTGCAAGTGTTGATGATGTTTGATAACAGATTGGCGGTACTGGTACAATTGTGGATGATGTTTGATTACAGATTGACGGTACTGGTACAATTATGCATGATGGTTAATAACAGATTGGCGGTACTGGTGCAAGTGTGGATGATGGATGATAACAGATTGACGGTACTGGTACAAGTGTGGATGATGTTTGATAACAGATTGGCGGTACTGGTGCAAGTGTGGATGATGCTTGATAACAGATTAGCCGTACTGGTACAAGTGTTGATGATGTTTAATAACAGATGGGCTGTACTGGTACAATTTGGGATGATGTCTGATAACAGATTCGCGGTACTGGTACAAGTGTGGATGATTTTTGATAACAGATTGACGGTACTGGTGCAAGTGTTGAGGAGGCTTGATAACAGATTGGCAGTACTGGTACAAGTGTGCATGATTTTTAATAACAGATTGGCGGTACTGGTACAATTTGGGATGATGGTTGATAACAGATTGGCGGTACTGGTACAAGTGTGAATGATGATTGATAACAGATTGATGGTACTGGTGCAAGTCTGAATAATGTTTGATAACCGATTGACGGTACTGGTACAAGTGTGGATGATGTTTGATAACAGATTGACGATACTGGTACAAGTGTGAATGATGTTTGATAACAGATTGACGGTACTGGTACAATTGTTGATGATGTTTAATAACACATTGGCGGTACCGGTACAAGTGTGGATGGTGTTTAATAACAGATTGGCGGTACTGGTACAATTTGGGATGATGTTTGATAACATATTGGCGGTACTGGTGCAAGTGTGGATGATGGTTGATAACAGATTGGCGGTACTGGTCCAAGTGTGGATGGTGTTTAATAACAGATTGACGGTACTGGTACAATTGTGGATGATGTTTAATAACACATTGGCGGTACCGGTACAGGTGTGCATGGTGTTTAATAACAGATTGGCGGTATTGGTACAATTTGAGATGATGGTTGATAACAGATTGACGGTACTGGTACAAGTGTGGATGATGGTTGGTAACAGATTGGCGGTACTGGTACAAGTCTGAAGGATGTTTGATAACCGATTGACGGTACTGGTACATGTGTTGGTGATGTTTGGTAACAGATTGACGGAACTTGTCCAAGTGTGGATGATGTTTGATAACAGATTGACGGTACTGGTACAAGTGTGGATGTCGTTTGATAACAGATTGACGGTACTGGTGCAAGTGTTGATGATGTTTGATAACAGATTGGCGCTACTGGTACAATTTGGGATTATGCTTGATAACAGATTGGCGGTTATGGTACAAGTGAGGATGATGTTTGATAACAGATTGGCGGTACTGGTACAAGTGTGGATGATGTTTTATAACAGATTGACGGCACTGGTACATGTGTTGATGATGTTTACAAGTGTGAATGATGTCTGATAACAGATTTGACGGCACTGGTACAAGTGTGGATGATGTTTGATAACAGATTGGCGTTACTGGTACAAGTGTGGATGATATTTAATAACAGATTGACGGTACTGGTACAAGTGTGGATGATGTTTGGTAAGAGATTGACGGTACTGGTCCAAGTGTGGATGATGTTTGATAACAGATTGACGGTACTGTTTCAAGTGTGAATGATGTTTGATAACAGATTTACGGTACTGGTACAAGTGCGCATGATGTTTGATAACAGATTGGCGGTACTGGTGTAAGTGTGAATGATGTTTGATAACAGATTGACGGTACTGGTACAAGTGTATATGATGTTTTATAACATATTGACGGTACTGGTACAATGTGTGATGATGTTTGGTAGCATATTGACGGTACTGGTACAATTTGGGATGATGTTTGGTAGCAGATTGACGGTACTGGTATAATTTGGGATGATGTTTGGTAGCAGATTGACGGTACTGGTACAATTTGGGATGATGTTTGGTAGCAGATTGACGGTACTGGTACAATTTGGGGTTATGTTTGATAATAGATTGGCGGAACTGGTACAAGTGGGGATGATGCTTGATAACAGATTAGCCGTACTGGTACAAGTGTTGATGATGTTTAATAACAGATGGGCTGTACTGGTACAATTTGGGATGATGTCTGATAACAGATTCGCGGTACTGGTACAAGTGTGGATGATTTTTGATAACAGATTGACGGTACTGGTGCAAGTGTTGAGGAGGCTTGATAACAGATTGGCAGTACTGGTACAAGTGTGCATGATTTTTAATAACAGATTGGCGGTACTGGTACAAGTTGGGATGATGGTTGATAACAGATTGGCGGTACTGGTACAAGTGTGAATGATGATTGATAACAGATTGACGGTACTGGTTCAAGTCTGAATAATGTTTGATAAACGATTGACGGTACTGGTACAAGTGTGGATGATGTTTGATAACAGATTGACGATACTGGTACAAGTGTGAATGATGTTTGATAACAGATTGACGGTACTGGTACAATTGTTGATGATGTTTAATAACACATTGGCGGTACCGGTACAAGTGTGGATGATGTTTGCTAACAGATCGGTGGTACTGGTGCAAGTGTTGATGATGTGTGTTAACAGATTGGTGGTACTGCTACAATTTGGGGTTATGTTTGATAATAGATTGGCGGAACTGGTCCAAGTGGGGATGATGTTTGATAACAGATTGACGGTACTGGTACAAGTGTGGATGATGTTTGATAACAGATTGGCGGTACCCTTACAAGTGTGGATGATGTTTGATAAAAGATTGACAGTACTGGTACAAGTGTGAATGATGTTTGATAAAAGATTGGCGGTACTGGTACAAGTGTGGATGATGTTTGGTAAGAGATTGACGGTAATGGTTCAAGTGTGGATGATGTTTGATAAAAGATTGACAGTACTGGTAAAAGTGTGAATGATGTTTGATAAAAGATTGGCGGTACTGGTACAAGTGTGGATGATGTTTGGTAAGAGATTGACGGTAATGGTTCAAGTGTGGATGATGTTTGATAACAGATTGACGGTACTGGTTCAAGTGTGAATGATGTTTGATAACAGATTGACGGCGCAGGTACAAGTGTGGATGATGTTTGATAACAGATTGACGGTACTGGTGCAAGTGTTGATGAGGTTTGATAACAGATTGGCGGTACAGGTACAATTTGGGATTATGCTTGGTAACAGATTGGTGTTACTGGTACAATCAGGGATGATGGTTGATAACTGATTGGCGGTACTGCTGCGAGTGTGGATGATGGATGATAACATATTGGCGGTACTGGTGCAAGTGTTGATGATGTTTGATAACAGATTGGCGGTACTGGTACAATTGTGGATGATGTTTGATTACAGATTGACGGTACTGGTACAATTGTGCATGATGGTTAATGACAGATTGGCGGTACTGGTGCAAGTGTGGATGATGGATGATAACTGATTGAGGGTACTGGTACAAGTGTGGATGATGTTTAATAACAGATTGACGATACTGGTACAAGTGAGAATGATGTTTGATAACAGATTGACGGTACTGGTACAAGTGTGGATGATGTTTGATAACAGATTGACGGTACTGGTGCAAGTGTTGATGATGTTTGATAACAGATTGGCGGTACTGGTACAATTGTGGATGATGTTTGATTACAGATTGACGGTACTGGTACAATTGTGCATGATGGTTAATGACAGATTGGCGGTACTGGTGCAAGTGTGGATGATGGATGATAACAGATTGACGGTACTGGTACAAGTGTGGATGATGTTTGATAACAGATTGGCGGTACTGGTACAAGTGTGGATGATGCTTGATAACAGATTAGCCGTACTGGTACAAGTGTGGATGATGTTTAATAACAGATTGGCGGTACTGGTACAATTTGGGATGATGTCTGATAACAGATTCGCGGTACTGGTACAAGTGTGGATGATTTTTGATAACAGATTGACGGTACTGGTGCAAGTGTTGAGGAGGCTTGATAACAGATTGGCAGTACTGGTACAAGTGTGTATGATTTTTAATAACAGATTGGCGGTACTGGTACAATTTGGGATGATGGTTGATAACAGATTGGCGGTACTGGTACAAGTGTGAATGATGATTGATAACAGATTGACGGTACTGGTGCAAGTCTGAATAATATTTGACAACCGATTGACGGTACTGATACAAGTGTGGATGATGTTTGATAACAGATTGACGGTACTGGTACAATTGTGGATGATGTTTAAAAACACATTGGAGGTACCGGTACAAGTGTGGATGGTGTTTAATAACAGATTGGCGGTACTGGTACAATTTGGGATGATGTTTGATAACAGATTGGCGGTACTGGTGCAAGGGTGGATGATGGTTGATAACAGATTGGCGGTACTGGTCCAAGTGTGGATGGTGTTTAATAACAGATTGGCGGTACTGGTACAATTGTGGATGATGTTTAATAACACATTGGCGGTACCGGTACAAGTGTGGATGGTGTTTAATAACAGATTGGCGGTATTGGTACAATTTGGGATGATGGTTGATAACAGATTGGCGGTACTGGTACAAGTGTAGATGATGGTTGATAACAGATTGGCGGTACTGGTACAAGTCTGAAAGATGTTTGATAACCGATTGACGGTATTGGTACATGTGTTGGTGATGTTTGATAACAGATTGACGGAACTTGTCCAAGTGTGGATGATGTTTGGTAACAGATTGACGGTACTGGTACAAGTGTGGATGTCGTTTGATAACAGATTGACGGTACTGGTGCAAGTGTTGATGAGGTTAGATAACCGATTGGCGCTACTGGTACAATTTGGGATTATGCTTGATAACAGATTGGCGGTTATGGTACAAGTGAGGATGATGTTTGATAACAGATTGGCGGTACTGGTACAAGTGTGGATGATGTTTTATAACAGATTGACGTCACTGGTACATGTGTTGATGATGTTTGATAATAGATTGACGGTAATGGTACAGGTGTGAATGATGTCTGATAACAGATTTGACGGCACTGGTACAGGTGTGGATGATGTTTGATAACAGATTGGCGTTACTGGTACAAATGTGGATGATGTTTAATAACAGATTGACGATACTGGTACAAGTGAGAATGATGTTTGATAACAGATTGACGGTACTGGTACAAGTGTGGATGATGTTTGATAACAGATTGACGGTACTGGTGCAAGTGTTGATGATGTTTGATAACAGATTGGCGGTACTGGTACAATTGTGGATGATGTTTGATTACAGATTGACGGTACTGGTACAATTGTGCATGATGGTTAATGACAGATTGGCGGTACTGGTGCAAGTGTGGATGATGGATGATAACAGATTGACGGTACTGGTACAAGTGTGGATGATGTTTGATAACAGATTGGCGGTACTGGTACAAGTGTGGATGATGCTTGATAACAGATTAGCCGTACTGGTACAAGTGTGGATGATGTTTAATAACAGATTGGCGGTACTGGTACAATTTGGGATGATGTCTGATAACAGATTCGCGGTACTGGTACAAGTGTGGATGATTTTTGATAACAGATTGACGGTACTGGTGCAAGTGTTGAGGAGGCTTGATAACAGATTGGCAGTACTGGTACAAGTGTGTATGATTTTTAATAACAGATTGGCGGTACTGGTACAATTTGGGATGATGGTTGATAACAGATTGGCGGTACTGGTACAAGTGTGAATGATGATTGATAACAGATTGACGGTACTGGTGCAAGTCTGAATAATATTTGACAACCGATTGACGGTACTGATACAAGTGTGGATGATGTTTGATAACAGATTGACGGTACTGGTACAATTGTGGATGATGTTTAAAAACACATTGGAGGTACCGGTACAAGTGTGGATGGTGTTTAATAACAGATTGGCGGTACTGGTACAATTTGGGATGATGTTTGATAACAGATTGGCGGTACTGGTGCAAGGGTGGATGATGGTTGATAACAGATTGGCGGTACTGGTCCAAGTGTGGATGGTGTTTCATAACAGATTGGCGGTACTGGTACAATTGTGGATGATGTTTAATAACACATTGGCGGTACCGGTACAAGTGTGGATGGTGTTTAATAACAGATTGGCGGTATTGGTACAATTTGGGATGATGGTTGATAACAGATTGGCGGTACTGGTACAAGTGTAGATGATGGTTGATAACAGATTGGCGGTACTGGTACAAGTCTGAAAGATGTTTGATAACCGATTGACGGTATTGGTACATGTGTTGGTGATGTTTGATAACAGATTGACGGAACTTGTCCAAGTGTGGATGATGTTTGGTAACAGATTGACGGTACTGGTACAAGTGTGGATGTCGTTTGATAACAGATTGACGGTACTGGTGCAAGTGTTGATGAGGTTAGATAACCGATTGGCGCTACTGGTACAATTTGGGATTATGCTTGATAACAGATTGGCGGTTATGGTACAAGTGAGGATGATGTTTGATAACAGATTGGCGGTACTGGTACAAGTGTGGATGATGTTTTATAACAGATTGACGTCACTGGTACATGTGTTGATGATGTTTGATAATAGATTGATGGTAATGGTACAGGTGTGAATGATGTCTGATAACAGATTTGACGGCACTGGTACAAGTGTGGATGATGTTTGATAACAGATTGGCGTTACTGGTACAAATGTGGATGATATTTAATAACAGATTGACGGTACTGGTACAAGTGTGGATGATGTTTGGTAAGAGATTGACGGTACTGGTCCAAGTGTGGATGATGTTTGATAACAGATTGACGGTACTGGTTCAAGTGTGAATGATGTTTGATAACAGATTTACGGTACTGGTACAAGTGCGCATGATGTTTGATAACAGATTGGCGGTACTGGTGTAAGTGTGAATGATGTTTGATAACAGATTGACGGTACTGGTACAAGTGTGTATGATGTTTTATAACATATTGACGGTACTGGTACAATTTGTGATGATGTTTGGTAGCAGATTGACGGTACTGGTACAATTTGGGATGATGTTTGGTAGCAGATTGACGGTACTGGTACAATTTGGGATGATGTTTGGTAGCAGATTGACGGTACTGGTACAATTTGGGATGATGTTTGGTAGCAGATTGACGATACTGGTACAATTTGGGATGATGTTTGGTAGCAGATTGACGGTACTGGTACAATTTGGGATGATGTTTGGTAGCAGATTGACGCATTCGGGATGATGTTTGATAGCAGATTGACGGTACTGGTACAATTCGGGATGATGTTTGGTAGCAGATTGACGGTACTGGTACAATTTGGGATGATGTTTGGTAGCAGATTGACGGTACTGGTATAATTCGGGATGATGTTTGGTAGCAGATTGACGGTACTGGTACAATTTGGGATGATGTTTGGTAGCAGATTGACGGTACTGGTACAATTTGGGATGATGTTTGGTGGCAGATTGACGCATTCGGGATGATGTTTGATAGCAGATTGACGGTACTGGTACAATTTGGGATGATGTTTGGTAGCAGATTGACGGTACTGGTACAATTCGGGATGATGTTTGGTAATAGATTGACGGTACTGGTACTATTCGGGATGATGTTTGGTAGCAGATTCACGGTACTGGTACAATTTGGGATGATGTTTGGTAGCAGATTGACGGTACTGGTACAATTTGGGATGATGTTTGGTGGCAGATTGACGCATTCGGGATGATGTTTGATAGCAGATTGACGGTACTGGTACAATTTGGGATGATGTTGGGTAGCAGATTGACGGTACTGGTACAATTTGGGATGATGTTTGATAACAGATTGGCGGTACTGGTACAATTCGGGATGATGTTTGGTAGCAGATTGACGGTACTGGTACAATTTGGGATGATGTTTGGTAGCAGATTGACGGTACTGGTACAATTTGGGATGATGTTTGGTAGCAGATTGACGGTACTGGTACAATTTGGGATGATGTTTGGTAGCAGATTGACGGTACTGGTACAATTTTGGATGATGTTTGGTAGCAGATTGACGGTACTGGTACAATTTGGGATGATGTTTGGGAGCAGATTAGCGTTAACTGCCATACATTTGGATGACCAGGAATATCCTTATCAAATTGATTAACACTGGAACTAAAGTAAATTTCAACTTGTCCAATGATTCATCATTTAAATAGTGTGTCACAAGTACATGTTTTCCATTAGCAATATTAATTACTCTCCCCTTCTTAGGTGAAAATATCTTGCACATTCATCCAAATCAAACTGAAGGCAACATGAAACAAACTACATTAGTTGAACAAGCAATGTCTCCAGTGCAAAAACAGAACATGATATGAAATTAAATACTTACATTTGCCAATGTACCACACTCATTAAATGGTATGATAATAGTAACATAGTTTGGATCTAAAGTTTTATTCGTGACACACGTGCCATTATAAACCGTCCCAATGGACAGATGCTTCGGCTCCAAAAAAGGGTCTCTGCTTCGGTTGAATCTGGCCGTGAACCGACCAGTGGTACACTGCAAGAGTGGTAGTGGAGCTGAAATTACACACAAACATCATCGTTACATAGCAAATAAAAAAAAGGAAAAATAAGGCCCACCTACCCCAATACAAATAAATAAAATAAACAGACGTAATGTCAGCACTAAGCAGGTGACATTTACTAATGTAGAAGATAATATTCAGAAAGCATTGCATGGTGCTGATTGGCCAAGTGGCAGTTCATACGAAGCTATGCGTGGCCCAAATACAATGTGTAAGTAGATGGGGTGCAGTGGGGAATACTTAACGATTCATTAGCTGCCATAAGTCTCATCAGCACCCTAAAATATATGCCATATTATGCCGAAGAAAACTGTATCTTTAGTTATGTACAAGAAGCAACACAATAGCGACTCGCTCAAACGTCATCACAAAGCGCACACGAGGGTAAGTTAGGGCGATTGGATATATCCTTTACACAAATGACCATTGTTTCAACTAAGTTTGAACGATTTGTAAAATATAAAACCAACACATAAAAAGTATTTAATTCACTATATCTCACGAGAAAACTTCAATGTACATGACCAAACGGCTGCGCACGTTGAAAATGTTATGCAGGAGATCTACAAATATTAGGATCGTCTGAGATAGTGTTGGATGTACTGTGCGTACATTTATAACATGCACAATGGAGAGAATATCGGTATACCACTATGCTACTTATGGTAATTGTGGAAACTGCAATCGATATGAGCCAACAGCTAACTAAAATGCCTGTTCCCTTCGGCTTAAAAGGTCAGACTGAATTAAACTAAAGTACACTATTTTTAACATTACCAAGAAGAGAAATTGAATTTTGCCTCACTAAAGTTTACTGACTTTTGAAAGAACAATTAATGATTAACAAATACATGAAATGTAACAACATAAATGTATCGTTATTTTTTCATACAAATTATCTCTTAATTGCAGGAAGTGAAAATGAGAAAGCTGAGCAAGCAGTGTTTTGAGAGGTGTACAGCTGAAGTAAGACCAAGCTGTGTACTCTATAACCAATATTAAATCCATCAATCATACACGAAACTAAAGGGAATTAAAGGTTTTTCAAACAATACCCAAGATATGCACAATATGTTTTAAATAGCTAACTAACCAGCTCTAAAACCCGTGAAATATATACATACGTACGTACGTACGTACGTACGTACGTACGTACGTACATACATACATACATACATACATACATACATACATACATACATACATACATACATACATACATACATACATACATACATACATACATATAGATATATAGTCATTATTACGTTGTGAGGAAATGGCAAATACATAGGGATTGGAAGACATGGTTCTAACTGATTTCCGATTAATACAATAACCCGTCCTTCTTGATCATCACCATCACGATACTCATCCTCATCATCATCATCATCTTCAGCTTCATTTTTAAGGTACTTTATAAAGTGAAAATCCAAACTAACCAGCAAGTGGTGAGCGATCAAGGCGAAGACATGACACCTTTGCCCAATCCGTAGGTCCACAGTTTTGCTCGTTCCAGGGCCTAGCAGGACAATCAAAGATGGACGTCTCGTTACCAAGACACTGCACGTCATCAAGGCGAATGGGGTTTAGGGTATTAAGCAGTTCTGAGGAAGAAGTTGGTGATCCTGCTTGTGCTTCTGATGAACTGGAACAACCAAAAACAACTTTCTTTTCAGATGATTACGCAGATTATATTGATGCTAAAACAATATCTGAATGTTTCACGTATAATAAACTGTCTTTCCATCAAAGTGGTTATTATCAAGTAAGTATATATGTTGTGCAACAAAAAGGCTTCTCTGCCTATGGTTCTTCACTATAGCTCAAATATTAAAGTAGATCTGACCATGTAACATTTTCGTTTCTTCACTGAACCGTATGCTATATACCTGAGGACGAATGCCATTTATCCCAAATAATATCGGATATTTTACTGCAGCGAGAAGCAAACTGTTTGGTATGTTCCCTGCAGAGCAATAGAATGCATGCTATGTGACCCACATTAAAAACAGATTTGTACTAATATTAAAACCCCTACTTCGTGGACTAATGTGATCATATATGTGAATATTTGGATGTGTCATAAGGACAAAGTACGGTAAGCGTAAACTTACCAATATAATTTACCTGATATAGGTCTAGTACATTTATCATTAGCCAAATTCCCCGAGAAAAAAAAACATAACTCTAACTAGGTAGTAGTTTTTCTTATTATTAGACTCATCTTTATGTCTTTCACGATAGTTTTTCTGAGGATTGTTTGTGTGTGTTTTTCTTGTTTATTTCCTTTATGTCGTCATTGTTACTTTTTAGTTTTTGTTGTTGCTTTATTGCAATGTATAAGATCTCGTTGTAGCCTCACAAGCAATCAAGCTGTTAGAGGCTATAACATCGCAGCTAGATACATCCTGCTAATACGCCTGTTCCACTGAAGCAATTGCATTCCGCTGCCGTTATAATTTTACAAAGTCAATAACAAACCAGTCATGTGTGATGTGGTCAATAGTTTTTAGATAACTTCCCAACAAGTAAAGCTATTGTCGTATAAAGATGAAATAAAAAAATTATACTGTGGAGGATAAATCGAGTTCACCATTCCTACTGTCTACTTCTGTATTCGGGTAATACATATATAGTCAGCAATTCATACTCTTTCATCCGATTCTCATAAAAGTATATTATTAATTTAAACATGTTATTTACATAATGTTGAAGTCTACAATAGTTGCACAGAAACATATTTGGTGCGAATGACCCTGTCAGGTTCTCAGTTATCGTTTCTATTCCAGCTGTTTGGGGCTGATATGCATTTTGACGTCATTTGCATTGACGCATTTGAATCGCACGGGTCATTTAAGCAAGACACTTTTCTAAGAACTTTGTCTCGCATTTCGTAAACAAAATAATGCATTTAGTTATAGGTTATGAAATAATATCCTTCTTATATACTTTTTGCGCCAGCTTTTACCCAACCATTAGTTATCAAAACAATACCGCGCTCTCCAAGCAGTAGCTATGCTCTCTGATCTCAGCAAGTACACTGTGGAATTCATCTAAGTACTGTACTGCGTATATACCCATACTCAGGCGTCACCTTAAAGCTAAATAGCCGTGTTAGAAAACTGAGAAACCATTAACAGCTCATACTGTTTATTAAAAAACATTAGATGAAAATAATCCCAAGTTTTGAACAGAGAAAGAATTGCGAATCGTAAGTTGAATCTATCCTTGTATAAATATCATAACATTTAAATGTAAACGAGGTTTTATAAATACAGTTTGCATTGTTTTGTCAGAAATCTCTTAAATGTATTAAATTCGTAATTGTAAATCAAAATAAAATGTGCATAAATATTAGGTAAGCCACGACTTTGCTGTCAAACATATATCACGATAAATATTATGGTCAGAATCTATATACACTAGCTCGAGCATAGTTTCCGGTGTGCGAAAATATTCGGGTTCCACGAAAACAGTCGTGCCAGTCAAAAACAGTCAAAATTCTTACAGTCATTTTGTTTCTTCTTAAAATTAATTATAGATCACAACTTGATAAATTGATATAAATAACGTATTTCGTTAGACATTTATCTCCCCGCCACATTCCTAGAAACAAATCAAAAAAGTCTTCAGGACTTTAAAACTGTATTTGTCATTAATGTAAAATGTACTATAAAAATAATTACTGAGTAAATCGACACTCGAAATAGGAAAATCAACACTCTAAATAGGAACCAAACATTGACATCTGATTGGTTTATAGTTGAGATAACATCGAGTATAAAGTGAATCCTTTTAAAATACTTCAAGGTCAAAATTGAGAATAGAAAATTTCAATCCCGATCAATAATCCATGCTGTCAATATCTTCGCGAAATAAATAATGACGATAATGGTGACTTGAAACTGATTTTGAATTTAGACAGATGGTTTCTTGATAATAAGATGGAACTATACTTACTCGTAACAGTACATCCGGCAAATCACTTGTGCATTATAAAGACTCCAGGAATCATCGCAGATAGTTCCCCATTGATTATTATTGTTAACTTCAACAACCCCTGATCCTCGCAGGTAACCTACTATTCGTACATTCGTACCAGGGACAGCACCTGGAAAATAAAGCAGATAAAATCCTCATTAATAATTTAGCAATTACAGTATGAGCAAATATATTTATAGCGAATACCTAGATACATCGTGACATAACGTTTCGGCAGATCAGAGACTAGAGTGTTCGATCAATGTCTTGTATTTAGTAAACAGCATTAACATTGATCTGCCGGTGCGTTATAAATATATAAGTTTAGGTATGGGTCAATTCATTATGCCAATTTGACGCACGCTACTTATTAGACTTTCAACTCGTCTACTGCCTGGATGTGGTTTTGAGAAAAGCATCCAGTTTATATATCTTGGCACAATAAAGACACTAATCTAAAAAAATAAAGTAAACAATAATCTAAGTAGGAAAAACTTTAAATTTAAGATTAAACAGAATAATCTTATTTCTCAACACAGCTGTATACTGAAATGAATGCGCGCACGCGAGCACGTATATGTGTGTGTGTGAGAGAGAGAGAGAGAGAGAGAGAGAGAGAGAGAGAGAGAGAGACAGAGAGAGAGAGAGAGGGGTTTTTTAAGGAGCAAAAATGTCCTCTAGACTAATGTTATGCCTCACCTGAATCTGAGCAATACGCTTAACCATATTATTCCACGACTGCATATGGCAAAAAATATCGACCAAAACGACACATGAATGAATTTTTACACTACATTGTTTATTTCCGCAAATTGTTCTGCAATAGTTTCCGGTAATGTATTGATACAATTAAATAAAAGAGAAGTCCTAAATATGAAACCAAAGATCTACTCGACAACATCTTCAAACAATTTAATTTTTGTTAAACTACTATTCCTTCTTTCATCAATGCATGATAATTGAGGTTTCCGGAAAATTTGCAGTGGACGAAAGCTAAATTGTTACTGGGCAAACATGGTTTTAGCCAGGCTTACAGGAAACTAATGTAACGGTTCTGTGCAGCTTTATTGGGTCTCGTCGTTCGAAAACTATATTTATGTCATTTTTATGACAGCCTGAAATCATAACGTTTCACTGAAACTACCCAGAAACCAATCTGAAACTTTTAGTTTTCATGCAGCTTTCTTAAGATTGATTCCCAGATTGAATAAATTTCTATGTGGTTCCAGTTATTTCAGAAAACTCATTTTGTTGTTTCGGAAATTGACAATAACATTTGGAACATTCTGATGGTTTCGGGTAGCTTTCTGTGATGCGGAAACGGTCTGCAAAAACAATGGAAACTGGAACTTATTTTTTAGGCTTCCATTAGTTTCCTGTCTGGAATAAATGTTTCGTTCACAATGTAAAATAATTGTAACCTGAACAGCACGATATTTATATTTAAAATTTAGCAGATTCTGTCCGACGTTTGGTGAAGACTGGATTTCTGTTTGTATCTGAAATTATACTTTCTAGATCAGAAATTACGTTGCAATAGTACCAGAAATTATGGATTTGATGATAGTTTTGGTCACGTCTCCGTTGTTAAACGTTCACTGTTTTATCCAGTGCATTATGATAGCAATATACAGGTTTTATTAGAAACGGTCAAATGTATCAGCTGTAATCGTAACACTAACCAAGGAATCAAAAAATGAATTAATCAAGTAAAAGGGTGTGAAGAATATATGTATAAATAACAGCGTTAACATGAAAATTACACATTTCATAACGACACAGAAAAAATATTTTTTACATGTTTAAATATAATTGGTAAACAGTAAAATAGTATTCGTTTTAAAAGCACAACCAATCTAATGTTCAGAAAAGTATATGGACGAGAAACTAGAAACGTTGAAAGTGTTCATACATCCACATGCGATTGACGTACAGAATAGGGGCGGCGTTTATCTATGGGCGGCAATAAAGAAGAAAAAAAAAGAAAGAGGAAAAAAGAAAAGAAAAGATAAGCAGACAAAAAGAGAGCGGGTAAAGGATGATACTGTTTTGTAAAGTTGGTGATGCCGCCATTGATGACCAACAAGGGTTTAGCTAAATAAAAAAAAAAAAAAAAAGGTGGAGGCATCTCGGACCTCTGCCCCGGGCGAAGTTTTAGTTCGTACGGCACTGAGCACCAAAAATATAGAGAAAAAGTAATACAAACAATCTCTTCTGCCTAAAATAAAATTGAAGTCCGATGATAAACAAAATACATCTAAGAAAAAAATTAATATCGTTGGTTATCAGTAAAATGATTTGCCTTTTACAGTCGGATAATATTGTGACTATACAAGATCTTAAGAATTGTGAAACAAACTTCTATTCTCAAGTTTGTGTTTTAAAACAACCCAATGATTCAGCACTATGCCAGTTCATAGTACAATAACTATATTATTATTACACAAAGAGAATCCGGTCTTCGAAAGCAATTGTCTAATTTTTGGAATATATATGTAATGGTGGTTATCATTTTTTGTGTTCGTAAAATGCAATGACTTGCATGATAATTAAAAAAAAACAAATACAACATCTATCGCCTGCAAAAACAGTCCCACACAACAACTCATTTTGCAATAACTAACGTATTCATGCACGAATACGTAATCACCGATTGGATAATTTTTTTAGATTGATGTCGATTTCAAATCCTTATTTCCGTATTGCAAATCTGTCACAAAACATATTTAGTTGGACCAGAAATACATTTTCTTTGTAAAGCGTAAAATATGGCGTTGGTACAAAATACAAAACCACCATCGTGTTTTCTTGCTTGTTGGAATAATGAATTTGTTCGATCTGACGCATGCAATCACGTTTCGACCTGACGACCTTGATGTACCCCGACGCAATAACAAACCAGCTCTTCAGTCGAATCGGAACAAAATGAGTATGTACTTTTCTGTCGTGTTCTCCGCATGCTCCAAGTAAATCAACTAATACTAAATTCAGAAGGAGCCGATAAAATGCCATTCTTTGAGGAGGATCAGCTGTAACTGAAACATAAATATCACCGATAGAATTAAAATAGTCAACTTACAGTTAGATGGTTGAATTTTGATAGGTGGATGTGTCATAGTAATCGTTGGTGTCGGATTTACTGTGAGTATGTTACAGCGCACACCGACATCTTCGTCATGAGTACAGTCATTGTTTCCCCAGTTGCTAAACAGGCAGTCAATAAGTTTTCTTTCCGTTCCAAAGCACGTGACGTCATCCATCCAGATCTGCCCAGTTCCGATACCAAACACGGAACTATTCATTACTACCCCACCATCGCTATCGTAAATAAATAAACAATAGACTGAATAAATAAATAAAACAAGAAGATATTTCAAACGTATTTGAGAGGACAATATCTTTGCTGCAGGAAACATGAACAGGAATTAATAACCTTGTCTTCAAAATTAAGAAATGGTTCTGATGGCGCTATTTAATTGGTGGTACCAATTACAAAAAAAAAATACTAACTTTATATTTTCATAAGTACTAGTTAGTTTAAAAACTTTGGTAAAAGAAAATTTAACGGATGTTTAATAACTGCGTTGTTGTCGGCTTCTCGTGAAACTAAGAAATAAGGAGAAGAAGTCAGTGCAGAAAACTTACGTTTGCATATACCATAATTTCAGTTTTAACACTAATTTTTCCATTAAAAACATACCAGCATTCAATCCCAGGGGCCCCAAGTGGCCGTGTGGTCTAAAGCGCTGTCCTTTACGGGTCACTGCCATCTCACTCTGTTTGCGTGGGTTCGAGTCTAAGATTCGGCTAATGTAGTTATGCGAGAAAGCTTGCAAGTAGCTTCTCGTGGGTCGGTGGGTCTTTCCGGTTTTTTCCGGTTTCTTCCTCCACCATTAATACTGGCCGCCATGTATAGCCTATATTGTGCTTAAAAATGGCAATAAACCTTGAAAAACAAAAACAAACAAACATTCAATCCCGTATCTTTATAAAAAGAATAAGAAATATTAATGGGTATAATGACGTCGTTGAGGAAAATTAACTAAACAAGTTGTTTTTTTTAGATTTGAAGATTATTTCTTCTTCAAGTAAATGGTACGTCATTTATAAACAATAATATATAATTCCAAATTTTTATTTCTTGTGAAGAATGATTTGACAGTGTTCGCTTCCATTTAAACTTTCTCAAGTAGAAGGTTTCTGATGAGTAAGATCAGATTCCCTTAAACAATTGTTCAGTCTAGAGTAAACCAAAGCAATCATTTGTCGACATCACAATCAATATTACCAAGGCCATACAGCGGATAAAAATAACATACAGTTACTTTTCACTTGAATTTTGGCCATCATTTTATTCTTGCGCATGTCTATTGGGTATTTGAGACACGTCAGGGTCGTTTTGAGATTTTGGACCACACACACTTGACCTGATCCGTCCTTGATTCCAGCATTTATTCAATGCACACACAAAAAAGAACAGCATAGTAGTAACTGTTAAAACAACAATAAGGGCGGCATCTTGGCGGATGTTAAACTGTTTTCAAACTGCTATTTGAGAAAGTTTAATAATTATTTATATACTTTTATGTTTCATGTCGACTGTTGCTAGGCAACGGGATACACTATGAATTGAGAGATGTCGTGTAACTTCTAACGAACTTTTTCCATGTAGAAGCATACAAAAATAATAATATCACGTGATGGGATTCAAGTGCTCTTCAACAGTTTAAGTGTCAAAAGTATTGCCTAACATAGCTGCTGTATTGTACGTGACTTGGGTCTTTAGCAAGTTGGTTTATATTTTCTGGTATATGAATGTTAGGCTAATTCACTTAGGCGCATTATATAGTGATAATGCATGGGAAATAACTTATGATAAAAACTGTTCTTGTCTGTTGAGTTATATCCCTTATTACCAGAGCCAATTTTTCCATCCAGAGCTACTATTTAAAGGCGAGATAAGAAATTGAACAAGAAACAAAACCCTATCAACGTTTGATTACTTAGATTTCATTTTTTAACAAAATTCAGATTTTGTTTCTGGAAAACCTGCAAAAGAATGTAACACCTGGAATTAGAAATATGTAAATAGTTCAATGGATAGATACAAAATTATATCGTCGATCCGGGCTGCACAAATGTTACAGCAACGGAAGACCAGGAGTTATCTGATAATCGTGTAAACTTTGAAAATTTCGTTAACATAGTGCATTTTATCTATGTTTTCTGCTATACGTACTGTTTACATCTATTGATAAATTTTATATTCCGGCCACAACAGGCTTGACGCCCATTATCCGGTATGTGTAAACATTTAGTTATCAGGTACTACACTTAATCTTGATAGGCAAGAATTTAAAATTAATCTGGGAAAATATTGGGAACATATATCAACATGTTATTTATTATAAATATTTAGTTTTAAAACAAGTAACAACATACCAGAAGGATGTTATTCACTGTCAAAGACAGGGGTCTAAAAGGATAAAAGCAGAGTCAATCAGCTATTCGAATGAGTCAGATAGCGGTGTTTGATAGGATGAATGCCAGCGGCGACGTTAGCTCGAATTTATCAACATTAGTGTTTTTCCAATAAATATTGGTGTTCCAGTACTGCTATGTATTAAGTCTTACGTTCATAAAGAAATATTTGGAACTTTCAGTTTCATTACCAATAGGGTGTTGTGGCAGGAGTTCAGGAGCATAACGAGATAAAAACCACATGACATGAGGCGTCTTCTTAAAACGCGCATTTTGACGTTCGTACAGCTTGTGGCGCATCGCTGTATCTTTATTGATGCTTGAGCCATGGTCCCATGAGCCAACCTGATCACCACCCTATTGTTACTAGTTCGACTTAGCAAAAGAAGAAAAATTATCTCACTAATATCCAAGCTGCATGCAGAGGACTTTGGCATCAACTTCACCAAAAGCATCATCACAGACTGTACCCCATTCTTGTGCGTGGTATACCTCTATCCGGCCTTGATTAGTAAAGGATCCTATCCCTCTCAATCGGATATCCCCCTCCTGCTGACCTGTAAGTAAATTTTCAACACACAAATCCGATACATGTTTGTTCCTCGTCTGTCGTAATTAAGTCACAACACCCGGACAGCGACAGATTATAACGTTATGATCATAAGTTTCTGTGTGGCGTATTACAATATGCATACATAATAATGTATAACACAATCTGATTAAAACCGAATATCAACTCTCCTACGTGAAGATATGACAATGACCGCTAAGGGCAAATTTTCTGCTGATATATGATGTTACCACAATCACTAATTTTATTAGCCAGTCAGTTAAAGTCTTATAACTTCACATTTGGGAGACTGAATAGCAACTTTGAAGTGCATCAGTGTCGAACTATATGATTCACATTTAGATTTTTTTAAACCCCATTTACGTTGGCTAATGCATAGGACATCAGAACATCGCATCAAAGCGGTCGCTGTCAGATCTTCATGTTGGACAACAGAGATCTGAGTTTAATCAAATTGGTTATTTTAAAATGTCTGTTAATGTAATAAAAAAAATCGGCGATGAGGTACATATGTGCCTTAATGTCATACTCGCTCTAGAGTGATACGACAGACAAAAACTTTACAGTTTGGTCATGTGACCTGGAAACTCTACCACCGGATGGAATTTGCTTTTATGCACATGGTTCCTCTGATTTACATTTGGAAAAAGTTTTGGCGCAAAAATATTCAGAGCAAACAAAATGGATCAAAACAATGAAACGGAATGCCTATATATCTAGACCTTGAATGGTGAATATAAATATGCAATAATAATAATAATATTAATAATAATAATAATAATAATAATAATAATAATAATAATAATAATAATAATAATAATAATGATAATAAGACTCTGTGTATTGTACATTTGGTTGATCCTTAATTATGGAAACTTCTATGGTGCATTAATTATAATTTAATTAATTATAATTCTAATATTTAATTCGCTTCCTAAATGCCACTAAGTGTGATGGAGTAAGAATAGAAAAATGAGTAGTTTCAGAATGGACGGAGGCCATTGTTTGTAACATAGTTGCTATTGTTATACACGTGCACTAATTTTAAGGAATGTATATTTCACAGTCCTTAATAGACGTCGATAACATAATGACCAAGAAATTTAAGTTTGCTTTGATGGGAAGCATGCTGCCTGTAGTGCACGTAATGCAGATTTAAATCTCACGATTTACAGCTAATATATTATTATTCCATCATCAGTTTATTATTAGTACAAGTCATGTAGTTAATGTAAACGTTCAGTACCGACTATTTCAGCAATCGGATTCAGTTTGTAAAATTTGATTACACATACATTTAAATGGTGCTTATTCACTCTTTTGAGTCCTAGTAAAAAGTCATTATTTAAACGCGCTAAGAAATAAATACGATGAAAATCAATGTTAAATTCAAGTGAAATTAAATAACTGTTCTTCTAAAATTGTAATGCTAAAATGGTTTCACTAACGATTATTCAGTCCTGATTGTTAAATGTTCTGTATTTTAAATGTTATGAAAAAACTTCCAGGTGAAAATTATTGGCTTTCAAAATGGTTGCCAGGTCAAAAAAAGATGACCATAGACCTACCATAACAGAAACAAAAAGAGTGATGCTATGTTTTTTTAAACAGGTGCTGCTTTCCCTTTGACGTCACAGCACGTGATATTTAATTTAATTTGTACTTAATGAAACATTTAGACTGACCTCGCCCAAATATATCTACGTAATTCCTAGTAATGTAACATTGTTTATGCTGTATTTAATTCTCAAGGCATATAAAGGAACATAGAAGTATGACGATCCAAATAAAGTGAATAAATACCCTTTAAAGGTGTATGTATCCAAATAAAGTGAATAATTATCATTTAATGGTATGTGTATCTGAATAATAATAATAATAATAATAATAATAATAATAATAATAATAATAATAATAATAATAATAATAATAATAATAATAATGAGGACTTTGTAAATATTTAAGGTAGGAAACATTTTTAGGTCTTCACGTTTGTTCTTGTAGTCGACAAAGGAAAGGGATAACTGGGTCATTGTGTCTAATTTCAATGGGTAATTCATTTTACGTTGCCTGGTCATGGTATGCAAAAAAACGTTGTCCATATGACTTCGTTTTCATAGTGGGAAAATGAGTATACGATTGTCAGAAGAAGAGCGTAAATATGTTACTGGTGTGCACACATGGGTGAGGCCGGATATGTATGCTAGACTGGAGACCGTCAGAGGAACATAGCACAGAGAACAAATTGTGTGTTTGATTCCGGATCGAATAGATAGCCAGTGTAGGGTACAGAACAGTGTGGACGTGTGCTCTAATCATGGTACTCTAAAGATGAAAAAAATCCTTCTCGTATGCTGTGTTTTGAACTGTTTGAAGCTTCTGAAGTAGATACTGAGTTACAATAGTCCAGTCTTGAAAGTACTAATGAACACACGAGTGTTTTAGTAGCATCAACTGAAAGATATTTGCGAATGGAGCTGATGTGGCTCAGCTCAAGATATGCAGCCTTGCATATGTTCATGACATGTTGGTGGAATATTAATAACATCAGTTAGTGAAGGCAATATTGGGTCTGAGCACTCAAGCAGCAGTGATGTCAGAATTAAATCAAGTTCACCTGACTTTGGTGCACTCTTCATCACGATTTTTCGTACTAAATCCATAGAGACAGGTTAAAATGCTCCTAACAGTTGTCGCTGAAATTCTGTATCATAACTGTATGGTGACGACGAGTCAATTTATACTGTGTTGTCAAGCGTATCTCTAATGGTTTGTACTTTCTCACATAATAAATTTGCAAATATATCCGGAAGGGCTACGGGAGAGAAAGTAGTTGAAAGTGGTGTACATGTGTTCCTTGACATTAGTTTGTTATTTATCTCGAAGCGCTCTTTGAAACTGGAACTCTCCGTAGTCTTAGTACTATAGTGTGATAATTTGGCTAAATGGACTATGTTTATAACGTTCTTCTTAGCGGCTTAATAGATTTGTTTATGAATAGAGAGTCTGGTGGAAAGCCAAATCCTCTCCGCTTTATGGCGGTTTCTTTCAGCAGTGCAAAGTTGGCCCCTAACACTGCTATAACACGGATAACACTTTTGAATTGATACACTGCATGGGTGGCTGGGGCATGTTTTTCAAGCAATGAACGCAGGGAGTAAACGAGTTGTCCTGCTGTAGGATGTAAGAAAGTTGTTAAGTTTTCTTTGATGTCATGCATTAGTTTGGTTCTTTTTATCATACAGTTTTCTTTTAGTGGCAAATAAAAGTGGAAGGCTAGGGACTAATAAGTCGAGATGGCATTTAATGCAGAGGTGATCTGATGCAAGTTCGTGGGATACAAGGGTGGATCGTAGAATATTATCATCAGGTCTATGAACAATCCAGTCTAAAATGTGACCATGTTTATGGGTGGGTTGTTTAACTGACTGTTTTAGGTTGAACAGATGAATGGAATCTAGGAGTTTTGACGTGTATGTGTTTCCACGACAGTCAAAGTTTAATTTCAAATCTCCAATAATAATTAGATTACCACCTATCGAATGTCCATGCTCCATTTATAGGTATTTGTATCCAAATAAAGTGCATAATTAGCCATTAGAGGCAAGTAAATCCAAATGAATTAAATAATTGCCATTTAAAGGTATGTGTATCAAAATAAAATATATAATTGTCATTTAAAAGTATGTGTATCCAAATAAAGTATTAAAAAATATTTAAATGTATATGTATCAAAAATGTGAATAAACTACGATTTAAAGATATTTGTATCCAAATAAAGCGAATAATTGCTTTTAAAATATATGTACTGTATATACAAATAAAGTGAACATTTGCCATTTAACGGTATGTGTATCCAGATAAAGTGTACCTAAATGAAGCGAACATTTGCCTTTTAAAAGTATATGAATCCAAATAAAGTGAATAATTGCCATTTAAAAGTACGTGTGTCCAAATAAAGTGAATAATTGCATTTAAAGGTATTTGCATCTAAATTAAAGGGGACCCGAGTGGCTTTCCGTTACAGATCACTGCCATCTCACCTCTGTCTGCATGTGTTCGAGTCTCAGATTCGGCTAATGTGGGCATGTGAGAAAGCTTGTCAGTAGCTTCTCGTGATTCGGTGGTTCTTTCCGGGGGGTTTTCTCTTGGTTCTTCCTCCATAATTAATACTGGCCGCCATGTATAGCCTATCGAGTGCCGAAAAATGGCGTTACACCCTACAACAATAACAATCTAAATTAAGCGAATGATTGCCATTTAATGGAATGTGTAATCAAATTTTAAAATATGACTATCATTATTCAAGTTGTCAGTTTTAAACGCCTACATGAACTGAATGACTTTTATTATAGATGTTCATATTGTCAAATCAGTGTACTCCTTAGATCTTTGACATAATTATCATCATTTATAGTGGCAGTTGGAGACAATGCAAGGCATCATTTTGTGGCCACCGCTACTCGTGCAGTTTTTATAGCGGCTTGTCATGAAACTTGGCACATATGATAGTAGCCCTCCGAAGAGATGCATGCAAACCAATTATTGCATTCATGTAGACCAATTATTATTTACATGCATCTAAATCATTTGTTACATGCATGTAGAAGGGGCCCCGAGTGGCCGAGTCGTCTAAAGCGCTTTCCGTTACCGATAACTGCCATCTCACCTCTGTCTGCGGAGGTTCGAGTCTAAGATTTGGCTAATGTAGTTATGTTAGAAGGCTTGCCAGTAGCTTCTCGTGGGTCGGTGGTTCTTTCCGGGGGTTTTCCCGGGTTCTTCCTCCACCAAAAATACTGGCCGCCATGTATAGCCTATCGTGTGCTGAAAAATGGCGTTAAACCCTACAACATCAACAACATGAATGTAGACCAATTATTGCAAGCGTGTAGATCAAATATTACATGCATATAGACCAATTATTACATGCAATTTGACCATGTAAACAAATTATTGCCTGCATGTAGACCAATTATTACATGCATGTAGACCAATTATTGCCTGCATGTAGACCAATTATTGCATGCATGTAGACCAATTATTGCCTGCATGTAGACCAATTATTGCATGCATGTAGACCAATTATTACATGCATGTAGACCATTTATTGAATGCATGTAGACTAGTTAGTACGTGCGTATAGACCAAATATTACAGGCATGTATACCAATTATTACATGCATGTAGATTAATTATCACAGACATGGAGACCAATTAATACATGCATGTATACCATTTATTGAATGCATGTAGACTAGTTAGTACGTGCGTATAGACCAAATATTACAGGCATGTATATCAATTATTACATGCATGTAGATTAATTATCACATAGATGGAGACCAATTATTACATGCATGTAGATAACTTATTGCATGCGTGTAGACTAATTATTGTACTCACACTTTTCTAGAATACTAGCCTTGTAACTCCATCATAGGGGATAGGGACGGGCTGCGGGGGTGATGAGGTATAATTCCTCTAGCCTTTAAGGGGTTGTTCATTGTCTAGATACCGTCAGGCATGCTGAATCATGGTGGGGTGAGTAGAGTTGTACCTTAAGCAAATTGCTACGCAGGTGGTGATCTAGCGCCAACCTACATTTCATTTAAAACACACCTTGACATCCCTCTGAAAAGAATGAATAGTCTTGCCGTATTTCATTATTCACCGGATTTGTAAGAAAAAAGTGTAAACCTTGAGCCAGCATATCGAGCCCTGCAACTGTTAGCCTCTTTTCTTTCTTTGCCAAAACGTAAAAGAGAAATTATTGACGCGATAGTTCAAAACAGCGAGTACTGAATTTGCACAGTTTGTGTACGCAGTGTCGTAAGCTGAACTACATTTACGTAGATAAACGTCACTGCATGCACGAACCATTTGAATACGGAGTATGACTCGTCTTGATTATACGTTACGGTACTCTTTGCGATATATTTACCTTGCCAAATAAATACTTACTCAGAACATACGATCCAAAGGAGATAATAAAGTAGAAGGTGAGCTTACATCTCATGTCTCATGCGTACAGAATTCACTTTTGTCACAACGATTAACGCTAGAAAGCAATTTACTTTTCTTCATTACCTGCTAAACGTTAGTCAGAGTTTTACATTGATTGATAGATATACATGTCATGGTGTAACAGTAACTGAAAAATTCTGAGATAGCTCCAAATTTATGCGCCACATCACTCATCCATTTCCGTACAACAAATGAAGATCACATGACAACCAGTTTTAGTACCTGCTGTTTCAACGTTTTCTTCAAACGTCCAAACGTGACGTCATTGGTGTATGACGTCAACAATAACAACACTGATCAAATATTACATTACGACAGTCCTCGCACCAACTAGTCACGTTCAACCAAGCATTTGTTTTGATGTTTGAGGTTGAATCTCATAGAGGCACAATTACTTAACTTCTCTGAGGCCAATATGTAAACTTATTAACTGAAATTTGAACAAATACTGGACCCTTAGTCATGTAGATTAGAATTCGCAGATAAATGACCAAATACTTTCCATTATGTATGCTATAAAAATAAGACATTCAAAACAATATATTTTCACGTTGTATATGACATTTTATATGACGTTCTCTATAAGCACGAATCACGCAATAATACACGCTACTTTACAGCTATGGCTATGTAAGCGCGCTTAGGAAACACGACGACATATTGATATAAGAAGAAAATGACACAAGACATTAATGAAAATTAAATATGTTATTATCACAGGTGAGCCAGAAAAAAATAGAAGAAAAAGAAATAGCTGTTATTGTCATACTTTTCTCAAGATTGCTGTGTGATGGGGGCGGGTAAATGCAAATGTGCAGTGTGCCCCAGTACTGTTGCCAGGGAATTTTAGCCTATTGGTGTTGTATAATATATCAGAAAAGGATATATATATATATATATATATATATATATATATATATATATATATATATATATATATATATATACACACACACACACACATCTGGCAGTCGCTTGTGTTTCACGACATTTTTAATGCAGCATAAAGCAATGATATTTAGAGAAGATACCAGTTCACTGCTCACGCGAAAGGGAAGTTGCTGACAGATGTTTTTTTTAAAAAAAATATAAAGATCTCTCTCTCTCTCTCTCTCTCTCTCTCTCTCTCTCTCTCTCTTGTACTTACAAACTTACAATATCAATTAGCGAGCTGTAGCCATCAGGTCTTGTTCTGTTTTGTATTTTTTTTTCTCCATGCAATTTAAGAATCATTCATTCAGATTGATTGTATTAAATTTGGATAGATATTGTCTTTGGATGACAATAATATATGCAGCTTCTTCAGCACTGCTGTAATGTTGAGGTGATTTATGTTATCATTATTTAAGTATTAGTTTTTTCGATAATAATTTTACCGTCATTTCCTATTACTCGGGTAACGAGACTATTTTTTTCTCACAAGTCCGTCTCACCATCCACTGATCTGAATTTTCTATTATCGACAGATAGTAATATATTATGTTTTAAGCTAGTCCGTGAATTACTGTATTTTCTGAAAGAATTTATCATAATGTTTCACTGGATGAAAAAAATATTAAAGTTTTTACTGGCCGTCAATAGACACGGAGAGTAATATAACCATGACATACGAAGTTATCCAAAGATTTGCATATAGTAGAGTGTTAAATATATACATCTCCCATTAGAGCCAACTCGAGTTGAATCCAGTAAGGTGCCAAGGATATTCTTTTTTTGTCTTAATGTGTTATTTCACATTGAAGGAGCGAAAACGGTACTGTTTTTATTTCTGTGCGAATGATCACAAATCAAAGACGAAAATAAAAGGTAAACCGCTGACATCTAGTAAGAATTCTGCTGCTTCTTTCGATAAAACTGCATCTTGATACAGCATGGTTAGTATTATCGAGAGGTGAGGACTCGTGTCTTCCTTTTTGTCACATGGTTACAGATTTGACAACCACCCACCCACCTCCATAGCCCTCTATTTATTGACGGATACTTTTAAGTTTCTTAGTAACGAAGTCCTATGGGGTTAGCTGCAACGTCTTAGCCTCAGAAAGATCAGAATTATCTTAAGACGATATACTAGCAAACATCGATGGTATATTGTATGTCATCTTGTTAATTACAAATGGTGATTGCTCCTATGTTATGAAAACAATAGCCTCATTAATTTACCTTTCAATTTCACTTAAATCAAAAAGAATCCATATGGCCGACTGCACTTTTGGAAACTTTCACCAGGTCGTAATCAACCATGCTTGAAATAATGTTTGTTCAGGGTTTTTTTCAGATAGTCATCAATAACAGCAAGATGCATTATTCGTTGAAAAAAAAAAGTTAAAACTTCAAATGGATTTAGATATGCATAGACTTAACTTCCAATAAACAATGCTGCAAGTTACCTGGGAAAAAATATAGTTGTTACTGAAGTAGATTACATAAGGTATTGGTATTGAAGTAAATAAGCCATTTTCAATCGGAAAACTATTTTAATTGGTGAAATACTGTCAATATTAATTTATTAAACTAATAGAATTCGCTAAGTCAGTATCGTATTATACAGATATAAGAAATTTATATCGCGAGTATTGTATCGTCTGTTTGATACTATAATATACCATTGTTCGATATTAACGCGCACCCCTACGTTAGCACGGTGGAAAGGTTCAAATTTAAGCTAGCTAACATACACATTTTTCGGAAGAAAAATTCCCAGATCGAAAGAGAAATAGTCAAGGCATTCGGTCCACCCTTAAGGATGTATCACTACATTGCGATGTACCAAAGGTTTACATTGCTGGTGTGAGAAATGTTACCAGATTCGAACTGTAAGAAAGAGGCTGAACTCAGAAGCGTGCAAATTTGATCTTGCTTTATTTACTTAGTACACTATTTAGAAAATTACACACGCAAAGTTATACACTCCAGATATAAAATTACCCTTGATATTATTATATTCATTCAATGCTTACCAGCTTCATTCAATTCGGGAATTTCGTATTTTAAATTATGATATAAAAGACAGAATATATAAAGATCTAATATAGCCAAAATATAACTAACATTTAGTAAAATACAAATATTTGTTAACTAATCTGAAATCATTTTGTAGTAAATATAAATATTGAATGCTTAATCTTGGATGACAAAACCACCATGGTATGTAGCTTTATAGGTATGTTAGTTCTAAACTGAATTTATGATGAAGTATGAAGTAGGCAGTGAAATCGTTTTCGGCAATACTCTAATTATTATAATTAAAAATAAAATAAATTTCCATTAAAAGAAAGTTTTAAATCCATAAACCTATATTTAGCACTTCACAATAAATAATAAAAATGTATATAGTTTATCAAATGAGACAATTTGCACAATGTCTTCAAACGCCTATTTATTGCGTTGAAGCATGAGACGAGAAGACTTTAACATGCACACATGAGAGAAGACTTTCACATGCACACATACGACGAGATAACTCTAATATACACAGTGAGATAAGAAGTTAGCATGCTCAAGCAGCAATTTTTAGAATGTAATAAAACTAATTATTTCTTTTTTTACAAAGAAGTGGCAGCACTCATGAATGGTCAGGTACTATCTTGTCTCCTGACACAACTGGGTGGTTACTTATATTGAGTATGAGGCTCGGAATGTGTTCACCCTTACTCCCGACAAGGACAATGTCCAGAGCTAATGAACCAACCCCTCACCGTGGTCAAAGCGGTCAACAGTTATTGTGAAGCTCATGTCAACTGACCTTAGAGGTCATCGCTTTCCATCACCAAACATGTTTTCAACTTTATGACGCAAAGTAATGAAGAATTGTTATCATATCGTGTGTTTTCCCGTACGTAGCATCTTATTGTATAATATTACATTTATTACTAAAACAGAATATTGGTTTGATCACTGTAAGGTTAAAAGCATCGGAACCTTCAGCTACTACATATCTACTATATTTGATATGGTAAAAATCCTAGTCTTAAGAAAAAATGGATTTTGTTTTTAAAAAATCATTCAAATTCAGTTGCAACATTATTGCTATTATCATCAGTCGTGTAAAGCATATTTTATTATCATCACTAACATGTTTTAACAACTAAGAGAAACGGTGACACGAAGTTTTGATTAGCTTTGAGGAATTAGTATTCTCTGAGCACTACAACAGAAACAACGCTTGGCAGCTTTGGAATGTAAAAACTAAATAATTTATTTTTGGTGTCTTTTCTTTATTTTACTAACGACGCAAATAACAGACTCACTGTTGACATTTTATATGAATTAAACATATAAATCAACGATTAATAAAGGTCAAGATCAATAGAATAACTAGTAGTAAAAACAACTCATTCGAATACCAAAATCTGTTGTACAAAAGAACAATAAACTTAAAACTTTACGTTTATAAGGAATGCAAAATAAAATCTTAACAAAATATTCAAAATCACATACTCATGCTGAAAAAAGATTAGCCAAATATAGATATGTTTTCAGTCGGTCTTACGTCCCTGTTTCTCACTGCCGACTCTAGCACCACCACCACCACCACCCATGATGAAAAACAAGACAAATACAAAAAGATAATACAACAAAATCACGTTAAATATATGTAAAAAAAACCTAACCTACTTAACCTAAATTTAAAACCAGTACAATCGGAAACACAAATATATTTGCTTTCGTTTAAGATAATCCTACTTTTAATCTGTAAGTATATTATCGAAAGATAATTCCTTTTTAAAAAATCTGCAATCCATAAATACATGACAGAATAGCATACGTATGACTCTATTTTTCTCATTCTCTTTTCGGAAGTAACAAAATAAAGCTAAGCTATTGACCTGCTTTGTGAAGACATGTATATAAAACAAAAATTGCATACATGACTTGTTTTAAAGGGGAAAAGGTGTTTTGCTTTCAGCTTTTTTCAATTGCAACGAAACCCATCATTTAATAGTAGAATTAATGCGTGATCCTTACTCACTCATTTGAATCTAATGTAACTGTTTTGAAGGAGTTTTGTCTGTTTTCAATTCGAAAATTAAGCTAGTCATAGGTACAGCACATGTAATAAATACAGCAATAAATGTTTATAAGGAAAAACACATGCTGTTTAATAATATACCTTAAAAATTTCAAATTCCGTTTAGGATTTTGTTTTCTTTTGTTTTTAAAACTTGAAATATCGATGGTTATGTATACATCATACAGTTCGTGATACATGATATTCTTCTGTTATGAAGGAAAAATGGGGGCATCCATATCACAGCCATTTATCTCACATAAAATTGAATTAAATAAACGAAAAATGATGTCAAAGCACCCTAATATATCATTAAGCACCGATGTTCTTACCGAAATGTTCTTCTATTTCTAAATGTTCTTCGTGAGATTAATCAATAAAATGCGATGTTCAAAACAAAACGTCAGCAACAGACAAAATACTGAAAATGTTATTAAAAAGAAAACATCTATAGAAAACAGTTATAAAGTATAGATGGACGGATAAAAATATATAAACAAGCAGGAATCAGATTAAATGGGCCCTTTATACTCATTCTGCGTGACAGATTATAACTAGTTATTTAATAAGTGTCTAAAAACTAGTAATGTCGGTATCACAGTATCGAAGTGCCAATAAAACACAGGCAACAAACTGAGTAAGGGTTCATCTTGGCGCCAATGTTTGATACATTTGAGGAAGCAATATCCTTTTCTATTAATGAAATAAAGATATTAATATCTAATTTCAAGGAAACAAAACAAAACAAAAAATGAGACAGGTGAGCCCTACAAATCAAGCTACTTACATGAAGTATGTTAAAACGGTAGCGTGCTAATAATGTATAGATTAAAGCACGATAGGAAATACATTATGGACAAAATGATTGTTTAGTACAAGCAGCACGAATTAGTAATACAAGATTTTGGTTATTAAGGCTGGTAGTATAAATCTGTGACTAACAGCAATCAACATCTGTAAGCAACACAAGGTTTTGGTAATAAAGGCTGGAAGTATAAATCTGTGACTAAGAGCAATCAACATCTGTAAGCAGCACAAGGTTTTGGTAATAAAGGTTGGAAGTACAAATCTGTGACTAAGAGCAATCAGCATCTGTAAGCAACACAAGGTTTTGGTAATAAAGGTTGGAAGTATAAATCTGTGACTAAGAGCAATCAGCATCTGTAAGCACAACAAGGTTTTGGTAATAAAGGTTGGAAGTACAAATCTGTGACTAACAGCAAGCAACAATTGTCAGTAACGCAATATTTTGGTCATATAGATTGGTAATACAAACTGAATAATATCAAGCTGTACATTATTAAACATGCTTTTCAAACTTGTACGTACTTATAAATATTTAATACAATTTTACTGAGCCGAACCATGCGGTTGCAGTATATGACAAACAACGTGCCAGCAATAGGCCATGGTATGCGCATACCAAAATGTATTTCTTATATGCAGGGTAAACATGGTTAGTACTGTATCATGCGACTACTGTTCTTATATGCAATTACTAACTAATAATCTATAAGTAATAGAATGGTACGGAAAGATAAACGAAAGGGGCTTAGTTTGGACACCAGGGTTTAATAGTTCGGGGTTCGGGTGCACCATAGCAGCTTTGGCGCTCAAAGTTCTGGTTCACAAGGTGTGGATTAGCCGGTACCTGTGCACTAATGCTATCTGATTTGCTGGTTGCATATTCATAATTTTAATGCATTTAGGGTTGTATTTATAGGCGAGATTAACGTAACTTGAAATTTAGATGGATATCTGTTTTTCAGATTCAATAGAAATTCCAAGTACCCCAGGAGTCGAAAACATGATTCTTTGAAAAATAACCACAAAATAAACAACTCTGTTATAATTATTTTGCGCAAGGATATTAGATTTTGTAACAATTTTATCATAGCCGTGCCTGACCTAAAAGTTGCTTTAGACATGTTAGATTGAGAAAAGACCGTCTTATGTATCAAGGCTTACATTTTATCTTCCTGTCTGCCAAAAAAGATGTTGCGAGTTTGAACTCGGGATGGCATCCCACATTTATTCAAACCTTGTTTGTATTTTTATTTCAAACGTTCTTTTAGACTCATCTCATCTCAGTTTTTTTTTTAATTTGTATTGTACTTGTTTCTTTCCTTTCCTGGACGGGCAGTTAACCTAGTTAATCATGTGGTCTTAGCAAGAGGCATTTTGAAAATGAGGAACGGCATTATTATACAGATTTTGATAACGAAGCCAGTTACACAGGTTGTGTATGCTGACCTCCATTTTACGCGCTATCTCTTACACTTAAACATCAGCAAGAAAAAGTGTAGTCGCAATAAGCAACAAGTGTTCCACAATGAATGAACATTCAAAACACGTCTGCCGGAAAAGTACACTATTTTGAAATCAAAATTGGGACATTTTAGTGTAAAGAAATGACGTCAATCATTATCATTTGAAATAGCACACTGTTGTAAAATTCATATAACGATGGTACCGTGAATTTTAAATGCCAAACAATAGTATTTTAAAATTTAAACGGCGATCTTGCAAAAACATTCAGATGTTCATTAACGGTATACCAACAGATAAGACTCAAAGACAATATTACTGGCTAAAGGCACTTTGGAAAGCACAAGCAAATATAAAAAAGTTGCTGAAAAATATTGTACACTTATGGTTACAAATAATATAAAAGTCAGTATTTACTAGCAAATCTTGGTGGCATTACTTATAAAATTAACAATGTAAAATTTTAAAGTTTAATTTCGATTCCAACTCATTACATTTTATGTATTTTTAAATATAAATAATCCTGTGTAATCATATTTGAAACACAAAAAAATCCCGAAAAAGGGCACGTACTGTCTTGGTAATATAGGTTATTTACATGTATTTAACTGACGTTTTAATTTTCTAGGAAAATAGACTTTTAGTAAATATAATCTTCAACCTGGAGGATGGGGATTTATAGGAAAATAATATTCTCCTCATTTAAATAAAAGGATAAAGATGATGGAGGTAAGAATTACATGCCAATGGATAGACCGTAGGTCACTGTGCCCTCTGTCCGATGCCACGAGACTGGCTTCGTTCGGTAAAGTAAACGCATCGTTTTCAGCTGGCTTTTTCACAGGTTCCTTCTCGAAAATGGCTGGCGGTTTTGATTGTATTAAACTGGGTGAATTTGAAGGTGCATCTGTTTGTATTTTAATTGTAGTGCTGTGCAACACAGATGTGTGAACAACTGGTGTCACTGTTGATGTTGTTTGTCTTTTGATGGTACTTGGAGATGACGATGACGATGGTGCTGTTGATGTCTGCTTTGTGGTTGTCTGTGTTGTAAATGTAGTGTTGTGCAACACAGAGGTGTGAACAACTGGTGTCACTGTTGATGTTGTTTGTCTTATGATGGTACTTGGAGAAGACGATGCCGATGGTGCTGTTGATTTCTGCTTTGTGGTTGTTGGTGGTGCCAATGTTGTCACTCCTGTAAACAATCAATAAAATTGCTATCGAATCAGATATTTTACTCAATTATTAGATTAGTTTTGCACATGTACTTTTACAAATTTCCAATAAAGTTTCTTTACTTTCACCTGAGAAATGTCAAAATAGTAATTCCATTTATATCCACTATTTGTTTGCAAATATTTACAGTAAACATGAATTATGCAGAATGTCGTGTCCTACAAGCTCCGTGAGAGATTCCTAATTCTATATATAATCTAGATTTAGTCTTGGCCTTTTCCATATCCTGAATCAAACCCTGACAATAATTTGAAAAGTTGGTTACTACAGCCTACGTCTAGAAAACGGTAAAAATACATGCTTAATTTAAGACTGATCAAGTATCATAACTTTACATTACAACGTTAAAGTTAAACGTTATGGTTGACTCCTGCTCCACAAAGATGCACACAACAATTCTGTTGTAAGAGTTATGTCAAATGTCTCACCTTCTTTCAGTGATTTGCAGTTGAGACAATGAGAAACTTCCAAAGTGCGAAAATTGTCCTGTGGTGGTTTTATACAAGAAGTTTAGTTTTGATGAAAGCTTTTGAAAAACAAGCCATGACCATTAAAGTCACATACATGAAGATGATCTATTCGGATTAAGAATGAAAAATCAGTTACAAATTAACTTTGTGAAGAAAAGAAAACTACTTACCAACAGAAATATCATTATTTATACTTTCTTGCCTAGGGTAGACATAAAATGGATTGCTAGACACCTGGAAAGACGTTTCCGGCACATCACGCTTGCGACGTCCGCTAGGTGCAGTCTTATCGGTGGCATTACAACTTTGATCGCATTGGGCAGTGGTTTCCGTGACTAAACACACAAGGCCATCGCAATGTATGTATACAGTGTCATAGTTCACAAATTTGAAAGTCTGGTACCAAAATCCGAACATGCTGTTGTTAAATGGATAGAAGGTAAGTGTTGGCTCATGCTCACATCTGAAATGCAAAAATAGTTCCATTTAAACAGTTTCAAATTCAAATCACAGTTCAGAAATATAGCGTCGACCTCATATGCATTGTCTTCATCTATCTTGGCAACAAAGTTAAAAAAAATGAATCTCATTTGACGATATCGTACCATTCAATTTATTTTAATTTCACTGTTACAAATGTCTATGTATAACTCAAAACAGCAATTTGTCCTTACAAGATAGGTGTTTTGTATATGAGGATTTGTTCACTTACAACATAAGTAAAACTTACGTTGTTGTTGTTGTTGTAGGGTTTAACGCCATTTTTCATCACACGATAGGCTATACATGGCGGCCAGTATTAATGGTGGAGGAGGAACCCGGGAAAACCCCCGGAAAGAACCACCGACCCACGAGAACCTACTGGCAAGCTTTCTCACATACCCACATTGGCTGAATCTGAGACTCGAACCAACGCAGACAGAGGTGAGATGGCAGTGATGCATAACGGAGAAAGCTTTAGACGACTTGGCCACTCCGGGCCCCCTACTACGTACATACCTACCTACCTACCTACCTACCTACCTACCTACCTGCATGCATGCATGCATGCATACATACATACATACATACATACATACATACATACATACATACATACATACATACATACATACATACATACATACATACATGCAGACAGATAGACAGACAGACAGACAGACAGACAAACAGACACATACATACAGTAGGCCAGTCAGTCAGTCAATATATCGATCACGGACATTTACAGCTATACTATTGGATAGGAAATATCACTCCACTTGCTGATATTTATTCGAATGGAGGTTCATAATGTCTAATCGGCTACCAATTGGAAAGACAGCCGTGATATTGATCCCAATAACATACACACACAAACACACACAGACACGAACATATATATATATATATATAGAGAGAGAGAGAGAGAGAGAGAGAGAGAGAGAGAGAGAGAGAGAGAGAGAGAGTCATACTTGTTCTGAAATAGTGGATATTGTATAGGGTCACTTCTATTCGCCGATGGTGTTGCAATACAATTTGTGACCACCAATTTGATGTTTTGTGCGATATAAGTCAGAGTCAACCCAGCGGTGAGATACTCTCCCAGGGTCAGGCGAACCGGATATTGAGTCACGAGGTTTGTAAATGAGCGGTTTTGGAAGAAATTCAGAGTGACTATAAACTGCCCAGGAGCTATTTGGGTAACCGTTTCCGTAAGAGGCACGAGTGGCTTTTGGTCTGTGATACTTTTGAGGAATTCGCAGGTTATCAGTATCATGTATGTGTTAACTCTCACTATGTTTCCGTCAATATAGGTGCCGGCGTATTTAATTGTATTCTTATAGAATATGTGGGTTGCGTTGGTCTGGAATAAAGAAAGAAAGCGTCTTGGACATATTAAAAATGCCTGATCAATCAATCCATATAACTCGAAATGGAAGATATCAGGACGATATACACAATTTACTTTAAATATTTTACCCCCACCCAAAACACACTCCTTTCCAAACTTCTATTTTGTTGCTGTATCAAAGATCCGAAATATACCGTTTCATTTACTTTTAATCGCTATAGATAATATGTTCACCCTCCCTCTATCAGTGTAAACGAACGGCCGAACGGACATATATAACTGATACCAGTTTTGTTATTGTTGTAGGTATAACTCTAGTCTGGTTCTCTGCTTAGTATGCTCCTTGCGTTACACTCCTCTATACTTAGTACAGCGTACTAAGCAGGGAACCAGACTAAGAAAACCCAGGTAAATACCAGCAACCTACTGAACGCTACTGTCAAGCTTTTCACATACCCACATGATTAATGAAAGCATATTCTCAAATATGCGGATACAACTAGCATTTCTTCTTGTTTCGAGTTCTTAGAATATAGATACAGCATACTTCCTTACTTCAGACTTTCTTTCGAATTCGTGGACATTCGACCTTCTTCTATGGAATACTGATCTAATACACCGCACTAAACATAAGAGATTTATTTAAAACTTTAATATATGCTGCTTCATATGTTTGGTTTATCCGATATAATAACTCCAAACATTAAGGATCTGATAAGCAAATTTTTTACACAACACAATACGTATCAAAATGATAGCTATTCGTCCCTTCTGTACAAACTGTAATTGACATTGTTAGTAAGTTCATAAGAATTACATAGCAATATAATTTTTAACACTTAGCAAAATACATACGGATAGGAGAACACTAGCATCATTTTCTTTTTAAAATGTCAATATCAACAAGCGATGTAAGATTTGAGGGTGGTAATTAGGCAAATTGACTTATTCACAAACGAGGTAAGATTTGAAGATGACAATTAACCAAATTGACTTATTAACAAGCGAGGTTAGATTTAAAGATGAGAATTAACCAAATTGACTTATTCACAAGCGAGGTAAGATTTAAAGATGACAATTAACCAAACTGACTTTTTCGCAAGCGAGGTAAGATTTGAGGATGATACTTAACCAAATCGATATTACCTGGCGTGGCAGCTAAGATATGAGCGGAAGGGCATACGTATCAAAACAGAAAATTCGGTAGAAAGAACACACCAGAGTACCGGTAGAAGCATGTTCGATAGATAGGTCACGCGGTACTTTATGGCCAGGTACTAGGTAGGAAGGTAGGCTTTACGCAGTGTCTGAATAGCTAGTGTGTTCTGAGGAACGTAAGTGAAGGAATTGTATGTGCATCTAAAAAGTTGTACATACAGCGATATTAGGGATAATTTTGGCCCTTTAAGGAAACAGTTTTCTGAGGGAGAGAGACTCGACAGTCCAAAGACGTAGTCCGAAAAAGAAAGAGAAGTGACGAGTGATGTCCGGAAAAGGGAGAAGTGACATCTGAAATCCGCAATGGGATTTTATTACATGAAACTAAAACTGCGTACCTTAATGCTGTTAACTTTAGAACTTGTGCATCAGGCACTAAATGCTGTCTTTCTCACAAAACAGAACCTGGTCTCTTTCTTGTTTAACGAGGAAAGCTCTATTTATTTCTAGGCTTCTTCAGAGCCAAACTTCTCTCCCTCAGAAAATTTCGGACTAAAGAATTTATATCAAGGATGTAACTTTAAATTTAAAGGTGTATGTCTTATTTTCACTCGGCCAATCATAAGCAGTGGTTTCTAAAACTTGATCCACACACAATCATCTGTTTCGTCAGTCAGAATCTCTGAACTACGTTATATAACCTTTCCCATTGAAGAATGACTATTTGACACGGATCGGAAGTTTAGCTGTCTCTTTATCAAAAACGTGTTAAGATATTCAGCCACTTTCATTAACACGGAATACTGCCCCATTTTGAAGTTTTAACACTGATATGAAAGAAACTTAGAATAAAGATCGAAATGACCCTTCAAAAAGATTCCCTGGTCTCCATGTGATATTATCTTAATGATCGGTGATTTCAACTTTAAGGTTCAATGCTTAAAAAATTCTATACTTCGCAATGTACAATATTGCAAAGAAACGAGTACCATACATATTCAATGTTTTTAATATTAAATAGTAATATGTAAATGGTTTACTTTGTAAATGTATACTGGATTACCTACCGTTGCTTGAGTTCCACATTGATCAAATGGTATGGAAATGGTGACATAGTTTAGGTCTGTACTTTTACTCAGCCCACACGTTCCATTGTAAGGTAGACTCAGAGTTAAATGTTTCTCTTCCAGATAAGGATCTCTGATTCTGCTAAAGCTGGCATTCATCCGATTGCTAACACACTGTAGGATCGGCACTGGAGCTAGAATGAGTTAGGAAGGTAATCAGCTCTAATATGCACTTCCCCATCCAAATTATGATATCAGTCTTTTTTAAGCGTTTTATAAAGTATAAAAATATTGTCTGAAAGTGCCAAAAGCAGCGATGTGCGCTTTCCATAAAAGGGTCTTTTAATGCCATAACATTAATCAAGATTTTGAAATAAGGAAGCTATGAGGGAAATATGAGAACCAGACGGCTAAAAAAATGCTTTTCTGGCAATTTTTTCTATTTAAAAATCTATTTTCTTTACTTTTTAATTTTTCCTTTTTGATCTTTTTTTTTCTTTCTCCCTGTTCTTCTTCTTCGTATCCAATTCACGGTAACAAAGAAATATTTTGACAAGACAAAACAAAACTCATGGGCACTTTGCAAGAACTTCTGAGCAAAGTCTCTATAAAAGTGAGCGATGGATCGTACATACCAGCGGGCAGAGTGTAATTAAGCCGGACACAGGACACTTTGGCCAGCTCAGTCGGTGCACAGTTGGTCTGATTCCATGGTGTAGCCGGACAGTTAAAAATGGACGTCTCATTACCAATACACTGGACATCGTCAAGGCGAATAGGGCTTGTAACATTAGCTAACTCTGCGGCAGTAATTGGCGCCCCTGCCAAGGCATCTGCTGTACTGGAAAATGATTTTTGTTTTACATTAACAAAGTGATGGTCTTAATTATCTTAGACTAAATAAGACAAAACCAATATAATGGAGATAAAAGTTCGAAAACAATCGACATGGCCCTTCTCGTCTGTTTTAACTGACTAGATAACTATTTACAGATAAATTACCAACGCATACATATTTGAGTCAATAACGATATTACGGCAAAGAATTACCAATTTTCTACTTTTGAATAGAAACGATAAAATTAAAAGCGATATTCGATTTCGTTTCCTTAATAATAGCACACGGATTTAAAACTGACTAGAAAACAGATGAAGCGCATTACATTGCCGCAAGCATAAAAACCAACAATAATACAAGATTTTAAGTTCTAAATATTCCATTCCTTTCAAAGTAAACTTCAAGAATATAAATTATGATAGGATATTATGTTTGATTGTCTGCTTCACGTGTATTTTATTTTTGTTTCCGTTCACCACTATATTTTGATGTACGATTCTATGCAGATCATTTGACAATCAACAATACAGACATCACTATATTTGCCTGGATTTGCTTAAACTATAAACAAGAGTTCACTGAAGAGACTTGCACTACCGGTGAGAAGAATTTGTAGAGATAAACATTAGGTACATTTAAGAAATTATGACTTGTGGAATGGTATCTTTTTCAATAGAAAAGTACATGTTTTCATTGTGTAAAAATGTGCAGCCCTGGAAACAGATATTTATCTTTGAAATAGACACAGGATATTGGGTCAATATTTCAAATCAGCAATGTAAAACAAATTAAGCTTTTTTACACTGATTTCACTGTGTCTTGACCTAGTTCTACAGCTAGCTAGAATTGCACTTAACCACTGGCCGCGAATTTATCTTAACGCGTTGGAATATTACACGATACATGACGTTAAGGTTAATGTTATAATTCTATACATATGATAATTGGTTCAACCTTTTTCTCTGATATTCTGACATTTTCTTACTAATGAGATAATTTCAAAGACATTTGTCAAAACATAGCCAAGTATCAGGTACATTCAATGTAAAATTGTACGAAATTTGGGAATATTAGTGAAACATAGGCAAAGGTTATGTCCTGTAGAATTGAACAGCAGCCTGAATTAACAGGGAACTAAACTCACTTAAAACAGAGCATTCTACAAATGACTTGAGCATTGGTCAAACCCCATGAGTCATCGCAAATAGTACCCCACTGGTTATTTCTTCTAACTTCAACCACACCCGTTCCATATTGGCGACTAATCAAACGAACATTTGGGTCGGAGACGTTACCTGGAAAGAAAATGATAATTTGAAACCTCATACGAATTTAGAGATCATGCAATCTAAATATATTCAGTAATTAATATTTTGTCAACATAATATTATATTTTCGTTACGTATCATTCATGTCTGTCGCGGATGGCGTGAATGCAACAATGAATTTCCATTCTGGTTCTCTGTTTGAACGTACCTTTTGCTTGTAGTAAAATAAGATACCAAAGAACTATTGTAGTCTTGTCCGACGATACATTAAATTTTTATAACTTAACGTTGCCCAATTTTGGGAATAAACGTAAAAATACAATATAAGACTGTTAGTTTCTCGTACGAAAATCATCCACGTCGAACCTGTCAGTTCTACTTACAATTAGATGGCTGGGCTATAATTGGAGACCGTGTTGTTGTAGACATAGGGCTTGGCGTTCCTATGCCCGAAGAAGTGCTACAGCGGACCCCGACGTCCTCGTTATGGGTACAGTCTGTTATTCGCCAATTACTAAACTGACAATCGGCCAATCTCAATTCTGTCCCTGCGCAGTTGACATCGTCCATCCAGATTGGATCATTTCCAGGTCCAAACAGAAATTGTACAACACTTCCCCCTTCTCTAAATAAATAAATAAATAAATACATAAGCTAAGGAGCAAGGGCAGTTTGCGGTTCCATGAACATTAAATGACGCTATTTGACATCAGAGAAATGATTGTGACCAAGCGTGATTTATTTTCCTCAATGTTGTATGTTGAGAAATTGTTGTTTTTCACGTCCTTTAACGTTTTATGTGATTAGTTTGATTTATGCGTTCCAAAATTTTTTTTTAATAGCAAAAACAGACAGTAAGTAATCTACTCCTACACTACAAGAATCTACTCCTACACTACAGGACTCAACTCTAGCACTACATAAATATACTCATACACTACAGGAATAAACTCCTACACTACATGAATATACTCCTACACTACAGGAATAAACTCCTACACTACAGAAATATACTCCTACAATGCAGGAATATATTCAAACACTACAAAAATCTAATCCTACACTATAAGAATCTACTCGAACATTATACTTGAAAACTTCAGCAATCTACCATATCACTACAGAACACACAGTACCAATTGTGTGGAAAAATGGGAAGCAGCCTGGAAATGGGTGAACATATAATAGAGCATACATGACTTTAGATGGACAAGATTGGTTGAGTAAGAATTTTATTTTGTAAGAAAAAGAATATTTAGAGAGCCTATTTAGCTGAAACTGAAAACCAGAGACAATGTTTTATTCATGGAATTTCAGTTTTTTAAATGTCCTGAACTTGGAACACTCATTACTGAAAAGAGCACCTGACTCTTTGGTGCGGATTTGAAAGCAAATGTTTCGAAAAAATGTAGGGCTAGAAAATGCTGCGTCTCATTTCCTCTTCGCTACAAAGAAGCAGTCATCTAGGTTTCAACTATACTGATAAATATCGGTTTGATCGGGGGCCCCGCTCTCCATTACGGATTAGTGTCATCTCACCTCTGTCTGCGTTGGTTCGAGTCTAAGATTCGGTTAATGTAGTTATGTGCGAAAGCTTGTCAGTAGCTTCTCGTGGGGCGGTGGTTCTTTCCAGGGGTTTTCCCGGGTTCTTCCTCCACCAATAATACTGGCCGCCATGTATATCCTATCATGTGCTGAAGAATGTCGTTAAACCCTACAACAACAACAACAACAACAACAACACCGTTTTGTTCATGAGCACTGAAATTTAAAGTTTATTGAATTTGTAATGTCATGGCGTTTGCACAAGTTTACTATAGGAATGGATTTAGTACCACGAATCCTACATCAGTCTCCTCTAACACTACATCAATCTACTCCAGTACTAACGAATTATATTCCAACACTGCAGCAATCAATTCCAACAATACGGCAATCTGCTCCAATACTAAAGGAATGCTTTTCAACACTACATCAATCCATTCCAACACTATGGCAATATATTCTAACACCACAACAATGAAAACTAATTGAATCAAACATGTTCAAAAGAAAGTAGAAAAGAACTCAGAAATGTATTGCATAGTTTGAAATATCCACGTATAAACATTAATTATACAACATTTACTACACACAAATAGCCAAGATTTAATATAGTAGTTTAGACTCATTCGTTCATGCATTCATTCATTAATTGTTTTGACCAAACAGCACATATCTTACCATAAATCATTATTTTTGCTAGAATAAAACCATAAATGCATTTATGTCTGTCTATCACAAGCATATACGCATAGGTCATTTGTTATAGCAATCCTCATGTGAACAGAACTACAGGCTTAGCCAGGAAATATATAACAAACGGTCACGGATCGTGATCTAGTATGATTATTTCTTAGAAGTATATGAAAGTTCGCAACACAAACACAAAATCTGTACTATCAATTCAAACTATCGACACCTATAACTATAGTCGAAAACATAGAATTTGTAGAAAATGGGACGCCATTGACAATTGAGATTCCCATTTTCTTGCAAAATCACAATAGACATTACTAGGTTGTGCATGAAAGTTTGAGACTGAGTGTTTGTGCACTCAGATGTAATTGTAATTCTTTATTTTTCCTTGACCCCACACATATCCATAACAGTTTCCGGAATCAAACGATGACTTTGTCATGATTAGTCCCTTCTTATTTAATATATCAGTTGTTACTTGTGCTTCATATAGCATGGGCAGCCTCGTGATTCCATATATTTCTTAAATGTGTTCCGACAAGCACATGACGGAATCTGTAAATACTCTTATAAGCCAAAACATTCATCTTAATATTTGTAGGTTTGCGTTAATTGCCATTATCAAGAAAAGATAACGCCGTCCCATTTCACAAAATCTAAAGCCATGTAATTTATGAAATTGCAAGTTGATTTTTTTATTGATTTATTTATTTATTTATTTATTTATTTATTTATTTATTGCTCAAATTCTTATTGAGTTTGCTATTTTTGATTGTATTATTATGCTATAACGGACATTACATATACAATTTGCTTGTTAAATTGACCAATGCTTTTAACACTCGCTCTCCCCCTGAAGGGCCTGTACATAAAATAAAAGATTAAAATAATAATTTTAAAATATGGAGGTTGTCGACAATGGTACGTCATGGACAAGATGACATGTTTACACAGATAGCATGAACTATGAATACAAATTCATGAAATAAACAGATATGGACAAAAGCATGGAGACTGCGCACTTTGGTTTGTTTGCAACAATGAGGACATCTTTACACATATAGTCTGAACTTTATATACAAACTAACGAAGCTTACAATGGCCTAGTGGTTAGAGCGCCCTTCACAGACGCGGGAAGTCGTCGGTTCAAATCCCGGCAGGGTCACACCAAAGATTTTTAAAGATGGCACTAACAGCTGCCTCGTGTGGCACTCAGCATTAAGAAGTTAGTGTTAGGACTAGTCGGCGTGGTGTCAGGATAATGTGACTGGGTGGTACATCATTCCACATACAGTGCGAACTGTCAACTAAAATTATGACTAACGAGAAATCATGGAGATTGTAGACATTAGTAAATCATGAACATTTAGAGCTCGAATTAACTTGCTACATGAAAATGAAGACAACGATGAAGAACGCATGGACAATTGAGACTAAGAGGGTATGTGAACGCATGGACAATTGAGACTAAGAGGGTATGTGAACGCATGGACAATTGAAACTAAGAGGGTATGTGAACGCATGGACAATTGAGACTAAGAGGGTATGTGAACGCATAGACAATTGAAACTAAGAGGGTATATGAACGCATGGACAATTGAGACTAAGAGGGTATGTGAACGCATGGACAATTGAAACTAAGAGGGTATGTGAACGCATGGATAATTGAGATTAAGAGGGTATGTGAACGCATAGACAATTGAAACTAAGAGGGTATATGAACGCATGGACAATTGAGACTAAGAGGGTATGTGAACGCATAGACAATTGAAACTAAGAGGGTATGTGAACGCATGGATAATTGAGATTAAGAGGGTATGTGAACGCATAGACAATTGAAACTAAGAGGGTATGTGAACGCATGGATAATTGAAACTAAGAGGGTATGTGAACGCATGGATAATTGAGACTTAGAAGGTATGTGAACGCAGGTTTGCCGTACATCACTCTGACCAAAATACGCGCCGATTCGTGTGGTGTCCGACCAATACTGCCTGTTCCGCTTTACAATTGTTAGGTATTTCCAAAAGATGCATATAAATAAATAAATTACTACTTTCATACTACCTTCATGTACTGTGACGTCTTGATGTGCGATAGTAAAGAAACTGCGCTGACTGACTAAATTATTGAGAGAATATACAATAGTGACTTCTGAGAACGAAATTGGTGGAATATAATATATGGAAACAACTAAAAGAAGCTATAAGCAATTTGTATCCTTCCAACTCACCTCTATATTCTATGAAGTGAAAAATGATCAAGCGGACCTAGTTGTGCTTTGAGAGATGCACAACTGAAGTAAGGTCAAGCCGTATAATCTATAACACAAATTAAACCTATCTAACATACAGCTAAATTAAAATATTGCCTAATATATTAACGTTTATTTTAAATTACCAAGATAACCAGTGACGAGAAACTGTGGAATAATTTTAGTTTTAAAATCAAACCCTCTGCAAAGAATGAAACTGCGGAGTAAAACCGTAGCTGGCAACGATGCGAAATGATGATTTGTACAAGCACATCAACAGCCTGACGTTCTGTTATGTATAATCTCAAACACCTATCATATTGCCACTATACATCATGTACGAAATCAAATCGTCATAACTTAAAACATTTCAACTATTTTCCGTGACATTTTCAGAAGGCAGTTAAAAAATAACATTAATTGCCAAGATTACATACTTTGATTGTATACGACGTGTTTTGCTGAAGAATAAGAGTTGTAATTATGTTTGCCCTGGAGATAATTCGCTTCCATAACCCTAGACGGATCCTTGACCCTTTCCAGAATCAAAAGAATGATCGCAAGAAGAGTATTCATTCCATAGGGAAATACTTCGTTTGTTAATTGCTACGTCACGCAGCAAAATGGCTGCCAATCTAAGTGAGAATGCGTGCCATTAGCTTTCCGTGGGTCGAAGCTTCTGACCTTGTTTTCACGGTGTCTTCTTTCACTAGTTATAGTAGCCGTCGTGAAATAGCCTATCATGCGCTGAACAATGGCGTTAAACCCAAAACTCAACATCCAATTTATTCTAAAGTTATCGCTCGTTAAACGTTTAAAAGTTTTATATTTAATTGCAAGCTTTGTTACTGCGTCACTGCTTATAGAAGCTTCGACATCTGCATAAAACGAATTTCTAAGATAATCAGTCGAAAGAGATCGAGCAGTGCGAGATTTATTTCTAGCATAGTTTTTACTACTACGTTGTTGTAACATTTTTTCAAAGAATAGCAGGCTTATTTCGTGATGGAGCAAGTCTTTTTGCTGCTTTTGAAAATAAATCTCTTTCTTCTACGTAACCATGATCTTACAAGTTTACATAGCTTATCTGTACTATCGTGTAAAACAAAAGACATATATTATTATTTACACAAACATAGAGTCTATCAACAATGGATTATCACGGGTAATCAGGTCACAAGTACCCAAACAGTGTCAACAACCAATAAAACTGAGCTTGGAGAAAATGGTACAACACATATAGTTAGGGAATATCTACACAAACAGACTCAAAGGTCATTATTGACACAAAACATATATTCAGTTTTAAGTATCAATTAAACTTAAGAACTAAATAACTTAATCAAAAACTAAAGTACCATTAATATTATAGACAGTGTTAAAGCATACACAACAATGCCTCGCGGAATTCTACAAAACGGAAATGATAAATGTTAATAGGCCATGCTTAAACCGTTAGAATAAGAGAGTTAGTGCACACAGTGTGTTTGTGTTCGTTGTTTAAAATTACACAAATCAGTAACTTGTCAGAGAATAGAAAGTCCACAGCGATATAATTATCCATTGTCAAGGTAATACATGTATTGCTAATTTTTCCTTCTGACGGCCTGTTATGTTGTTATAGAGTTTCACGCCATTTCAGCACAAGTTTGGATGGTTTGAAGATGAATATGGGAAAACCCCAGGAAAAAACCACCGACCCACGGGGAGCTACTGGCAATTTTTCTCACGTACCCACTTTGGTCGAGTATTTTGCTTGACGATTAACATTACCGATGACAAGAGGCAAACGACATTGTCGTAATCTGCATATAATACCTTCTGTATTTGACGTGTGCTCTGCAATGAGATATTTTAAAATAAAACGTTCTCTCACGAAGAGCCAAATTTTTCAAGATTTGATATCACAGTGGAAGAATTAGTAATGCTCGAAAAGAAGGAATATTTATGAAGTTAGATATTTTTGTAAACATCATTTTTAAAAATCCAGTGCGGTTTTGGAGGTCTTGTTTTTCTATTTTTTCTGGTGATCGATATTTATGTCACTGATCGCCAAGTAGGAAATATTAATTTTCGATAGATTGAAAGTTCTTAGAACCTTTAATTGTTTAATCAACAAATCTGTTTTCTTAAAGCTGTTGAGACTATGCATTGTTTCTGGTACATCTGTACTCGATTGAGGTGTACGTAAAGGTTATTATATAAGGTTTCTTATCCTTTCTAAAGGCACACGTTTATGTCAACATGTATGGAAGAGGATGCAATGGTTGGTGTGTGTGTGTGTGTGTGTGTGTGTGTGTGTGTGACGTTGAAATATTTCCGATGAACAGCTGATTGTTTTACTATCATTTTGCTATGTAGCGAATCTTAGATTGTGATGGTTACGAAGTCGAACGGGATAATTCAGTCATAGCCAGGCTAAACAAGTTTATATCTCCTTTTCTCCAACAAATGAAAATATAAACAATCAATGCTTTCTATCGACAACAAACATAATAAAATCGTAGATGTGTCTTAAATTCGAGATACAAGTTATTCTGATATCAACAACTGTTGTGTTAACTACATTACACTCGTACACAGTGCTCTTCAAAAGCATTCAAATGCGATGGTACATCATGTTCCTCTGTCACAGGTTTGACAATTAATATTTGATCGGAAATTAATAGATATCAAAGTGCACGTAACGCCATATCGTGACTTTTAACCTACGATGATACTTCTTCATGTTTAACATCACAAGGTCAAAGTCTCTGACATTATAAGATATGCAGAAATACTTTCGCTATTTCATATTGTGCATAATCTGCTTTAAATATATGAATCTATTTATTACTACTGTGCTATTTATATGTATGTTAGTTTGGTTGGTGTTTTAAGACACACCGTACTAATTATATGGAAAAATGGGAACCAGCCTGGAAATCGTTGAAGATAAAGTAGAGGATAAATGGTTTAGGCTGGCCAGAATTGGTTAATAATGTAAATTATGATTTAGGAAAAAGAATCGTTTAGGAGCTTATCCTAGTTGTGAGTAAAATAGAGACATTGTTTTATTGATGGAATTTCAGTCTTTTAACAGTCTTGAGTTTGGAATACTCATTACTAAAATTAGCACCTGACTCTTTGGTGCGAAATTGAAAGCACATGTTTCAAACACATTAAGGTCCAGAAAATGCCGCTGCTTATATCCTTTCCTCAATGCAGAAGCTGACATCCAGGTTTCATCCATACTGATAAAATTAAGTTTGATCATGAGAACTCAGAAATTCAAAGTTATTGAAATTTTAATACCATGGTGTTTGCATAGGTTTATGGGAACTGAATTAGTACAGTGAATCCTTCATGGTACAGGAACGCATATGGGTCATTTAGTGTCCAGGGTACAGGAACGCATATATGGGTCATTTAGTGTCCAGGTTACAGGAACGCATATAGGTCATTTAGTGTCCAGGGTACAGGAACGCATATATGGGTCACTTAGTGTCCAGGGTACAGGAACGCATATAGGTAATTTAGTGGCCAGGGTACAGGAACGCATATGGGTCATTTAGTGTCCAGGGTACAGGAACGCATATGGGTCATTTAGTGTCCAGGGTACAGGAACGCATATGGGTCATTTAGTGTCCAGGGTACAGGAACGCATATGGGTCATTTAGTGTCCAGTGCACAGGAACGCATATGGGTCATTTAGTGTCCAGGGTACAAGAACGCATATAGGTCATTTAGTGTCCAGGGTACAGGAACGCATATAGGTCATTTAGTGTCCAGGGTACATGAACGGATATAGGTAATTTAGTGTCCAGGGTACAGGAACGCATATGGGTCATTTAGTGTCCAGGGTACAGGAACGCATATGGGTCATTTAGTATCCAGGGTACAGGAACGCATATGGGTCATTTAGTGTCCAGGGTACAGGAACGCATATAGGTCATTTAGTGTCCAGGGTACAGGAACGCATATAGGTCATTTAGTGTCCAGGGTACAGGAACGCATATAGGTCATTTAGTGTCCAGGGTACAGGAACGCATATAGGTCATTTAGTGTCCAGGGTACAGGAACGCATATGGGTCATTTAGTGTCCAGGGTACAGGAACGCATATAGGTCATTTAGTGTCCAGGGTACAGGAACACATATAGGTCATTTAGTGTCCAGGGTACAGGAACGCATATAGGTCATTTAGTGTCCAGGGTACAGGAACGCATATAGGTCATTTAGTGTCCAGGGTACAGGAACGCATATGGGTCATTTAGTGTCCAGGCATTCGGAGTGAAGTCCTTTACCCAAAGACACATTACAGTGGCTCACCCGGGGAAACCGGTGGTATAACTCAAATCCGCACCATTTCAGATGCGAGTCTGAAACGCAAACTAGTAAGCCATGACGGTTTCTATTTGTATTTATATACTCGTATAATATTTGACAATAATACACGTTTAATAACACCCAATAATATTACTAACGACGGCACGACGACAAATAAGGTAAAGGCGTAATATCCAGTCCACTCAAATAGGGCATCTGCTTACCGTTCTGCTTCTGTCACGTTGTCAAATATATTACACAGTTGTATTTTCTCCACCAGTGTTGTAACCTGTATTACAAATCAAACAGGCATTCAAGCATACAGTGAGATAATGAGTTTATAATGGTGATAATTATTGGTATTGCGTCCTCATAATAAAATCGAGAAACCTTTTTATTAATGGTTAATTGATTATAATTGATTTTATTTTATAATAAACCTAAATCCTGATAGAAGCGGACGGACTTTATTGATTAACTTCTAGTCATCGAATCATACAGAAAATACACATGTAGATGACGTTAATACATTAGGATGAATAACAGGTAAGAAAGACGACTTAATTTTTGTATTGTTGATAAAACCTATAGATACTGAAGACACGGTCATTTTATCAGCACGCACAGACGATCGTTTCTTACAGTTGTGTTGTATATAAACTTTACGAATTTACACAACGAAAAATCAATTTAAAAATGCAACAATCCCTGTCTTAAACAACGAATCATGTTGAGAAATAATTACAAGTATGTTTACCATTAAAAACGTTATAGACCTATTAAATGTTCTGAGTATACATGAGAACAGAATACTTTAAATATACATTTACTTGCTGAATAAATCATGGTGTTGAAAATAAATTGTATTAAACTATGTCCTCGAAAGAATCGATTTTATCTGGAATCAAAGTGATTGATCTTATTTGTTGAATTATTGTGCAAGTTTGAATCATTTTCACATGCAATGGCAAATACTTTTATATAAAAATGCACGGCCTTCCTCGAAGAGGGGAACAAAAGACTGATCAGTATCAGTGAAGAGCTTGGTGCTCATTGAATGCATATATCTTGAAAACCTTCTGCTCGTTAAATAACACAAACAATGCCCTCGTCACTTTTGGCGCAAACTTTCAATATATAAATTGACCCTTTGAATAGTGAGATAATACTTTAGTCAACACTTTAAAGATGTATGCATTTGTTCTCTGAGAAAATCTGCATTGTCATTTACGCCACAAGAATGTCTCGCCATTGTCTAGTATAGTAGAATGGTTCTTTATTTCTTTCAATTGCAATTGAACGTGTATACAGAGCGAATTGGGACAATAGAAAAATAGATAAATTCTACATTTTCTAAGTTACACAGAAAGATCAAAAGCTTTCATATAAGCAGTTGTAAGTAGTTCTGACTATTTGCAACAGTTGCAGATTAAATAAATTCAATGTCTCTGACTTTTCTGTGAAATAAAACTGGAATCCTCTTTCTCAGTTGTTATACCTGCACAAGGCTGATACTTCATGACTATGAAGTTTCGCCATATATCGATGAACACGAATTTTTTCTTCAATGTATGTAAGCTTTTATCTGGGCCTGTGATACATAGGCGATGAAAAAAAATTAACCAAATATAATACATTTTTGCATGATTTATGTTAGGACGCATCACCAAAACGAACCATTTTGGGTCATATTTTCGTTCAGAACGACGGAATGAACCTGCATGGAATGGTCTCGTTCTCGGTGTAATTTATACAGCTGTTCGTTCTGTACATCATTTTCTTAACAACCCAACATTTTATTATGTGCCCATTTGGAAATAATTGACATAATTGGAAACATAAACTAACACCAAGTTCGAACATGTATATCTGAAACTACTGTATACATTTATTGATCATTTTGAAAACTGATAACGTTAAACAAAACAATATATAAAATATTACAAAATTTAAGTTTTTCTACAACAAACCAATGTCATGTAAGAAAACGAAATAGAAAAATATAGTTTTGCTTCACCTTGTATTATAAACAAGGTTTCATTTGGTCATAAAATAAACATGTACGCCAACTATACACCATTGAAACGTTCTCAAAAAACGAAGGAATTTGTTTCTTATCGCGTTAGGCTGCATCATAATAAATACTAGTTATTTATAAGTAACTGCAACCTCCACATGGGTTTCTCCAACACCTTTCATCCGATCTTCGTGGTATTTACATTGTTATTTGAGTATTTGCTCTTATGATTGACTCATTGACCAATTGTACGTTAGAAAAAGCTATTGACGGCTGTTGTTATAGCGCTGACTGAAGACGTTAGATATAGCTATTGACGGATGGCGTTATAGCGCTGACTGAAGACGTTAGATATAGCTATTGACGGATGGCGGTATAGCGCTGACTGAAGACGTTAGATATAGCTATTGACGGCTGACATTATACCTTTGACGTTCTACACTTTCAGAAGTGATGTACAGGGGTCAAACTGATTTATTAAAGTATATGTTTGTACAGAGACTTGTTCGGAAATTAGGGTGATTCTTTAATACATATTTACAAACATTTTATCTGTATGCTTTTTTGACGATAATAATGAGAAAGATACACTTTAATGTTGCACTACTCTCACAGCTCACTTTCTAAGTCACTAAAAATATACGTTCACAATTCAAAGTACCATGGACATGTGTTTTGAATTGCTTATTTCTATCATATTGCGAACACGGATAAATTTTTAAGCACTCTTCTGATGCCCATGTTGCTATATGTATCAAATTGCTTACAAAATCCTCTATGAGTAGGAATCTATAATACAATTATGGTAGACAGGCTGTTCCTGTTGAACATTTTGTGTGGTTTGGCTATCACTAAAAATAAATTTAAATTGAAGGCCAAAGCAAATGTGAAATAATACTTGTCGGACGGAACTAATCTCGTTGGTAGATTTTTGTTTGGTGTTCTGATGTTTGTTTACTAGAAGTGCTATCAATGCAAACATAACACATGATTTGTAATTCAAAGTCATCAAAATCGTTGATGTAATCAGGCATATACGTGTAAAAGCACACTAAACGCATACATTAGTTTTGGATTTACTTGAAAATCAAATCTTACGGTTGCTATGATGAAAGACATAAATTACGGTAATGCAGTACTTCTTATTGCGATGTTTGACTTGCATCTATTTATCTAATGATGTTATATCTACTTTAGCTTCCACATTGGGTGTGTCATAATTCGATGTCACTAAAGCAGGAGCAATGAGTTATACAACCGCTCTTACTTGTCTTTGAAAACGAATTATTATATAAAAGGGCTGATATAGTTCGATAAACAAAGCAAACGCAAATGTACCATGTCAAGGATTTATTTTCAAGGGCTTTACGTGTGTGAAATACAGGTACCAACAGATCCTATTCAGCTTGGATTCAGATAAGATAATTACACAATTTCAATATAACACTACAAGGAATTTGTACGTATTTGAATAAGAGGTTCGTGTACTTATTTCGCATAACTTTGTATAGATTTATTTGCATTTACTGTGTACATTTGAATCATGAGTTTTCCATCAATAATGACTCACATAAATGAAAAAAAAATACAAATACCATCGACTGTTATATACACAAGCTTTTCTTTTTCTAGTTCAGTTAACGTTTGGGTTTTTTATGTTTGGAGATAATACATTGCTTGGGACCATGTTATTTGATAGTACAGATTTCTTTACAAGCGTTCAACAGTTTAATTGAGGCCAGGTTTCGTGATCATGTATCGACAGATTTTGAAGAAAGTCACTACAAAGTCATAAACAAGAACCAAGTGTGTAAATGAAGACTTTAAAAAAACAACTTGTTATTACATTTCTCTGGGTGAGATTTGTTCGCGGAAACAATGTCCTCGATTAGAGACGTGTCTTTAGTACATTGGTGTATTATCTAAATGAAATTTTATTTTTGACACCAATTACGAATGCACATACGCACATATATTTGCTCACCGACTGATAATTGGCTGCTTTCAAGCAACACATTTTTACCTGTAATACATATAATAAAAATGCCTATGAAAATCATCTTTTGATTCTCAGTCGTAATGCCATGGGTGGGGTTTCTTATCGTTTGTTTGAGACGACGTTGATATCGCTGTTGTTTGTCCGTCGATACGACGAAGACTTCTCTAGTCATCCGAGGGTTGGAGGGGCTGGTTCTGTTCTGTGCGTGCGCAGGTGGCTGATGGAAATACCACTTGCACGGAATGTTCGTTTGCATACGGGACAGGGGATAAGTGGGACATCTGCGGGAGGTTTGATGGCACTTGCTTTTCTGGCTTGAATCTTCAGCTCTGCAGCTAATGTCCTGCTAGATTCACACAATATGGATCCTGTTATGCACAGAGGAACGCCAAGTGACTCGATCGCTTGTTGTTTGCTCCAAGGAATCAGGGTTTATGATGAACGTTTTCAATGCAGCTTTCAGCGTGTCTTTGGAACATTTTATTTGACCTCTATTAGATCGCTGTCGTTGCTGTAGCTCGCCATAGAAGAGTCTCTTAGGCTGCCGGTGGTCTGGCATGCGTACAACATGCCCCGCCCAACGTAACTGGCACTGTATCAGGATGGTGTGGATGCTGGGGAGACCTGCTTGGGCGAGTACCTCAGTGTCTAGAACCTTGTCCTGCCACATGATGTTGAGGATTTCCTGAGATTTGTGGTGTGAAAGTGGTTCAGCTTCCTGGTGTGGCGTTGGTACACAGTTCACGTTTCGCATGCATAAAACAGTGTGGAGAGCACAGCTGCCCTGTAGACCTCTTCTATTCCAGTCGTTGACATACAATCTGCCGAAAGTTGCACTGGCTATGGCGATGCGAAGATTGACCTCGTTGTCAATAGTGACACTTTGTGAAAGTGTGCTGCCAAGGTAGGTAAAGTGGTTCACTACGTTGAGGTCTTGGCCATTGATGTTGATGTTGGGCTCAACATAGGGCTTTCCAGATGCCGACTGATGCAAGATTTTAGTCCTTTTGGTACTGATAGTGAGACAAACGCTTGTGCAGGAGCTGCAGAACTTGTCAACGCTGCACTGAAGGTGGGCTTCTGAGCCAGCATTAAGGGTGCAGTCATCACCAAAGAAATCCCTGATGGTGTCTGTCATGACCTTGGTTTACGCTTGAAGCCTCCCGGGATTGAATATCTTTCCATCTGTACGGTACCTGATGCCAACTCCAACCTCTCCGTCTCTGAAAGAATTAGCATGGCAGAGAACAATAGAGTATACAGTGTCGGTGTCAGAATACAACCCTGCTTGACGCCATTTGTTACTAGGAATGTCTCAGATGTTTCTCCATTTTCCTGGACTCCTGCCTGCATGCCATCGTGGAAATGCTGCACCATGGATACAAATTTTTTGGGTATCCGTACTTGGCCATTACCTTCCACAAGCCTTTTCTGCTGACAGTATCAAAGACCTTTGTCAAGTCGACGTAGATGGAGAAACGTTCGGTGTTTTGCTCTTGACATTTCTCTTGTATCTGCCTCGCAGCTAGTAAAACTATAACTTACTACCCCGTGTGTATTTCTTTACAAACCTTGTATATGTTTGCCATATATGGAAGTTGGGACAGCTCAGCTGGACAAGGATCGCGTATTCAACATCTGCTGAAACAAACCCTGTTTCTTGTGGTCTTGGAAAAGGCGCGTTGTTTTCATTCTTCGGCATGATAGGACTAATAATGTTTTGATCAACATTCCATGTCCTACCACCACCCTCTAACACTCTCCCAACAGAAAAAAACAACAACGGATATTTAGTATAAGATATTCTCTATTTTGTGCCATGAGAGGGACCTTTTTAATGCTTGAGAATGTATTGGTGCCTAAACAATGAAGTCACGTAGGTAGTTGCACATATTAGCATGTTCGCTCAATAAAAACGCATAAGTAAATATATAAAGTTAATTATTCAATTTTAACGACAGAATCAATATTTTGTGTAAAGAAATATTAAACAGCAGATCATATTAATTAACGTTAATATATGAATAATGTAGTCCGCAAAGTCACTATATTATTTCACTATAGTATGTTACAAACTATGTCACTCTACTAAGTTTACTTTATGCAGTATGCAAGGGACAGTTCTTATATATTTTTATATCAAGGTATACAGTATGTTACACAAACAACTGCAGCACATCAAAAGTGAAGGGTTTATCAATCAAACAATATGAACTACATGGTGTTTCTTTTGAACAACTCACGTATATCCTAGTTGTCTGCAGACCACTGCTGCGTCAGCTGCTTCAAAAGCATCATCGCAGACTGTTCCCCATGTATTATTGTGATAAATCTCCACTCGACCTTGCGAAGCACTGGAATTAGTCCCTTGAAGTCTAACATCTCCCTCTTGCTGTCCTGTAAGTACACAAATCAATATTAGTTTCACGATTCGCAAATAATGAACAGAATTTACAACTTCGTTATAAATGTCATAAACATGTGCTCTCTCTCTCTCTCTCTCTCTCTCTCTCTCTTCGATCAATTCAATGATTCGTGATTTGACAAAGTGGACATTATGTAACACAAATAATGTAACTATTGATACATACTGTTACAAGTATCTTACTACAGGCACGATTGAGCTGCAGGAGCTACTATTCACCGTTTTCGTAATACTCAAAACACTGGTTACACTACATTGCGTACGCTTGATCAAAGAACCACATATGCTTTGAACAACATATAGGTCATGTAAGGTTGATACAAAACGGGTCGAAAGAACGACAATAATATGATCTGTTACATGGCTCCTTAGATCAACATAAAATACGAACAAGGTTTGTTAACTCGAGAAATTGCAGTTGCAACCATTGATTCCTTAGCTGTATTCGCATTACAGTGAAATCGGCGAGTAATCTAGATGCCATCATTTTCCATTCTAACATTTATGAAGTATACATGGCAAACGTCAGAGACGGAGAATATCAAAACGTTTTGAACTTTCGCTGGGCACACATTTTTATGCTTGCCCCAGATCACCTGACGACATGATATATTTCTCAACGTCTCAAACGAAAATGTCAGTAACTTGCATTTGAAAGAATTCCAAGGGCTTTCAATTTCCATCAACTTTTGTACAAAACGGTCCGTTTTCGTCAAACATCTATTCTAAAGAACTACACACATGCCCTGCCGCTTGGGCAAAAGAAATGGAACATTTGTCTCATGTTATCTGCTATATACACAGATTGCAGTCATAGGAACTGTGTGAAAGTTATTGGAAATTTTCTGAAAAACTTAAAATATTCATTCCAGTGTAAGTTAACAACAATTTTCTTGTGAAAAGTAATTTCATGCTTATAGAAATATATGTTGTCATCCTTCCTTTTGCATGACAATGTATCAATAAAGATTCTGTCTTGAAAATGTCGGTGGACTACGGCAAGGGTAACATTGCTTGATCGTATGAAGAGAAACAAATCTGACTTAATGTTGGTATTATCTGTCTCTTAAATGTTTTAAAGGCCTGACCCGTAAGGATGCCCGATAGTTCGTTGAAAAGGAATCTGTCTCCACATAAATATAACGCATGAATTATAAAAAGTGTGGCTGTAAATGCAAACAACATTAAGGATTGGAAGACAAACTCTTATATAGCATGTTTATACTATTTACACATTTTAGTATCTAGCTTGCATATGGTACCTATCTGAAAAAACGAAGCAGTTTCCATCGCAAGATGTGCTAGACTTACAACAAGTAGAAAACATATCATGGATGTTTTTTGATCAATGTTCGTCAGTTTTATTTTCATGCTGCGAACTTGGATCTACTTGGCCCAAAGGCGAGTATAAAATAAAGATTAACTCGGCTCAACCAAGTTTTACCCGGAAAATACGAACGGATGAGTGGTCTTCCTGAGTCCTCTCAGTTAATTATTTCAGTGGTATAACATGACTAAAAAAAACATTAAAATTCAAACGTATTATTAAACAATTAAAATATTGAATTGAGCGACTTCAGAAGAAAGTTCGAGCAAAAAAATTAAAAAAAAAAAAAACATTTTTAAAATTAGGATACAGGCGCTAGTTTCGAACCCCTGTTTGACAGCCGGAACATACAGAAAGAGAAATGTATATTTATATATGTTTAATTATTTATTATTATTTTTATTTATTTATTTATATTTTTATTTGTGGCAGAAAAGTATCGATACAAATTTAAGTCCAATATTTTCGAAATGTAAATTTAGTCTTTTATGCTCTGGTTTAGCTTTATGTTTGCCTTTGTTTTGTTTTGTACTCTATTACTGCACCATGCATAGCTTTCAAAAGTACGATGATACATTTTACAAAACATAGGTTAAAACATTTCGCAATTACAAAGGTGCGAGTTTAAGCCCTTCCCAGGAATTTTACTTTATGTACTTTTAAAAAAAAAACATTTACGTCTCTAGTGGTGGATGTATATCTTAGGGAAACAGGTTGGATGGGGGACTTGGGGGTCAGGAGAGCGAGTTGATCAGCCTGAAGGTATTATCAATATTTTAGTTTAACAATACCCCATCTCTTACTCGGTGTTATATGGGTTACTAACCTATACACACATACATATACACACACACACATACATACATACATACATACATACATACATACATACATACATACATACATACATACATACATACATACATACATACACACATACCATACATACATGCATACGCACACACATACATACATACATACATACATACATACATACATACATACATACATACATACATACATACATACATACATACATACATACATACATACATACACTGTTTCCAATGTAATTGTACTTTAATTTCCTGAGCACAAAATAACATTTTACTTTTTCATAACCCCATAATGTCAAACAAGCGAACAAATCTTCCAAAATAACGGAAGGTAGATCCACTCTGTTAATATATAGCATTATTGTCATCATATACTTTGATTGGGTACTAGAGGATGACGCATGATTCATAAATCTAATTGAATATGGCGACTATATGATTCAGTGTGAAATACATGCAGCTACAAAGGGTACAAGAGAATGACGGGTGATTCATATATATATAGATAGATAGATAGATAGATAGATAGATAGATAGATAGATAGATAGATAGATAGATATATATATATATATATATATATATATATATATATATATAGATAGATAGATAGATAGATAGATAGATAGATAGATAGATAGATAGATAGATAGATAGATAGATTCTATATGGCGACTTTCGATTATGTGATAAATACATTTAACTGAAATTATGCAGATTTTCAACGTAGTTGAACTCGTTCACCGATAATATATAGAATGTTTACTTACGCCCAGTGTTAAATAAGGTAATATTCAGAGTTGTTAAACATACTTAATTCCCGGGCCTATTTACCTAGGCGTGGTAATTACCATATGTATAGTGTTGTCACTGCATTTTATTGTTTTCTAACCCCTTATCACTTGTTTGTGTAGTAAATCAGGCTCACAGATTTCACCCAGCGACCTATGTATTCATTCAATCAGAAAATTCTACATGAACAAAACTTGTTTACGTAGTATCATCCAGATATATGAGTAAAACAATCAAAATTGAAATGTTTAGTAGCGGATCGAAATTGTGGAAATCCTTATCAAAGGCAATGAACCCGGATATGACTAGATGCAAATTTATTTTAAACAGGTAATCCACCAGTCATATTTTTTAATGATGGTTCTCTTGTATTTTTTCTGTAGATCTTTAAGAAACATGTTATGTTTATGAATACATGTTTATGTGCACCGGTTACTAATTCGAAAGAGTTTAATAGCTTTTGATAACGGTCACCCGAGCATAACTTTCATACATGAAACGTATGTACAAGGGTGGATTTGAGGATTCTTATGAATGGGATGTGCTTCCCTATTAGCATGCAGTACAAAAGCGTATTAAAATGGTGGAAAAGTGATTTGTTTACTTTTTAGATCTACCAACAGACCCAAAAGGAGAACGCTAAAGCACAGAACAGAACTGAAAAAGAAAATATAACTTCCCTTTATGTTAGTGTCTATCTCGTCTTAACAAAATATAAACTTAAATTCACAAGGCTATTGTGACTCGTATGACAAATAAATGTAGCTAGATTTAAATTTACAAGTAGATGCAACTAGTTTGAAATTGATCGACAAGTAAATGCAGCTCGATTGAGATTGTATGACAAGTAAATGAACCATTAAAATTGTAAGACAAGTAAATACAGCCAGTTCAGGACTGGGCATTTCTTAGTACAATCGAAATCAAACAAACTGTTGCAGTGAACTTGAATATCATTGAAAACTGCGAGAACAATGTTGAATATGTCTATACACACACACACTTCTGTGTATGCTGTAAAATAATAACTCCAAAACTTCGGGTTGTTTCTAGGGATGGGTTTGTTTAAATAAAACGCTATGCTATCAATCATGACTCAGTGAGTGCAATATTTCAAACCACAAGCTGGTCGCAGTCAGTATATTTATATTGACACGTCCATGTTATGGTTTTATAATATATTATGGTTGACAAAGAACCTGCCCAACACCAATCTAGTCATGCACAAGGAAACGATCCTACCGTCGATATGTCATAAATGCACAATGCACAAAAAGTGAGTAACTCAACTAGTGTCAAGAAATTTCTGCAAAAGAAATTTAGAAATTTCAAAACTGATCTTATCGAAATTCAGTCTACTATGCAGGGCTTTTCTATTATCAGCAAAAGCAATGCACAAAAGATGTTAGATCTGTTTACTGGATATGTAAAGGATATCTGAGGGATTTGTTTTTTGTTTTTTTTCTTTGAGCAGAAATAGCGAAATATTCAGTAGTGTGCTGGAAAGCATTCGTGACAAGGCAAAATGTAATCATATCTCATTAAAAAAGTGCAAATTTTCTTTGTTATACTTTTTGTGACAAAAAATGTCGATCTCTACTATTGATTTGTCTACATTATACGTTAAGGCGATAGACGACTGCATTGCAATATCGATAAAACAAGTTCCGAATTTAAAATAATTTTAGGACATCGACCTTGATAAATAATACTTAAAAGTATACAAGTATACATTTCATGCAATTAATTAGTTTCATTAACCCATTTCTAGGGCGGAATGATAATGTGAACAGTGTTGAGAGTAGGTACAGCATGGGCATAAAATGGCAGTCACACGCTAAAACTTGTTTATTACAAGACAGCCACCTGGTCCCTTTTCTTGTTTAACGTGAAAAAATTCATTGTTCTTTTCGGGCTTCCTCGGAGCCAAACTTCTCCTCTCTCAGGAACGTTTGGACTAAAGAATTTCGACCAAGGTTTTCATTTCAAATTCACATTACTTCCAAAGTGTATTCCTTAATTTACTCTGACAAATAGAAAGCAGCGAATCCTAAAGTGTTTCCCAAGATAATCATTTATTTAGAAAGGTTCTGGACCCTATAATCTTAGAACTACGCTGCGTAACAACTCCCTCTGAAAATGACTATTTGACATGGGGTTCCTGTCAAACAGTTATGGTTGGTTGCTCAAATGCTTACTTTCTCAGTACAGCGTTGTTATGTCTCTGTGAGTCGTATATGTTGGCTTTTCAAGTTTAACACTGACATGGAAGAGGGAAAGAAATGTATGTATATACATGTATATATGTATGTATATATATATATATATATATATATATATATATATATATATATATATATATATATATATATATATATATATATATATATATAATTATCAGCTGAATCCAAAGCTTATTGTAGAAGGCAACTCATATTGCAAACCGTTCTTTGGGCCGAGTAGAAACCTGAGACGTGTTGGATTTTGCCGAACCCTGATTTAGATTATAAATACTATCGTAGAGATGAAAGAAGGTTGCAATTATTCCTTCGTACCATTTTGTACTATCTTTTATCACATACAGAACACGTTATTTAGGGACACTACATTTCAAGGTACATGTAGTTTCTCTCTAACCCATACATGTAGAATTGTAGGTGTTAAAACTTGCTACCATTTTCGTGAATCAGACAGGGGATGTCTCCCTATATAGCTGATTCTGAATATTAGGACATTCATTAAAAGCATTATGATGTTTTTGCATGATATTACGACCTGTAATAGTAGCATTTAACATGTACCGTATTTGTTGACGTTGCAATTTGTAACATGCACCGCATTTACGTTACAGTTACCTTATTTACTGATATACGGATTTTTATTTTAACTCTGTAATATCAGCATGCTACATGTACCGCATTTACCGATGATACCATCCGTAACATCACCATGTTTCATGTAATGTATTTACTATGTTACAGCAGTTACACCAGTATGTAACATCAATGTTATATGTAAAGCATTTTGTTGTTAGAACTGTTAATCAGTATGTAATATCACCATTTCAGATGTGCCCTATTACTTATTTTACTATTTGTAACATCAATATATAACATTAATTTGTAATATCAATCTTTAACATCAATATGCATCATCATTATGTAACATGAATATGTAACATCAATATGTAACATCAATATGTCACATCAATCAATATGTAACATCAATTTGTCATATCAATCTTTAACATCAATATGTAGCATCATTATGTGACAAAAATATGAAACAATGTGTGCGCAACTAAGAACAATACATACGAGGAAGGATGTTTTACAGTCTACCAGAAGATTAAGTTGATGATTATTTACAATGCCTCAAAAACGGAATTAACGATGTTTTACAATGCGCCAACATATCAGAGTTAACAATATTTATTACATAGCACCAACAAATCGGGGTTAACAATATTTGTTTCAATGCACCAACAAATTGGGGTTAACAATATTTTTACAATGCACCAACAAATCGGGGTTAACAATTATTTTTACAATGCACCAACAGATCGGGGTTAACAATATTTCTTTACAATGCACCAACAAATCGGGGTTAACACTATTTTTTTTACAAATGCACCAACAAATTGGGGTTAACAATTATTTTTACAAATGCACCAAAAAATCGGGGTTAACAATATTTCTTTACAATGCACCAACAAATCGGGGTTAACACTATTTTTTTACAATGCACCAACAAATCGGGGTTAACAATATTTTTTTACAATGCACCAACAAATCGGGGTTAACACTATTTTTTACAAATGCACCAACAAATCGGGGTTAACACTATTTTTACAAATGCACCAACAAATCGGGGTTAACACTATTTTTTACAAATGCACCAACAAATCGGGGTTAACAATATTTCTTTACAATGCACCAACAAATCGGGGTTAACACTATTTTTTACAAATGCACCAACAAATCGGGGTTAACAATATTTCAGTCTATTAACATCACTGCACTACGTAGAGCCTATGTTTCAATTGAATAAAATAGATTTATTGTAGACATTGCTATGATCGCCGATTATTCAACTTGGATACCTTTCATACGAAATGTAAGGTCGCCATTCTAAATGAAAGGTTGCCATTCTAAATAAAAGGTTGTTTTTCGAAACTAAAGTTTGTACGTTGTTCTATCAACCAAACGCATGGCCTTGGTTAATAAAAGACTTACTGGTTCATAAACTAGACAGATAATCAAGCATAAACTAAACGTCATTGTAGAGGTGGTCGTCTCTTCCTAGAAAAAACCAGGTTTCAGTTTGAACAAAGACCTAGCTGGTATTCTGCCTTTCGGGAAAGCCGATAGGAAATTCTTTATATTCGCATTCTTGGTAATGGAAATGCGAACAATGCTGATAAAAGTTACTATATATACATGACATTTTTATGTATTTTGTGCACATTCTCTATTTCAGTTTGTTTTCATTGTTTTTATGCAAACACTTGCGACTAATGCCTTTCCGCACAATTTGTTTACAGATCTTGTCATTCCTTGTAATAAATACACAGAATGCATTCACTGCGTTTTGTTCATTTTTTATTTCAAGTATCAATACCATGTTCCATAGCTAGGAAATTAGTCTGGATGTTGAAAGTGAAATTTTATTTTTGCGGGAACATTGTCATGAACTCATTCTGCTTTCGCTGATATATGTTGTACACACTTTTGTCCTCTCATTATCCACGCGTATTCTTTTTGAAGTCTTACAATTCGTCCGTCTTTTTATCAAACTTTCATCTTCTACATGATCAGATATATACTAGACACAGTTTGTAGTTATGAATAATTGCCTAAATAATGACAAGATGCATTGGGGCAGAGATCAAAAGGTCCATTTTCAAACGAAAACGTCAGCTACAAGAATGATGGTAGATTGCTTACTAACATTACAAGAAACAGGAAGAAAGCTAACACATGTGGCATGCGTTTAGTCTTTGCTATGGATCAAACTTGGTTAGAGGACACCTAATGTAGTCTTTATGAACTTAAGTTAAATGATTTCATGCCAATTTCTTTTAGATTACGCAACGACGTTTCAAATGCATGACGATTTTTTCGGGTCATTCAATGACACATGTTTTAGTTGCGCTAATGTTATTTGTCACCAGGTCTTTAAATCTTGGAAAATTACTTTCTGTCGCCTTTCTGAATTCAGTGTCAGTAATGAAGTAACATGCATAATTACGAACAACTCTTTATTGTATCCATTTATCTGATTCATTAATTAAATAATTAATCAACATATAAATGCTTCCTTGCCTTATCAAAGACTAACAAGACAAGTTGCGACTAGTGTATATTGCCAACAGTTGGGGCCGGAAGGCAGTAGAAAAAGGTTTCTTGCTGGGTATATCAGTTCCACCCCACCCCCTTTTTGTTTTCTTTTTGACTCTCTGCTGTGATGATCTATTATTAAGAACATAGCATTCAAACTTTAATTATGAATGTCTCTGCGAGTTAGAAATATTTGAATTCATATCATAAAAATGACGAGTATAAATGGCGGGGATGTGAATGGGAGTGGAAGGTTTTGAGTATCGAACAACGACCATTAAACGTTTTAACAATTCTTGCATACAGCTGCTTGAGAAATTTAAATGACCCTATGGATTAAAGGTTGCTGTAGAAAGTTTCAAAATTGAAATCAAACGGATATTATTTGATTGACTAATTGATTAATTGGTGGGTGTAACGGGAGACATTAGGGGTAATGTGTCCTACACGTGAAACAGTAAATGAGTAGACAGTCGTTTTCTGTCATTAATAATGGGTATCTCTTGCGGTTTGGATTTGGATGACAGTTCACTAAATACAAAAATTCTGATCAGCACCATGCATTTTCAATTTTGTGATTAATGGCAAAAAGTTTATAATAGGCAAATTGAATTAAAGTACCACAAATGCATAGTAAACTCACATGAAATCGTTGGTTGTGGCTTACAGAAAGCTCTTTTTGGGAAATAGACATAGTTTTGCCATGGGAGTTACAATAAAACTAATAACTCCATTTCTGCTCAAAATATCACTATATTTTATACTATATTTTATACTATATTTTATACTCTATTTTATACTATATTTTATACTATATTTTATACTCTATTTTATACTCTATTTTATACTCTACTCCAACCACAACCATATCAATACATACAAAACAAACAATCATAGGATTCCAATGCAATGACAAAGCGTATGGCGAATTAATTTTTATGTTAATATGTGCCATTTTGTTGTTGGGTTTTTTGTGTGGCTGTTTCGGTGTTTTTTGTTGTTAATTTTTATTTTGGGTGGTGGCGGGTGGGTTGTATAAAACAATTGTTTTGGGTCACATTACTGAACGCATGCAAGCTTATGGTTTCAGTGGATCAGCTTAAACGAATTCAAAACACAGTATTTTATCGGAAGATTCAGAGCCATCACGAGTTTACACTGGATGAAAGGGAGCTAGAGGAGAGCTTCGTCGTGGGAAAAATAGGACAAACTCTGACATTCAAGCTTTGCATCCCGTGCAATCTCCCATATCGTCTACCCCTTTCAGAGGCCATAGAATGATCTAATGTGGAATGATCCAATGTGACATTTTTGTAGGGTTCTCTGTTATCACCCTCGTTGGTACACATTGCATGGGCGAAATAAATTCTAAATCACCCAAGAGTTACAACAACTTAATCAAAATCACGTGGTAGGTTATTTGCGTCTTCCCTGTTTAATTGTTATAGATGATATTTTCATAAGTTTTAGATGTCTGGAGTACAAGTGCAAGATAAGAGAATTTTTATGGAAGAGGAAAATATTTAGCGATCAATGTGTTCTGATAACATGCGTAAACAGCGCAACTAGGACAAAGAAAGCAAGCTGCAGTTATCAACTGAAGTGACGCATGGTGCGAGTTTTATCATATACACACCCTTTTTTACTACTCTTATACACACATCAACGAGGAGCATAAATGAGAACTCTAGATAAAATTCCTCATTTGCCGTCAAAACAGTTTGCGAACTAGGATGCCACTTATTACAAGTCATAACTTTTATGATCTCAAGGTAAATGATATAAATACTTTAGTATCGGGTGGTACTGACACCTGTCATTGAAACATGTGCTCAAAGTTTGAAGATGTTCGTTTTCGTCTACCCTCGTCTTTATATTTTATTTATTTATTTATTTATTTATCTATTTATTTATTTATTTATTTATTTATTTATTTATTTATTTATTTATTTATATTTTGCTTCCACTTACGAGATTCAAACTATTTTTGTCAGTTTCTCTGTTAGCTCAACATCATTGGGAATAATTGAACTAAATTTTACAGGGATGTGAAAAGTTAACTGTCTCCATCAAATCTCAGCTGCATATATTCAATCGCAACTCGAGTATATGTATTAGTAATCGGGATCATTAAATGTACATGGACCCCTGCGCATTGTTTTTTTTTTTTTTTTTAATATGAATTAAGGTCGCATGCGCAACTATGTGCTTTCGCGACCAGTTAATGCCCGAAGGTCTGGCTATTTGATTGGTCGGGACCAAAGGTAACTTTGACTACACTAGGCTGTGTTGTCGCAGTCTCCCCGGCACCCGCGTTAAATGGCAGTCTCTCCTTAGAGTTAACATGTCGGGTCACGGCAAAGCAGGAAGGCACCCGGTTTAGGAAAGCTCGTTTGTCAAATTGTTCTACTCTAGTTAAAGACATAATCCAATCGGTTTGATATCTTATTACTTCTAAAATGAAGTATTAAGTATCTGTGTAATTAGTGAATTGCCAAATAGTTTAGTTGTACTTTACATCAGTGTGAGAATAGGCCGAGCTTGAAATCAAGATTTCCAACATCTAATCAGAACCCGTGTTACGTAAAAGTAGATAAAGTCCAATGGATCAGCCATGTTTTCGTCGACAATCAGGTTAGCCTATTTCTGTTTCTCCACACTCCTGGATGTTGCCATTGTTTACGCTTGAAACGCCCTTATTTCTAATCTAGTCCAGTTTTACTATGGACAGAAAAAATACCAATAATGTGTAAGCCACCTGTGCAATTATATCAAATCCATATAGTCATAGAATTTTTCATCTTTCCTATCAATAAATATTTCTAGTGCATAGTGTACATGTTGTAGGTCCTTAACAAATTTAATTGCTAAAATGTCTTAGCGACATAAATGAGTGTAGTCACTGTTAGCTTGTTAATTTTGAGCGGTGGTCAAAATTGATCAAGTTAGATTTCGAGAAAGAGATTGTTCGAAAATTGTTCTCATACCAAATGAGAACTCTGGGAAAATTTTTTTTTAAAAAAAATAAAAAATTAAAAAAATTGAGTTGGAGTGGGGTGTGTTTGGTGTCATTTCATTTCTTCCTCCTCATCTCTGATTTTACCTCTAAACATGGTTTAGCCTACATCAGTAAAACTTAATAGATGACCATTTCGTGTTTACCCCCAAACATCAAATTTTACGGGCACCCCTGTAAAGATATGTCTATTGTATACGCTGCATATTTGATATAAATATCACTTTTATACATATTTTCATTAAAAGGGAACAAGTGAAGTTTGACGAACCAATACATATATAATATTAATCCTGGCTTCCAGTCGTTCATTAGTACATATACTGGTTAATAAAACGTAATATTCATCTCAACGAAGGTCAATATATCAGTATAGACTAAGTTTAATATTAATTGTGCTATAAGTGGCTTTAAAAAAAAACAATGAATTATGACTTACTTAAAATACTGGTGTTTGGTAGTTTCTGAAAAGCAGTTCATGCTTTCTGACATTATAAGCTGTCACTAGACAATTAGAAAACTGGATGAATCTAAGACCAGTTTTAAACTTCCCCGTCCAAATATCTAAGACGTGGTGTGTACGGTCAGAGGAAACTCGATATATACATATTGGGATTTAAACCCGCATCCTGCTTTTTGCCATTCCAGGCGCTTGGCTAGACCTTTGTCGTCATACGCAGGTATCAAATGACAATGACATCCCCCCTCATCGCGTAGCGCACAACAAATAGCTGGAGTGAATTTTCTCATATCAATGTTAATTGCAATGCTAAAAAATCATTAAATAATTGATCTGAAATACATTATTTATTTTTCTTGTCAAATATTTCGTACGCAGCGCATATCTGCGTATAGTCAGCTACGCGCCTGCATCCTGGCTCTCTAATCGTTGAGCTACGGTGGGTTCTTTAACAAACAAATTTGTTTTTTAAATACCTTATGATATATGGATTGACTCACCTGCCAGTGAAGTAAATACAAACTACTTAAAGAAATATTGTAAAATGCATCCCGTTTTTTTTTATCTCTGACCTCTTAATAAATGACACAAGGTTAGCTCCATATCTTTTAAATTAACAACGGCTAATTTAAATATGACTACTGTAAATGCAAACAAATAATTAGACTCACGTGTGGAGTTTCAATATGATGGACATGCATTGGGTAGATATACGGTACACCTACTAATCCCTCCGCTACTTTCAACGCCACTTTTCTTTAGCCCCTCATGATTTTCCCCAACGATATCGTTATGAATAAAACTTACTTACCCGATACGTACGATCCCACTGCCATGACAAAACATGCGACGAATCTGAATTCCATGTATTACATTCGCTGTTTACGCTATGAAATAAATTTAATGTCGCAATAATCAACCCAAAGAAAGCTTTTCTAGCTTTACCTATTAACTAAAACCAATTTGCAACACTGCAGAATATCGATCCAATCGCCTCGACACCAAGTAATCTACTTGTGTTGCTGTGTCGTAAAACACCAACCAAACCAAATAAAATAATGACAGATCACGCAATGCGATAAGTGCAGCAATAAGTTAAAGCTCAAAACAGTGCGCATGGCATGTGTGGAGTAAGTTCTAATTGACACAGGTGTAACAGATAACTAATCTGGAAATGAAAGTTTTAAGCTCTGAGTTGATTTTACAGTATAAAATGTTTTTAATTATTATGGGTTTAATCCTCATCATTTGTTGCAGGAAAGCATGCATGTACAAAGTTCTTTATATTTAACGGGAGATGAAATTTATTAAGAGGGTAAATTTTACGTTAACACCGTTTCCTTGACTACTTGTAAACACCGGTAACCTTATGCAGGGACACAATGCGAACATTTGCAGTGATCGATCGGGGTGACACATGGTGCTAGAGTTTCTTGACACCTTCTCCCTTCTCAACATCTCTAATATGCATAGAATGGGAACATAAACAAGAAAATGTAGATAGTGCCCATAATTCATTGTTAACAGAATTGGAAACTTTGAAAATAGCGTACTGCCCAAAACGTGTTCGTACTTGTTCAAAGTCATTGACTTCACACTCCCTAATGAAAATACCTATGGTTGATTAAGCCTTGATATGCATGTCTTCTTATCATTATATATATTTATCCACAAAGCCTCTGTTTATAAAGAGCACCTTTGCTAATTTTGAACATCGTGATCAGAAATACATTGTACTAAAGTCTGTCGCATGTTATGCATAACAAATATACCTGGGATATTATCCACGCAGCAATCATATAAACTTAAAAGGCTAATCGATCAATATATTTCAAGAGTACATTCAAATGTCGCCATACTACACTTAGTGACAAGGCTACACGGCAACCGCATGTAGTACGGACCTTACCTATCTATATTTGCTCACATTTTAAAACACAACTGCAATCTGAATTGCCTTTCAGTCAGTGTAGAACGTAGAAACGCGGTATTGTACTGTTCGTGTTTCAAGCAATTTACTTATTTGTGACAAATGTTGATTTTGAAGAACTGTTCACTATGATGTAAATGGAAGTTTTGCATTACCTGTAACCTATTCATGACGGATCTGAGGATGCTACTTGCAACATTTTCCGTGACAGTTTTTATAATGATTCAGATAATGGCAGGTAAGACGAAATTGACTCGGCTCTTTTGTATAAAGAGCATATGTAATAATTTAATATATAGATACTGACCACGTGAGAACATAACTCTTTATTTTAAGTTTGGAAAAACATGTAATTCAGATGTTTCAGTATTATTGAGAACAAATTCAATATTGTGATATGAGATTTACGCTTATCCAATTCCAGGCATTCTTATATATGTATATTATAATGCCAGATATGTCGACCACGCGGGGGATGCGTGAATGGGGTTTGGAGACATCCCCAATCATGCGGGACACCACCATCACTGTAGATTTTGCTTTTTCCGTTACAGCTACTTTTGACCTGCCGATGTCAATGGAACTAACAATTCATGTATAGGTGAACTAGTGTTGCTAAAACGTGATTATTTACGTATATGGCACATACATGAAGTCTGAACAGTTGCAAAGAAACGACCGTTGGTAAAAAGACCTAGTACATAACACAAACATACACACACGCACGCACGCACACAGATACATACAGTCATACATGCATACATACTACATACATACATACATACATGCATGCATGCATACATTGACAAATTTCAATGGATAGAGATGAATCTAAACATGAAAATTAAGCTTTTCAAGTAATTGGGGCGTTTTAATTTGAGCAATTGTAGGAGGCGATATACCGTGTTGTTGTAATTAGAAAAATGAACCTTTACTTAAGACTAATCTAAAAAAGCTTTATAATAAAAGAAAGTTGAAACAGTTTATAATTGATTCAACGCGGTTTTCCCAGAACTAATCATGTAAACTCTTTTCAGTTTGCTGTATATTTTGTCGGCCAGGCAAAATCAATGCAGAGAGTGAAACAGAGTCGTAAATGGATATTTTTCTTTAACGTCAATCCCCAGCGACTTCGCGTTGGTTTGGAATCAAGACCAGTTCATATTGTTTATTCATATCGCATTCAACGAAGCGATGCATTGGGAAGACGTCAATCTTTCATGCAAACTTCAACATATCTGCATGCAAAATAACAATGAATTCAATGGATCTAATTTAATATTAATCTTGTTAATCCATATCCAATTATCTTTTCTTTCTGAAGTCCTTATCTCTCTCTCTCTCTCTCTCTCTCTCTCTCTCTCTCTCTCTCTCTCTCTCTCTCTCTCTGTATGCTGACTCATTTAGGTCATATTATTAAGTTCCATCATCATTAAATCATTTATTAAAAACTGATTCATCCATTTCACATATCAGAGATCCTATTTTTGATCGTTGGCATTGTAATAATAATAATAATAATAATAATAATAATAATAATAATAATAATAATAATAATATTGAAACTAATAGAATCAAGGAAACACATTTGGTAATGAAAATTCTATCTGCCACGTGGTCCTCAATTTTTGTAACAGGTTATGTTAATAAAAGAAATACTTGCATAAATTGAGGAATGCTGCACACATATTTCAGATGAATAAATAAATATAAATATATTGGTCAACGAGGACATATATGAGCACATTACTTGATACAGATATGCACATTTCAACATGTCAAACGTTTTCTTACAAAATTAGTACTAACTGCTGTTTCGCTTGGCACTCAGCATTAAGAGGTTAGTGTTAGGACTGGTTGGCCTGATGTCAGGATAATGTGACTGAGTGCGACATCATACTACGTGTCTGCGGCATGATATCCCAGTGCTAGACATCCCAATAAACTGTTAAACTGCAGACATCGCAGCGATATTACTAAACAATTGTTAAAGCTACGTTAAAAATTTAAATCACACACACGCATAAACGCTGTAGTACATACATAGAATAAAACATGTACATATTATTTCTGGACTCAAAGGTAAAATTCTGTTTTGGGAGACTTTATAATATCATTTCAGCTCATCAAGTAAGGGAAAATGAACTACTTATACTCAAGGTATACGAATTAAAGAAGGTAGACGCTGATATAGTAAAAAAGCTTATGAAATGGTTGGTTTTAACCATGGAATTTAGTGATCGCTGTTAGTTGCTGATCGGGGATTATGCTCAGCATTCGATGATCTTAGTTGAGTTTGGTTAGAGATATATTCTGGAGAAAGATCCTTTAGAGATTTATATGTCATGATTCATTTAAACTAAAGGATATTTTAAAATTGTTTTCTTTTATATGTTTTATTTTTAATTATTTGTTTATAAGTAGCCACTGTATACATGAAACAGAATATTAGAGGGAGTCGTGATAAGAAGTTTCAAAATTAGTGTGTCGGTCCTTTTTGGAGTTTGTCGATTCTGCACAGATTATAATATGATGTATTGTTCCCATAAGGTACAGCCATTGTCTTTTATTGGTAGTAAATATCCAGAAACCAAAGTTCAAGCAATTTGGGAGATAGAAATTTTAACAGAAATTTTAAAAGAGTATTCTTTTTGACGACCATTACACATAAGAGATAGTTATGTGTATTCCAGATAAGATGTTCATCATTGTAGATCATTAGAAGTTAGAATTAAATTGAATTGGAAGTAAATTCCTGCTATTGGATAGGCGCTGACTTTCCCCTATTGTCATACATTTCGTTTTTGATGCATTAATATGCATTCTGTTTTGTTGACACCAAACTGGCATATTACCAAGGTCGATTTGAAGTTAATTTCATTGGAGTCAATACATTATCAGACTAATGTCGTGGTTAGTATTACAACCTAATCTGAGTTAGGAACGATTATGCAAATGTATTTGAAGCCTCACTCCACCCTATTATAAAAACAAACTTGCATAAATTCATTTGACTAAGAAAGAGAAATTCCAATATCTGTATTATAAAGTTACATTTATTTCAAAGTTTTACATTTAATTCCGTGCATTGACAGAATCGCGATTTTATTGAAGTGTGTTTTTAACTAAATCACAAATAAGTTCAGCCATATTACAATATATTACTTACATATCCACTCCCACCCTTGTTGCCCGGGGTACGCTACTGTTTGTTACCCTTTTCTCGAGAGTGAACTAGCCAGTGTTTTACGCTTAATCCAACTAGTATTTACTATTATTTGCCATTATTAGTAACTTGTTTCTCAGTCAACTCTTTATGTCTGAAGTAATTTGGCAATAATAGCATCATACTATGTCGCAAATCCAAAGAAAATATTAAATTTAGCAACTTGACACCCTTACCCGTGCATTTTAGATACCAAATCATATGGAACCCTAGTCGCCATCATAGGTCCTGTCCCAATATTCGTGAACTAACCCAATTTCGAGCAATCGACTGCACCCTAAAAATCATTGATATTACATAACTCGATCAACACAACACAACCTATAACCTATAATCTACATAGACGACCCTGATGGGATATGTACTTTCCCGTATGCATATGTTTCATATATTTATTCATTTACTGCAGTCCAAATTTATCTGCAAATGTTTTATTTAAACATTTGTTTCATAACTTTAATCGGCATCCTATAGCCACTGTTATGATAAAGTGCCTCTCAAACATCACACACACATACACACACACGCGCGCGCGCATAGACACATTTCATTCATTCATTCATTCATTCGTCATACATACATACATACATACATACATACATACATACATACATACATACATACATACATACATACATACATACATACATGCATACATATCCCCTGTCTTTCATGACATAGAAGATGAAGGCAGTATTACCCGTGTGCTATCTCTTGCAAACTTTAAAACGTTACCTAATATTAGTCATCACAAAGCAATTTAAGATCAACAGAAAAGTAACGTTGCCATGGGAACGCGTATAAATTACTTAAATCTACCGCCTGTCAGTCTGGTGTGAATTTGAACAAAAAATCAATAGACAATCATGTATAATTGTCACGTGTCTCCATGCGATATATAATTAACTGGCTTCATTTATTAATCGCACTATTTGATTGTCCATCAATTAGTAAACATATCGGCTCTTCCTTCGTTCTACCGTTATTCATTCATTATTTGACCTTAAGTCAACTGACGTATTCCCTTTCAATTAATTCTTTCGTAATTTCCTTCCTTTAATCGTATATTCTACTGTTATATTTCCACCATGTTAGTAAGTAAATATATATGGCAGCGAGCAGAAGCGGCAGCAACAACAACAACAATAACAAAAAATTATATGTTTGCTACTGATGCCACTATTATTAATGCCACCTTTGCTGCCACGATTATTATTGGCAAAGGCGGCAAGGAAAAAAAAACAGCAACATTAGAATCAAAGACATGACATGTATATCATTATCATAATCAAAACCACCCCTACTACAGTTGCTACTACTACAACTACAAATGTGAACGTTAATACCACCGCCATTACATCGATTACCAATAATCAAATCAGCAACAATCGTAATGATAGTAACATGAATCATTTCACAATATCTCTGTTGTTGTTGTCAAACCTTTCTCTAATCAGTAGAGATTTGGGATTGATAGATCATACTAAATCTCACTGACCACTTGTGATATAAAATGAATCATGTTGTTGCTTATCAATCATATTATTATTATTATTATTATTAGTAGTAGTAGTAGTAGTAGATTTTCCACACTTTTCCCTTTTAATGTAATTATTTTCATTTCCTTATCATTGTAGTGAAAATTATAATAAGGGATTAAAGACTAATAACAAAAACTAAAATAATGCTGTAGATGTCGCTAAAGTACCCATAAAGTCCTTATATGATGTAGATAATTTGGTTACATTAAACAGTTCAGTGCTATCGTGCTATTAGCTTGGATCCTAATTTAACCCGCTCCCTCTATACAGCGATAACGGTACCCACACTGTGTATTTAACTGTTTTGTTAGTATGCTCTTTTCTTTGGCTTTGACTTTGTTGCTATTATTGATAGCTTTGCTTCTCAGTGCCACAGCGTACATGTTGTTCTTCTACGCGTGTCCAGTCTGTTTAAAATCGAAATCTCTACCTTAATGGAGATCTGACGGATATTGATAGAATTCATGTTATGTTGTGATTTCGATTTACCAATCAAATTAAAACTGTCACATTTCTGAGATATAAACGTTGTTTCCGACACCTTTCTCTAACACGAAAAGCAAAACTTCAATATGTTGTCGGTTTTATTAATTTTTTTTTTAAAAGAATGAAAGGACTACAAATTTATAGGTTACCAAAACATGAACACTTATCGCTATTAGATCTCGATTGATTTTTGTTGCTCTGTGTGTTTGTTGTTTAGTACATGTCCTCTTTTATTTCCTGAGGACGGCATTGAGAGAGAGAGAGAGAGAGAGAGAGAGAGAGAGAGAGAGAGAGAGTTCTTTAAATGGAATATTGTTTACAACATACACACACACCGGTCCTAATATAAGACCATAGCTCCGGTTCGTGCTGATAAAGACAATTGGAAGTTTTTATACTATAAAATTGTCCTGCAAAAGCATGATATTTGATTGTTATCATCATCTCATCTCATCTCCGCCTGTGGCCCCGTTTGGGACATAGGCCGCCAACCAGCTCCCTCCAGGCGTCTCGGTTCTGGGCGAGTCTCTCCAGCTGTCCCCACGTCTTGCCCATCTTCTTTGCGCCTGCATCCAAATCACGGCGCCAGGTGTTTCTGGGTCTTCCTCTCTTCCTCTTTCCTTGAGGGTTCCATGTGAGGGCTTGCCTGGTGATGTTGGGAGCAGGTTTGCGGAGGGTGTGGCCAATCCATCGCCAGCGTCTCTGAAGGATGTCATCCTCAACGGGCTGTTGCTTCGTTCTCTGCCACAGTTCGTCGTTGCTGATTCTTTCTGGCCAGCGGATCTTTAGGATCTTCCTGAGGCAGGTGTTGATGAAGACCTGGATTTTCTTCATGGTGGTAGCGGTGGTTCTCCAGGTCTCTGCTCCGTACAGCAATATTGGCTTCACGATGGTGTTGAAGACCCTGATCTTAGTGGTGATGTTAAGCTGCCTTGATATCCATATGTTCTTCAGCTGATGGAAAGCTGCCCTTGCTTTGCCGATGCGTGTCTTAACGTCTGCATCCGTTCCTCCCTGCTTGTCCAGGATGCTGCCAAGGTAGGTGAAGCTATCCACCTCCTCCAGCGCATCGCCTTCCACTGTGATGGGTGTATTGCTGGATGCATTTGTCTTGAAAACCTTGCTCTTTCCTCTGTTGATGTGGAGGCCCAGGCTGGCTGAGTTGTCCGCAACAATGCTGGTCTTTTCCTGCATCTGTTGTTGGGTATGCGAGAGGAGAGCCAGGTCATCAGCGAAATCTAGGTCGTCCAGCTGTTTCCACAGCGTCCACTGGATGCCGTTTCTTTTTTGGTCTGTCGATGTCTTCATGACCCAGTCGATGGCCAGCAGGAAGAGGAATGGTGATAGATGGCATCCTTGTCTCACCCCTGTGTTTACTGCAAAGGCATCAGTGAATTGCCTGCCGTGGACGATCCTACAAGTCATTCTTTCATAGGACTTCCTGGTGATGTTGGTGATCTTTTCTGGGACTCCATAGTGCCTTAGTAGTTTCCAGAGGGTCTGCCTGTCAACGCTGTCAAACGCTTTCTCATAGTCGAGAAAATTCACGTAGAGTGGCGAATTCCACTCCAGAGACTGTTCCAAGATGATGCGCAGTGTCGCTATCTGGTCCGTGCACGACCATTTGATTGTTATACTTTGTTGAATATTTCTGTTTGGTCAATAACACTTACAATCCTTTTTTATACTCCTGACGATGATATTGATTTTATCGAATGAAATTGTAATGACGAGATGCAAATCATGATTGATGAGTTCATTATTGAGTTTTCTTACGAGAAAATATTAAATGAATAAAGAATGCAATTTGGGAAAAGTGTATTCCACATGATTTAAAATGAAATTATTATTCATTATGTCTAATAAATTGTTAATTTTTGTAACACAAATTATATTTAATTCTATTCTAATACTATATTAATAAATATTTTCCAATAAAAAGAATGGTCAGATGGACATATTGGGTTTTTCAAACACAAGAATGGATGTATTAAATCTGAGGAAAATGAGAGATGTTACCATTTTGTATTCTGTTGGAAAAATTTGCACAGGTTATATTAATGTTAGATTGATGAATTGGACTGAAGCGTATTATGTTTTTAGTCAAGAATAATATTTTATTGTAATATACTCTACTGTACTACATACACTACATGACACTACACTACACGACACTACACTACACGACACTACTTTACACGACACTACACTACACGACACTACACTACACTACACGACACTACACTACACCACACTACTTTACACGATAGTCATTTATGATTTGGTCAGAAAATGGGTCAAGAGATATAATATTCATTACGTCTTGTTTAAGTACTCATATAATAAGCAGAGTAAGAAGATAATGGGGACTGGACATAATTCATTCTGCCTTGCTTAATTGTTCACATGATAAGTAATAGCAATAAATCATACTGTCGATTCATTGACTTTACAAAGGCATATTGGTTATATTGTTAGCTATAATTGACTGTCTAGTGATTAAGCAAGATATTTCTTGCAAATGTTTCAACGTTATTTAGATATGTATGCAGAATGGAGTCTAAAACAAGGTCTCTGAAGACAATGAAAATATTCATGCTTTCTATCTGTATGAATATCAACGTTGCTGCCAGTGTATCTTTTGTGTTCAAATCAATAAGACGCTATATCCAAACAATACATGTACTTTAGTTAGATCTATGGTATTTTACAGTGTTGTAAAATCAGCGTTTTCTTTTGTGTTATTTTTATCTCATGTATCTGTTTTGTCTTTTGACAAAGACTACTGATGCATTCCATCAAATTAGCGATGCTAATATTGCATATACTGTATGCGTATGGGCCCATGTACTTATTGGAATAATTAGATTTATAATTTATTTTCATGATGTAAGTTAAGAGATGTATGTCAATAATTTTACTTTATAGTATATTATAATTTTTGTTTTTACTCTGTCCTCCATTTTGCAGTGAAAGATGCGTATTTCAACCTACATATGTAGTGCTTGCAATCAAACGTTTAACTGTAATTTTCATAATAATGTCAACGGCCAGTAAATATAAAGATAATCTACATATGCATATAAGGGTGCTAATTGATTAATTAGATCAAAACAATGTCAAGTATGCAGGTTTCCACATTTTAAAAACTTCCCGTCACAGACAAGTTATACTGCCAGATTAAAAATAAATAAAATAATATAATTTGGCGCAAATTAAGAAAAATCGAATGCATGAGAAAGGGATGTATGGGTCTATTCAGTTTCAACATTCAAATGGCGACCAAACATTTCAAATGCTTGTAATGAAATTTCACATAATGATGAGACCGATTGTGGACATTCTTTTCATTCAGTCAATGATACATACAGTTTGCTTATTTGTTTTGAAAACCACTTAGGAAGAAAAGCTAAAAACTGTTCAATATAATAAGAAGGTTCTACAATTGATGGATTTGTGAGTTTGGGTGCACGATGATGAGGCTGATAACGAATTAGTGTCACGCGTGAGGTGAGATAAGAAAAACAACAAGAAGTATGGGTGAACACGCGTCATTTGCAAATATATAATATCAAGTGCAAATATGTTGAAATTCTGGCAAGAACAGTCATCAAATGTAGCAGTGTCTTAGAGTGTTCATTCATTCATTCATTCATTCATTCATTCATTCATTCACATACATACATACATACATACATACATACATACATACATACATACATACATACATACATACATACATACACCTCTACCTATATGCATAGTACCTACCTACCCCTGAAAGGGCTGTAGGCGGCTTATATGGATGTGAGTTTGGGGTGGGGATTCAGTGAGGCGGCGTTTGATTGAACTGTGTATTTCAGGAGTCCTGCGAAGGTGGTCAGTGAAAATATCTTATTATTATCTTATTATTATTTATGATCTTTTATTGTATAAATTTGAATGTTGATTTATATACGAGAGTCTTCCTCTCCTGCCTCCTCCCGACCATTCAAGGTTAATAAAAATAAAAATAAAAATGCTTGAATAGTACATTTGGATGGGAGATGACATTAACATTTTCTCATTTGCGTACGTTGCCAACGAAATATCAACTATTTTGTGATATCAGGATGGAACGTGCGGCTAAGAAGTATTTCCCATTTTTGCTAACTGTGGCTAAGAAGCATTTCTGATTCTTGCTAATTGTGGTAGCAAGATTTAGTTCCCTTTATCCTTCCAGTTTTCAAGTTGATTATTCCTATTTGGACGAAATAATACAAAATGATCCCCAGATGAAGTCATAAACAATCTCACATACAAATTGACCCCGGATGCATCCGTTTAGGGTTGTCACCTCAGTCATTACTGTGCTGGCTTGTGGGGAAAGAAAATAGGAGTAGTTAAAAATAGTAGTCCTGGCAATGACAGAAACAAATTAGATTAAAAAAAAATGAAGTCATTACTGACTGAATATGTACTATGATTTATAGTGCAAACTGTCTAAATGTCTGATCAGGGCACGAGTCATCCGGGTAAGAAAAGATAAGCACAACACGTGGCAATGTTGAACGTCTCTAACTTTATCCAGAACACAATAGCGGGCTGAACGTTTCACACGTCACTGAGAACACAATAACGGGATGAACGTCTCATATGTTACCCATGACAGGATAACAGGATGTATTCATATTTTATCCAGGTCACGATACCGTGATGAACGTCTAATACGTTATCCAGAACACGATAACGGGACGAAATTTTTATACGTTACCCAGAACACGATGACGGGATGAACGTCTCCTACGTTTCACAGAACACTAGGGAACCTGGAAAAATAACTCAAAGCCCTTTGATTAATCAAATCGCTCTGGAGAAGATAACAAGTCAACGTTTAACAGAACACTAGGGAACCTGGAAAAATTACTCAAAGCCCTCTGAGTAATGAAATTACTCCGGAAATAATAACAAGTCAACAAAGTAGATGAAATATAAAGTAATAGGGGTACACAAACCACAACGAATAGATAATGAAGACAATTAGGGAATAAAAAACACCATGTAAAAAGCACAAAATAAACAAACAAAACAGCCCTTAAAAAATGTATAAGAACCTACCCTCACTACTATTACCTTCTCTAACTTTCCTCTCAATACAGCCTCACTGACAGTAAATAATAATTACCAAATACATATCAAGTTCTAAAGTCAGAAAGCCAAAAATTAAATATAAGTAGATAGTCTGATACCAGACTATCATAAAATTCTGTCCCGATATTATGGTCCCAATTTAAACAGTATGAGGTAGTCTAAAAGCCCAAGAATACCAGGCCCCGCAGAACAAAGCTGCAATTAAATTTTATCTAACTTTAGGCATATAGACTCCAACTCAACTATAAGGGCTGGGACGTATGGACTGTAGATTCTATTAACTCAAAACAGCACAGAATTCACCCATTTGGGGGATTGGTGGTGGTTAAAGAGACATCACCGCTGGACCAAAACCGGAAAAAAAAATCAGGAGAGAAACAACTTCAAAGAACCCAGAACAAAGGAAAATGATGGCTGGTCCGAGGGAACAACCATATGCTGGGACACCATGAGAGCCTGACATTAGAGGCTATTCAAACAGACAAGAAAAAGCAACACAGAAAAGAATCCGATTGCTTTCATTGCCTGGTTAACAGGGTCCTCATTTGGTACGAGAACCCTCTTCGAACAATCTATTTCACGAAACCTGAGTTGATAATTTTTTTTTGGCACACCGTTCAAAATTAACAAGCTATTTTTACCAAACAGTGACTATATTTATTTATGTCGCATAGACATCTTAGTATTCAATCTTGTTAGGGACTTACTACATGTACATTTTGTACTAGAAATATTGGAAAGTTAAGATAGTTATACAAATTTTACGACTTCATTGATTTGATTTAATTACATAGGTGGCTCACACATTATTGGTATTTTCCTGTCCATTAGTAATAAATGAACCAGATTTGAATTAAACACGGAATCATGATGTTGCGGGCTGTACGACATCTTTGGATGTAATGGTACCTCTCTTTTATTTCCACAACTCGGATAGCTCCAAAATGGCGGAGATGTGAAACTAATTTCCAATACCTCCACTTTTGCCATTGCACACCATTAAACACACATAATTAGCTGTTAGGGTTGAGTGTGTGTTGGGTCTATTCCCACTCACTCAGAGTCCTCCATTCAGGTCGATGGTTACTTAATAGCAACCCCGACCTGACGACCAAATTAAATAGTACTCCTTGAGTACATAAATGCCTGGGGGAAGCGGCACCATTCCTCATCCCCAGGAGAAATTAAATATCCAGCTTTGCTGGAAAATTAAAACAGTGCTACATACCCCTAGTGGGCGGTACAGCACTATAATTCAAATTCATCATCATGACGTGATAAATATATCCTACGTTAGCCAGAACACGATGATGGGAGAACGTCTCATACGTTAGCCAGAACAGGGCGGCTTGCAGCCTATTAAAAAAAAAAATAAACAAAAATGCATTGACAAATGCTGGCAGATAGGCCGAATTTGGGGATTTTTTGAGTTACCTTTCCATAGCCGGAAGCAAAGAGGCAGAGTTTAGGGCAGAGGATACGTAGAAGGTGAAAAGGTTGGATCACTTTATGTTCATGGAATGGGTATTTCTTCAATTCCGATCGATTAAAGCTATGCTTAATAGACATTCTTTAAGCAAACGACAAGTATTTTTGCTTCTATTTCCAGGCGCTCTAGTGCAGTCCGCGTGCACGAACACAACTTGCAGTTCGAACGAGTTCTGTTTTGAAGACGGCCAGATCGTCGTATGCAGAAGTAAGCAATCAGGACGGTTTCATATATTAATAGTTATGATATCAAATGTGATTGTATTTCACGGATAATTTGAAATTTGTAGAAAGAGTATTTAAATTAAGTGACTTCACTTTTTACAGTTGTCTGACAGTGTTATTATGCTTTCTGCATTCCAGAACTGCAGTATTTATTTATTGTCAGCATCTTTTACCTTGAGCAGCACTGTAATTTCGCTCTCTGCCAACATTAGCGTGTCGGTATAATCTATTAGTTTTACCTCAGTTTTGTCAGACATTACATGGTTGTATACCGTTTTAGTTTCTTAACCTTAATCCTTGCGGCACGAGAGTGTTTTTAAACATGTGAAGGTGAGAAAGTTATGTCATATATAACATATATGTTTGTATTCTCGAGACCTATCAGTCTCAGAACATGATTTGATCTTATAGGATGAAGCCAACTGAAAACTGCACACAGATATCGCACAATGCGCCAGCAGATCTGCATTTGTGTAGTTTGTTAGGAGTAATCAGTCAAAGAAAATAACATAGATTTTCATCTGCAGGTGCATTATGCTCCTGCAGATCAGAATCTATGTTATTTGCAGTTTCAATCAATTTATAAGCAACTATATACAGTATAATAATGTCCTATATACAGCATATTAATGTGGTATATACAGTATATTAATGTGGTATATACAGTATAATAATGTGCTATATACAGTATAATACAGTGTATTAATGGGTATATGCAGTATTTTAATGTGGTATATACAATATAATAATGTGCTATATACAGTATAATAATGTGCTATATACAGTATTATAATGTGATATATACAGTATAATACAGTGTATTAATGTGGTATATACAGTATATTAATATGGTATATACAATATAATAATGTGCTATACAAAGTATAATAATGTGGTATATCCAGTATAATAATGTGATATATACAGTATAATACAGTGTATTAATGGGTATATACAGTATTTTGATGTGGTATATACAATATAATAATGTGATATATACAGTATTATAATGTGATATATACAGTATAATACAGTGTATCAATGTGATATATACAGTATAATACAGTGTGTTAATGTGGTATATACAGTATTGTAATGTGGTATATACAATATAATAATGTGCTATATACAGTCTAATAATGTGCTATATACAGTATATTAATGTGGTATATACAGTATATTAATGTGGTATATACAGTATATTAATGTGGTATATAAAGATATACAGAATATTAATGTCGTATATAGAATATAATAATGTGGTATATACAGTATATTAATGTGGTATATACAGATATACAGAATATTGATGTGGTATGTACAGTATATTAATGTGGTATATACAGAATATTAATGTGGTATATACAGTATATTAATGTGGTATATACAGTATATTAATGTGGTATATACAGAATATTAATGTGGTATATACAGTATATTAATGTGGTATATACAGATATACAGAATATTAATGTGGTATATATAGTATATTAATGTGGTATATACAGTATATTAATGTGGTATATAGAATATAATAATGTGGTATATACAGAATATTAATGTGGTATATACAGTATATTAATGTGGTATATACAGTATTATAATGTGCTATATAAAGCATATTATTATGGTATATACAGTATATTAATGTGGTATTTACAGTATTATAATGTGCTATATACAGTATAATGATGTGTTATATACAGTAGATTAATGTTGTATATACTGTGTATTAATGTGGTATATACAGTATATTAATTTGTTAAAAGAGAAATCTGGTTAATGAGATTTATTGTGATCTGTGACTTATTAATTTCTCTATCCCATAAAATTTCATTTGGAGACTTCCCAAAATAATTATGATTCCCAATACTCAGTCTGACAATGAAAAACATGTATAGAAAGGAAAAGGCCACTGTACAATGTGGTCAAATGCAGAAAAAAATCTGATATGGTGAGTGAATGTATCCTCATTCAGAATGTGGTATTAGCTATCAGAGATAGATTAAGAAAAATATCTATGATGGAGTAAGTCACTCTTTATACTGTTAACAAAAATGTGTGCTCATGGAGTAAGGTAAAGTCACTCTTTATACTGTTAACAAAAATGTGTGCTCATGGAGTAAGGTAAAGTCACTCTTTATACTGTTAACAAAAATGTGTGCTCATGGAGTAAGGTAAAGTCACTCATATTAATTATTCAAAGGCTTCATTTTGTAGTCCCTGGCTTTCCTGATGACAAAAGAAGATTATATGAAATGTTCAATAAAAGTGGATAACTTGAAAATCTCTGTTACAAGAATTTTACATGAAACTTTCTATTACAAGGGGATTACAACAAAGTTTCTATGAAAAGTGAATTGCACAAAGTTTTTATAAAAAGGAGATTACATTACTATCAGAAGGAAATTACATTAAAGTTTATATCTTAAGGGAATTAAAATACACAAAAGATTCTATCAAACAGGGATTGAAAATGTATGATATACAGATACCAGACAACTGATTATGGTGAAGTTGTGATATAAACTAACTCATTAATTTCATTTACTTGTTTACAGGCTGTGATGATGCATGTGATGGGTGTACGGGATTTGGGAACTCTAATTGCAAGACATGCAAAGCGGGTTATCATTTGGTGCACACAGTTTGCACAGGTAAAGGGTTTCTTTCCCCAAATTGTGGCAAAGTATGGATACTTTGTTTCTTTCTTAATAATGAGAAAAATCTTGTTAAGAAAGCACCTGCTGATATTGATACAAATCTGGTAACATGATAACCGCAAAATGACATCCTGTTATTATTCTTAATTGTACATTTCATCTAGTGTTTATGACCTGTCCACTACAACAATGTTTAAAGTTACTGGCAGTTAATGTAGTAAATGAAAACATGCATTTCCTGTGAAACCCCTCTTTCACATTTACCTGTTAGAAACTTTTTATATTTGATAGATAGCATGCAGAATACATAACTAGATGTCTTTGTTTTTCATTCTCAACTAGTTTTCCAGAAATATGGAATTTGATTAGTTCAGACAGGACTATTTTAATTTATGTCCAGGAATATGAAATTTAATTGCTTGAGATGAGAAGTTGTTATAAATTTGTGCCATGTAATTATAAGACTTTATAAGACATCCAAGTAAAATAACTTAGACTCATAATTCAATTTTATTTACAATAACTTCACTCAGAATAAAAACAGGCTTACATAGTAATAAGTTTCAGCTAACTACAGTTAAATCTTTTGTGATAAGAACCTGTTATTAATTTAAAGTGATTATCCAGATTAAGACAAACAAAATAAAACATTTTGTTTTTTTTTTAAAATGTATGCTTTTTGTTAGGTAATTTATTTTACTTGACATTTTTCTTTGAGGCAATTATCTCGTTTGCAGGGCCTGTTCTTAACTAATAAGCTATTACAGGACCATGCAAGATACGTCTTTTAGTGTGCAGTAATTTTTAAATTATTTAATTATATAGACCAACTCAGTAGTTGGAGCTGGTGTGGATGTGAAATATTTTTGCTCCTAGAGTTATATTTTTAACCTGTCCCTCACATGCTTTTGTTTTTATATATGCAGCCTGTCCCTCACACACTTTTCCATTTATATTTGTAGCCTGTCCATCAAACACTTTTGGGGTGAACTGTACTGGAGTGTGCCACTGCCTGCTTGGGGCTGAGGACTGTCGCCCCTTGGATGGAAAATGTACACAGTGTGCTCAGGGGTGGACAGATTTTCCTTATTGTCAAATACGTAAGTCATCTGCTTATAGCTTAGTTAAAACTAAAACTATTAAAATGGTAGCCAGATGTATGTTAGTATTGTATAAATTACATAATCACAACACATATTTTTTTCTTTTTTTAAAGAAAAGGACAAAGCAGTAATCAAACTAGATAATTTCATTAAATTTTTTAGCTATCTTGGAAAATGAGTTGTCAATTAGGTATAATAGAAACATAATATACAGTGTGAAAAGACATTTGAAAAGATGCATAAGTTGTCTTCTTACGATGAAAGATGAACCTTTGAATGATATGCAAGTCATCTGATTACAATGTAACATGAACTTTCAAAAACTATGCAAGTCATCTGATTACAATGTAACATGAACTTTCAAAAACTATGCAAGTCATCTGATTACAATGTAACATGAACTTTCAAAAACTATGCAAGTCATCTGATTACAATGTAACATGAACTTTCAAAAACTATGCAAGTCATCTGATTACAATGTAACATGAACTTTCAAAAACTATGCAAGTCATCTGATTACAATGTAACATGAACTTCCAAAAACTATGCAAGTCATCTGATTACAATGTAACATGAACTTTCAAAAACTATGCAAGTCATCTGATTACAATGTAACATGAACTTTCAAAAACTATGCAAGTCATCTGATTACAAAGTAGGATGAATGTTTAAAAGAAATGTAAGTTGCCTGTCCACTGTGTAAGATTGAAATGATATGTAAGTTGCCTGTCCACTGTGTAAGATTGAAATGAGATGTAAGTTGCCTGTCCACTGTGTAAGATTGAAATGATATGTAAGTTGTCAGTCCACCGTGTAAGATAGAAATGATATGTAAGTTGTCTGTCCACCGTGTAAGATAGAAATGATATGTAAGTTGTCTGTCCACTGTGTAAGATTGAAATGATATGTAAGTTGCCTGTCCACCGTGTAAGATACAAATGATATGTAAGTTGTCTGTCCACTGTGTAAGATACAAATGATATGTAAGTTGCTTGCATACTGTATAGGATAAACCTTGAAAAGACATTTTAGCTGTATACATACTGTGTGATATGGATAAGATATGCAACTACTTACTGTATACCATGGACCTTGAAACGATATGTATGGTGTCTGCATACTGTGTTAGATTGAAAATATGTCAATTGCCTGTTTACCTTGTAACTTGAACATTGAACAGATATGTCAGTTGCCTGTTTGTTGTGTAACTTGAACATTGAAAAGATATGTCAGTTGTCTGCTTGCTGTGTAACTTGAACATTAAAAGATATGTATGTTGTCTGCTTGCTGTGTAAGGTTGTCTGCTTACTTTGTAAAATGAATCTTGACACAATATTTAAGTAGTGTGCATACACTGCAATATGAGTCTTGAAAAGATATCAGTTGTCTTCTTACAGTGTGAGATGAACATTAAAAAGATGTCAGTTGTCTTCTTACAGTGTAAGATGAACATTAAAAAGATGTCAGATGTCTTCTTACAGTGTGAGATGAAGATTAAAAAGATATCAGTTGTCTTCTTATAGTGTAAGATGAACATTAAAAATATGTCAGATGTCTTCTTACAGTGTGAGATGAAGATTAAAAAGATGTCAATTGTCCTCTTACAGTGTGAGATGAACATTAAAAAGATGTCAGTTATCTTCTTACAGTGTGAGATGAACATTAAAAAGATATCAGTTGTCTTCTTACAGTGTAAGATGAACATTAAAAGATATCAGTTGTCTTCTTATAGTGTAAGATGAACATTAAAAAGATGTCAGTTGTCTTCTTACAGTGTAAGATGAACATTAAAACAATAGTTGTCTTCTTATAGTGTAAGATGAACATAAAAAGATGTCAATTGTCTTCTTACAGTGTGAGATGAAGATTAAAAAGATATCAGTTGTCTTCTTACAGTGTAAGATGAACATTAAAACAATAGTTGTCTTCTTATAGTGTAAGATGAACATAAAAAGATGTCAATTGTCTTCTTACAGTGTGAGATGAAGATTAAAAAGATATCAGTTGTCTTCTTACAGTGTGAGATGAACATTAAAAAGATGTCAGTTGTCTTCTTACAGTGTAAGATGAACATTAAAAAGATATCAGTTGTCTTCTTACAGTAAGATGAAGATTAAAAAGATATCAGTTGTCTTCTTACAGTGTAAGATGAACATTAAAAAGATGTCAGATGTCTTCTTACAGTGTGAGATGAACATTAAAAAGATGTCAGTTGTCTTCTTACAGTGTAAGATGAACATTAAAAAGATATCAGTTGTCTTCTTACAGTGTAAGATGAAGATTAAAAAGATGTCAGTTGTCTTCTTACAGTAAGATGAAGATTAAAAAGATATCAGTTGTCTTCTTACAGTGTGAGATGAACATTAAAAAGATGTCAGTTGTCTTCTTATAGTGTAAGATGAACATTAAAAAGATATCAGTTGTCTTCTTATAGTGTAAGATGAACATTAAAAAGATGTCAGTTGTCTTCTTACAGTAAGATGAAGATTAAAAAGATATCAGTTGTCTTCTTACAGTAAGATGAACATTAAAAAGATATCAGTTGTCTTCTTACAGTAAGATGAAGATTAAAAAGATATCAGTTGTCTTCTTACAGTGTAAGATGAACATTAAAAAGATATCAGTTGTCTTCTTATAGTGTAAGATGAACATTAAAAAGATGTCAGTTGTCTTCTTACAGTAAGATGAAGATTAAAAAGATATCAGTTGTCTTCTTACAGTAAGATGAAGATTAAAAAGATATCAGTTGTCTTCTTACAGTGTAAGATGAACATTAACCCTTTGAACCCTAACCTCCCCCATATTTCAGCACAATAACCCGAGCCTCCCCGGCAATTTTTGAAAATTTTATAAAAAGTAAAATTTTGCAAAATAAAAGTAATATTATGCCTTAGAATGATAATCCACTATGATATAACAGCAAATATCAAATTGTCTCTTTTCAAACATGCTTATAAAATGCTTTTTATTACTATGACTATGTAACAAACTGTCTCAAAATTTTGTTCATGTTGTACCATTCATGCAAGATCTATATTTCACTGACCATCTAGGGAATAACATAACACAGGCCGGTATACCAGCCTGTCGGCCTGTCGGGTTATGATGGTAGATAGCTAGGCCGGTATACCGACCTATCGGGTATATACACCATTACAACTGGCCGGTAAACTGGCCTGTCAGGTTCAAAGGGTTAAAAAGATGTCAGTTGTCTTCTTACAGTGTGAGATGAAGATTAAAAAGATATCAGTTGTCTTCTTACAGTGTAAGATGAACATTAAAAGATGTCAGTTGTCTTCTTACAGTGTAAGATGAAGATTAAAAAGATATCAGTTGTCTTCTTACAGTGTAAGATGAACATTAACCCTTTGAACCCTAACCTCCCCCATATTTCGGCACAATAACCCGAGCCTCCCCGGCAATTTTTGAAAATTTTATAAAAAGTAAAATTTTGCAAAATAAAAGTAATATTATGCCTTAGAATGATAATCCACTATGATATAACAGCAAATATCAAATTGTCTCTTTTCAAACATGCTTATAAAATGCTTTTTATTACTATGACTATGTAACAAATTGTCTCAAAATTTTGTTCATGTTGTACCATTCATGCAAGATCTATATTTCACTGACCATCTAGGGAATAACATAACACAGGCCGGTATACCAGCCTGTCGGCCTGTCGGGTTATGATGGTAGATAGCTAGGCCGGTATACCAACCTATCGGGTATATACACCATTACAACTGGCTGGTAAACTGGCCTGTCAGGTTCAAAGGGTTAAAAAGATGTCAGTTGTCTTCTTACAGTGCAAGATGAAGATTAAAAAGATGTCAATTATATCCTTCCAGTGTAAAATGAGCATTAGAAAATATCAGTTGTATTCTTGCAGTGTAACATGGATATTAAAAAGATATCAGTTGTCTCCTTACAGTGTAAAATGAGCATTACAAATATATAAGTTGTCAACTTACAGTGTAAGATGAGCATTAAAAAGATGTCAGTTGTCTCCTTACAGTGTAAAATGAGCATTACAAATATATAAGTTGTCAACTTACAGTGTAAGATGAACATTAAAAAGATGTCAGTTGTCTTCTTACAGTGTAAGATGAGCATCAAAAAGATATGTTGCCTCCTTACAGTGTAAGATGAGCATTAAAAAGATGTCAGTTATCTGGTATCTATATGCATTGAACATAAGAAAGACATGTACATTTTCTGCTAACTGTGTAAGAAGAATCTTGAGAAGATAACTAAGTTGTCTGCTTTATACAGTGAACCTTTACAAAATATAAAAGTAGTCTGCTGACACTGGAAGATCAATCTTGAAAAGATATACAGTGTAATATAAGCATTAAAACATGTCAATTGTCTGATTTTTGTGGAAGATGAACCTTAAAAAGATATGCTAGTTATCTGCTTACTGTGTAAGGTGAACCGTGAAAAGGTGTCAGTTGTCTGCTTTTCATGTAAGATGAACCTAGCAAAGATATCAGGTGTCTGCTTTCTGTGTATGATGAACCTTGAAAAGCTGTCAGTTGTCTGCTTTCTGTGTATGATGAACCTTGAAAAGGTGTCAGTTGTCTGCTTTTTGTGTACAACAAATCTTGAAAAGGTGTCAGGTGTCTGCTTTTCATGTAAGATGAACCTTGCAAAGATATCAGGTGTCTGCTTTCTGTGTATGATGAACCTTGAAAAGGTGTCAGATGTCTGCTTTCTGTGTACAACAAACCTTGAAAAGATGTCATTTATCTGCGTTTCGTGTATGACATACCTTGAAAAGGTGTAAATCGTCTGCTTACTGTGTAAAATGAATTTAGAAAGTCATGTACATTGTCTGCTTACCGTGTAAGTAGTAACTTTAAAAGATGTGTAAGTTGTCTGCTTACAGCATATTGTGAAAATTGAAAAGGTATGTAACTTGTCTTCTTTCTGTAAGGTGAACCTTAACAAGGTGTGCAAGTTATCTGTTTACAATTTTAACAGAACTTAAGAGATATATTTTCTCAGACTTCCTTATGCATATGATCATGTTTTCCAGTGAAGAGTACCAGTGGAGAAAATCTTTCATCTCGTGAGTTTTGTCTTTGTCATAAAACCTTCAACTGTTGGGTTACAGTGGAACAAAGTGGCAAACTCACCAATTTCAAACATCACTTTAGCATTCTTTCATAATACTCAAGATGATCATTAACACATCTGCATACTAAAATGAACAGTGGTTGAAGTTATTTGGCCATTAAATGTGATGTTTTGTAATAACAGACACTAACAGTTACATTTTCTATAATCTGATTTGGAATCAATGAAAACATTGTTCTACTTATTTACTTCTTTAAAAAAAGTTCACATTTGTATTATTATTTATACTGGTAAATGAAATTTAGATAAAAGTCAATTCAGTAACTATATCATTATGTTTTTGTCTCTGTTAAATCAGAATATATGAGGGAATATTTTTTACTTTGTTCATATTTGTATCATTGTGCGAGCTATCTGTCAGTCAATCTGCAGGACAAAATTCAAATGCTGCATTAAATTTGAAGCTTAAACCACTGTTGATTGAACATTGATCTGTCTATAATCTTCATGTCATGTTAAACTTTAAATTTAACATTCTACACTCTGGATCAAACTAACATTTCTAGTTCTAGTTTCAGGTCAGAGTTTTCATCATGTGTTTTTCATCAGCATTCACAATACATGTATATCATTGAGACTAGGAATTAATTTTGTTCAGGAATGTAAAAATAATAATCCTTCAGTTTGCATGTGACACTTGGCAAACTCTCAATGTCTGACACAAATTTCTGGCTCACATGTTGACAGTTCCTATGATGGCTAAGAATATTAGTTTGCAAAGAGTATAAGAATTATTTTATTACTTTTGCATACAGTATAAGAAGGAGTTTATTATATTTTTATATAGTATAATAAGGATTTTATTATATTTGGCATACAGTGTAAGAAGGATTTTTTTGCATACAGTGCAAGAAGGATTTTAGTAATTTTTGCATACAGTGTAAGAAGGATTTTATTATTTTTGAATACAGTATAAGAAGGATTTTATTATTTTTGCATACAGTGTAAGAAGGATTTTATTATTTTTGCAAACAGTGTAAGAAGGATTTTATTATTTTTGCATACAGTATAAGAAGGATTTTATTATTTTTGCATACAGTATAAGAAGGATTTTATTATTTTTGCATACAGTAAATAAGAAGGATTTTATTATTTTGCATACAGTAAATAAGAAGGATTTTATTATTTTTGCATACAGTGTAAGAAGGATTTTATTATTTTTGCATACAGTACAAATAGGATTTTATTATTTTTGCATACAGTATAAGAAGGATTTTATTATTTTTGAATACAGTATAAGAAGGATTTCATTATTTTTGCATACAGTACAAATAGGATTTTATTATTTTTGCATACAGTATAAGAAGGATTTTATTATTTTTGCATACAGTACAAATAAAATTTTATTATTTTTGCATACAGTGTAAGAAGGATTTTATTATTTTTGCATACAGTAAATAAGAAGGATTTTATTATTTTTGCATACAGTAAATAAGAAGGATTTTATTATTTTTGCATACAGTAAATAAGAAGGATTTTATTATTTTTGCGTACAGTATAAGAAGGATTTTATTATTTTTGCATACAGTAAATAAGAAGGATTTTATTATTTTGCATACAGTAAATAAGAAGGATTTTATTATTTTTGCATACAGTGTAAGAAGGATTTTATTATTTTTGCATACAGTACAAATAGGATTTTATTATTTTTGCATACAGTATAAGAAGGATTTTATTATTTTTGAATACAGTATAAGAAGGATTTCATTATTTTTGCATACAGTACAAATAGGATTTTATTATTTTTGCATACAGTATAAGAAGGATTTTATTATTTTTGCATACAGTACAAATAAAATTTTATTATTTTTGCATACAGTGTAAGAAGGATTTTATTATTTTTGCATACAGTAAATAAGAAGGATTTTATTATTTTTGCATACAGTAAATAAGAAGGATTTTATTATTTTTGCATACAGTAAATAAGAAGGATTTTATTATTTTTGCATACAGTAAATAAGAAGGATTTTATTATTTTTGCATACAGTAAATAAGAAGGATTTTATTATTTTTGCATACAGTAAATAAGAAGGATTTTATTATTTTTGAATACAGTATAAGAAGGATTTTATTATTTTTTAATACAGTATAAGAAGGATTTTATTATTTTTGCATACAGTATAAAGACCATACAGAAAAAAATGACAAATCATCTCCTAACAGTTATAGAACCATCAAAAGACTAATATATAAGATCTAGCAAAATTCTCTTGTTTGATAACAGCATTCACCCAAATATTTGCAAGTTTGTATTTATGATTTTTCGAATTATATATATATATATATATATATATATATATATATATATATATATATATATAATTTGCATTTTATAATATATCTTAAATTTAATTCGGTTTATAAATATAATCATTATTGGTAGCATGTCTGTTAATTGGCTTGATGAGATATTAAACATAATTATTATCACTTTGGTGGACATTTTTGCAGTTTCTGTATGCCTTTTTAGGTATGTCTGTATAGGGTGATTAATACATATATCACATGCTACACCTGTTTCTTTATATCTAATAGAACAATTATTTAGCCTTAAAAATAATCACACTTTAAATTGGTGCAGTAAGAAAAAGACAATGGCTCCATATTTATATCTAAATGAATTTAAACCCTTTCCAAATGACTTAATTGTCAGTTATGTTGATGATATGTTAACCATTGTAGTATTGCTTTTATATGGAGTTTTGTAGTTAGTAAATAAATCATTTGGATCTCATGAAAGTAAAACAGTGCCACATATAAATAGGAGTACACAAAATTGTCGACATTGGTAGTTAGTGTACAGATTTTGCCTTGTTAATAATAATGAATTGTGTACGCCAAGCAGAAATATCATTTGCCCTGTTTAAACCATAGAGAACAAAAAAATATGCACATTTCAGGTCAACTAGCATTCACTGTATCTCAGTGCCAACCATGGCACATTTCTTCCACTCTGGTTACAAAAAGAATCTTTTAAAGCATTAAATATATTTATATTATTTAAAAAGAAAAAAAAAGAAAATTTACTTGCCTACCCTAATTTTGGTACCAGTACAAGTGAGCAAAACACATTATATTGTTTGGCCTAAAGTGTCAGTCAATATGGCTAAAAATGGCATCATCTAGAAAGAATGTATATCTAGCCCAATTCTTGAAAACTAAAATGGTAATTAAAGTGTATCATTAATTTTGTAGACATGACCATTAGCCTGGTTTTAAATGGATACTCAGATTCTAAACATGTATAGGAAAACCTGCTCAATATAGACCTTTTCCAAAGAGAGGTAACTGCTAGTGTATCATAAATGAAACAGTATTTTGCATGTCAAGAAAATATTATGCAACTTACGCGATTAGGAAGAGTATACTAGACGTTCTTATATATGTTGGTTGATATATAACCAGCTATGTGCTTGTAATCCAGATAGGTAAAGTAAGGACTACAGTATTCAATCATTTACTAGTACCCTTATTAAACAGAATGATTAAAAAATATAATTGGACTCTTTGCTCAATCTATTTCAACTTAAAATGGAATTTGGGAGGAGTTGTGTGTTGACTTTTCAAATTTTTTTTTCTTCTTCTATTCTTAAAGAATACATATTATCTGTGCCAGGAATATTTTTGTTATTTGCTTTTGGTGACAGAAGGATTACTTATACTAAGACTGATGTAGTGTGTTCTATAGTTTACTAATTCATGATTTGCTTTCTTTCCTCCTTATTTCATGTTCATTTGATTTGCAACTATTTCATACACATGTGATATTTCTGGCACACTTATTTGACTTCTTCATTGAGTGGGAAATTTCAAAGAAAATTCATGTCATAAGAAATCAAATTGATGATTAGCTTTTAGGAGATATTTTTTTATTTCTTCCTACCTTTTCAAGATGGAAAGTCAAAACCATGAAGTCTTCATTTTGATCATGGAAATAATATAACCCTGAATTTGAACATGTGTCTCATTTGCTGTACAGCTGTGTACTTTTCCAGGTAATAACCTAAGACCCACTTTGTACAGGTAATAACTTAAGACTCACTTTGTACAGGTAATAAATTAAGACTCACTTTGCACAGGTAATAACCTAAGACTCACTTTGTACAGGTTATAAATTAAGACCAACTTTTATAATTGTAAGGTAGATCCAAAGTCATCATATTTTGTGATAAGAAATATTCCTGAGCTGTGGAAAGGGAATCTTCAAAAAGAAGTGAAAACATTGGCATAATACACCTGAAAACTGTTTTATCTTGAAAAATTCATGCAAAAAGTATCATTTTGAAAATTGTATTGCAAGACATTATAAAGTTTTTTTTTTGTTTCATGTATTGTGTGTTGAAAAAGAATATATCCAATAAAAATTCCAAATTACATGATACATTTTATGAATGGTTATAATATTGAATATTATTTGTAAGCACCAAGTTTTAAAAGGAATTGTATTAAGATAGTATGTTACTAAATTTTCATAAGCAAGAATATTTTGAAAGTCATCAACAAAACAAAAACAGTGTAATGATAAATAATGGTATTTTTTTTACAGCATAACAACATTTTGAAGGTTATTATGGTGTGATAACAATCATACAAATGCAAAATGAAATACAACATAGGTGTTAGCTTGATTACAAGCAGTCCTGTATTGACTGGATCATAACAAATTCACTCTTCACAAGAAGTTATGTATTAGTTTGATCACATGAAGTTCTGTATTAGTTTGATCAGTTTGATCACATGAAGTTCTATATTAGTTGGATCACAGGAAGTTCTGTATTAGTTTGATCACATGAAGTTCTATATTAGTTAGATCACAAGAAGTTCTATATTAGTTAGATCACAAGAAGTTCTATATTAGTTAGATCACAAGAAGTCCTATATTAGTTGGATCACAGGAAGTTCTGTATTAGTTTGATCACATGAAGATCTATATTAGTTAGATCACAAGAAGTTCTATATTTAGTTAGACCACAAGAAGTCCTATATTAGTTGGATCACAGGAAGTTCTGTATTAGTTGGATCACAAGAAGTCCTATATTAGTTGGATCACAGGAAGTTCTGTATTAGTTAGATCACAAGAAGTCCTATATTAGTTGGATCACAGGAAGTTCTGTATTAATTTGATCACATGAAGTGCTATATTAGTTAGATCACAAGAAGTTCTATATTAGTTACATCACAAGAAGTTCTATATTAGTTAGATCACAGGAAGTGCTATATTTGTTGGATCACAGGAAGTTCTGTATTAGTTTCATCACATTATGTTCCATATTAGATCACAAGAATTTCTATATTAGTTAGATCACAGGAAGTTCTGTATTAGTTACATCACAAGAAGATTTATATTAGATTACAAGAAGTCCTATATTAGTTGGATCATAGGAAGTTCTGCATCAGTTGGATAACATGAAGTTCTATATTAGTTAGATCACAAGAAGTTCTATATTAGTTAGATCACAAGAAGTTCTATATTAGTTAGATCACAAGAATTTCTATATTAGTTAGATCACAGGAAGTTCTGTATTAGTTAGATCACAAGAAGATCTATATTAGATTACAAGAAGTCCTATATTAGTTGGATCATAGGAAGTTCTGTATTAGTTGGATCACAGGAAGTTCTATATTAGTTAGATCACAAGAAGTTCTATATTAGTTAGATCACAAGAATTTCTATATTAGTTAGATCACAGGAAGTCATTTATTAGTTAGATCATAAGAAGATCTATATTAGATCACAAGAAGTCCTATATTAGTTGAATCATAGGAATTTCTGTATTAGTTGGATCACATGAAGTTCTATATTAGTAAGATCACAAGAAGTTCTAAATTAGTTTGATCACAAGAAGTTCTATATTAAATAGATCACAAGAAGTTCTAAATTAGTTAGATCACAAGAAGTTATATATTAGTTAGATGACAAGAAATTCTATATTAGTTAGATCACAAGAAGTTCTATATTAGTTAGATCACAAGAAGTTATATATTAGTTAGATCACAGGAAGATCTATATTTGTTGGATCACAAGATGGTCTATATTAGTTAGATCACAGGAAGATCTATATTAGTTGGATCACAAGATGTTCTATATTGGTTAGATCACAGGAAGTTCTGTATTAGTTGGATCACAAGAAGTCCTATCTTAGTTGGATCACAAGAAGTCCTATATTAGTTAGATCACAAGAAGTCCTGTATTAGCTGGATCACAAGAAGTTATGTATTAGTTTGATCACATGAAGTTCTGTATTAGTTTGATCACATGAAGTTCTATATTAGCTGGATCACAAGAAGTCATATATTATTTGAATCACATGAAGTTCTGTATTAGTTGGATCACAAGAAGTCCTATATTAGTTGAATCACATGAAGTTCTGTATTAGTTGGATCACATGAAGTTCTGTATTAGTTGGATCACAAGAAGTTCTATATTTAGTTGGATCACATGAAGTTCTGTATTAGGTGGCTCACATGAAGTTATATATTAGGTGGATCACATGAAGTTCTGTATTGGTTGGATCATAACACATTCTGTTTTCACAAGGAGTTCTGTAATAGATTACAAAATGTTCTGTATTTGTTATGTCATACTTGGATCACATGATGTACTGTATTAGTTATGTCTTAAGAAGTTCCATATCAGTTAGATCACAGGAAGTTGTTTTAATTAGATCATAAGAAATTCTGTATTAGCTGAACCACATGAAGTTTTTAATAGTTGGATCATAAAAAATTCTTTATTTATTTGGTCATAACCAGTTCAGTATTAGTTGGATCATTAGATAAGTTCTTAATTTATTTGGTCATAACATGTTCAGTATTGGATCATTAGATTAGTTCTTAATTTATTTGGTCATAACAAGTTCAGTATTAGTTGGATAAATAAGATTATTTCTTAATTTATTTGGTCATAACAAGTTCAGTATTAGTTGGATAATAAGAAGTTCTTTATTTATTTGGTCATAACAAGTTCAGTATTAGTTGGATCATAAGAAGTTCTTTATTTATTTGGTCATAACAAGTTCAGTATTAGTTGGATCATTAGATTAGTTCTTTATTTATTTGGTCATAACAAGTTCAGTATTAGTTGGATCATTAGATTAGTTCTTTATTTATTTGGTCATAACAAGTTCAGTATTAGTTGGATCATAAGAAGTCCTTTATTTATTTGTTCAAAAAAAAGTTCAGTATTAGTTGGATAATAAGAAGTTCTTTATTTATTTGGTCATAACAAGTTCAGTATTAGTTGGATCATTAGATTAGTTCTTTATTTATTTGGTCATAACAAGTTCAGTAATAGTTGGATCATAAGAAGTTTTTTATTAGTTGGATCAAAATTAGTTTTCTATTAGCATGATCACAAAATATTCTGTATTATTTGGATTATAAATTCTGTACCATGTCATAAGCAGAAAAAAATCATGTGATCTTTAATATTAAAGACCATATTTGTTTTCTCTGTACTATATATGCTTATCTTTAAAATACATAAGGCCATTTCCAGTTATTCTACATGCATTTATTGGTAGTTTTATGAATTTGTGTTCCCTTGTGATGCTTTAGGTTGTTTTCAATCATTAGAAGAAAAAGTTATTTTATGTTTAATATATATATATATATATATATATATATATATATATATATATATATATATATTCTCTTATTTTTGCCACTTGAATACTGGAAGGTCTGTGTATGTATTTTTTCCCTATAAATGTTTACTTAGCATATGTACATATCAAGATGTTACATTATATCATTCATGAAGTTGTATTTTATTTACCCTGTCTGCATTATCAGGGAAGTTTTTACCCTGGTAATAAATAACCTACTGGTTTTCTTGTGCTGTAAAACACCAAAAACCAAAGCAATCATTTCTTTTTTAATTCACAGATATCTCATACCTTATAACTAACATGACTTTGCCTAACTTCAGCTTGTAGCAATACCACTTTTGGATCCAACTGTGAAAACTCCTGCCACTGTCCACCAGGGGATACTTGTAGTGCTATCAATGGAATCTGCTCTTCAGGGATTTGTGCTGTAGGATGGGGTGGACCTTCTTGTCAGATATGTGAGTTTTGTTTTATCATTTCAGAATATTATATACGGTAGAAAATTATTGTTGCCCAATAAATGAACTGTGTTCTGCAGGGTTGTGTGTTAATGGGATTTAGTGGACCATTATGTTTAACTTAGGAGTTAATGGTTTTATGGCAGTTATGTTGTAACATCATGCCGTAAATGCTATGCACACTTAAAAACATGCAGTATAAAGAATTGTGCTCCCATATGTAATTAACAAAAGATTCCAATTTCTTAAAAAAGTGGCTGTTATTAAATTATACTTCCTGTCCAGTCATGCATGATTACATGATGTTGTACATCAGTTCCCATACCATTCCAGAAACCTGAAGCTTTGAAATATTATTGGTCTATAAATGTGCAAACTAGATTTAGAACTTTGATACACAACCATGGGTTCTGAACTAGGGACACTTTTACAGCTATTTAATTGTGTATAATGTGTTATTTCAGGAGTTTTGATATTACATTTTAATTCAAAAAAACAATCCTTGTACACTAAATAACAGTATTCAAAACAATTTCAGTTGATGAAAATATCACTAATGCCTACTGGAGGCAGCACACTTGTAAATAAATACCAGTTAGATATGTTTTTTTGATTGAAGATCATATTTGAGTTTTATCTTTTAGTTCATTTTAAGTGTAATCATCATTAATACAATGTGACCTTATATATTCAAGCATTAAATATTTTTCTACCATAAGTTATTCCCATGAGGATTTCTGTGAGAACCTAATTAAGTGCCAACCATGTTCTCATATCTGACTGGTAGAAGTGTTTTTTTATTGTTGCAATGAATTAAATACAGACCTCCTTTGTTTTATCACATTATTTATGTATTTTGTATCAAATAGAGGGGTGTAGAATATAAAAAAAATCTTAAAAGGCATGTAAATACTATTGGTGTAAGACATAGCAGCCTTGGTTGTGGGTCAGGTCTACTCATTTCAGTTGATTGATTGAATACTGTTTTAATTTTTATTGTATTTAGAATATAATTAAGCTAATATAAATTAGCCTATCATTCACAAATGTAATCAAGGAGAACAAGACATCCAAACAAAACGAGTACATGTACTTGGCAAAGTAAAAAGCTAAATGCTTTGTTTCACAGGTTTGCTTCATTGTGGAGAAGCAAGTTTCAGAGTTTGTAGTTTACATAAAATTTCAGAATTGGCATACATAGATCTCGATGGGGATGAAAAAAATTTCATTATTATTAACAATTAAATCCTGTCATCAAATATTTTAGTAGCAGAACAATTTTAAAAAGACTGAGTTTGATACAACTGAAATGATTAATGTTAGAATGACCAATTTATTAGTGTTGCTGTAACTTGACATATTCTTATATACATGAGAGATAACAGATCTACCATTCATGTCAGTTATATCATAGATCCCATTATGTCAATGGTACACTTTAAATTCTTTTTCTAACTAAATCTACATGTGTTCAGTTTAAGGTATTAAAATCGGATAAATTCATCATTGTATCATTGTATAGTACGTAGTTTGCAATTATCAGGTCATCATTTTCACTTTTCTTTTTATTAAAATGTGATTTTTCATTCATTATGATTATTTTTGAGGTTTCATTTAAAATACTGTTATTATTTGCATTTCATGCTGGAGTTACACAAATAATAGTATGCATTTTATTTTAAAATTATTATATAAATTTAGTTTATATTTTTCAGTGCTACCAAAGCTGGTTAACCCACCACAAGTCACCAATGTATCATGCAGAAATGTCACAGTTAAGTGGCCTCAGTGGAAAGAGAACTTTGATATTGGAACAGGACCTATTGGACGCTATATGTAAGAAAAAGCTTAGATATAAAAGTGGGTAATACATTGAAAATAGTTGATAACATGCCATTTATACAGACCTTAATACTAGGCCTTAAGCAGGTCCTTTAAATGGGACCTAACTGCCTCAGCCTGTGGCAGACAAAAAGTACATACAGACTTTTAGGTGACAGCTTGCATGAAAACTGTTTTTATGATACATTGTTTGTGGTTATTAATATGGTACACTGGTATTGATTGTTGTTATGGTACATTGGTATTGGTTGTTGTTATGGTACATTGGTATTGATTGTTGTTATGGTACATTGGTATTGATTGTTGTTATGGCACATTGGTATTGATTGTTGCTATGGTACATTGGTATTGGTTGTTGTTATGGTACATTGGTATTGATTGTTGTTAGGTACATTGGTATTGATTGTTGTTATGGTACATTGATATTGATTGTTGTTATGGTACATTGGTATTGGTTGTTGTTATGGTACAATGGTACTAATTGTAGTTATAATACATTGGTATTGGTTGTTGTTATGGTACATTGGTACTAATTGTAGTTATAATACATTGGTATTGGTGGTTGTTATGATAAATTGGTTGTGGATATTATTATGGTACATTGGTATTGATTGTTGTTATGGTTCATTTGTATTGATTGTTATTAGGTTACATTGGTATTTTTTATTGTTATGGTTCTTTGGTTTTGTTTTAATAGTATTTTGGGATTAGTTGTTATGGTACCTTGATATTGGTTGTTGTTCTAGCACATTGGTATTGATTGTTATTATGGTACATTGGTATTGATTTTTGTTACGGTTCATTTGTATTGATTATTATTGGTTGTTGTTATGATATATTGGTTGTGGTTATTATTATGGTACATTGGCATTGATTGTTGTCATGGTTCATTTATATTGATTGCTATGTTACATTCATATTGTTTGTTGTAATGGTTCTTTGCTTTTGTTTTTTATGGTACATTCATATTGTTGTTATTATGGTATGTTGGTATTGGATTTTTATGGTACATTTTTACTAATTGTAGTCATAATACATTGGTATTGTTTGTTATTATGGTTCTTTGTTTTTGTTCTTTTATGGTTTTGGTATTGGTTGTTATGGTACTTTGATATTGGTTGTTTTTATGGTACATTGGTATTGGTTCTTCTTATGGTACATTGGTATTGGTTTTTGTTATGGTACATTGGTACTAATTGTAGTTATAATGCATTGGTATTGGTTGTTGTTATGGTACATTGCTACTAATTGTAGTTATAATACATTGGTATTAGTTGTTGTTATGGTACATTGGTACTAATTGTAGTTATAATACATTGGTTGTTGTTATGGTACTTTGGTACTAATTGTAGTTGTAATACACTGGTTGTTGTTATGGTATATTGATACTGATTGTAGTCATAATGCATTGGTATTGGTTTTTGTTATGGTACATTGGTATTAAATGTAGTTATAATACATTTGGTATTAGTTGTTGTTATGGTACATTGGTACTAATTGTAGTTATAATACATTTGGTATTGGTTGTTGTTATGGTACATTGGTACTAATTGTAGTTATAATGCATTGGTATTGGTTGTTGTTATGGTAAATTGGTATTAAATGTAGTTATAATACATTGGTATTGGTTGTTGTTATGGTACATTGGTTCTAATTGTAGTTATAATACATTGGTATTGGTTGTTGTTATGGTACATTGCTACTAATTGTAGTTATAATACATTGGTTGTTCTTATGGTACATTGGTACTAATTGTAATTATAATACATTGGTTGTTGTTATGGTACATTGGTACTAATTGTAGTTGTAATACATTGGTTGTTGTTATGGTATATTGGTACTAATTGTAGTCATAATGCATTGGTATTGGTTTTTGCTATGGTACATTGGTATTAAATGTAGTTATAATACATTGGTATTAGTTGTTGTTATGGTACATTGGTACTAATTGTAGTTATAATACATTTGGTATTGGTTGTTGTTATGGTACATTGGTACTAATTGTAGTTATAATGCATCGGTATTGGTTGTTGTTATGGTACATTGGTATTAAATGTAGTTATAATACATTGGTATTAGTTGTTGTTATGGTACATTGGTTCTAATTGTAGTTATAATACATTGGTATTGGTTGTTGTTATGGAACATTGGTTCTAATTGCTGTTATAATAAATTGGTATTGCTTGTTTTAATGTACATCACATTTCATTCAAAATTTGAATGAGGTAATAACATTAGATGATGATATTGGATTAAAGAATTGTACCCAGTCTTGGTAGTTGGGTATCACAGTAGTAGTAGTCCCCTGTTGTAATTAGTGGGTATTTTAATGGTAATTGTCTGATATTGAAGTAAATGGGTATATTAATATTAATGTCCTCTTTTGTAGCAGTTTGGTATAACAGTAATATTAGTCCCTTGTTATAGCACTTGTGTATATTAATAGTAGTTATTGTCCCCTGTTGTAGTAGTTGGATATAACAGTATTATTAGTCCCCTATTATAGTAGTTGGGTATATTATAGTCATTGTGTCCCCGAATCTAGCATGCTGGTATGGTAAGTGTCCCTTGTTGTAGTAGTTGGGTATATTAATAGTAATTGTCCCTACCGCTCCGGTGGCCTAGTGGTTAGAGCGTTCGCCGCGGAAGCGGGAGGTCGTGGGTTTGATCCCCGGCCGAGTCATACCAAAGACTTACAAAAATGGTACTAACAGCTGCCTCGCTTGACGCTCAGCATTAAGAGGTTAGTGTTAGGACTGGTCAGCCTGGTGTCAGGATAATGTGACTGGGTGGGACATCATGCTACATGTCTGCGGCATGATGCCTCAGTGCTAGACATCACTATAAACTGCCTCACAGCAGACATCGTAGCGATATGACTGAAAAATTGTTAAAAGCTACGTTAAAAATTCTAATCAAACAAACAAGTAATTGTCCCCTGTTGTAGTATTTGGGTATATTAGTAGTTAGTTATATTGTTCAGTTGCAGTAGTTTGGTCTGTGGATAGTGATTATCCTTTGCTTTAATAGTTGGGTATATTAATTGTAATTTTCACCTGTTGAAGTAGATGGGTATATTAATAGTAATTTTCACCTGTTATAGTAGTTGGCTGTATTAATACATGTAGTAGTTATTGTTCCTTTCATGGTAGTTGGTTATATAAATTGTCCCTTGTTGAAGAAGATGGGTATATTAATAGTCATTTTCACCTGTTGAAGTAGATGGGTATATTAATAATAATTTTTACCTGTTGTAGTAGTTGGCTGTATTGATAGTAGTTATTGTCCCTTTCATAGTAGTTGGGTATATTAGCAGTAATCATATCCCCCTGTTGTAGTAGTTGGGTATATTAGCAGTAATCATATCCCCCTGTTGTAGTAGTTGGGTATATTAGCAGTAATCATATCCCCTGTTATAGTAGTTGGGTATATTAGCAGTAATCATATCCCCCTGTTGCAGTAGTTTGGTATATGATTAGCATTTGTCCTCTATTGTAGTAATTGGGTATATTAGTACATGTAGTTATTTTCCCAAATTGTAAAAGTTACCTAATATTATTTGAGTTGTAGTAGCTGTTTCCTGTTGTAGTAGTTGGGTATCACATAAGTAACCCCTCCACCATTAATTCTGTTTGCCATGTATAGCCTATATTGTGCTGAAAAATGGCGTTAAACCATAAAAAACAAACAAACAATAGTAACTAGCACAGGTGTTGTAGTTAAAGTTGGGTATAATAATATGTTGTTTTTTTGTGATCCATTTGCAACAGTTAAAGCAAAGCTTAGTATGCAACATTACAATCACCACTGACAACCTTAAATCCTCAAATGTAAGGCTGTCTTTTAAGCTTTAGCAAATGCTTTGTTTGCATAAAATATAAGAGATTTATTCGTTTAATTAAAATGCATGGAAGGAAAATAAATAAATGGGTCAGCATTTTAGAAAAAAAGGTGAATGAGACATTAAGAAGAAACAAAACATGATGATGCTGAGACAGTTTAAATATTTTATGAAAATTTATTATTAAAATTTACCATAATAACCCTGTTAAAGAGATCCTTGAATTTCTAATGTTATAGAGATGTTTGAATTCCTGATGTTAAAGACGTTTTTGGATTTCTGATCTTATAGAGATGCTTGAATTCTGGGTGTTATAGAGGCAATTGAATTTATGCAAGTGGATAACAATCTTAATTCAGTCATGAAATTGCTGTAATTAAAATATTTTGGATTTTGTTTTATTTTAAATAATTAAATTTAATAGCACAAAGAAAAACATTAATCATTGGAGTATATTATTTAAAATTGTATTAATTACAGACTATGGTACAAAGTGAATGCCAACACATTTTCATGGCAGTCCAATGTTTTCCTTGAGTATAATGCATCCGCTTCCGAATATGAAGTTCATTTGACCAATCTGGCTCCAGATACATTCTTTATATTCCGCTTGGATATTAAAAGAGTGGATACAGCATCAGGAAAATTGATGGATGCAACTCCAGGATTTGTGTCGGATCAAGTTTTCATCCCATGCACAGGTAAAATAATGAGTTAGGGATTAAGAACATGGTGGTAGGAGATGGCATTGAATAGAACCTATACATTTCATAAATCTTTTCTTTATAACATTGTTTATTACACCATACTATTCAATTTATGTGCTCTAGTTTATTCATGCCATCCCCACCCCCATTTTCACATTTGCAGTCATGCTGCTTGTTATAGGCTAACAGCTACTTTTACAAAGCAGGAGAAATATTTCAATATATGGTTTACAAAGTCTGTATTATGTGGAATATTTTGTGCAGTTTTTTTTTAATTTTTATTTTTGTGACATTTAATCATTGGTCAAACAAAACAACACTTTTGGGGTTCATAGAATTTCAAGATTTAAAAGAATATAGTTCTCACTGCAAAACAATGGTGGACAAGAATAAATAATTAGAACGTTTATTAATCATATTTGGAAAAATTAAAAAATATGAAAAATTAAACAATATGAATACATGTATGTTGAATATGACCAAATGATTGGTTTATGTAAGAATGGATAGCTCTTAGTGCATTTTATATCCAAGTTTGCAGCGTCCTTTCATGGTACCATTGAATTTCTCCATGCCCAGATGGTATATTTTGTTGCCAAAAGTATTTTTTACAAATCACAATTTTTGACATTGGTGAAAAGCCATTCATGGAAATAACATAGACCCTGATCTGCAGGTGCAATATGCTATGGCATATCAAGGTCTTTGTTGTTTGTAGCTTGATTTGACTTATATAGATGGTACCTCCAGGATACCTGTAGCATAATGACATTGTGACTATTGGATAACTATGTAGGTAGTATTGGATTCAAACTTTTGTGGATTCTTGTATTATTTGCAATTTGTTTTACATGGAGATTATCAATTATTTACTTGGGTTTATCAATAAATACATGTGTGAAAAAATACAGGTAAAATGTACAATTTAGTTATTATTTTTAGGTGATAATTCAATGCGACTACATGTATTTGCAGATATCATGCATTGCAGAATGTTCTCACACAAATAGTGTAGGTATACACACTGGGAATGTTCTCTGCACAAATATTTGCAGATATACAAAATACAATGTTTTCTATTCAAATATTTGCAGATATCATACACAAAATGATGTTCTCTGTACAAATGAAAAGAACAAGACATAATTATACTTAATGGTTTTTATTAGTTGATGACATCATACAAATTAAAGAATGCAAAAAGCTGCTGATGAAACTAACAAGTCTGGTTGACAAAAGGTACATTCAGGTACACACAGTTCCTATTTACAAAATACAAGTACTATGACATTTAATTTCTAATAAAATGTCAAGAACATAGTAAAACATCAAGTGAAATACTAACAGTATTATTTGGTCTGACTGAAGTAAAAGGATATATGCTTACCTGTCATATTCCCAGGTAATGTTGATTATATTTTTTGAGATTCCTAAAGTGTGTTTTGAGGTCATAAGTGGAATCAGCATACATATCCAAAATTTGGCATGCCTTTGATTTGAGAATAAGTTATTTTTTCATACAAGCCTTTAGCAATTTATTAGAAATTCAAATCTAATAAGAATAACTTGTCTGTTCTTTTCAAAGCATTTAATACAATTACGAAGAAATGAATATTTTTGTTGACTTGGCATTGTCATATATCTATACCTTTACACATGTACAAACACTCATAATATTACAACCATCCTGACATTTAATAAAGATATTACTTAACTTTCTGTTTTTGAATTTCAATGGATGGCATATTATATGTTTAATCTGAAGCAGTCTTTACTTCTTAAAATACTTCAGTAGAAGATTTGAGAGTATTGCAAGTGTCATTAGCGTTCATCTTTGCACTTACAAGCCATTAAATGGTACTGTTACCAAAAATCTGTTGTAGTCTGACCACACGATACACTTGTCTGAACACACACACACACACACACACACACACACACACACACACACATATATATATTTATATACACATGTATATTCAGACTGACCATTAGACTGACCATTTCACTGTGGAAAGGGGGGAGAGAATATCATGATATTTTAAGTTTATTACTGTTTTTACTTGTAATAGAGCAGTAATAATTGCCTCTGCTCAGTTTGGATGTTAATGCTTTAGTTGGTGCTCTACAGTTTAATATTTTGCATATGGTAAGAATTTTAACAAAAAAAGAATTTCCTGGGTTTCCTCACTGGTTATGCTGGCTATTTATAAAAGAACTTGTATATCTTAGGTATTGTTTAAAAAACATTTAATTCCATTTTTGTGTCTGATGGGAATACTATGGATTTTAGAGTATACAGCTTGGCCTTACTTCAGATGTGCATCTTTAAAAAACTGCTAGCTCTGCTTGGTCAGTTTTACTTCATGAACTTCAGAGGTAAATTGTATGAAAAGGGCCAATAACTTTTTATTTTATATAGTAATTCATCAATTGCACTTTCAGAAATTGGTATCCTCTAGCTGGGCTAAGATCATTTTCCCTATTTCAAGAGGTGCTAAAGATAGTGTACTTTAGACTAATTGAGGTTGATTTTTTTAGCATAAAGTTAGTATTTAAGTTAGTAGCATGCTTAGATAAAGTATAATATCCAAAAAATGTCAGCTATATTATGTCAACATAACATTTTCTCTACTCTGCATGTTTCAAATGCAAAACAACTTCATCTTACATAAGTCACTCTATCAAAAGTACATACTGACTGGTGAGCGCCCCATTATCAACATAAATAAGTTGTGCAAACATAATTGTGTGCTTATTATTGTCTTTCAATCAGTCTGTTTCACTGCTAAGGCCATCCTTAAGAGAAAAGTGCAGTTAATAGTTAGTATTTTAACAATTTTATAAAAATGAAAAGACAATGCAGAGAACTAAACTAAATGTCCAATTCAGCATTAAATCGGCTACATTCAGATGTCGCTTCTATTTGGATAGACATAGCATATTCAAGAATGATTAATGTAGTATGTGCAATAAATTAAATTTTGATGCAGTGCTAAGCTAGCAATAGAAGACCTACAATGTATAAAACAGGTCATATATGTGGTCCTTCCATCAGTGAGCATGCAAGGAATAGGGCAGCTGGTAATAAGATTGGTAAAAACTATACTTACCATTATGCATCTTGAATTTCCTAAAAATGTACTTTCTTAGTAGATCTGCAAATCTGAAGCACACAGAATAATATACTGAAATTTCAGCTATATTTCCAAATGAAATCACATTCTCCTTACTGCACTGAAATGACCAATAAATCCAGTCCAACATAAGCAGAAAAGAAGAATCAATTTGGATCAACAGACAAACTAATTCTATCCATTCCAAAATAATGGCAAAGTTTTCTCAATGTGCCATTATTTAAAATAAGACTCAAAATTTCAAGTTTAAGTAGACATAAAAAAGAATTATTGTAAAAACTAATGTCAAGGGTGTGTCAGAATTCAAAGGTTGCTGGGATGTGCTATATGCACGTTAATATTTTTACTGTGTATTGATAGGAAAACAAAATGAGTATATAATAGAAAGGTTACTGCATTTCTGTGGGAAAATATTGTTTTCCACAGACTAATACTTAACTCCTAAAGTTTGTGCAATACAGGTAAAAAAGAACATGTTCACATTTTTCCATACAAATGCAGTATCCCATAATTCTGTTGAAAGAATAATATGACCTCTTCACATTTCAGACTCAATAGATAATGATCATTCCGTTGAAAGAAAATGACCTCTCCCCATTCCAGACTCTTTAGATAATGGTCATTCAGTAGATACAATAAACTTCTTCCACTTTTGGTAATTAAATATCAAGAAAAGTTGCCTATAAACACTTTAGATAGTCAGCTACACTGCTTGGCACTGATGCCAATAGAAAGAATTTGACCCAAATTTCATAAATTTATTTCCATTGATTGTAAAACTGATTGGAGACCAGGTAAGATGTATCAGAAGGGTCCAAAGACTGACTTAATAAAATGGGTATAAAGCATAGATGTATTTAATTATCAGAATTTATACCTTTCTTCTAACTCTTATTTAGATTTGTACTTTATCCTGTGTCTTAAAAATGGTATTGTATACTGTTACTGTATTAAGTATTGTTTTTGTTGCAGATCTTAGTTATCAATTTTTGTTTACATTGTTTGTTTATTATTCTTTTTATTATCTGTATTATTATTACTATTATTATTATTATTAGATTATATTTTTATCCATTATTGTTCTATGTCTGTTATAATCATTAGAATTGTTATTATTTTATTATTAGGAGCCATAGTGCCCAAGTTAACTGTGTGTTAGATTTGCAAACTGATGGTCTTGTGTTTGATATTCATCCCAGACAGCCACTGTCCATGAGACTGGCAATTACATCCCATTAACTTGGCACGGTATAACCAGTAATATGCCAAAATACTGTTTACCACACAAAATCAAAATGACAATGGAATTATCTTATTATGCAGTTGTTATCATTATGTTATTAATTATGATCAATGTTTAGATTTGGAGTGAACACTACCAGCAGCTAGTGTTCAGTATGATTCAACTGTAAATTAGTATTCAGTACAAATGTTTTGTACAAGATCTATATAGTCATCAATAAGATAACCATCATATGCACAAGATGTAAATTGTCTTCAAGAAGATAACTTTCATTTATACTAGATTGATATTATCATCAATAAAATAACATTTTGACAAGATCTATATACTGTAGTCATCAATAAGACAAAATTCATTTTTCCTAGATCTCTATAGTCATCAAGAAAACAGCCTAAATTTTGACAAGATCTAAATACTGCAGTCATCAATAAGACAAAATTAATTTTTCCTAGATTTGTATAGTGATAAACAAAATAATCTTCATTATATATAATTTTGTGTGACAGTGACTACATCCCAGGGACCAGGGCTTGGAACAACAATAAGACCTCCAGGTAGGTACTCTTGTTGTATATAAAAAGAATCTTATCAACTTTTTACAAATAAGCTTTCAACATTAATGTCAGTTTCAAGAGTAAGAGTTAAAACAGTTGTCAACCCAGGATTCCTATGTTCTGGTCAAAGTGTCCACATTGGCAAGACTAACTCTGTACTCCTGTGTTCTGGTCAAAAAAAAAAAAAACTTGTGACAAAATATATTCCATAAGTGATTGATAAGATAACTTGAAGAGAACTTTAACTACCCAAGTACGGCTCTCCCTCAATAACTCACGCACAATGGGGTCCCAAAACATAGACTGCATTTTAAGTGAGGGCACAAGTTATGGAGTTACCTCCCCAAAATAATCCACTTGAACTGGGCTGTTTAATGGCTGAATCCTTGTTTTATAATTACATCAGGAATAATTGTCAATAAAGCTCTGTTTCTGATGAAGTTCTTAATTATTCTGTATAAGAAATTACATTTATTTTCAAAATGTCCAACATCTGAAAGACTTTTAAATTATTCCAGCTGGTTTCAACAACCTCCACATGTAAGTGTAATTGTTGGGAATTACATCACTGTCTTCTGTTTTGTTGATTAGTCTGGTTCCCAGAATGGTATTAGAGAGAATTGTGTGAAACAGGGAGTCTGTGAAGCAGGGAACTAGACTAACTGTTGATACACTGCCCAAAAAAATTCCTTTTTTTTCAAAAACATGTGACATTTATTTCATAAGACATTCATTTACTTCAAAACTCAATTTTGTATTGTTCAGTTAGTAAAAAAATTAATTCTGTGAGATAATCGTGAAACTTCTTATTATCATTTAGGATATCTTTAAGTGTCAATTCAGGACAATGGTCCGTATCTGTGAAACAAAACTCTTTATGTTATGAAGTATTTTATTTGCCTGCTTGCCTTTCTATCTTGACCACAGATATAATTGAGTAGGTTATCATTTGGTAGTTTATTCAGATAACATATTCCAACATGTCAGGATTTGGATGATTTTTAATTTTTATTCCACCTCCTTTATTTGATTCAAAAGATGTAATAAACATGATAATAAAAAGAAGGCCAGCTTTTAATTCTGTGTAACCATACAACAAATGCTTCCTCTAGTCAGGTGTCTAAACCCAGCACCTAATTACTATAGGATCTCACAGAAATGCTTGCAGGCATAGCTGTTATAGTAGATTGACACATTTTTTTCTTACATGATGACGTATTGCGTTTATGATGACTACACTTAAAAGGAACTAAAAGATAGAACTAGAACACAAATTTCACTTAATAAAAAAATATTTAATTGGTATCTTTTTATTAAAGTACTGCCTTCACTAGGTGTAAGTGACATTTTCATTAATCAAACTTTCCTTGAATATCATTAATTAAGGTGTACTAAGAATGTTGTTTGGAAAAGAAATGTAACAGATTATATGACTTCGTATTAAAATTTGATATTTCATAATTTTGATTACAATTTCCAGATCCTATCTACCATTTTTAATGATAAAATGAGCAATATATCAAAATTTCCATTACTACTTTTCATCCTGATTTTCTTCAAGTTAAACAAATAGGAATACCTTTGGTATTTTCTGCTTTAAACGTCGGGATATATATATATATATATATATATATATATATATATATATATATTAGGGTCCGCAAGTTATCAGGGCATTAGTTATCAAGGGAGTGGTGTATTATTTTAGACAAGGGGCTTAATTCTCAAGCTACAAGTACAGAGCAATTACAGAGTAAATTAATTAGATCCTTTGGAATTCTGGAATATGTTTCTTATTTCATACTTAGAGAATCTTGAAATAATTATATACTAGGTTTAATTCATATTGCAAGAAATAATATTGGATATAATTAAATGCATTTTTGATGTCACTTATGTCAGAGTGGTTGAAGAAAACAGGCACACGGAGATGGGGGTGGCAATAAATATCGCATTTGCTGCCATATTCTATTATTGATACTACTTGGCTAAAGTCAGTAAGAAGCAGATAATTCATTATAACTAAAATTACCTGCTTAAATAGCTTAAGTAGTACTGGAAGAAAGGCTTGTATCTCTTCAGCCATTTTGAAAAAGAATTTAAATATTTCCAAATATGTATTGTTCAGTGGTTCTTTTATATGGCATCAGGTGCTTTTGAGGAAAAAAGGAAACTTATTATCATAGTTGTCCATGTGAATGCATTTCTGGGAAGATCAGTAATAGATTTAAACCTGTTATTTTATTTCTAGGAAGAGCAATTTTACATTTAAACACGTTTTTCTATTTTTTTGTAACAGCAATTAGGGATTTAAATGTTATTTTATTTATATATTATATGCTTAGAAGTAGATTGACTTTACCATACAAAATTATTGAAATGGGAGGCAACTTCATTTTTTTTTTTTTTTGCTATGCTCTTCACAGTTCTTTTAGGAGTAATCAGTAGAACAAACAACATAGAACCTGATCTGCAAGTGCATTATCCTATGGCAGATTAGGGATCTTTGTTCTTTGCAGTTTGACTTGACTTATAAGTGAGTATGCATGGTATTAAACTACGGAAATTTAATTTTGAATCTCGGAAAAAAACATTTATATGAAGTTAAGACAATGTTGCATTCATGTTAATGGCTAGTAAACATTTGTAGAATTTAAATTTTGTTCATCTTTTCACCAGGTTCCCATTTGCTCGATGATTCCTTATTCACAGTTTGGCCAGTAAATGACACAACAATACAGGTTTCATGGGGACTTCTAGCATCAGCAGAAAACTACACAATCAACGTTTCGATTACATACTACATGACACGTGTTGGAAATTGTCAATCTGTTGAAAATGCAACAGTTTACAAAATGTATGTTAAATTGATTTTATAGAATTGTTTAATATATATATATATATATATATATATATATATATATATATATATATATAAAGAATACAAATCATATGGCATATAACAGTCCTTTCAAATGCACTGGATCCAGCAAGGGATCACATGTGTCAGGGATTGAATAAGATAAATGCAATAAACTGACAAGCAACAGTGCAAAAACTAGAGTGATACTAGTTTTTGCACTGTTGCTTGTCAGTTTATTGCATTTATATATATATATATATATATATATATATATATATATATATATATATATATATATATATATATATATATATATATATGGAAGCTTTAAAATCTTACAGCTCTAAACAAAAATTAAGAAAGTGTAATGGCACTTCCATGTTTAAATAACCTCTATATAATCTTAAACAAGGTGGTATTTGGTAGGAAATGTTATAAAACTTAATTCTTCCATATTTGATCTCTAGAAGCTTTTTTAACTAATTAATGTCATTAACATCTTTCCTGTGAAAATTGTGTCAATACATTTCAAAGATGAATTAAATAGTACAATCTCAATTCTGTATCAATTGGTAAGAACTTGAACTAAAACAATTTAAATTCATTAATAAAAGTGCCTAAGACTCTGGGTCTCATTACTGTCTTGGTAGGACATGGACTGAAAATTCTGCATGATGTATTCACCAACTCTCACACTTTGTTTTTGACAAAAATATGTTTTGTAAACTGAATAAGGATGCTTATTTAAATTATCATCATTGTTATACATTTACACGTATTATTACTAGCAGTAATAGTATACTACCAAGATAATTGTATTTAGTTTAGCTATTTGCACAATTTAATGAAGTAAGTTTCACAAAAGGATTATATTCACTTTAGCAGCAAAGAGGGTGGACAGACCAAAACTATTTCAGACAAACCAAAACTATTTCAAACAAAATTCTAAAGGATTTCAAACCGAAACCATTTTAAGCAGACAAAAAGAAAGAGAAATGGTTTCGGTTTCTCACGCTACAGACCCGACGCTGATTGTGTTTTGGACACAAATTGTTTTAATTGAACATTTGATCAAGTCCGATACGATATCTTGATCTAGGGTCATGCAAATTTATTGTTACAAATCCATGTGGGATTGACTGAGTGTGACTAAAGAAATTGCTAAAGAGATTATAATCCATATCTCCACTGCACCAGGTCTGGTGAATATTTTGTAGTGAATGTATGTCCACTCCATTGAATACAGCAAGAATATTGCAGTTATCTCTGATCACTTTTGGTATTTGAGTGTACCGTTGAGTGATATATATTACATCGGTATTTTTATGCCTACCTCTGGAAAACATCCTGGCAGGGTTTTCTTTTCTATCTAACATCACTTCGTCATATACGACTAAATCGTTAATACTTCTTTCAAGAGAATCAACATTCGATGCTTCTTCAATATCGGTTATAAACTCAATAATATCCTCATTGATTTCCGATTTTGCTTTCTGGTAGAAATCCTTTAAGACCTCGTAACATTGCTGATCATCTACGCTTGGGGCTATTAAATACAACCTATCCCATTTCATCCATCTCGTTATCAAATTAAAAAACAACTGTGTCTTGCCGCTTCCAGATGGTCTGATTATAATCATGAGAATATAATTCGGTAGCACTGCATGATGCTTAATTGGTTCTCGTGTTTTTTGTCACCGAAAAATCAATTACATTCATGTTATTATAAATAAATTATGGATCTATATTGTGCGAAATGTCATAAGCATACTAGCACAAATGACTTGACAACAATTACAACTAAAAAAAACACATCAGCACTTGCTGGTAAGTGTGTACATTTTTTTACCAAATAATTTAGATTTGTATCTATGAAATCTGGAGATGTTTTTAAAAAAAACGAGGAGGTGATATTGCAGCCAAGTTAGTAAAACTCCCAGGAACACCATGGGCAAAATATCAGGGACAAAAGCACCTTCCACGATATAGTTATTGTGGACCCGGGACCAGACTCGATATCAGACTCGATGATCAAAACCAACCCAAGCCTGGTGAATATCCAATAAATTCTATTGATAAGGTGTGTCATGCTCATGATGTTGCTTATAAAAGTAGGAATGTGCAACACAGACATATCGCAGATGTAAAATTGATTCATGCATTAAATTCTGTCACTGATAAATCCTTTAAAGAAAAATTGGCTTCATGGTTGATAAAATCAGCGATGAGAAGTAAATTGATGTTGGGTGCTGGTAATTAATAACATCATGGAATCTATTTATTATTCCCCAAGAGGAGGCTGGAGTGGTAAAGCAGCAATCAATAAACAGCTAGCGCTGCAAGGGTGAACAATATCACTGCAGCGGATTGGTTATCCAAACAGGTGATATGGCAAATTTATCTACAGATTAACTTCTCGCATTTTGATGTCAGCATCGTTAATGAGGTTCATCAAGCTGATATATTATTTCTGCCGCATGATGGTGTTTACGAATACGCGCTAACCGTAGCTGATGTTGCGAGTCGATACAAACAAGCAGAACCGCTAAAGACAAAATCATCAACTGAAGTGGCTTCTGCATTTGAAAGGATTTATCGGTGAGGTCCTCTGCGTTGGGCAAATCTATTGCAAGTTGATCTTGGCAAGGAATTTTAGGGTGCAGTGTTATCAACAATGAAGAATCATAATTTCACCATCAGACAAGGACATACTGCATTACATCACGATCAGACAATTGTTGAATGATTTAATTAGACACTTGCTGAGTGGTTATTTGGATATCAATATGTGAAGAAATTCATTCAGGATAAACGATCTCAAGAATGGGTCAAGAGATTACCAGGCGTGATTACCGCGCTAAATAATGAGATTACTCGAACAATCAACATGAAACCTAACAACGCGATTTAAAAAAAGTATATACCTGTAAAACCCCAAAATGATTTTTCAAAACAACCAATACTTGGCAATGTCACTGTTAGATATTTATATGAACCATGAGAGCTTGAAGGTGGCAAAAAAAGAGCTACTGATCCTATTTGGAGTGTCACTACGCATAAAATATCTAGCATAACATGATCCACGGGTTGACTGCCAGTCTATAGGTTGGATTCAACTACTCCTCAGCACGGTTTTACTCGTGAATGATTACAAGTGATACCCGAGGATACTCAATTACCACCACATCATGGTCTTAACTAGCACCTCTGCATCTGTAGCACTTAAGACAAGTCAGCATCACATTATCTCTGGTATGACCTAAGCTGCTATCTTTTCTGTCTGTGGTAAATTAGTGAGGATCCTTATCCAACCAACACCAACGCATTATACAATTGCAACTCGCACAGTGATTTTTCTGTTGTTGTTTTAGTGTAATTATAAATTCGGCATCAATATCAAATTTTCTGTTATTTTTTTTATCCTGCTGTTTATAACCAGAGAGTTTTTTTCTGATTTTGTCATCGCTGACAATATCATTGATTGTTGTGTCATTATCATCTAAAACAACTCTTCAAAGTTGATTTATTCTTCGTACCCTGGACACTGCAAGATAAACTAAATTTGACCACTCGATGCGAGTATCTATGATCCAAACAATTGTATCAGATATAGTCAATCCCTGCGAAGAATGTATTGTCGCTGAGTATCCTAGCTTCCATGGGGATTTATCAGCATGCAATGCATCTTCGACAACACTGATATCAACCAACACAATATCATTTAACACTAAAATCTGCTTTCCTGTCAAGCCTGGAATATCAACTTCGATATTTTGTCTTCGTGTATCCTTGGGTCTATAACATAATAACACTGGAAGTGTTGCAAATTTTTCTTTATGTGTGTTAAATAACTTCATCTGAAATGTGTCTCTGACTATCTTTCTACTTGCCACTATCAAATCATTTGGTCTCTACGCTTCCCAAATATCATTTAATGGGGTTCTGAAATTATTTCACGTGCTATTTCACACTGAATTCTATCTGATTGTAATCTAATTAGTTTTTTGAACTCGCGTAACTGTTTATCTAGTGATCTATGATCAGTACTAATTTCTTCATAATAATCTACAAAATTCTTCAGCCAATCATGCGTGGCTAAACCGACAAATGGTGGCAGTTGACCATGATCGCCACACATTATCAATTTTGTATTCGCTAGCAATAACCAATCGAGAAATCTTTGTAATACATCTAACAACACCGTGCATATCTCATCCCAAATAATGATTTCAGGAATATATTTCTCGCCCATTCGATCAGGAGTCCATTTGTCACCTTTCCATAGAAAAAACTGTGATAAGTGCAAGCATTAATTCCTCGCTGTTTCATCTCCCTTGCAAGTCTGTGTGTTGGTGTTAGCAGACATGTTTGATTTCCCTCGAAATAATTTGATTGCACGAGTCGTCTTCCCTGACCCACCACAGCTGCTTAAGTAACTAGTTTTATATCTACATATTGGATCAGAACATGACAGTGCATTAGATAGTTCTGATGTCTGATTATTTTTCAAGTAATTGTTTTCAATCGTAACATCTACTGATTTGGAGTAATCACGCAGTATTTCTTTTATAATTCTCCATGATCCCCAACTTTTGTCTGAATTCACTAATTCAGACACTGCTTCTTTGTGTTTTACGTCTTTATAAATTGAATCAGTGGCTACCCTAACTGCGGATTCAGGAAATCTATTTATCATCGAAAGTATATTAATAGAAGCATAAGCCAGCATAGACGCCCTTAAGTAAGTATATTGAGGATTTTCTCTCTCGTTATAAGTAACAATTGTACCTAATTTGGTTCCATTGGACAATAAAGTGTCTTTACGATTGACATATATACCCCTAGATATTACATCTGTGATTATAAAATCATGTTCAGCATCATCTATAATCAACCACGAAGAATGTCGTTTATGGTCATATTTTCCACCTTGTGTAAACTTACCAATTATTCTTCTACCGAGATATTTTGCGTGTTTATTTCTAACTTCAAAGATTTCTTTTGACCATTTTACAATATATTCTTCGTCGAGATCGGGAAATTGTTTTTTGTTTTCGCTGATTATACTATCTAGACTATCAGGGTTTGGCAACCAGACTTCAGTCGGCACTCGATATGATATAATTGCTTCACTGACAATCAGCGATATCAGCATTTTAGAGTTAATCATATACTGTAATAACACTATGGGCATCCAGTGTTTTTCAGAGATGTGTCTACCAAACCAAACATAACATCATGGGTAAAGTCCTTTAGCCAATTCAAATGATACCACACGAGCGAATCAGGTTAAATCAAAATCGGGCAGTGGTCCATTAATTGCAACACGGGTCATCTCATGTGTGGGATGCCCAAATCGTTTAAAATACTCAGAATATTCTCCGTACCCAAGAAAACTACCTGGATAACACGCAATCATATCAACCAAAATAATACTTTCAGGGTCGTATTTTGTATTCCATAATCCACCATGGCCATAATCAGCACAACTATCTTGGATATCTGAGAGAAATTCTGCGTGTGTTGGTTTCAATAGATTTCTCTTTCTTGTAAAATGAGCTGGAACTGACAGTATTGTAAAACAGTTTGTCAGTAATTGTTCGTTGTGTTCTGTTGAAAAACCACTAGCTAGTTTATTCATCTCGTCATGGAGGGCTTCAGTACGATATAATTCGCCATCGAGTTTTACAAATTGATCGAATTTACCTGTCTTCAAAACTCTGAATTAACCACACTAAAACAGGATCATTTTAACTCGACTTGTAAATAAAATCAAATAAATTTCCCTCAGAGTTCTCTACGGGTAGATATTTTATTGTTCTATCCCATGGTAATATTGTTACCTCGGATGTCCAAGTGTGTGCATTATGGTCAATAATTTTGATTGGAGATCCTCTTGATTTATATTTCGGTTCATATGATATCTCGCCTGTTACTGTCTCTACGGTTATTGGGAATTTTAGTATCCGCTCTAACGCAACCACATTTTGAATTGTTGCTCCGCTCTCCTTCACTGTTAATCCCCATTCATTTATTTTTTTGTGTCTTAGATCCGTCAATTTGTTTCCATGCAACGCATTTGTAAAATGATCTATTATTCATTCTACTACACAATTCAATGATGAATATTTCCTGGGTTTTAATTTTTCAATACTCGGTTTATCATTTCTTGGATAGATCCCATAAACAACCTTGATTACAGGATAGGATCTCTTGTAATACAGTTTGTCAATTCCAGTCAGAATTCCTGGTTTTGAATCCTTACTCACTGTGACAGTTCTCTTATTTTTCAGGATGGGTTCAAATTTGTCTCGTATAATCCAATTCCTCGTTTCTGAACAGATAATGAATTCCACTCTAAAGATTTCACTCTGAGATTATCACTGCTGCTCTTTTGTCATTCTTGGTAGCATCAACACTACCATCAATTCAAAATGTTGACCAACAGTGAGATGCTCCGTCGCGCTTGAATTCATTAAAACCATCAGATTCTACCTAATCATGCTTCTATCACTTATTAGACCCATTGGTACATCAGTGAAGACTCTATCAAGATTGAATTTAGCATTTTCTACAAGGCGTAATTTTTGATAATCTCTCGAACTCCTCCATATTATAATTAAAACAAGTATTTAAATAAAGAATTTATTATATAATAAATCATTGCAAATGGCTTATGATAGGATCAGTAACCGCTTGTAACAAATCATGCAGAAATGAATTCTGTGGATATCATTTACAAAGCGTACGTCGTGGGAGCTTAGGGCACTTACCTTGCATACGATGTGGGGTAGGTGTGCGTGGTAAGTCGCAGTTGAGTCTCAATTGCGGTGGTAAGCGATACAGAGAGCTAAAGCACTATGATGATAATGGAATCAAAGATTCTGTTAGAAACTTCATCAATGACTCTGACTGTGTCAGCGTCCTTGGCTCTGTAAAGAACAAAATCATAAGAATACCTCAAGACTACATTGATAGATTCTCAAGTAATAATTAAACCAAATTATGAATTAGACAAATAATATTATAGTATCTAAATGAACCAAGAATTTCAACCACATTCTGTGATTACCAATTATGAAGCATCTCATGATAATATTGTTAGAAACCGCAGGCTGAAGAAACCAGTCGGTGTTGTTAATAATCTTGAATATCTTATATTTAATTCTGGAGGGAAAAGTCATTTTAATCACAGAATCGCATATGAGAGTTTCCATGGATTGATAAAAGATGGGTTTTATAATCGATCATATTGATTCCAATCCTAAGAACAATTCTTTATCGAATCTGCGAGCTATAACACAAAGTGAAAACACCAAACGAAATTCATTTAATACAGAAAATAACGAAGAAAGAGTATTTCAATAAATGAATGAAGCTGGAAAGTATTTCGATATTTGTTTACCTTCAGAACGATTTGTTGCAGAACAAATATATCAATCAGCGATTTCCAAGAGAACCGGACATAGAATTCAATTTACATATGTCTGAATTCTGTTTTGTGTTGCATATATGTAACACCAAGGGAAATAACTCGTGTGGGCTTGTGTATACGGTTTTGAAACAACGATTACTCTTTTGTTGTAGTCATGTATCTCAGTGGGATATTTTGATGACTCATGGTCTAACTGAATGGCTGTTTTTGTGTGGTTTATACACCATCCGTTAAATCCTTCATGTGATACACTTATATTATATTCAAAATTATATACCCGTAGATTACAAACACTAGTGTATTCCTTACACGGTTGGGCTCTCGTCCTGGGGCCCATCACTCGAATCTCGTGGCAGGCATTATTGTCGACGGTACCGATCGGAAGGTTTTTCTATGTATAATTGGGGATTTAAGCCATTCGAAATTCAGCCGTGAAACCACCATATGTCACACACCGTTACACGGTATGAATGTGTTTTTGCATTCAACCTGGGTGATTTTGTTGGGGTATGGTGGTTTCAGTTGAAAGGAAAACAGCCCCTTGTGTTTATGTGTGTGTGCCGTCCTATTACATATATAATCATTGTAAATATATCATCATTGTAAATATGTAAATGTTTGTAAATATGTAAATATCTATATGTAAATGTGACGTCCATTCACCAAGCATACCTTCTTGGGGTTCTAACCCTAATTTGACGAGTTAGATCCCTTCTCGCAGAATATGCTTTGTGGTATCTCTGGGCCTATCAGATGTGAATAACACCTGAGAGGTTCCAAATGAGGATGTGTTCTCTTATATATGTAATCTCTGGGCCTCTCAGATGTGAAAAACACCTGATGGGGTTCCAAATGGGGTTCATCATATCATAACTTGCATAATATCCCTAGGCGCAATACGATGTGAATAACACCTTTGAGCGAATGGAGTTCATCATATCATATCATAATATCTCTAGGCGCAATAAGATGTGAATAACACCTTAGAGAGAATGGAGTTTATATATAATCATATATAATCATATCATACAAAACCTGGTAAAAATTAACCCCTATTTTTTTTAATTAGATATATAATATTTCATATTATGAATTTCGAAAATATGAATGTCATTATAATTGAGATTTCAAATTTGAAAAATCAAGGAATACAATTATCAGATAAATTTATCTACCTGAAAATATATTTACGAAACAAGCGATGAATAAATTAAAAAATTTGACGGATGATGAATTAGCTGATTTTGCTGTTAGTTCATTTCTAATGGGAACAAGGGAAAATATATAAAAGATGGAGTTGAAGACTATAAAAACCATTGACACCTGGTATAAAAAATATATTTGGCAAAACACGGTGGAATTCGAATCTCAAAAGATAATAATAATTTTAATGCGTATAAGAAATGATAGAAAAAAAGAGTGGTCAATCACCATCTGATCGAAAAGAAGATGATGATGATGCACAAGGTGCAACTGGTACTACTGGTAATGGATATCCAAGGGGGGTTTCAGGTAGTGGTCTAGTTCATTGTCCTAGTAATATCCTCGGGAATATATCACGATTAGAAGTTCTCGTAGGAGGGAAACGAGATGGAAATAACTCACCGGCAATAATTAATGAAGCAGCTGATATCTGCAGACGACTATTTGAGGGTAGTATCATGGATATTAGTGTATATCGAGAGTTTATTGATGAGCTAGCGGACGGTTACCACAGTGATTAATCACTGAAATTGCTAGCAATGAAAATCATTTACGATGAAAATCCGTAGGATTTTTGCGATTAGATAAATAGCATTTAGATAAGATGATCATGCACTACAACCATAATAAACCTATCATGACTTATGTAGTAAACTCACGATTGCCAGTTTATAGAGCGTACTATGGAGATGGTCTCGACAATGCCATTGCAGGGTTATTTGCAAGAATGGCTCCAAAAATAGCACCAATCGCAAAACAGTTATCAATGAAAACTATTTATGTTATTCGTGATAAGGGTATTAGCGCTGTTGGTGATGTTGCTGGGAAAGTATTTTTCCGCGGCTTAAGTAAAACTAATAGCATTAGTTCGGCGAAGAAAGAAATCAACAATGATGAAGGCACTAGAGAAACTACCATCTACGGAACTTTTGCCTGCGAGTATTAGTAAAATAATAAACAATGCAGTGGATAAAAATAGAGCATCACGGTATGACACTCCGGGAAATATTACTGCAAATATTATAGAGGGAAATGGTTTGAAATCGCGAGCTTAGAAAAGTTATCTATGGAGCGAAGCATACAGTAGTACTCGTGCGAGGCGACGACGATAATAATGCAATCTGGCGTGGTGCTGGTGTTGCTGATGATAAAGTCAATATAACAAAACTATCACTGTGGATGCCAGTAATGACTCCATCAATCACCGCAGAGGAAAAATTACTATCATTTATGGATCATGGAGGAAAATCAATGTTATCATGGCTAATAACTACCACGGATACCATGGATTCTACTGTTAATGGTACATTTACTTGGCACCTGGCATCAAAACAAGGAGCTTCTGCACCCCGACATGTATTTGTTGCATTACAGGATAAAGCGCGATTAAATTCACAAACACACAGCCATATGATATTTGATCAATTGTTTGTTAATGAAGTCTCGTTGAGGATTAATGGCCAACAGGAACCATCCGAGGTTATTTTACTTAATTACGGACAAAACCAAATAGCACGCGCGTATCATCGTTTGCTATCATTTATGGGACGCAATAATAATGTGGATATTGGTCTGCAAATATCACAGTTGGATTTTAAAAAATCAATATACCATCTACTACTTTTCATTGGAACATCTTGACTTAAAAAGACAATCCGTTGATGATATACATTTCAGATCTCGTGTAACCACTCCTCCTGCTGGTGGTTACAGAGCGGTTGCAGTCATTCTCAGTGACAAATCATTGCTACTCGAAGGCGTTGGCGCATGAATGAGGGTAGTTGATGCACCAGTGGAAAATATGTAATGTAACAATTAGATCAATCTGTTATTAAATTAAATGTCATATAGTCATATTAATGTTACATTAACTGCTGGTCAAATTAGAAAATTGCAATCGGAATCAACTAAAAAATGTGGAACCACAATATCGCTGAAGCACAATCAGATTTCTGGTGGTCAGAATAAACTATTACTGACAGCTCATCAGATAAAACACTTCAATGATGCCATCAAAGATGAAAAAGGTGTTCAGGTCATTTTCTCTGTGGCCGCAATTAAGAACATGATAAAATTAGGTGGTATATTTGCACTTTTCGCTGCGTTACCAGCGTTTGATTGTGGCCGCGGCCCCAGTGGTAGCAAAAGCCGCCGCGCTAGGAGCCGTTGGTACAGTGGTAGGGATGGCACTAAAGAAAAGAACTGGAAGCGGGTATAAAAAAGAAACGATCAGGAAAGGGTCTAAGACTACCAGTAACTCTGTATTCATGGTACAGCGGAAAGGGTCTGAGACTAGAAACAGTTTACTAACAACAATGTCACAAACATTGTCGCCGATGTCAAATTTTGATTTACTTGATGCTGCTAAAAAACTAGCGATAAAAAACTTTAGAGGTGTTTTTAAGCGAAATCAATTACCAAAACAACAAAACAATGCTAAAACAGGTATCATTAATCTCGATAACAGCACCGGACCTGTAACCTACTGGGTTGCATACGTGATTGATCCGTGTGTGATTGTTTATTTCGATTCGTATGGGTTAGCACCGCCTAAAGAATTTATGCGTTATATAAACCACTTAAAAACTCCTATCTGGTATTCCACGCTACCAATACAGAAAATGAATGACCCACCAATATGTGGCATAGAAGTATTAAATGTCCTCAACGCTGTTTCATCATCGAGAAAACCACCACATAAAACCGTACACGAATATACGAGTAATCGCTCTTTAGAGAGAAATTATATAAAATAACATGATTGATATTTGGGGGAGATCTTTATCAAGCTGGAAAAACCCACCACAGAAATATGTGCAACTGGTGATATAAAAAAAATAATTGAAGATGAAATATCCAAGATGTTAAACCTCGCAAGTGTTGATCCAAATGAAATAGTTGTATTTCAAGATCATCAGGATAAATTGAAAACTAGTAATATTTCCCTTCATGATATTTTAGTTAAACAACGCGGTGTAATGGAAAATGCTATCGCGGATTTTTCTGATCAGGGTAAACTCAAACCAGATGTTCTCTTTTCAACTATTGTGGATAGAATTAACAATTTAGAACCATTAAAAAAAAACTATGTGATGAATACCACGACCATATAACTAATTCGATCAGTTTTCTGAATAACAAAGAAGTGTAGTTGACAATATTGACAAACCTCTATTAGATTTCTTTGGAAATCCACCGGCGACCACGCCGAAACTCACGGAGATAACAACCACTATCGATGTTTTGACAAAACTACGATTATGACGCTCATATCGAACAATTTACTATGTTACGCAAACACGTTTTTACAAAAATGATGATTGCGTCGATACATTTTTTGGTAAAAATGCTAAACCTGAAGAAATCAAAACAGATCTCGCTGGTATTATCACGAAACTTAATTAAATAACCGCGATTAATTGGCGAATAGAAGTTGTTCGCGTAGATATTAAAATGACCAACGATGTCATCAGGGATGATCTACAGAGGATGATAGAAAAACTTGAAAAAATAAAAATCCCTGACGAACAAGAAATATCGTAACTAATGTGTACGCGACCCAACACGGATCATTTACGTGGACACCATCCACTAACATATTAAATATCAACGCGGCCGTCAAAGGTATTTATCGATTAACACAAGTGTCGCCAACTCAATTTAATATTTCATCAACGAGTTCATCTTGGGTCAACAATATGATATCAACGATCATCGACAAAGGATCAACTGGACGATTCACAATAATATCCACTGATAATAATTTGGCTAGGGTTTCAATAACATGGTATGTGGAATTCGTAGCGGATTTAAGTAAACAACTGAATTAAAAATCCATAGGATTTTCAACGCTGAAAAATGTAACGCCAGCAATTTGAAATCTATTATAACAAATAAAATGTCATCATTGACAACGTCACAACACTATCGCTATGATCAGGTCAGAGAATTTCAAACTAAACTCAAAACACTAACTGAGGAGTATCAAATAAACATAAAAAAAATATCGACGAAGAATCACCGCAGTTGACATTACCATGTACTCGGTATCAGGTGTAATCACCAGAGCTGGTATTATACTTTCCTCAGTGACAATGATTGCCTCGATAGCTGTTCTAATTTGTATATCAAATGCGACAACAATCGCTGATATAATTTCAATAATAACAAAAAAATATCATCATGTAGCCAGCATAAACTGCAGGATTACGTAGTTATGTTCCATGTTGTGCCAACTGCAAACTCGCTATTATCCTCGACGATATCATCCTCGTTCGATGACACATTAATATCCGATAGTGAGTTTTCAGCGATGGTACGTGTTTATGATTCCGCAATGTCAAAATTAAAAAAAAACAACTCGAATATAATAAATAACAATGGCAACATCGCAAGAACTACTTCAACGAATAGCGTAAAATACCACTACAGTGAAAACCAGCATGATTTCAATAACCTCAACCTATCCTGAATTCAGTGTGAATTTCCCTATTGCGATTCCAGTGAAAGAGATAGCACTATCAAATTACGAGTTTACCACAATTGGCCTAGCATTAGATCACAACCATTCGGTGGTCAGCAACCAAATAATTCCCTGGTGTTTGCGAGTAAGAATAAACAAAACGGAATTCCTGGCTAGAACGCTGTTTCCTTACTATCTGGGTCCTACCAAATTGAACAAATTAATAATGAATTACAACGCAGAATAAAATCCATTACTGGAAAAGAATCGAAAATCGCTATTAAAGTTCATGAACCAACACTATCATCCGCGATTGAGATAAACTTGCCCGGCTATATCGTAGACATCTATCAGAGTTCTATAAGAACCGTGCTAGGATGGCCTGAAATAACACCACTACCCGAGCCTAAAAAATCTGATTATGTCACGGATAAACAATCATACCATGAAATTACCACATCATATAAAGAACACATCCTGGATATAAAAAAGTCATCACTGACGGGTAGTTATTTTAATTTTGTTGATCAGGATTCCGCCTTTAGGAGTTTTAAGGTTGGACAGACTCCAGAATCAATTACGTATATAAATATATATCATAACAGAATTATTGAATACTTTAGAGAGATCAATCAAGAACACAGTCAACAACTACAACGACTACAACAGGCTTTCCATGAGTCTAATCGGAGTGAAATCATTAAACGAATTGAAATATTAAATCAACTTGTATCCGACATGGAATATATCAACCAGCGAGTAATTCAAGTAATAATTCATAGCGATGACAACATTAATTACTCTAAACGAAATTTCCAAACTGTATACAATATAACAGAAGCTGATCTACCGAATTTTAAGTTTCCTGGGTATAACGCAAATGAACTAAAAAAAATCCGTTAATGATTTTATCAATGAAAAGTTTACTATGATACTCACTGCATAGAGACAACAACACAAGGGTTCAAACATCCTCAAACATAATAACGACCCAGATGGTGGTGGTAGGCATATCGCTCCTCAAAACGTCAGTATATCCTCGGTGATTGCAGTGAATTTAGTATGTGATGTCATTGAAGGAAGTTACCAAATAAATGTCGAAAAATCAAATCAAGCCCAGCAGGGACATATTTTATAATCGTTTGCACCAACAGCTCCACCCAGATTTTTATTCATTGATGATCCAACTAATCCAGTGTATATGCGATGTCATAATGATTCGTTAACAAGAATTAATTTCAAACTCACTGACCAATCCAATAATCTAATTGATTTACGAGGTGAGGTCTTACAAATTAGCCTGTTTGTAAAATCCTAAAAGGATTTTCATCGTAAAGACATTTACCATAACAATTTGTCTCCAAAACACAATCAGCGTCTGGTCTGTAGCGTGAGAAACCAAAACCATCTCTCTTTTTTTTTTGTCTGCTTGAAATGGTTTCGGTTTGAAATTCTGTAGAATTTTGTTTGAAATAGTTTCGGTTTGTCTGAAATAGTTTTGGTCTGTCCACCTTCTTTGCTGCTACTTTGATTCATCATGTACATGAAGTCATAACTAAGCCTTTAAAAGGTCACAGATCTTTGTTTTGTGTATCTTCATTCCCATTTAAGTTGCTAATTGACAACTTACCTGTAATTGTGCAACTCAGTATTGTCTTTTTGTTAGGGCGTTTAGTATTATTAAGCATAAAAATGCGCGTTCACAATTTCAACCGTTTAATGGATTATGCTGTTGCTCAAACTCACTGATAACAAAGCACGGTAGCTTTTCTTTGCAACCTTTGAAGATTAGGGAATCAAAAGAAGTTTGCTTGGGCTGTTGTTAGTGGCACCTAAACCATGCAGTCTACCTCTACGTTGAGATTAAATTAATTTTTTGTCATTGGAGATAGCATTGATGAAGAAAAACCTTCAAATAACAATAAAAACAGCCTTGCTTTAGAAGCGAGAATGCTGACAACTTTTAAGTTTCACATGTATATGGTAAGTACTGGTATGCATAAAATATGTAATTTACCAGAGTGCAGATGTGGCAAGATTCTAATTGTCTAAAGGAACACTGTTAGACAACAACAACAAAAACATTTGGAAAACGTAGTTATAAATTTATCGTGCCTCTTTAGATATGTAAAATGACCACTTTGAACAATCATACATTCATTGTATACATGTTGGAACTCACCATATTTTATATAAAATAAAATTAGCAAGAATTTTCTAATTAAATCCACAAGAATTTAATCTTTAATAAATATCAAGTAATATTTATTTGAGGGAATAATGTTTTTTTGGATTGTAACGACTAGAATAATCTTGTCAGGTAGTCATGCTACAATTTGAAAGGGAAGTTACTCAATATTCTAGTAAGGTTGTTAGCGTTTTATCATAGATTGTCCCCCTTGTTTTTCCTCAAACTGAATGTAGTACTTTTCTCTTTCAGATGAAAAATAATATTTTATATATTTTTTTAGCCTCAGTTTTGTTTTCTGTCTCTCTGTGTAAGTAGTTTGGTCATAACCTATGATTTTAAAACATGTTATCACATAAAATTAATATTTTCATAGAAATGTTCTTTTTTTTCAACCTCACAGGACCCTGGTCAAGATATCTGTTGGTGTTGTCAGAAGTTTTATACTTTATATTTTGTTTCATTATTATAGCAGTGTCACTAAGTCTGGTTCCTACAATATCTCAGGCATGTTACCATGGAGACAGTACACAATAACTTTGACTGCTGTTAATGAACAGCTTAACATCACAGACTACATTATAAAAACTGTTGATACAGCAGAAACAAGTAAGTGAAATTGTATGTAGTACAAATTTATGTGCTACATACACTAAAGTGTATGTTTTGAGTTTATTTACATATTCTTCTGAGCAAACATTTCTTCAATACATTGTGCATTTTATAAATGATATATGCAACTGTAATAAAGATTTAAGACAGCATTAAAAAGCAAACTTCATTTGCAATAAAATGATTTAAATAAGTAAGAATTAAACATTTACAAGTAAAATATGTTTCACAGGTCTTTATGCTCAGACTGTATTTTGTAAACACATTTGCCATTAAAAATACCTGTTAACATATGGTTTATTTTTTGTAAACCAGAATAAAATGAACATAAAAATTCACTCTTTGATGTTACTTTTGTAAGCCATTAGTATTTAAGTCTAGATATTGGCATTATAAACTACTTTTGGCTCTACACATAACAAGTTTGTATTTTTGCCCTAATGTTGACAGAATAATAGCTGCAGTTCTCAAAACTGCTGAAAATTTTGACAAAAATTTTTTTGGGTCCAGTTAAGGTCCTATATTCTCGATTCTCTTATTTTTATGTAAAAGTTTTAAAAAATCTGATTAAATATTTTAAATTTAGAACAAACAATTTTTTTGTCATTAGATTTATCATCAGTATAGTTTGGAAACATAAGAGTTCAATTTTACGGAGCCAAAAATGGGCCCCTACTTTACCTTGTATAAAGCTTAGCAAAATATTTCTACATTTGAAACATTTTCTCCAAGTTTCTCTGGCCCTACTTGTAATTGAAATAGTAAAACTATATTTATAAAAATTTAAAATGAGATTCATAATAAACAAGAACAAATTATGGAAATTTGAATTGTTTTAAAAATACCATTTGCTTGCAATAATTTAGCGACATTCTCCATTTTTTTATATAAAAAAAATATTTTTATACAGATTGTCATCTTGTCACTTTTACTCTTTACAAAGACAAAATGTCATCTTTTCCAGAGCCAACAGGAATTATTCAGCCTGTGAATATTAACATTAGTGCCAGAAGTGCCAATTTTAGCTGGAATAATCTGAGTTGTGCAGAAAGAGGGGGTATACTCTTGCACTACACTGTAACGGTGTACTTGATGAACGCAAACAATTCTATCGTTGCTTTCGAAGGAAATACAAGTTCCACCATGTACCAGGTTCAGAACCTATTGCCAGCTAAAAGTTACGGAGTGGTTGTGTTGTATTTCAACAGCAAGGGTTCAACTGAACTCAAAAATTTCACATATTTCAACACTACAGATGACTGTGAGTAATCTTTTCCAAATGTGCCAAATAATGATATTAATAAGAGACTCATTAAAATTATTGTATGTTTGAATTTTCAAAATATTTTTAAAATACCTTCTTTATATATTTCCTTCTCATTATGGATGGTTCACTGAGAAGGATAATTAACACTTGCAGCAAAGAAAACCCTACTTAGAGCTTAATTTTTATACTTAAAGCATGATTTCATTATGTTTTGATTACCATTTAAACCTGTTTTTAAATGGATTTTTTAAAAATATTTACAGAGGTCCGAAATACGATGTTTAAATCTAGAGGTTCCAAATAAATAAATAAAATATGGCAATTAGGAATTGGGATGAGATACTTAAGATTATTTATCAATCCATTGATTTCAAACAAGAGCTCTCTTGTATTTACTCTTTACTAATCATCCATGACATGTAGATAATTTAATGGGACAGTTGAATATGAAAAATAAATGTTATTACTATCGATGCAGTTTTACTACTACTACTATTAATACTACTACTACTACTGCTATTATTAATATTATTATTATTATTATTATTATTATTATTATTATTATTATTATTATTAATATTATTATTATTATTTCTATTATTATTACTGTTTCAGTTCCTGAAAAACCTACAATTGCTGGTATTTTTGCTGTTGGTAATGCTTTCACAGTGACAATTGACCCACCCACTATTACTAATGGAAACTTGCAGCAGTACATGATGTCCTATGACCTTGCTGAAGCAAACTTCGGCAAACCTACTATTATCATTCAAGATATAGTAAAGGGTGCAAACATAACAATCAGTGCTCTTGAGTACGATAGAGAATATTCTGTTAAGGTAGTTATTTTAGATATTTAAAACATATATTGAAACACATGACTGTATCTATATATTTTCCTTTTCACACACACACACACACACACACATGTACAGGCATACATCCATATGTATATAACCTATAACACACACCCACCCACACCCACACATACATACATGCATACATCCATAAGTATAACTTTTCCTGTTGCTATTCTCTTTTACACACACACACACACACACACACACACACACACACACACATGTACATGTATACATCCACATGTATAACGGACACATGCATGCACACACATGTATATGCATACATTCATATGTATTACAAACACACATGTACATGCATACATACATAACTTTTCCTGCTGCCATTGAAATCACATGTTAAATATTCATCAAAGAAAGAAACAAAACAAGCCATTCAAACATGTGTCATTGTAACAGCTGTCTGTCAATACATTGATCAGGGTGATACATAGTAATTTGTATGTCAGACTGAGTCATTACTTAGATATGCATCGCATTTATTTTTTTTAATCTATTAAAAAATGTAATAGGGGCCCCGAGTGGTCTAAAGTGCTGTCCGTTACGGACCACTGCCATCTCACCTCTATCTACGTGTGTTCGAGTCTAAGATTCAGCAAATGTAGTTATGTGAGAAAGCTTGCCAGTAGCTTCTCGTGGGTCGGTGGTTCTTTCCGGGGTTTGTCCGGTTTCTTCCTCCACCATTAATACTGGCCGCCATGTATAGCCTATATTGTGCTGAAAAATGGTGTTAAACCATAAAAAACAAAACAAAACAAACAAAGCATAAAAATGTAATGGTGGTCCGGCTTACATATGTCATGCAGAGAAAGAGAACAAGATCGTAACACCACATATAAGTTAAGAGAATTTGATGTATTATTTTTATGTACTGATATTGAATGCTACTTTGAAAATAACTTTTTTTCTTTGGTGGTCAGTGATAAAATAATAATGTGGTAATGATGAGAAATCAATAATCATGTAATTTATTTACATGCAACATTAATTACTTATTACATTACTTTAGGTAGTGACTGTTTAGACAACTGACTCTTGCAGTGTTTTTTATACTAGAATCAGAAATAGATGTGCACAAGCTAATAGCATCTTGGTGTCTGTTTTTAGACATAACTCTGATATTTCAAATTTTAAATTATTTTTCATTATGTATTTTCCAGGTAAGTGTATCTACAGTGGCTGGCTTTGGCAATTACAGTGAGGTTAGGAATATAAGAACCCAGCAGAGACTTCCAGAAGGTCCCCCTGTCTCCCTTAGCGCTAATAACACTGCCCGGAATGAAACCTGTCTAAATATTACCTGGGGAGAACCATCTCAACCTAATGGAGTCATCATTGACTATCAAGTAAGTGGATCTTGTATTGTTGAGTTGAAAATAAAATATCTGATTTGCATTTTCATTAGAATCCAGTTAATCCTATGGTCATCAAAATCCAAGCAAGCAACATGAGCTGCTTCCTTATAATTATAATTTGCAAAGTTATATAGTTTGGAGTAAAATAGTATTTGTTCAGTTATTTGATCTCTTAAATCTGACCAATTCTATGTAGATAAGAATAATATATCTGTGTAAGCTTCACATTCATCTTGCTCCATTCCACAAAGTCTTAATTTCATGGTCAAGATCAGTATTTGACCTTTTCTTATGACCTTCTGTTTTGGCTCTGTAACTTGGAGTTCCTGTCTTTAAGGCCAAGATTACAAGCATTTATATTTATGGTTGCTTGTATTTTTGCTTAATATCTTAAAAGCTGTTTAAGGTTCAGGGAAGAACCATTGCATACCTTTTACTCTATTTCATGTACATGCATTACAATCAAGATTTGATCTTCAAGGTCAGTGTCATGGATCAGTTTCTTCCCTTTCTGTCTGCACTTTCACTCTAATGATCTTTGACTTAGAGACTTGAATGTTGGTTAATTTCCATGTCAGCCTATTAACACCACAGTTATCAAAAGGGTCACATCCCAAGTTTTATTGTTGTATACACATATGGTTTTCTTACTACAGCACTGTCAAAAAGGTCAAATCCAACATTTTATATACACATATAGTGTTTTCACTACAGCTCTGACAAAAAGGTTCACATCCCAAGTTTTATCATTGTATACTCATAGGTGATCTCACCACATCTCTGTCAGAAGGATGACATTCCAAGTTGTATCATTTTATATGTGTTTGGTGATCTCACCACAGCTGTCAAAAGGTCATATCCGAAGTTGTATCACTGTATACACATGGATGATCTCACCATAACTCTGTCTAAAGGGTCACATCCCAAGTGTTTCATCGTATACACTTTGGTGATCTCACCACAGCTATGACAAAAGGGTCACATCCCAAGTTTTATCTTTGTATATAAATTTGTGATCTCACCACAGTCATCATAAAAGTCACATCCAAGTTGTATCATTGTATTCATATTGGCTCTTTTTCAAAGCTGATGAACAAAATATATATGTTTGAACGTAAATTAAGGGTTACTACTGACCCATGGGAAGCTACTGGCAAGCTTTCTCACATACCCACATTGGTTAAACCCAAGACTGGAGCCCATGTGGACAGTCCCATGAAATGGCAGTGATCAGTTGTTGTTTTAGGGTTTGACGCCATTTTTCAGCACATAATAGGCTATACATGGCGGCCAGTATCATTGGTGGAGGAAGAATGTGGGAAAACCCCCGGAAAGAACCACCAACCCATGAGAAGCTATTGGCAAGTTTTCTCACATAACTACATTAGCTGAATCTTAGACTCGAACCCACGCAGACAGAGGTGAGACGGCATTGATCCGTAACGGAAAGCGCTTTAGACCACTCGGCCACTCGGGTCTCCTGGCAGTGATCAGTAAAGGTGATTACATTCGACTACATGGCCATGCAGGGCCCTCAATATAGTGTATGCAATAGAGTAAATGTCTTGTGTACGACAAATTGGTTTTCCACAACTGATAAGCCTACGTGGATAGATTATGGCAAGTAGCAATTTGCTTAAACGATATCTGGGTATTATTTATTTTTATCATTTTCTCTCTCAGGGCTGTTATTGCGTTTTTGTTATTGTTGATTAAATTTGTGTAAAGAATGTCTGTTTTTTTATTATTGAATAAGAGATAGAAGTCACAGTCCAAGGATGATTGACTGTGTGGGGAAGTCTTAACCCATTGATGGGGTGAGTGGGTGGGGAATTAATGTTGAGAAATGTTAGGTGGGTTTCACAGGCACTTTTGATCTCATTTATGATGGGTTTTGACACGCAATTATGAGCATCACAATACAATTGTTGAATCAGCCCCAGCAACACTTAAACACTATATGAGTGAACTCCCCTTGAGTTACAAACATGTAATTTCATGTCTTGTTTCTCCAAGAGTTCATAGTGAATTATGCTATGACTCCCTAGTTCTCTTGGTGTTCTGAATGAAATCCAGCCTTGTGTGCTGATATGCTAATATTCTAGAATAGAGTGATGTGCTAGCAGTCTTGATGTATCATAATGATATAATCCACTGTCTTTAAAAGAATTCATTGCAATTCCAAAACAGCTACTTACTCAAAAGTTTATGAGCACCTTGTAATTCCATTAATACATATTGAAAGTAATGGAAAAAAAAAACTAAGACACATTTGCAGAACACAAAGAGGGAAAAATGTGCACTTGTAGATCATGTCCTTTAGTGACTAATAAGAAAATCTGGTTTTCCTAGGAAAAGCCCCATGATCTGAGCTTAAACGCCATCAAATTTGTCCACAATATTTCTTCTTACAGCTTCCAAGGTCCAAAGACCACAACAACATGTTTACTCAAATGCATACCTGTCAATCAGTTGAGATGTAAACCCATTTGCTAGACCAATACATGATTTAGGCAGAAACACTTTATATAAGGAATTTGATTTTTTTTATTGTTTAATTGTTGTTGCACTGTTCAAGGTGCTTTTTAAAGGAATATTTAAGTGTCTGTGATATATTTTTGATTCATGTCAAAATGCAGTAATATGTACTTTTTCCAAATGCCCCCTGCTAATAAACATGAAACCCAGAAATATTTCTCAATTCTAACCCATTGGCTTTATTAGTGAGACCTGTGGTTGAAGTAGTATATTAGAGACACAGCTATAGGCAAACAGAAGTTTGAACTTGTTTCCAGGATGATCATTTGTTGTGTCACATTCTGATGTGAGAGGACTTTCTCTATTCTCCACAAACTACTAAGTGATTCAAGGGGAAATTTGAAACAAAAATGTATTGAGAGACAGTGATGTGTGAATCTTAATAATCACAGCTTATGTCATCAGTAGTCACCAGTCAGTGATCTTGTAAAGGCAACTAAAAATGCTCTTGGATTTTATAAAAAAAAAAATTTGTATGATCTGTGAGATATACAACTTTTTCTTTTTGTATTTATTGACAGTACTCATATTAATTAATCATTATTATAACAGTAGACAAATGCATAATAATTATTATTGAAAAATTAGACAAATTCATATTAATTATAATGGTAACAGTAGATATATTCATATTAATTATAATGGTAACAGTAGACATATGCATTATTATTATTGTAACAGTAGACATATGATTATTAATTATTCTTATTGTAGCAATAAACATATGCATATTAATTATTGTAACAGTAGACATATGCATATTAATTATTGTAACAGTATAGACATATGCATATTAATTAGTATTATTGTTACAATACACATATGCATATTAATTATTGTAAAAGTAGACATATGCATATTAATTATTATTATTATTATTATTCTAACAATAGACATATGCATATTAATTATTATAACAGTAGACATATGCATATTAATTATAATGGTAACATTTGCTTCAGAATGTGATTCATGTTAAAAGCTTGCAATTTTGTTATCATATGAAGAGAATACATATTATGGCAAAAATATGAACTTGTGTTTTAATCCCTTTAAAGCACCTAACATTTATGCTGATACACTATTTACTGGTTTAGAAGGCAATCCGCTGTTCAAAGCTGTCAATCTACTAGTTTAGAAGGCAATCTACTACTGTTCATTGCTTGTAAATCTATGAGTTTAGAAAGCAATCCATTGTTCATAACTTGTAAATCTATGAGATTAGAAGGCAATCCACTGTTCATTGCTTGTAAATCTATGAGTTTAGAAGGCAATCCACTGTTCATTGTTTGTAAATCTATGAGTTCAGAAGGCAATCCACTGTTCAAAGCCTGAAAATCTACTGGTTTAGAAGGCAATCTGTTGTCCAAAGATTGTAAATCGACTGGTTGAGAAGGCAATCCGCTGTTCATTGCTTACAAATCTATGAGTTTAGCAGGCAATCTACTGTTCAAAGCCTGAAAATCTACTGGTTTAGAAGGCAATCTGTTGTCCAAAGATTGTAAATCCACTGGTTTAGAAGGCAATCTGCTGTTGATTGCTTGTAATTCTATGAGTTTAGAAGGCAATCCGCTGTCCAAAACTGTAAATCAACTGGTTGAGAAGGCAATCTGCTGTCCAAAACTGTAAATCAACTGGTTTAGAAGGCAATCCGCTGTCCAAAACTGTAAATCAACTGGTTTAGAAGGCAATCCGCTGTCCAAAACTGTAAATCAACTGGTTTAGAAGGCAATCCGCTGTCCAAAGCTTGTAAATCTACTGGTTTAGGAGGCAATCCGCTCTTCAAAGCTGTAAATTGACTGGTTTAGAAGGCAATCTGCTGTTTCAAAGCTGTAAATTGACTGCTTTAGAAGGCAATCCGCTGTTCAAAGCTGTAAATTGACTGGTTTAGCAGGCAATCCGCTGTTCAAAGCCTGAAGATCTACTGGTTTAGAAGGCATTCTGCTTTCCAAAGCTTGTAAATCTACTGGTTTAGAAGGCAATCCACTGTTCAAAGCTGTAAATCTACTGGTTCTCCATCCTGGTTCTGTCTTATGTATTCAGATCATGCATGGAAAAGTGGCATATTTAAGGAGTGTAAAGAAAATGTGTGATCCCTACATTGATCCGAGGTGTGAATTTGATTAATTAGTATTAGTTCCAAGACGGAAAGATGTTCATTCTTTAATGCAACTACCACCACCCCTTTTTCCTTTCGTTCTTGTGTTGTGAATATTTTTATATTGAATGATTTCACTGTAGCTAATGTAATTTTAATACTTGAATTATATAATGTATCTGTCATTTCTAATATTTTAGGACAAATATTTGCTTCTATATGGTGTAAAATATGGAAACATGTTCTCTTTTAGGTCAACTACACCGAAGTGGGTGACATAATCCAAAAAATTGTTGTCATTACAGTGAATTCTACATACTGTTACATTTGCAACCTAACGGCAGGACAGCTGTATTTGTTTACAGTACGTAGTAGAAATGCAGGTGGATATGGTCCAACAGCAGAATGTAGAGAATTTACAGTGCATGGGACTCCTCCTAAACCCCCTCCTCCTGTTTTTATAAATGCGACAGTGTCTACCATCGCTGTTGCTTTGGATCCAGTGATGCTGTCTCCTCGACTGTTGACTGCATATGCAGTCTTTGTAAAAGATTTGACAATTCAACGAAAGAAGAGACAAGGCCAGGTACCCAATACAACTTGTCCAGGGAATCCTTCAGTTTTTGGTGACATGGTTGCCAAATTGAAAAGGGAGGACATCCTTGAAAGATATGAGTTCCAAATTGGTGATAATAAAACATACGGTGGAATCAAAAACTATCCACTGACAAAGGACCATTTGTATAATATTTCATATGTTGTCATAAGTGACATAGACGGAATATGTAAATTTAATTTCAATAATATAAAGAGTCCAGTAAAGGCAAGCCCACCAACAGCACCAGTCCAAGTCACAGCTGAAAAGAGGGATGACACTAATACAGGACTTGTCACCGCTATAGTTGTCATCGTCCTGCTTGTGGTGATTGCAGTCGTTATTTTTTGCATTGTATGGTGGTACAGAAATAGGCACGAACAGCCATACTCACCTCAATTTGATGACAAGTATAGTTTCTCAATGTCTATTCGCCAGGATGACTATAATCCTCAAAAGTACTGGAACACGGTATATTCATTGAGAGAAAGTAGGTACATTGTCGCTGGAAGAGATTACCGTTATACAGAAGATGATCCATATATGAATGGGTCCACAGTTGTATACAGAACTACAGCACCATTAACATTCCAGGAAGAATTTCGCAACCTACCACGCAAGCCATTATTCTCCTGTAACACTGCAAAAATTCCCGCCAATCGAGAAAAGAATAGATTTCCTCACCTACATCCATATGACCATAGTCGTGTGAAGCTGGACACAGATATAAATGTGAAGACTGATTACATAAATGCCAACTTTATTCATGGCTATCAGCGGAAAAGTGCTTATATTGCTGCACAAAGCCCTTTTGATGAAGATACAGTGCTTGATTTTTGGAGGATGATTTACAAGTACCAGATCAGCGTTGTGGTCATGTTGGAGAACATTGTAGAAGATAATATTGTCAAATGTACCCAGTATTGGCCAGAGAAAGGTCAAGTCAGATATGGTGAATTCGAACTGGATCTCATAAAAACAGATACATTTGCCGACTTTTGCATCAGAACTATCAACCTCCGACTGAAAACTGAGAAGGAATGGCAACTGGTTAATATTTTTGAGTTTCTCTCATGGCCAGAGCATGGGGTCCCTGATAATGCTATCCCTTTACTTGAGATGCGTCGTAAAGTTCGAGAATGTCAAAGACAAGGGGATGATCGGACTCCAGTAGTCGTCCATTGTGGGACAGGGGTTAGTAGAACAGGTACATTTATTGCAATAGATGCCTTGTTGGAGCAATATGAAAGAGAAGGTAGGATAAGCGTGCATTCGTTTGTCAAGAAGATCAGAAAAGATCGCATTGCAATGGTTAGAACTGTTAAGCAGTACGTTTTTATTTATGAAGCAATATTTGAAGCATTTATTGTGGGGAATACAACCATGGGTTTTGACATGAAGGAAAAGTACCGCCAGCTTACTAAGAAAAACCCCAAGACAGGACATTCTTACCTGAAAGATCAGTTTAAATGTCTCCAACAATTCACAAGAAAGATTTATCCTAATCAATGTGAAGCTGCTTATCTCCCTGCAAATGCAGACAAGAATAGATTTCCAGACGTTGTGCCTCCTGATGCATACCGTCCTGTTTTAAGGACACCTGGTGGATTGGGGCGAACAGATTACATCAATGCATTATTCCTGGATGGCTATCGTCACCCAAATCACTTTATTATTACACAAACTCCCCTTCATACGACTGTGATAGACTTCTGGAAACTTGTATATGATTATGATATAAAAACCATTGTGATGATGGAAAATTACAAAAACGAAGATGATACCTGTGCCGAATATTGGCCATCTGAGGACATGAAACAATATGAGCCATTTTTCGTTCAATGTGTGCAAGTCTTCCAGGAAGAAAATGTCACAATTAGGGACTTGAATCTTATAAACATGCAGACCCCAAAACAGAAAAGATTGATTCGGCAATTCCAGTTCAATGCTTGGTCAGACCCTGAATTTACTCCCAAATCAAAGTCAATGTTACTGGATTTGATATACCTTGTAAAACAATGGCAGTTACAAGCTAATAAAAGCCAAATGCCAATTCTAATCCATTGCAAAGATGGTGCTACTCATAGTGGCTTGTTCTGTGCTGTGTATATACTCTGTGAGAAATTCGAGGAGGAGGGAGATGTTGATGTCTTTCACACTGTCAAGCACCTCAAGAGGAGGAGGTCACAGATTATTGACATCCTTGTAAGTTTGCTTCTTTAAAGTCTGTCTGCTTCTTTCTTTATTGTTTTCTTTTCCCCCAATGTCCAAATTCCTGACGAATGGTTACATTCTTGTGCAGGAGTCATCTCTTTATGAGACTGCCTTGCAGATATTAACATTAACAGTTACTGCATTTGGATTAAATATGTCCTATCAAATTTAGAATTTCAGAAACTGTTTAAATATGCCACATATTTAATGTTTCATTTGTTCTGGTTCGGATGTTTCTAGTTGAAACAGACTTTAAATCTTGCACTTTACAAACAAAGGCGGGATGTTCATAGGTGAAACTAATTGAAATATGGGACCGTCAGTTAAGAGTCACAATGGATAAGAGTTAAATAATTGACAGAACAGCATCATTGGCACTTGAAATTATTTCTTAGATTCTAGCATCAGTGTCTTTTTGTACAGCTCATAGAGTTACGGTTTAATTTATGATTTATGATCTTATGTAATGTATTGTTGCCCATATTAAAAAACATTTTAAAATTTCTGTATGATTATTTTAGATATGAAATAACATTAAGCATCCATTTGTATCTTATCTTAAGCCGATATGTGAAGGTTATTTCATTTTTAAGCCATTATGTGATGGTTATTTTATTTTTAAGCCATTATGGCAAGGTTATTTCATTTTTAAGCCATTACATGACGGTTATTTTATCTTTAAGCCATTATGAGAAGTTTTTGTTTTTGTTTTTAAACCATTATGTGAAGGTTATTTTATCTTTAAGCCATTATGTGAAGGTTATTTCATTTTTAAGCCAGTACGTGAAGGTTATATTATCTTTAAGCCATTATGTGAAGGTTATTTTATTTTTAAGCCATTATGTGAAGGTTATTTTATCTTTAAGCCATTATGTGAAGGTTATTTTATCTTTAAGCCATTACGTGAAGGTTATTTTATCGTTAAGCCATTATGTGAAGGTTATTTCCTTTTAAAGCCATTATATGAAGGTTATTTCCTTTTTAAGCCATTATATGAAAGTTATCTTATCTAAAAGCCATTATGTGAAGCTTCTTTTATTTTTAAGTCTCTATGTGAAGGCAAACTGATGTTGAAGCCATTATTTGAGTGTTATCTTATCTTTAAGCCATTATTTAAAGGGTATCTTGTATTTAAGTCATTATGTGAAGGTTATTTTATTTTGAAACCATTTTTTAAAGATTATCTTGTCTTTAAGCCATTACTTGAAGGCATTCTTTTCTTTAAGTCATTTTTTGAAGGGTATCTTATCTTTAAGCCATTATTTAAATGTTATCTTATCTTTAAGCCATTATTTGAAAGTTATCTTTAAGCCATTATTTGAAGGTTATCTTTAAGCCATTATTTCAAGGTTATCTTTAAGCCATTATTTGAAGATTACCTTTAAGCCATTATTTGAAGGTTATATAATACATTGTTTGTCATCTCTTTAGGATCAATACAGATTTTGCTACAAGATTCTTTGGGACTACATTAACATGCGGATGCCTGGTGGTACTCTGACGGACAAAATGAGTTGTTCCCAGTCAGATCATGTTTACTATGGCAGTCAGAGTCTTAGTTCATATGCCTCACAAAAGGAACTTGTATATGAATAAATGAAACTCAGGATACTATGGATTTGTGATGACAGACCAATGTGACAGCAGAAAGCTGATTGGTTGAAAGTGTTCTGTCATAACAGTTTACCTACATGTATTTGGGATTGTTTGAGAAAAGTATCTTAAACATATTGTCAAGAACATTCATGAAAAATAACCACTTCTTGATGGAAGGAAAAATGTTTTCCATATATCATATACCTTTTAGTGAAAATTATTAAGTTTCAGAATATTCTTAATTTGTATACTTATGTTGGATAGAAACAATTATTAAATGTGATTGTACCTATTTTTATCTACTAATGATGAATGCAAAACCCTCTATATTCATCCAAGTTTTGCCCATAATATTTTTATCTGGAGAATGTATATAAATTGGTGAAAATCCCAAAACTGTGATACTATCACTCCACATGAATAGAATTTTACATGTATTATCTTAGGTTGTTTTTTTTTGCCAGACAAATTGCCAGGTATTTACAACTACTTATAGTATTTTCTCATGATCTCATTTGTTTGTACCCACTTCTCACCAATCTTGAAAGCAACAGTCCTCAAGGCTATAAAAAATCCACAAGACTTTGTCATTTCATTCATTGATTTATCAGTCCTAACCTAATTGTTGCCAGGGAGCCCCAAACATTGTCAGCTTGATGGCATTTCGAATCAAACAGAATTTTCTTTAATGTCATGGTAGACATATTTGCATAGGGTAAGTTTTCAGTCATGTGATGTATTTCTCTGTCTTTGATAATTTCAATAATTCCACAATTTTGGACTTTGACCACATGTATAAGAGTTTCAACTTTTTATTTGTTAAATTTGTTTTAGAAATATTAAAACTCAACACTGCAAATATTTGATGCAAATGATATTTTTTTTATTGAAATGGACTTTTCTAGAAACCAGAGGACATTGAATTGTCCGTCTGCTTGTTTATATAAGGAGCTTCCATTTGCTTAGAAATAACAAATCAAGGAAAGAAATCACAAACGTTTTGTGCATTTTTTTATATCCTTGATACTTTTTGTTTTTTAAATCAGTAGGAGTTACAAGCAAACAGGAGGGTGTGTGAAAACTAAAGGCTATATCTGCAAAACAGAATTATGCCTCTGATATATGTCAGTAGAGTTTTACAGACAAATCATGGATTTCATTGGCCAGAAATTTCTCCACAAATAAATAAACCCAATCTATTTGAATCACCTTGGCTTTTTATATCATTAGACTAACTGTACGACTGACTGAGACATTATGAATTTAAACAATACTTTGATCATTTATATAATTTTGGTCAATCCTTGTTTTGTAAATGGACAAAATAATAGGAATAGCAGCTTTTAAAATACTATATAATCTTACGTATGGTTCCAACTATGAACTGCACAGACCCAGATCTACCTTTGCATAATGTGCCACCAGATCTGTGTCTGGTTTGTACCGTTTGTCAGGTGTAATCAATAGAACTCACAATATAGACCATAATCTACCTATGCATTATTCTATGGAACATCAGGATCTATGTTTTCAGATTGACAAAGGTGAGTAGATACAGCACATTCAAGGTATGATTCACATGATTGACCATGAAGTTGCAAATGATATATATGATAATATGATGAATGTTTCCATTAGATCTTTCAATAAGTCATACAATTTTATATATTGTGTCTTTTGTTTGCCTAAAGATGAAGTTTTGTTTTTTTATAGCTATGTCGGTGTAAAGGAAAATTTAAGTTCTCGTTCCACACTTTTCAAGTATAATGGTAAAGAGCGTAGACCCAGATCTCCTATTGCATATTGTGCTTGAACATCAGGATCTATGTTGTGTGTTTTTTCCTACTGTTTTATTCTAAACACAGATCTTCCAGTGCTTTAATCTTTAAGCAATAGCAGATCTGGTTTGGTTCAGTTTGCAGTTGAACTTGTTTAAGCACTTATATTTACAAACAGATGTTTGGTGACATCTGAAAAGAGCTTCCAGTACTCTAATATATGTTTAGATTTATATTTTGAATTCTTCTGGCAAGAGGTTAAAGTATCCCCAATATGTATTCATATTAGTTCAAAGAGATCTAGTTAAACCTGAATTTGTTTTCCAATATTCTTGTATATGCTTGTTAATAGATGGAGATCTAGTTAAACCTGAAATTGTTTTCCAGTATTCTTGTATATTTTTTATTAATACATGGAGCTCGATTTAAACCTGAAAAGAATTTCACATATTCTTGTATATTTTTGTAAATACATGGAGATCTGTTTATGCTTAAAAAGATTTGTTTCTTTCACATATTTAGGAGGTGAATAATAATAATAATAATAATAATAATAATAATAATAATAATAATAATAATAATAAAGACTTTATTTAGAGAAAAAGTAACTCAATTAGTTACAGAACTAATCTACCTTGAGGTCTTCTATCTGTTATGTACAATATATACAATACATACAACATTATGTGAAGAGACTGGTGCCATTGACCTGTTTATAGTTATAAGCTGTTCTGTGAATGAATTCAAGGTCATTGACTTGTTTATATGTATAAGTTGTTCTGTGAGTGAATTCAAGACCATTGATTTACTTACATTATAGCTGTTCTGTGAATGAATTCAGTACCAATGACTCAACCTTTATCATGCAGCACTCCCAAATATTGTACAAGAAAATGATTTGTGTTTGTTGGTTTTAAAAGGGCTTCCTATTCACAAAAATTAAACTAAATTATTTGAATAATATATGTCATCGACTTGTTTATAATATATGACTGTGACTGTGAATGAATTCAGTGCCATTGACTTGCTTATAACTAGAAGCTGTTTTGTGAATGAATTCAAGACTATTGTTTATAATTATAAGCTGTTCTGTGAAAGAATTCGGTATCATTGATTTGTTTATAATTATAAGCTGTTCTGTGAATGAATTCAATTCTATTGACCTTTTTATATGTATAAGCTGTTCTGTGAATGAAGCCAATACTATTGACTTGTTTATAATTATAAGCTGTTCTCGAATGAATTCAGGGCTATTGACTTTTTATATCTATAAGCTGCTCTTTGAATGAATTCAGTACCATTGACATTTTTATAAGTATAAGCTGTTCTGTGAATGAAATGAAGGCTAGTGACTTTTTTATATGTATAAGCTGTTCTGTGAATGAATTCAAGACCATTGACTTACTTACATTATAGACTGTTCTTTAATTGGATTCAAAGCTTTTGACTTGTTTATAATATAGGTTGTTTTGTGAATGGATTCAAGGTCTTAACATGGTTAGCTCACAAAGATAATTATCTGAATCTTTAACCTTTTTCAAAATAAGGTTGTGGCTGAATATACATTGATGTTTATATGATGTATATTGAAGCATAGAAAATAGTGTACTGAAATTTTTCAATTTGCATATATGTGATAGTGTTTAGTTTCTTTTGAGGTATGTAGTTTGTTCTGTCCTGGGTCCATGAGATTATTTCATTGGAAGATATTACAAAGTTTTGTTTTCACAAATGTAATTCAGTGCAGATCCTCTGTTTGTGATTTACACTGAATATGGTAAAGTTTTTATTTTATGCCAAACTAACTTGATTCTTGTTTAGTTCTTACTAATTTTCATATCATTTTGTAGTCTATATTATTGCCTGCACTAAATTAAACAAATGTTAGGTTTTTCTGGCAGTCAAATATGGACATTTATAGAAAGCTCCCAAATGGCTACATGACCATTGTGGATAAGTGAACACCAGACAGATATGTTGTCAATGCCTTAAGGAGATTTGTTTACTGCAGTAGGTGGTTGTAGATTTGATGTACATGAATACATCCTAATTAGTTATTGTCTTAATTTTGAAAGACACTCTTGCCTTCTTAAAGTAATGAAGATTTGAGAAATGCCAAAAAGTACAATCACTTAATTTGCCAATAATGATTTATTTCCCTCCCTTCTTGCTGTTGTTTTGGGTTTAACACCATGTTATGTGTATGATGGTCTACACATGTTTACCAATCAAAGTAATTTAAAAGAACTTCAAAAACAAGTTAAGGGAGAAATAAATTGACTTTTATTTAAAAGTAAACAGGAGTGAGAAGAAAAATTGCTTTAAAAATGTATTTTTAAAAAAAATCGACATCTACCAATAGGTTTGGATGGATTGTCAATATTGATAATAGAATTTGTATTTAATAAAAATGAAGACAGAAAAATGTTTTGAATGGATAATAAATTTTGAAAGTTAATGATTATGGTAGATACGTTGAAACATATGATTCAAATCCAGATAACAAGCCAATACTATGATTTAATTTGAACTGTTTTACAAATATTAATAAAACAAAAATTAGTAATATATGAATTGAACATATTTGGGAATTATACAGATTATAAAGTGGTTGTGTCAAAACCTAGATAAAATTAATTTCCAAATGGATATTAAATGGAAAAGATTATCAACTGATAGAACATGGACACACCAGTCAAATTTGATTGCCTTTAAAACATACATGCTCTTTTTTGTGTTTTTATTACTTTTTTCTAATAATGTACAGACTTTATCTTACAATTTTTAAAAATTGGCTTCAGGGAGGAATTAGAGGTACATGTATTTTTAGTTGTACTGTTGAGTGGTATTTGTAAAGATGAAAGTCCTGTTCAGATTAAAAAAAGATAGCTGGTATGTATTTTTAAGCACAAATTGTTTGCTTTTAATATTTTTAACAGATATTTGAATTAGAGACAATTGCACCAAATTGCAAGTTTGCATTTTATTTGCTTACTTGATTAAAGAATTTTTTAAAATCCTTTTTCGTTTTGTTCTTTACATTGGTGCATGTAGTTTAATGTAGCTTTAGTGACATTCTATTTTTCACATCTGTTTATGATTTCCACTTGTTAGGCCTATACCTGCTAGGAAATTGGCCTTCTTGTCAGTTTTGAAAGGAGAGGTTGCAATAATATATCCAATTTAAAGTAAGAGATTGACTAGATAGCTTAATTCAGAAACAATTTAAAAAGAAAGTTGTGCTGAAAAAACCTCTTTCATCAAATAACCAATGACAACAGTCCTTGACATGTAACATGGTGACCTTTGTTGGTTAAAATGAAGCGAGTCTTGCCGAGCTTCCTTTTAATTAAATTTTTAAGGTTTGGTATATCATTGATACAATGTATATACTATACATATATTTTATTTATATCACAGACAAATACATATATTTGCCATTTAAGCAGAGTTAGATTGATGACAGGCAACTTTGTATTGACTGGGTGAATGAAATGACATTCCTGCCATGTATGTCTGCTACAAAATGTAGCTCTGTCTTTTTGTACCTTTTCACAATTACGTTTTCATATTGATAAGTTGATTATTTTCATTTTGAGTTTCTATTTTTTTTCACGTTGATTAAATCAATATAAGTTACACTTACAATATTCATGAAAGATGGTTGGAATGAAGAAAGTAGAGCACTGAGATTCTTGAACACTCATAAATGTATTTATGTACAGGTGCAAGAAAATTAGCAGGGAATAAAATCTATGCAAAACTTCGAAACCAACAACAGGTTATTAAACTATTTTAATATAGTTGAAGAATCTAAGTCACTATTCTGCGGGCAACATTATTACTCTCTCTCTCTCTCTCTCTCTCTCTCTCTCTCTCTCTCTCTCTCTCTCTCTCTCACACACACACACATTTACGATCATTCTCCATTCTAAGCTAGAGACATTGCGATATTGTGTACAAGCAAAAATTCGATATTTTCTCATCTTGCATGGATTTTCACCCTTATTCTGAACAATTGGTAAACACAGAGAGAGAGAGAGACAGAGACAGAGAGAGAGAGAGAGAGAGAGAGAGAGAGAGAGAGAGAGAGAGAGGGGTGGGTGGTGGGTGGGGGGTGTCTTTGTATATTTTCATATTTAATTAATAATAATCAGGTCATTAGAAACATTGAACTTCACTTAAAACCAAAATACACATGTATTTACATGTTCTATCTGTATATATCGGTTTCCACACACAAATTATTATTTGTTTTTGTTTGAATAATAATATAAAGCAAAATAAAATATGATGTATGCGATATTGATACGAATTATTTACTTTTTCCTAGTTGGAGAATGCAATTCTAGTCTATTTTCAGAATATTTTTTCCTCTCAATTTGGTGGTGATAGAAGAGTCATATTGATGCATTTTTGGTAGGGATTTAAAGGTCATTGTGTTTTTCTTGAGAATATGAGCTCAGAGATTGGTTGTCTGTGTGTATTTTGGCGACAATTCACATGGACTAATAAGGCCTTGGTGATGATCCGGAAGTAAAATGTGGTCTGTGTACATGCTGTTCTGTTTACAGTGCAGCCGCTCAAAAAAATGCCGATCAACCCCTGACAAAAACTTCACCGTTAAGTCATCTTTGGATGTATTTTAGATTAATATCTGATTTGTATTGATTGTCACAAAGTTGAAAGGTCAGTATTGAGAAATATATGTAGAGAACATAGTAAAATTAATTGTGGTGCGTGTCAAATGGTCGTCCTTTATTGGACAGGTTGATCGTTTGGAGGTGGTATGATAACGACTGATCGTGCCGGAACATAGGTAATCTACGGAACGGACGGTGTAAGCACAGGTGCTCAACGCGAGCTTGATGTCAAAAAAAAAAAAAAGAACAATCTAAAGGAACAAAATCATACAGAGTGACAAAAATACCTTAGATTACCTCCATGTCCCAATCTGACATAGGACGCTCTCTATCATACTATTTAAAAAAAGAAGGTTCGTAACTTCCAAATACTTGGTTCCACCTATGACCCTCGATTTCATTCTGCTATTTCCGTATTTAAAAGCACACGAACATTCTATATGGCTTGTTTTACCCCTGATATATTTTTAGTTTTCATCAAGCTATCATTCACTTTTATACATTTTACCAAACTGAAGTTACGGCTTCCGAAACGTGCGATTTTCGCGAATATTTTTCTCTCGCCGAAATAAGATTGGCTCAAAAGGTTATTCTTAAATAACATCCACGCATCAGATATTTCGGCGTTGACGTGTTTGCTAAACCTTCTCTTCTTATGTAGTATGACAGAGAGGGTCATATGTCAGAATGGGTCATTGGGGTAATCTAAGGTATTTTTGTCACTCTGTAGGATTTTGTTTCTTTAAATATTCTTTTTCTGACAGCAAGCTCGCGTTGAGCACCTGTGGGTGTAAGTCGGCTTAATGTATCATATGAACATACATCACAATTGATATTGTAACACCCCGTGTGTTATTTCGAAAAGACCAAGAGTTCAGGAATCAAAATATAATAAAGGTGAGATATAACATGCTTTTCAATATCGCAAATCGACTTTATATAAACACAGTGTCCGTCACAACACTATCAACTTATGAGAATATATAGCAGATTTGGTTTTTTAAATGTCAAAAGACGTTATAAAATACAATAGTTAGGTTAAATTAATGATATTCTTTAATTCATGTGTATATTAATAGTCTAATTTATTAGTTTGGCTGTATTACGTTCTGACATAGTAGCGTGATGTCAAATAAAATAATGATTTTAGTACTAGTGTACTTGAGCAATGTGGTGGGAGATAGCAGCGGCTTTATAGAATATTACACTATATAATTATAAGGCATTTACGTTCGATAGCAATCATGTAATAAATCTACTTAATATTTCTTATAAGAATTTGATTCAGGTTTTGGATTTTAAAGTACCAAAGTTAATATCGGTTATGAAAATTACGTAAATGATAATTTTAGAATACAAGGCCGATATTTTTCTCTACTTAGATGTTCATACTTTGCCGCTCTGACAGCTATCTGACTGACTAGTTGGTGTTTTAAAGTTGCCACCGTTCACTAGGAACATTTTGGCAACTTTTATATCCAGCATATCGCTGGACATTTATTTACCCTTTTTATGTGCACAGTAGTACACTTATCAATTTGGGCCTAATACCGAATTACTAAAAAGTAACTATCGGTATAAATGGAAGCCCTGGGGTAGGTAGGCAAGACCCATCCACACCTACCCCTATCAACTTCATCGGCAGGTCAGCAGGAAGAGGCAAAGGCGGAAAGGATCCCGGAAATTAATTCATCGTCGTCCCACACGCAGAGGCAGCGCCGCACATACACCCGGACCCCAACAAAGAAACACGAGGCGCCACACCCTAGGTTAATAATTGCAACCCCATAGGACATGTGCCAAAGTGGAAGTGATATACTATGTTGTGATGTGAATTGTTTTAATGTTATTTATTGTATTTCATTATTATTGCAACACTGTGTTGCGGGGGCCTGATAGTCCTGGATTAAGACTACCTTATATTTTCTAGTAAGGTCATATATGTAAGTGAGTGTATGTGTTGTCCATGAAGTTGCAGTCCCTTTGATTTATTTAAAATTTAATCCAGTTATACTAGTGGATGCCCTACACCAATCATGTGTAAGCCACCTGTGCAATTGTGTCAAGATATATAAGTTATGGAATTTCCTAACACTTATCACTATGCCCCTAAGTAAGTACAAAGTGTACTGTACAAGTCACCACCATCCTGGCCGGCAAAAATCCCTTCTCGAAGAGGGAAATTCACCCTAAGAAAAAACAAAATACCTACACTAGGGTGTCAGAGTGACTATGTAAGTTTGTTCAGGTTAGGTTGTTTTAAGTTATGAATTTGGTTGCGTGTGATCCGAAATGGTCATATTTGAGATTTGATGTTTGGTTAGTCAAATGGAATTCTCTTCCCAATCGATATTGCGAGAATTCAATATCTAAGAACATGTAACAGAGAAACCGACAGGGTCATACAGACAAACAGACATAGAGATTTAGAAAAAGAGGGGGGGGGGGGAATGGGTCAACACCAGCTTCCCAGAGGGACTGATTGGATTAGGCACAGAGATGTACCAGGCTGTACACATATGCGTACACCAATCCAGGCGATTCCTATATAGAAAAGAGCCTGTGTCCCCACCGTTCCACTAATCTTCCCCTATTCCCAAGAGGTACAAAGGGTGGGAAATAGATACAGTACAGCACAATCACAACAATGAACATTAAATAGCCCTAAGAAGGGCTGTTACATTAAATAGCCCTAAGAAGGGCTGTTCTGTAGTCTGGTCCTCCACGTTTCCCTCGATGTCAGTGATAGCATTATGGGCTCCATTTATTATCCTTTGAATATTGTATATGCAATTCTCACTTTCATTGAAGTCCAGTTCAAGGTTGTTATCGAATAATTTTGAATATTAAGTGCCATTAGCTTTTATTCTGACAGGAAAGCTTGGAAAAAGAGGGTGGTATTAATATGGAGGTTTTCCCAGACTACACTTATTTACCATATGATGCTCCTAGTCGATTAATTTAGTTTGAAGTTTCAGTATATGCTATATAGCGGTAATCTCTGTCAGAACCATGATCATGAGTGAGTGTAAACTCGCAGTTGCGTAGACATTCAGTATGAACGCAATATCTACACCCACCCATAGCACAGCTCCAACAGAGTCACAGGCTAGTCTGAAACTTAATTATTAATGAACTAGTTATTACTAAAATTATTTAAATATTTATAATGTTATTAATAATTGAATTATTATGAAGGTAAAAAGGTGTGAAACTCTGTGGATTGATAATTATGGGTTAACATTGGCTCGCAAGTGCGTATGATCATGTAGACCATATACCAAAGCCCCCCCCCCCCTTCTTACCAACCCATCAGAGTCTCAGTCCGATCCAGTAACCTAAGTTATGTTTTACTTTATTATCCATATGCGCTCCTAACCGATTAATTTAGTTTGAAGTTTCAGTATATGCTATATAGCGGTAATCTCTGTCCGAACCATGATCATGAGTGAGTGTAAACTCGCAGTTGCGTAGACGTTCAGTATGAACGCAATATCTACACCCACCCATATCACAACTCCAACAGAGTCACAAGCTAGTCTGGAACTTAATTATTAATGAACTAATTATTATTACTAAAATTATTTTAATATTTATAATGTTAATAATAATTGAATTATTATGAGGGTAAAAAGGTGTGAAACTCTGTGGATTGATAATTATGGGTCAACATTGGCTCGCAAAGTGCGTTTGATCATGTAGACCAAATACCAAGGCCTCCCCCCCCCCATCTCACCAACCCCTCAGAGTCTCAGTCCGATCCAGTAATCTATCTTATGTTTTACTTTATTATCTATTTTGGGGAATTTATTTGATATATAGTATCCTATGATAATATTATATTTTGTCAATTAAGTTTGAATTAATAAGAAAATCAATTATGTTTTTTACAGTTAATTGTATATTAGATTGTGTTGGATTAAGTATATTTGGATATATATTTGTTGATTTCCCTAATTTTTGTTTATTTTTAAGTGTGTTTCTATGTATAATATTGTTTGTGCATTTGTTGAATATATGATCTAAATCTTCTGGTTGCTTGCATTTAAAGCAGTTTATGTTAGGGGGAAATGGTCCTATATATTTACCAAAGCTGTTAGCCAGCTTTGTTTTTCCTATCATTATCCTATTCATTTTAATTTGTTCCCTCCTTGTATTGCCTAATATTATTACTGTTCTTTTAACAGTTTTTATGATATTATGTAATACTCTCCCTTTATTGGATAAGCTCCAGGTATTTTGCCAGATGTTATTTATCATGTCATGTATTAATCTATATATTTCAGTATGGCTATACTGTAATGGGTCATAATGCAGTTCATTTAGTTTGTTATTAGCTAATTGATCAGCTACTTCATTTCCCTTTACATCTATGTATGAAGGTACCCATAGAAAGTCTACTATAATATTTTGTGTTTTGAGTTTAGTTATTTGATATTGTAATTGATAAAGGAAGTTTTTCCTACTATTAGAGTTATTATTATTAATAGTTTTAAGGACGCTAAGCGAGTCACTGACAATTAGAGTTTTTGATGGTTTATTTTGTTGTATCCATATCAGGGCTTGTAGTATAGCCCAAAATTCAACACTATATATGGAACAATAGTCTGGTAAGCGTTTTCCCTCTTTTATTTGAAGATTAGGTATGACCCATGCTGCTGCTGTTCGTGCAGGATCGATTTTTTTAGAACCATCCGTATAAATTTTTAAATGGTTTTTGTATTTATTATTTATTTTTTCGTTTACAAGCATTTTCAAATAATGTGGGTCCTGTATTTATTACCTTGATTTAGTAAGGAGAGATTCATACCTATGATTCCGTATAACTGAAAGAAACGGACAAGTAAATTTCAATGCGAATCGAGTGTAGGTACAGTGTACTGATGATCCAATGAGTCGTAATACGGTTAGAAATAGTCCCCATCAACTGCATTCTACATGTATTTTGCACACTAAGTAACACAACAATTTCTACATAACCAAGAACTTTCAATAATGAGCAGTAACATTAGTTCTAAGTTATTGTCCAACAAAAGTCTGACAAGAAAAATGTGATTCTTCGGCTGGGCACATTGATTCCATCAATATCCTGCATCTCTGTTGTTCTAGTAATAAAACTCCACCGGATGGCTGAATTCAATAATTTATGGGCTAACATCATTTTTCTCGCTTTGATATTCCAAAATCATGTAAGGTAAGATAATTCATTTCCTAAACTATTCATGTCAAATTCCAGCACGACACACCTATGGTTCGACATTAAATGAATATGGCACAATAACTGCGAACATGCGAACATCGTTCTACTTAATATTTGTGTCCCAGTTTGTAGAACTGTTGATATCTTTAGATGACTTCCTTGACGAATTCGTTAATAGTCATGATAACAGCGTGACACTTCGGACCAGGCTAAGGTTTACACTCACATTTAGTATAAGACGCAGGATACACACTTATAAAAGATGCAGACGGTGATCTAAACGATGGTGGGTGGGTGGCGTACATTCAGGAACGGAAGAAGTAAATCACACACGATAAACATTTTCAAGGACAGATAAAAATGACATGATCAAATAAGTCAAAGTCTCATAGTTCATTATCATCTCACATAAAATAAACATCTTTTATGCGAATTTCTAATGTCATTCTTTACATATAAAAGTGTCAGTCCTCACTTCTATGGCTAGGTTTTAGTAAAACTAATTACAATAATGTGCACTACACACTGAATAATTCTAGGTTTGCATAGGCTCTAGCTAGATGCGTGTATTGTTCTATGGAGCCACACCAACGTGTCTACATGACTGCCAAATAATCGAAAGGTTTATCCAGCGTGAAAATATTGCTACGATTGCTCTTCATCCAAAGTCAGCCCTGTAACACGTTCAAATGTTATTGATCCTACGTTTGCGGGTAATACTCCGAATATATGTACATCGCCTATCCAGAAACAACGGGTCTTTTTTGACTTGTGAAACAACTCTTGAACAATGTTGTCAAAATGAAAATAAAGCCGTTGCAATATGTATTAGGAACGGAAGTCATGATGCTAATTTCGCAGTCACCTACTTTCCATATTCCTGTCTTTCTCTGTATTGGACTTGTGCCTCTGTCCCTAACGTAGCATCAAAGATTTATCTTGTCTACCTTATATGTTTTGGGCATGTCCAAAGGAAGCTTGAGGATGTTCACCAAAAGACATCGTCATCCACTTTAATGACACATTTTGATTGAAGACAGAAATCTGTATTCCATCTATATCGCAAACACTTGTATGGGTCACGTTGTAATAAATATCGAAAAATTACTTTTACAATGCCCTCGTGAAGATAAAAATAATCTTTATCTTGTCATTAATAGTATAAAATAAAAAGAATACATGTTTCAAATGCTTCGAAATAGAATTAAATTGTTTATAAATAAATAAAATTTGATGTCTTAAAAATAATTGAATTGCAGCTCGAAAAGAAAATATTTAAAATGCAGTACGTAAATTCTGTTACCTGTAGAATAAAGAAGGCGAACGCTGTGGAGTGTTGAAACAAACTATTGTCAAAGACTATTGTGGTTTTAGTTATCGTGCAGCTAGGAATGCGAGTTCGCTCCTATACGGGATATACTGGACGCACACCTGCACTTAGAATTTAAGACACATTAAAAGACCAGTTTCGAACGATTTACTAGAACACCCGAACTTTTACAATAATAATTTCTTTTTTGTTACTGCTGGCTTGGTATCTCTATACTTCAAAGTTTATTACATTATTTCGTTTAGCCAGCATCCTAAAGAAATGTTGCTGTTGTTGTGGGGTTTAACGCCATTTATCAACTCACGATAGGCTATGCATGGCGGCCAGTATTATTGGTGGAGGAAGAACCCGGGAAAACCCCAGAAAGAACCACCGACCCACGAGAAGCTATTGGCAAGCTTTCTCACATAACTACATTAGCCTAATCTTAGACTCGAACCCACGCAGACAGAGGTGAGATGGCAGTGATCCGAACGGAGAGCGCTTTAGACCACTCGGGGCCCAGTCTAGAAAAATGTACTGATCCTGCAGGTACTGAGCCAACATCCTAATTTATTGAATCAGCAGGATATGACACCTTATCAGGTAACTGAATTCGCTAACTTATAACATAGGACAGATGTTTGCACAATTTTTGTACTATGGTGACGTATTGCTGCATTTAAGCATGACTTACAGTCTTTATTAATGATAGAGATTTAAGTCACAATAATAAAATGTCATTTTCTAATGTTATCTTCACATGTATAGTAAGTATATAGATTTGTGTAAATCATTTACCTGTGATGTTGTAACTTACTGATTAAGCAGCAGAGAGGGTGAATCCTACAACGTTTTCAGACAAAATTTTGATTGAAATCCTAAAACGAGCCTTCCTACGATCTCATTTTAACCAAAAAAATGTCTCAGGGGCAAACCCTACAACGTTTTCAGACAAAAAATTGATTGAAATCTTAATGAGCTTTCCCTACGAAATCTCATTTTAACCAAAAAAAATGTCTCAGGGGAAAACCCTACAACGTTTTCAGACAAAAAATTGATTGAAATCTTAATGAGCTTTCCCTACGAAATCTCATTTTAACCAAAAAAAATGTCTCAGGGGCGAACCCTACAACGTTTTCAGACACAAAATTGATTGAAATCTTAATGAGCTTTCCCTACGAAATCTCATTTTAACTAAAAAAATGAAAACGGAGATTTTTACGATTTTTTAATTAATTTTGGTCGCAACTTGTTGTCATCCACCCTCTCTGCTGCTAAAGTTTTCAGTTCTGGGTTAACAAAAAATAATAAATGATTTTAACCGAATATTTGATCAAGTCCGATACGATATCGTGTCCGAGGATCATGTAAATTTATTGTTGCGAATCCGTGTGGTTTTGACTGAGCATGACTAAAGAAGTTTTTAAATTGATTGAAGTCCATATCAGAACACCATGTCTGCCAAATATTTCTAAGAGTATGAGTATCAACTCCGTTGAATACAGAAAGAATATTGCAGTTATCTCTGATGACTTTTGGAACCTGAGCGTAGCGTTGAGTGACATATATCACGTCAGTGTTTTTGTGACGCCCACGGGAAAATATTCTAGCAGGATTTTTTTGTTTATCCAACATTATATCGTCGTATACGACTAAATTGTTAATATCTCCATCAATATCATCAATACTCGGTGCTTCATCGATATCGGTTATAAAATCAATGGCGTTCTCACCCTTAATTTCTGATGCATTCTCGTTAAAATCCTTTAACACTTCATAACATCATTGATCATCTACGCTAGGGGCAATTAAATACAACTTATCCCACTTCATCCATCTCATTATTAAATTGAGCAACAATTGCGTTTTACCGGATCCAGATGGCCCGATTATAATCATCCGGATAGAGTTTGGTAGCGCTGCATGATGCTTAATTGGTTCTCTTGTTTTAGTCGCTGAAAAATCAATTATATCCATATTTCTATACATAAATTATGGATCTATATTGTGTGAAGTGTAAAACGCGTACTGGCACAGATGACTTGACGACGATTACAACAAAAAATAACCGATCAGCGCTTTCTGGTAAATGCGTACAATGTAGTACAAAGAAATTTAGATTTGTTTCTAAACCCAAGGAACCTTTAAAAAAAAACGAGGAGGTGATATCGCAGCCAAATTAGCAAAACTCCCTGGAACCCCATGGGCAAAATACCCCGGAGAAAAGCACCTTCCAGGATATAGCTACTGTGGACCGGGAACCAGACTTGATATCAGACTCAATAATCAAAATCAACCCTACCCCGGTGAAGAACCAATAAACGCCATTGATAAGGCCTGTCACCTTCATGATGTTGCTTATAAAAGCAGCAATCTGCAACACAGGCATCTAGCAGATGTGAAATTAATTCATGCGTTAAATGCTATTCCTGATAAATCCTTCAAAGAAAAATTGTCTTCATTTTTGATAAAATCGGCTATGAAAAGTAAATTGATGTTAGGTGCTGGTAATTAATAATATGGAATCAATTTATTATTCTCCGAGGGGATACTGGAGGGGTAACGCTGCAATCAATAAACTCGCAAGAGCTGCAAAAGTGAAAAAAAACCACTGCGGCTAATTGGTTATCCAAACAGGCACTATGGCAAATTTATCTACCACCGCCTAAACAAATTCAATTCTCGCATTTTGATGTGACCGCTCCTAATGAAGTTCATCAGGCTGATATATTATTTCTGCCACATGATCGTGGTTACAAATATGCGTTAACCGTAGTTGATGTTGCGAGTCGATACAAAGAAGCAGAACCGCTGAAAACAAAATCAGCAACTGAAGTCGCTTCTGCATTTGAAAGGATTTATCGACGAGGTCCTCTGAACTGGCCAAATCTATTGCAGGTTGATCCTGGCAAGGAATTTCAGGGTGCAGTGTTATCTACAATGAAACATCATAATGTCACCATACGACGAGGGCATACTGCGCTACATCGCGATCAGGCCATTGTAGAACAATTTAATCGGACGATTGCTGAGCGGTTATTTGGATATCAATACGCAAAAGAATTCATCCAAGAAAAAAGATCCCGTGAATGGGTTAAAAGATTACCATCTGTGATTACTGCACTGAATAAGGAGATTACTAGAACAATCAACATGAAACCTATCAACGCGATTAAAAAGAAGTCAATACCCGTACAACCACAAAAAGATTTCAAAGAACCAATTCTTGGTAGTAATGTCACTGTTAGGTACTTATACGAACCAGGAGAGCTTGAAGGGGGTAGAAAAATGGCTACTGATCCTATTTGGAGCGTCACTACGCATAAGATATCTAGTATAACACGATCTACGGGTAGACCTCCAGTCTATAAACTGGATTCAACTGCCCCTCAACGAGGATTTACTCGACAACAACTACAAGTGATTCCCGAGGATACTCAATTGCCACCGCATGGTCTTAACTAGCACCGTTGCGTCTATTGCACTCAAGACAAGTCAACATCACATTATTTCTGACATGACCGAGATTGTTATTTTTTCTGTCTACGGTGAATTGGCGAGGATCCTTATCCGAATACTGCCAACGCATTATACAATTGCAACTCGCGCAGTGATTATTCTGTTGTTTCTTCAAAGTGATTATTAGTTCAGCATCAATATCAAATTCTCGTTGTTTTTTTTTTGTCCTGTTGTTTGTAACCGGAGAGGTTTTTATTAATGATGCTAACATCAATATCACTTATTGTTATGTCATTATCATCGAAAACAACTCTTCGAAGTTGATTTATGTTTCGTACTCTGGATACTGCGAGATAGACTAAATTTGACCATTCGATGTGATTATCCACCATCCAAACAATTGTATTCGATGTAGTCAATCCCTGTGAAGAGTGTATTGTTGCTGCGTATCCTAGCGTCCACGGGGATTTATTAGCACGCAATGCATCTTCAACGACATTGATATCAACCAGCACAATATCATTTAATACGAGAATTTGTTTTTCACTCTGTCCTGGAATATCAACTTCAATATTCTGTTTTCGTGTATCCAATGGCCTATAACAAAGGGGTACTGGAAGCGTTGCAAATTTTTCTTTATGCAATTTAAATAACTTCAACTGAAGTGTATCCCTGACTATTTTTCTACTTGCAATGATCAAATCGTTTGGTCTCCACGCTTCCCAGAAATCATTCATTGGGGTTTCTCAAATCACTTCACGCGCTATTTCGCATTGGATTCTATCCGGTTGTAATCTAATTAGCGCTTTGAACTCGCGTAATCGTTCATCAAGTGATCTATAATCAGTGGTGATTTCTTCATAGTAGTCTACAAAACCCTTTAGCCATTCATGTGGAGATGCACCGACAAATGGTGGTGGTTGGCCTTGATCACCGCACATGACGACTTTTGTGTTTTTGTTTAACAACCACTCAAGAAATGTTTTTAATACATCTAATGACACTGTGCATATTTCATCCCAAATTATGATTTCAGGAATGAATTTATCACCCATACGCTCAGGAGTCCATTTGTCACCCTTCCATCGAAAAAAACTGTGATAAGTGCAAGTATTTACCCCTCGTTGTATCATCTCTCTGGCGAGTCTGTGAGTCGGTGTTAGCACAATCATGTTAGAAACGCTAGCGTTTCCACGACGAAATAATTCAATTGCACGAGTTGTCTTTCCTGACCCACCACAACCGTTTAAATAAACTGTCTTATATCTACATACTGGATCAGATACCGGTGGTGCATTAGAAAATTCTGATTGAATTTCAATACGGTTACAACAAAGATATTTATCATCCATGGCAACGTCTGCGGATTCACAATACTCATGTAGCATCTCCTTTTTAAATCGCCAACGCCCCCAATTTTCTTCGGGATCTGTGAATCCCGCTACAGCTGATTTGTACTTATTGTGTATATACATCGAATCAGTGGCCACTCTAACCGCGGTATTAGGAAATCTATTTATCATCGAAAATAGATTAATAGAAGCATAGGCTAGCATTGAACTTCTCAAATGTGTGTAGTGGGAATTATATCCATCAAAGTAGGTAACAACCGTACCTAATTTCTCACCATTGGATAGAAAAGCATCCTTACGGGATACAAGTTTTCCCTGTTTCATTAAATCCGCTACAATAAAATCGTATTCAGCGACATCTATGATCAACCGCGAAGAGTATTTTGCGTTGTCGTATCGTCCACCCTGGGTAAATTTACCGATTATTCTTCTTCCGAGATCTTTTGCTTGTTCTTTTTTAATTTCAAATAACTTCTTAGACCAATTTATGATTTCTTCTTCACTGAAATCTGGAAACTGTTTTCGTAGTTCGTTGATTATTCTATCTAGATCGGGTTGTGGTAGCCAAACTTCTTTCTGAGCTCGATAGCATATAATAGCCTCGGAAACAATCAACGATATTAGCATACCACAATCAATCATATATCTCAATAGCACTATTGGCATCCAGTGTTTTTCAGATAGGTGTCTACCGAGCCAAACTTAACTACACGGATGTAACCCTGTAGCTAATTCAAATGATATCACACGAGCGAATCCGGTCAAATCAAAATCAGGCAATGGTCCATTAATCGCAACACGAGTCATTTCATGCGTGGGGTGTCCAAATCGTTTGAAGTACTCAGCGCATTCCCCATACCCGAGAAAACTTCCGGGATAACACGCGGATATATCAATTGAAATCATACCATCACGTGAGTATTTCGTATTCCACAGTCCTCCATGACCAAATTTGACGCAACTCAATTTAACATCCTCGAGAAAATCACTTCGTGTTGGACGCCATGAGTTTTTTTCTCTTGCGAAGTGAGCTACCACTGATGGAATAGTAAAACTATCCGTGAGTAGTTTTTCATGGGAATTCTCCGGTGAAAAATCACTATCGATTTTTCTCATTCTGTTATCTAATTCTTCAATGCGATATAATTCACCATTTGGTTTTACAAATTGATCGAATTCTTCATCACTTCTAAGTAACCACACTGACACAGGATCATCCTTACACAACGCATGAATAGCATCGAATAATTTCTCTTCATAGAAAACATCCCCGACGAACTCCTTAGGGATATATTTCACGGTTCGTTCTCGTGGAAATATTGTTACCGCAGGTGTCCACGCGTGTTTGTTATGATCAATAATCTGTATTGGCGCTCCATTTTTGTTATATTTCGGTTCGTATAAAACCTCTCCGGTTATCGTCATAACGGTTATTGGGAATCGTAATGATGTTTCTAATTTAGCTATATCAGAAATCTTTGCACCATGCTGTTTCACTGTCAGTTCCCACTCGGTTATTTTCCTACGTCGCAGATCAGTTAGTTTATTTCCTCGGGATGCATTTGTGAAGTGTTCTATTATTCGTTCTGCTACACAATTCAGTGAACTAGAATATTTCATAGGAGCTAGTTTTGCGATATCGGGTTTATCATTTAACGGATATATCCCATAAACCATTGCTGTTACGGGATAAGATCTTTCGTAGTATGGTTTGTCAATGCCGGTTAGAATCCCTGGTTTGGAATCTCTACTCACAATGACAGCTTTTTTATTCTTGAGGATTGGTTCAAATTTATCCTTAATAATCCATTTGCCATCGACTTCGATAATGAATTTGATTCGGAAAAAATGCCGTTTTTCCCCAACACGTGAAATTATCACTGCTGCTTTTTCATCATTCATGGTAGCATCAACAACACCATCAATTCGAAATGTTGACCAACAATAAGATGCTCCATCACGCTTGAATTCATTAAAACAGTCTCTGATTTTACTAATCATGGCTTTATCAAGAATTGTATTCTTTGGTGTATTAGAAACTATATCGAGATTGAATTGAGCATCTTTCCAGGGGTAATCTCTCTTGGACGTTTTTTTTGGTTTATCGAGATTAAATCTAGGACTAATTTTTAATAATCTCTTAAACTCTTTCATGTTTCCGTCTCTTGGACGTTTTTTTTGGTTTATCGAGATTAAATCTAGGACTAATTTTTAATAATCTCTTAAACTCTTTCATGTTTCCGTCTCTTGGACGTTTTTTTGGTTTATCGAGATTAAATCTAGGATTGATTTTGTTACGTTTTTTTGGTTTATCGAGATTAAATCTAGGACTAATTTTTAATAATCTCTTAAACTCTTTCATGTTTCCGTCTATTGGACGTTTGTTGGGTTTATCGAGATTAAATCTAGGATTGATTTTCAATAATCTCTTAAACTCCTTATCAGCATTGAATTCAGCATTTTTCGAAGGCAATCTCTTGAACTCCCTCATGCTATACTAAAAACAAGTGTCTAAATGAAAGGTTTATGTATAATGAATCACTGCAATGGATCAGTCAATGAATTAGACAAATAGTATAGTATATACTAATGAACCAGGAATTCAGACCACACCCAGTGAGTACAAATTATGAAGCATCCAGTGATGGTGTTGTAAGACACTGTAGACTGAAGAACCCAGTTGGGTGGGATAATGGTATGGGGTATTTGTTCTTTACTGTTGGAAAGAAGAAATATTACAATCATCGTTTCGTATTTGAATGTTTCAATGGATTGATCAAAAATGGTTTTGTTATCGATCACAAGGATTCTAATCCAAGGAACAATTCTTTATCAAATCTGCAAGCTATCACACAAAGTGAGAATTTGAAAAGAGGAGAGAATGGCATTTGCTCAAAAAAAGCGAGACCAGTAAAATCTTTGAATACAACAACTAACGAAGAAAAAATATTTAAATAAATATATGAAGCCGGCAAGTATTTCAATATTTGTAGAGCCTCAGTACGATTCGTTGCAGAGGGGGTTTGTCGATCGGCTATTTCAAAAAGGACGGGACAAAAAATTCAATTTAGTTATGTCTAATGCGTCATATTTTTCATTTAGAAATATATCATTATTATAGAATAATGAATTCTGAAAACATGAATAGCATCATATCCGAGATTTCAAAATTGAAAAGTTGGGATATTGAACTATCAGATGGGTTAAATCCTGATCAAAGCATGTCTGATTTTCAGGATATAGAATACGGAGTTAGCACTAACAAGTATATGCTACCAAAGAAGTATGCGCTCATCAAAAGAATTCAGAATTCTATTCGGGACTCTCTCGCATTTTCCAGTGACGTAAGTGTGTTCGCTCCGTTGTATACCATCGTAGAACGAATACGAAAAGAGTTGGGGTACGAATACGAATTGAAAAAGGAGGTTAATTCTAAAGTTAGAAACCTACGGGCGTTAATTCAAGAAAATGAACAATTTTGATTGACCATTTATCATTATTTGATTGTGACCGTCCCTCATAGAGATTTTAATTTTTTTTAGCATTTTTTGATTGATAATGTCAAAAACAGTGAATAAAAAATTGATGGCTGGTTCGGATTGATCAAAAATAGAATGGCGAAACTATAAGTATTATATAATATTATATACAATTATGATACTTTCGCCATCGATGAACGAAGCCGTTATAGGATGAAATAACACTTCCATGACCATCCGATGGTGTTAGGTCGGGATTGAAAAATTGTTTTGCAATTGAAAAATTGTTTCTGATTTCAAATAATGGTCAATGAAGCATTAACAACCCGATTGGCTCGTGAACGACTGGATGCAATCAGGAGATTTGTACCAATTCGTGACTCTGTACGGAATAAACTACAACAACGACAGAGTCTTCAGACTGATTTTGCTGCGGGATCTGAAGAATTGTTTAAACCAGTAACAACAGCAACGAAAGGGATAGAGCGTGCTATACTGGGAGATGTTCCCGAGACGGGAAAATCTGTTATTGGTGAACTCGAAAAAATAGCAGCGAAAACTGAACAAACAGAACAGGCCGTACAAAAAATAGAATCAAAAAGAACAGTTGATGGTTTACGCGTGAGATTTAATGAGGAAGGGTTAGCAGCAATTGATAAGACTGATCCACCAGAAATTCCTGCGCTTGTTGTTATGACTTATGAAAACAGAAAAAAAATGTTGAAACCAGAACATCATAAATATGTTAAGAATTTCACTCATTGGGCTGATATATTCTACAAAATCAAAACTAAAAAAAGTCAAATTGATACCGATAGTGCATCATACAATGAATATATCAATGCGGTGGATATAGTGTATAAACAATATGAACAACAAAAACCGCAAAGGCGGCGACAGCAACCTGCAAAGAAAGTACTCTACTCTCCTAAAAAACAACAACTACCACCTGATGATGATGATATTCTTGATTATTTACAAAAAGCCAATTTAGACGAAATGAAAAAACAGGATGAAGCAACTGGTTATAGCGGAAGCGGATTGCAAGATTCCAGTGAGAATCCAAGGATTTCATGTCCTGGTAGTGTTATCAATGATATATCACGATTAGAAGTTCTTGTAGGAGGTTTCCGAGCTGGAAATAACTCACCGGAAATAATTAATGAAGCAGCTGATATCTGTAGACGATTATTTCAGGGTGGTATCATAGATATCAGCACATATCAAGATTTCATTGGCGAGTTAGTGGAGGATTATCACAGTGATTAATCACCGGGATTGAATAAAAACGCTAGCGTTTCCAATTGAAAAATTGTTTCTGATTTCAAATAATGATCATACACTACAATCATGATAAACCAACCCCCGTCTACGTAGTTAATTCACGGTTTCCGGTTTATAGAGCATACTACGGAGATGGTTTAGGCAATACCATTGCAGGGTTTTTTGCGAGAATGGCTCCAAAAGTGATGCCGTTGGCTAAACAACTAGGAATGAAAGCAATTGAAGTTATTCGTGATAAGGGTATTGGTGCTGTTGGAGATCTTGCTGGAAAAGCGTTTTCAACTGCGAAGAATAAAATAACATCATTAGTGAGACGAAAAAAGAAACCGTTACCGTCTACAGCGGAAATGCCTGCAAGTGTTAGTAGAATTATAAATAACGCAGTAGATGAAAAATTAGCGTCGATGGCTTTAAACCCCGACCAAAGCAATATTGCAAATATGATAGCAGGAAGTGGCTTTAAAAAACTACGACGATGAAAATGGAAAATCGCGATTTAGACTCTGATAAATAGAGCAGCAGAGAGGGTGAATCCTACAACGTTTTTAGACAAAATTTGATTGAAATCCTAAAACGAGCCGTCTTATAATCTTATTTTAACCAAAAAAAGGCGAACCCTACAACGTTTTCAGACAAAAAATTGATTGAAATCTCCCTACGAAATCATTTTAGCTAAAAAAATGAAAACGATTTTTTAATTAATTTTGGTCGCAACTTGTTGTCATCCACCCTCTCTGCTGCTTAGTGATTTCAGTTCTGGTTAACAAAAATAATAAATGATTTTAACCGAATATTTGATCCAGTCCTTAGGACTTTACAAACAAACTAATCGCTAACACCTCTTCTTGTAAATCAATCAGATTATTTGACTGGTCGGTGAGTTTGAAATTAATTCTCGTTAATGAATTATTATGGCATCGCATATCGACAGGATTAATTGGGTTTTCAATAATTAGGAATCCTGGAGGAGCTGTTGGTGCAAACGAATAAAGAATATATCCCTGCTGAGCTTGATTTGATTGCTCTAGATTAATCTGATAGCTTCCTTCGATAACATCACACACTACATTGAGCGCAATCACCGATGAAATATTCACGTTGAACGGAGCGATATGCCTGCCGCCACCGTCTGGGTCATTATTGTGTTTGAGGATTTTTATTTCCTGTGATGTTGTTTTTTTCCATGCATCATGAATTATTTTAAAACCAATATCGATGGTGTCACTGAGAAGTTTTTTTAGTTCCGGTACGTTATATCCTGGTAGTTTAAATGTTGGGATATCTTCAACGCGGATTTTATAGTCTTCTGCAAATCTTGTTCTCGATGTGGGATTATTGTTATCTAATATAACTCGAATGATTTGCGCATTAAATGTTTCCATGTCATTGATGATTTTGTTACATATTTCTACAACACTGATAAATTCATCTCGGGTGAGAGAGCCGGATTTAAGAGATATTAACAACAGTGAAAAATCATTATTCATTGCTGTGAAATTTTCAGTAATTTCAGGTTTGATAGCAAAATAATATCCCTGCAATGGTCCACCCTCCGCCCTATGTTCGTATCCTAACCCAAAAAAATCTATGGGTACCCTGTATTCTTTATAACACTTTATTGGATTATCCGGTTTTATCACGTCGGTGATATAATCAGTTTTTTGTGGTTCTGGTAAATCAACGGTTTCCTCCAGAGTTTTACTCTGGGGTGGTAATTCAGGCCATCCTAGTACGGTTCTAATGGAACTTTGATAGATATCTACGACGTATCCTTCTGTGTTTATCTCAATTGCGGATGATAGCGTCGGTTCATGAACTGTTATAGCGATTTTTGACTCTACTCCAGTAATCGATTTTATTCTACGCGCGAATTCATCATTGATTTGTTCGATTTGGTATGACCCTGTTGGTATCGAAACGACGTTCCAGTCTGGAGTTCCGTCGGGTTTATTCTTATTCGCAAACACTAAAGAATTATTGGGTTGTTGACCACCAAATGATTTTGATCTGATATTAGGCCAACTGTGATACACTCGTAGTTTTGCTAGCGCTATCTCCTTCACTGGGACCGGAGAGGGGAAATTCACACTGAATTCTGGATTCGTTGATGTTATTGATATCATGCTTGTTTGTACTGGGTTCGTGTTCTCCACTACTCGTTGAAGTAATTCCTGCGGTGTTGTCATTGTTATTATACTCATGATTTATTTCTAATTTTGGTATCGAGGAATCATAAATACTGACCATCACTGAGAACCCACAATCTGGTAATGTTGATATTATTGAGATCATTTTGTTTTTTGGGTTCGTGTTTTCTGATTCCATCGATGTTGTCATTGTTATTATACTCATGTTGTATTTCTAATTTCGATATCGCGGAATCAAAAATACTGACCATCGCTGAGAATTCACTATCTGATATAATCGTATTATCGAGTGACGACGATATCATCAATGATAATTGCGAGTATGCGGTTGATGCAATATGAAATTGAAGTAAGTAATTCTGCAGTTTACTCTGGCTGCATGATGATATCTTTTTTGCTATCCCGGTTGATATACCCCCGATTGTAGCCACCGCAGAAATGCAAATTGGAACTACGACCGGGGCAATCATTGTAACCGATGCAAGTATTATTCCGGCGCCAGTGAGAACGCTTGACACCGAGTATATAATAACATCAATTGCGGTGATTCTTCGTAGGTATTTTTTTTTTTTTATTTGATACTCCTCAGTGAGGGTTTTGAGTCTATTCTGAAATTCTCTGACCTGATCATAGCGACATTGAGTTGATGAAATCATTTTTATTTTAAAAACACTAGCGTTTTCAATTGTGAAATCCTTTCAATTTAGTTATTTACTTAAATCCGCTACGAATTCTACATACCACGTTATTGAAACCCTAACCAAATGTTTATCAGTAGATGTTATCGTGAACTTTTCAGTTTTATCCTTGTCGATGATCGTTGAAATCGTATTGTTGACCCCGGATGAACTCGACGATGATATATTAAATTGAGTTAATGGTGTTACTAGTGTTAATCGATAAATACGCTTAACGGTTGCAGTGATATCTAATTTGTTGTTTGCAGGTGTCCACTCAAATGATCCGTGTTGGATTGTATATACTACGTTGTTGGTTTTCTCATGAGGAATTTTTGTTTTTTCAATGATTGTTATCATCCTCGAAAAATCACCTTTGACGGCTTCGATGAAGTTTTTCGTCTCATCGATGGATTTTTTAATATCAGGGAGTTTTATTTCAATTTTATCCAACTGGGTTCCAATAAATTTATCAATGATATTTCTACGAAATGATATAAACTGTTTTCCGTTATCTTCAATTCTAGATTCAAGTGTTTTTAGTACAACCACAGAATTGTTTAACTCATCGTTGAGAGTTTTTAATCGATCTGTAATCGTCGAAACGAGTACACCCGGTTGGAGTTTACCCTGATCGGAAAATAACGCGATAGTATCCTCGATTGCGTTTTGTTGTTTAACCAAAATATCATCCAGAGAAATATTACTGGTTTTCAATTTACCCTGATCGGAAAATAACGCAACGGTGTTCTCGATTGCGTTTCGTTGTTTAACTAAAATATCATCCAATGACACATCACTGGATTTCAATTTACCCTGTTTGTCTTGAAATACAACTATTTCATTAGGATCAACACTTGTTAAATTTAACGTCTCAGCGATTTCATCTTCAATTTTTTTTTTTATATCCTTGACAGAATCAGGTGGTGCAGTACCATCGGGTTTGGGTTTCAAAGATCTCCCCCAAATATCAATCATGTTATTGTAAAACTCTTTCTCTCTCTAAAAAGCGATTGCTAGTGTATTCATTCACGACAACATGTGGTGGTTTTCCGCTTGGGTTACTCAAGGAGTTAGAGATAGCGTCAAGGACATTTAATACTTCGCTGCCACATATTGGTGGGTCATTCATTTGTTGTGTTGGTAGCGTAGAATACCAAGTCTTCATTGGAAGGGTTTTTATATACCGCATAAACTCTTTTGGTGGGGCTAATCCATATGAATCGAAATAAACAATCCCACGTGGATCAATAGCGTATGCAACCCAGTGAGTACCAGGTCCGGTGCTGTTATCGAGATTAATAATACCTGTTTCAGTTTTGTTTGGCTGATGTGGTAATTGATCTTTCATAAAAACACCTCTGAAATTTTTAATCACTAGTTTTTTAGCCGCATCCATTAAATCAAAATTGGACATGGGAACCATAGGTTCCTCAATTAATAAATCGTTCCTGGTAGTCTTAGACCCGATCCGTTCACGGATCTTCCTCTGTACCACGAATACGGGGTTCCTGGTAGTCTTAGACCCTTTCCCTTTTTTTTATATCCTTTCCCAGTTGCCTTCTTTAGTGCCATTCCTGCTGCAGTACCAACGGCTCCTAACGCTGCCGCTTTAACCACCGCTGGGGCTGCTGCTGCAATCAATGCTGGAATCGCAGCTAACAACGGAAATATACCGCCTGTTTTAATCATATTTTTGATAGCAGCCGCAGAAAGAGTAATCTGAACACCTTTTTTGGCTGCAAGTGCATCATTGAAATGTTTTATTTGACGAGTTGTCAGTGATAGTTTATTTGCACCACCAGTCATTTGGTTGGGTTTCAACGTGATTGTGGTTCCACATTTTTTAGCTGATTCCGATTGCAATTTTTTTAATTGACCGGGAGTTAACGCAACACTAATAACACTATATGACATTATACATAATTGATTGATTCTAAATCGTTTACAATTTCAATTACATGTTTTCTACTGGGGCATCTACCACTCTCATTCTTCCACCAACACCTTCAAGTAGCATTGATTTATCACTGAGAATGACAGCAACCGCTCTATAATTAGCAATAGCACCACGAGTCACATTAGCTCTAAAGTGTATATCAACGACGGACTGTCTTGTTAAATCGAGATGTTCCAGTGAGAAGTAATAGATCGGATACAGATTTTTAAAATCATATTGTGATATTTGCAAACCAGTATCGACATTTTGATCACGTGCCATAAATGACAACAGACGATGATACACGCGTGCAATATGATTTTCTGTGTAATTAAGTTGTATATCCTCGGATGGTTCCTGTTGGCCGTTTATTCTCAGTGAGACGTCTTTCACACCTAACTGATCAAATATCATATGGCTGGAGAGTTGATTGCCAACTCGTGTGTTATCCTGTAACGCAATAAATATATGACGTGGCGCAGCAACACCTTCTTTTGATGCTAGATTCCACGTGAATAACCCGTTCAGATTTGATTGCTTCACATCTGTACTCACGGTTAGCCAACTCAACAACGACTTTCCTCCTTGGTCCATAAATGATAGTAATCGTTCTTCTGCGGTGATTGCTGGAGTCAACACTGGCATCCACAATGATATTTTTGTTAAATTGACTTTACCGGCATCAGCATTTGGATTTGCAACATCTGCTGGAATCCTCCAGATTGCGTCACTATCATCACTCTTTCGTACAAGCGATACTGTATGCTTCGCCCCATAAATAACTTTTCGGACGTTTCTACAGAATCCAAATATGTGATGCAGTGGAATCGCGCATGAAAATGATTTACGAGCTCCTTGCAACATTGAAATACGTGTTGCAGCCCCTAGATTGAAATTAACATCGTTGTTTATAATCATATCTTCGATACCAGCAGGAGCAGGGTTAGCAGCACGATAATTTGGTCGTCTTACAACGAATTGTTTTCCTCCAGCGGTATTTGTAGCATCTTTTGCAAACATCATAGAAGGTCCTGCTGATCTTGTATAATCATCGGAATATCTCGCTGACCCGATTATTGTTGTAGCCACATCAACATCGCGATCTATCGACTCGATTTCTTTTCCATCAATGAGATATTTTGCACTCTCAAATAACGCCATGATACCATTATTGACAAAACCGACTTGAGTACCAGCTGGAAACGGTGCTGGTACAGCAGTAGTATCAGCAGCTGTTACAAGTTCTCCTTCTACTTCAATAAACGCTTCACAGGGCAAAAGTATTTACTGATATCATGGACTTGAAGTTCAATTCTTGCTCGACTATTTGAGTCTATGGCATGATAGGCGTAATATTGATAATCGCGTACAGAATCATCCTTGCGAACTGGGGCGTCTATATCAAACGCTGGATCAGGTGACTGTTTGAACATTTTATTCTATTTATCAGAGTCTAAATCGCGATTTTTCATTTCATCGTCGTGTTTTTTTAAAGCCACTTCCTGCTATCATATTTGCAATATTGCTTTGGTCGGGGGTTAAAGCCATCGACGCTAATTTTTCGTCTACTGCGTTATTTATAATTCTACTAACACTTGCAGGCATTTCCGCTGTAGATGGTAACGGTTTCTTTTTTCGTAAATCACTTCGTGATTTCACTAATGATGTTAATTTATTCTTCGCAGTTGAAAATGCTTTTCCAGCAAGATCTCCAACAGCACCAATACCCTTATCACGAATAACTTCAATTGCTTTCATTCCTAGTTGTTTCGCTAACGGCATCACTTTTGGAGCCATTCTCGCAAATAACCCTGCAATGGTATTGCCTAAACCATCTCCGTAGTATGCTCTATAAACCGGAAACCGTGAATTAACTACATAGACGGGGGTTGGTTTATCATGATTGTAGTGTATGATCATTATTTGAAATCAGAAACAATTTTTCAATTGGAAACGCTAGCGTTTTTATTCAATCCCGGTGATTAATCACTGTGATAATCCTCTACTAACTCGTCAATGAAATCTCGATATGTTTTGATATCCATGATACCACCCTGAAATAATCGTCTACAGATATCAGCTGCTTCATTAATTATTTCCGGTGAGTTATTTCCAGCTCGGAAACCTCCTACAAGAACTTCTAATCGTGATATATCATTGATAACACTACCAGGACATGAAATCCTTGGATTCTCACTGGAATCTTGCAATCCGCTTCCGCTATAACCAGCTGCTTCATCCATTTCGTCTAAATCGGCTTTTTGTAAATAATCAAGAATATCATCATCAGGTGGTAGTTGTTTTTTAGGTGAAAAAGATATTTTCTTTGCAGGTTGCTGTCGCCTTCCTCGCAATTTTCGTGGTTTTTGTTGTTGTTTAAACTCTTCGTATCGATTATACACTATATCCACCGCATTTCTATATTGAATATATGATGCGTTATCCTTCTTCCTAATTCTACCTGTTTTTTCAGTTTTGATTTTGTAGAATATATCAGCCCAATGATCTAAATTTCTAACAAACATATGATATTCTGGTTTCAACATATTTTTCCTGTTTTCATAAGTCGTAACAACAAGCTCAGGAATTCCTGTTGAATCAGTCTTATTAATCGCTGCTAAACCCGCCTCGTTAAATATCACGCGTAAATCATCTACTATTTCTTTTGATTCCATTTGTTTTGTTTGTTGAGTTTTCGCTGCTATTTTTTCGAGTTCACCAATAACAGATTTTCCCGTCTCGGGAACATCTCCCAGTATAGCACGCTCTATCCCTTTCGTTGCTGTGGTTACTGGTTTAAACAATTCTTCGGATCCCATAGCAAAATCAGTCTGAAGACTCTGTCGTTGTTGTAGTTTATTCCGTACAGAGTCACGAATTGGTACAAATCTCCTGATTGCATCCAGTCGTTCACGAGCCAATCGGGTTGTTAATGCTTCATTGACCATTATTTAAAATCAGAAACAATTTTTCAATTGTAAAACAATTTTTCAATCCCGACCTAACACCATCGATTTTTGACATCCCTTGAGGGTCGGCTAAAAAAAAAATGATTAATGGTCGGGCAATCAAATAATGATAAATAGTCGGTCAATCAAATAATGATAAATGGTCGGTCAATCAAAATTGTTCATTTTCTTGAATTAACGCCCGTAGGTTTCTAACTTTAGAATTAACCTCCTTTTTCAATTCGTATTCGTACCCCAATTCTTTTCGTATTCGTTCTACGATGGTATACAACGGAGCGAACACACTTACGTCACTGGAAAATGCGAGAGAGTCCTTAATAGAATTCTGAATTCTTTTGATGAGCGCATACTTCTTTGGTAGCATATATTTATTGTTGTTAACTCCGTATTCTATATCCTGAAAATCAGACATGATTTGATCAGGATTTAACCCATCTGATAGTTCAATATCCCAAGTTTTCAATTTTGAAATCTCGGATAAAATGCTATTCATGTTTTCAGAATTCATTATTCTATAATAATGATATATTTCTAAATGAAAAATATGACGCATTAGACATAACTAAATCGAATTTTCTGTCCCGTCTTTTTTGAAATCGCCGTTTTGGTTATCCCCTCTGCAACTCTTCGTACTGAGGGTGGACAAATATCGAAGTGCCTACCGGCGCTGGTTATTGATTGAAATATTTTTTCTTCGTTAGTTATCGTATTCAAAGATTTCACAGGTCTCGCTTTTTTCGAGTATTTCCCAGTCCCCCCTCGTTCGGAATTTTCACTTTGTGTGATAGCCTGCAGATTTGATAAAGAATTGTTTTTCGGATTAAAATCGATATGATCAATAACAAAATCATCCTCGATCAATCCATAAAAACACTCAAATGCGAAACGATGATTGAGATAAGTTTTCTTTTCTTTTCCCCCACCAACAGTAAACACCAAATACCCCATACCATTGTCAGCACCAACTGATTTCTTCAGTCTGCGGTTTCTTACAACACCATCACTGGATGCTTCATAATTTGTGATCACAGGGTGTTGTCTGAATTCTTGGTTCATTCGTATACATAATACTATTGTTTGTCTAATTCATCGTTTGGTTTAATGATAAATCTTTCGATGTAGTCTTGAGGAGTTCTTATGATTTTATCCTTGACTCTGTCAAGGATACTGACTTTGTCAGCGTCAAGAATACTGACTTTGTCAGCGTCAGGGTCAAAATTTCTGATTGATTGTCCATTTTTTATTCTTTTATCATAATATCGCTTCAACTCCCTGTATCGCCTACCACCGCAATTTAGACACAACTGAGATTTTCCCCTGACCCCAACTCCACATAGAATACAAGGTAACGGACCAAGGCTTCCACGACGATAGCTTTGCATATGATACCCACAAAACTCATTTCTGCATGATTTGTTACACGGGGTTACTGATCCAATCATAAGCCACTTGCAGTGATTCATTATATAAAAATCTTTCATTTAAATGCTTGTTTTAATTATAGCATGAAGGAATTAGGGAGAACGCCTTCGAAAAATGCTGATAAGGAGTTTAAGAGATTATTAAAAATCAATCCTAGATTTAATCTCGATAAACCAAAAAAACGTAACAAGCGTCCAATAGACGGAAACATGAAAGAGTTTAAGAGATTATTAAAAATCAATCCTAGATTTAATCTCGATAAACCAAAAAAACGTAACAAACGTCCAATAGACGGAAACATGAAAGAGTTTAAGAGATTATTAAAAATCAATCCTAGATTTAATCTCGATAAACCAAAAAAACGTAACAAACGTCCAATAGACGGAAACATGAAAGAGTTTAAGAGATTATTAAAAATCAATCCTAGATTTAATCTCGATAAACCAAAAAAACGTAACAAACGTCCAATAGACGGAAACATGAAAGAGTTTAAGAGATTATTAAAAATCAATCCTAGATTTAATCTCGATAAACCAAAAAAACGTAACAAACGTCCAATAGACGGAAACATGAAAGAATTTAAGAGATTATTAAAAATCAATCCTAGATTTAATCTCGATAAACCAAAAAAACGTAACAAACGTCCAATAGACGGAAACATGAAAGAGTTTAAGAGATTATTAAAAATCAATCCTAGATTTAATCTCGATAAACAAAAAAAACGTAACAAACGTCCAATAGACGGAAACATGAAATTGTTTAAGAGATTATTAAAAATCAATCCTAGATTTAATCTCGATAAACCAAAAAAACGTAACAAACGTCCAATAGACGGAAACATGAAAGAGTTTAAGAGATTACTAAAAATCAATCCTAGATTTAATCTCGATAAACCAAAAAAACGTAACAAAATCAATCCTAGATTGAATCTCGATAAACCAAAAAAACGTAACAAAATCAACCCTAGATTTAATCTCGATAAACCCAAAAAACGTCCAATAGACGGAAACATGAAAGAGTTTAAGAGATTATTGAAAATCAATCCTAGATTTAATCTCGATAAACCAAAAAAAACGTCCAAGAGAGATTACCCCTGGAAAGATGCTCAATTCAATCTCGATATAGCTTCTAATACACCAAAGAATACAATTCTTGATAAAGCCATGATTAGTAAAATCAGAGACTGTTTTAATGAATTCAAGCGTGATGGAGCATCTTATTGTTGGTCAACATTTCGAATTGATGGTGTTGTTGATGCTACCATGAACGATGAAAAAGCAGCAGTGATAATTTCACGTGTTGGGGAAAAACGGCATTTTTTCCGAATCAAATTCATTATCGAAGTCGATGGCAAATGGATTATTAAGGATAAATTTGAACCAATCCTCAAGAATAAAAAAGCTGTCATTGTGAGTAGAGATTCCAAACCAGGGATTCTAACCGGCATTGACAAACCATACTACGAAAGATCTTATCCCGTAACAGCAATGGTTTATGGGATATATCCGTTAAATGATAAACCCGATATCGCAAAACTAGCTCCTATGAAATATTCGTCAGGGCTTAATTGTGTAGCAGAACGAATAATAGAACACTTCACAAATGCATCCCGAGGAAATAAACTAACTGATCTGCGACGTAGGAAAATAACCGAGTGGGAACTGACAGTGAAACAGCATGGTGCAAAGATTTCTGATATAGCTAAATTAGAAACATCATTACGATTCCCAATAACCGTTATGACGATAACCGGAGGGGTTTTATACGAACCGAAATATAACAAAAATGGAGCGCCAATACAGATTATTGATCATAACAAACACGCGTGGACACCTGCGGTAACAATATTTCCACGAGAACGAACCGTGAAATATATCCCTAAGGAGTTCGTCGGGGATGTTTTCTATGAAGAGAAATTATTCGATGCTATTCATGCGTTGTGTAAGGATGATCCTGTGTCAGTGTGGTTACTTAGAAGTGATGAAGAATTCGATCAATTTGTAAAACCAAATGGTAAATTATATCGCATTGAAGAATTAGATAACAGAATGAGAAAAATCGCTAGTGATTTTTCACCGGAGAATTCCCATGAAAAACTACTCACGGATAGTTTTACTATTCCATCAGTGGTAGCTCACTTCGCAAGAGAAAAAAACTCATGGTGTCCAACACGAAATGATTTTCTCGAGGATATTAAATTGAGTTGCGTCGAATTTGGTCATGGAGGACTGTGGAATACGAAATACTCACGTGATGGTATGATTTCAATTGATATATCCGCGTGTTATCCCGGAAGTTTTCTCGGGTATGGGGAATGCGCTGAGTACTTCAAACGATTTGGACACCCCACGCATGAAATGACTCGTGTTGCGATTAATGGACCATTGCCTGATTTTGATTTAACCGGATTCGCTCGTGTGATATCATTTGGATTAGCGTCAGGATTACATCCGTGTAGTTATGTTTGGCTCGGTAGACACCTATCTGAAAAACACTGGATGCCAATAGTGCTATTGAGATATATGATTGATTGTGGTATGCTAATATCGTTGATTGTTTCCGAGGCTATTATATGCTATCGAGCTCAGAAAGAAGTTTGGCTACCACAACCCGATCTAGATAGAATAATCAACGAACTACGAAAACAGTTTCCAGATTTCAGTGAAGAAGAAATCATAAATTGGTCTAAGAAGTTATTTGAAATTAAAAAAGAACAAGCAAAAGATCTCGGAAGAAGAATAATCGGTAAATTTACCCAGGGTGGACGATACGATAACGCAAAATACTCTTCGCGGTTGATCATAGATGTCGCTGAATACGATTTTATTGTAGCGGATTTAATGAAACAAGGAAAACTTGTATCCCGTAAGGATGCTTTTCTATCCAATGGTGAGAAATTAGGTACGGTTGTTACCTACTGTGATGGATATAATTTCCAGTACACACATTTGAGAAGTTCAATGCTAGCCTATGCTTGCATTAATCTATTTTCGATGATAAATAGATTTCCTAATACCGCGGTTAGAGTGGCCACTGATTCGATGTATATACACAATAAGTACAAATCAGCTGTAGCGGCATTCACAGATCCCGAAGAAAATTGGGGGCGTTGGCGATTTAAAAAGGAGATGCTACATGAGTATTGTGAATCCGCAGACGTTGCCATGGATGATAAATATATTTGTTGTAACCGTATTGAAATTCAATCAGAATTTTCTAATGCACCACCGGTATCTGATCCAGTATGTAGATATAAAACAGTTTATTTAAACGGTTGTGGTGGGTCAGGAAAGACAACTCGTGCAATTGAATTATTTCGTCGTGGAAACGCTAGCGTTTCTAACATGATTCTGCTAACACCGACTCACAGACTCGCCAGAGAGATGATACAACGAGGGGTAAATGCTTGCACTTATCACAGTTTTTTTTCGATGGAAAGGTGACAAATGGACTCCTGAGTGTATGGGTGATAAATTCATTCCTGAAATCTTAATTTGGGATGAAATATGCACAGTGTCATTAGATGTATTAAAAACATTTCTTGAGTGGTTGTTAAACAAAAACACAAAAGTCGTCATGTACGGGGATCACGGCCAACCACCACCATTTGTCGGTGCATCTCCACATGAATGGCTAAAGGGTTTTGTAGACTACTATGAAGAAATCACCACTGATTATAGATCACTTGATGAACGATTACGCGAATTCAAAGCGCTAATTAGATTACAACCGGATAGAATCCAATGCGAAATAGCGCGTGAAGTGATTTCAGAAACTCCAATGAATGATTTCTGGGAAACATGGAGACCAAACGATTTGATCATTGCAAGTAGAAAAATAGTCAGGGACACACTTCAAATGAAGTTATTTGAATTGCATAAAGAAAAATTTGCAACGCTTCCAGTACCCCTTTGTTATAGGCCATCGGATACACGAAAACAGAATATTGAAGTTGATATTCCAGGACAGAATGAAAAACAAATTCTGGTATTAAATGATATTGTGCTGGTTGATATCAATGTCGTTGAAGATGCATTGCGTACTAATAAATCCCCGTGGACGCTAGGATACGCAGCAACAATACACTCTTCACAGGGATTGACTATATCGGATACAATTGTTTGGATGGTGGATAATCACATCGAATGGTCAAATTTAGTCTATCTCGCAGTATCCAGAGTACGAAACATAAATCAACTTCGAAGAGTTGTTTTCGATGATAATGACACAACAATAAGTGATATTGATGTTAGCATCATTAATAAAAAACTCTCCGGTTACAAACAACAGGACAAAAAAAACAACGAGAATTTGATATTGATGCTGAACTAATAATCACTTTGAAGAAACAACAGAATAATCACTGCGCGAGTTGCAATTGTATAATGCGTTGGCAGTATTCGGATAAGGATCCTCGCCAATTCACCGTAGACAGAAAAAATAACAATCTCGGTCATGTAAGAAATAATGTGATGTTGACTTGTCTTGAGTGCAATAGACGCAACGGTGCTAGTTAAGACCATGCGGTGGCAATTGAGTATCCTCGGGAATCACTTGTAGTTGTTGTCGAGTAAAACCCCGCTGAGGGGCAGTTGAATCCAGTTTATAGATTGGAGGTCTACCAGTTGATCGTGTTATACTAGATATCTTATGCGTAGTGACGCTCCAAATAGGATCAGTAGCCCTTTTTCTACCCCCTTCAAGCTCTCCTGGTTCGTATAAGTACCTCACAATGACACTACTACCAAGAATTGGTTCTTTGAAATCTTTTTGTGGTTGTACGGGTATTGACTTCTTTTTAATCGCGTTGATAGGTTTCATGTTGATTGTTCTAGTAATCTCGTTATTCAGTGCAGTAATCACAGACGGTAATCTTTTAACCCATTCACTGGATCGCTTTTCTTGAATGAATTCTTTTGCGTATTGATATCCAAATAACCGCTCAGCAATCGTCCGATTAAATCGTTCTACAATGGCCTGATCGCGATGTAGCGCAGTATGCCCTCGTCGTATGGTGACATTATGATGTTTCATTGTAGATAACACTGCACCCTGAAATTCCTTGCCAGGATCAACCTGCAATAGATTTGGCCAGTGCAGAGGACCTCGTCGATAAATCCTTTCAAATGCAGAAGCGACTTCAGTGGCTGATTTTGTTTTTAACGGTTCTGCTTCTTTGTATCGACTTGCAATATCAACTACGGTTAACGCATATTTGTAACCACGATCATGTGGCAGAAATAATATATCAGCCTGATGAACTTCGTTAGGAGCGGTCACATCAAAATGCGAGAATTGAATTTGTTTAGGCGGTGGTAGATAAATTTGCCATAGTGCCTGTTTGGATAACCCATTAGCCGCAGTGGTTTTTTTCACTTTTGCAGCGCTAGCGAGTTTATTGATTGCAGCGTTACCCCTCCAGTATCCCCTCGGAGAATAATAAATTGATTCCATATTATTAATTACCGGCACCTAACATCAATTTACTTTTCATAGCCGATTTTATTAAAAATGAAGCCAATTTTTCTTTAAAAGATTTATCAGGAATAGCATTTAACGCATGAATTAATTTCACATCTGCTAGATGCCTGTTTTGCAGATTGCTGCTTTTATAAGCAACATCATGAAGGTGACAGGCCTTATCAATGGCGTTTATTGGTTCTTCACCGGAGTTGGGTTGATTTTGATTATTGAGTCTGATATCAAGTCTGGTTCCCGGTCCACAGTAGCTATATCCTGAAAGGTGCTTTTCTCCGGGGTACTTTGCCCATGGGGTTCCAGGGAGCTTTGCCAATTTGGCTGCGATATCACCTCCGCGTTTTTTTTTAAATCAGATCTCATAGACACAAATCTAAATTTCTTTGTACCACATTGCACGCATTTTCCAGAAAGCGCTGATCGGTTATTTTTAGTTGTAACCGTCGTCACATTATCTGTGCCAGTATGCGTTTTACACTTCACACAATATAGATCCATAATTTATGTATAGAAATATGGATATAATTGATTTTTCAGCGACTAAAACAAGAGATCCAATTAAGCATCATGCAGCGCTACCAAACTCTATCCGGATGATTATAATCGGGCCATCTGGATCCGGTAAAACGCAATTGTTGCTCAATTTAATAATGAGATGGATGAAGTGGGATAAGTTGTATTTAATTGCCCCTAGCGTAGATGATCAACGATGTTATGAAGTGTTAAAGGATTTTAACGAGAATGCATCAGAAATTAAGGGTGAGAACGCCATTGATTTTATAACCGATATCGATGAAGCACCGAGTATTGATGATATTGATGGAGATATTAACAATTTAGTCGTATACGACGATATAATGTTGGATAAACAAAAAAATCCTGCTAGAATATTTTCCCGTGGGCGTCACAAAAACACTGACGTGATATATGTCACTCAACGCTACACTCAGGTTCCAAAAGTCATCAGAGATAACTGCAATATTCTTTCTGTATTCAACGGAGTTGATACTCATACTCTTAGAAATATTTGGCAGACATGGTGTTCTGATATGGACTTCAATCAATTTAAAAACTTCTTTAGTCATGCTCAGTCAAAACCACACGGATTCGCAACAATAAATTTACATGATCCTCGGACACGATATCGTATCGGACTCGATCAAATATTCGGTTAAAATCGTAAAAGAATTATTAACCCAGAACTGAAAACTTTAGCAGCAGAGAGGGTGGATGACAACAAGTTGCGACCAAAATTAATTAAAAAATCGTAAAAGTCTCCGTTTTCATTTTTTTAGTTAAAATGAGATTTCGTAGGGAAGGCTCGTTAAAATTTTAATCAATTTTTTGTCTGAAAACGTTGTAGGGTTTGCCTCTGAGACATTTTTTTTGGTTAAAATGAGATCGTAGGAAGGCTCGTTTTAAGGATTCAATCAAAATTTTGTCTGAAAACGTTGTAGGATTCACCCTTTCTGCTGCTAATAGAATAAAATGTTCAAAAAGTCACATGATCCAGCGTTTGATATAGACGCCCCAGTTGGCAAGGATGATTCTGTACGTGATTATCAATATTACGCCTATCATGCAATAGACCCAAATAGTCGAGCAAGAATTGAACTTCAAGTCCATGATACCAGTAAATACTTTTTGCCCTGTGAAGCGTTTATTGAAGTAGAAGGAGAACTTGTAACAGCTGATGATACTCCTGCTGTACCAGCACCGTATCCAGATGGTACTCAAGTCGGTTTTGTCAATAATGGTATTATGGCGTTATTTGAGAGTGCTAGATATCTCATTGATGGAAAAGAAATTGAGTCCATAGATCGCGATGTTGATATGGCTACAACAATAATCGGGTTAGCGAGATATTCTGATGATTATACAAGATCAGCAGGACCCTCTATGATGTTTGCAAAAGATAGTAAGAATACCGCTGGAGGAAATCCATTTGTTGTAAGAAGACCAAAAAAACGTGATAATAGTGATGCTGATGTCGAGAATATGATTATAAACAACGACGTTAATTTCAATCTAGGAGCTGCAACACGAAACTCAATGTTGCAAGGAGCGCGTAAATCATTTTCATGCGCGATTCCACTGCATCACATATTTGGATTCTGTAGAAACGTCAGAAAAGTTATTTATGGAGCGAAGCATACAGTATCGCTTGTACGAAAGAGTGATGATAACGACGCAATTTGGAGGATTCCAGCAGATGCTGCAAATCCCAATGCTGATGCCGGTAAAGTCAATTTAACAAAAATATCATTGTGGATGCCAGTGTTGACTCCAGCAATCACCGCAGAAGAACGATTACTATCATTTATGGACCAAGGAGGAAAGTCGTTGTTGAGTTGGCTAACCGTGAGTACAGATGTTAAACAATCAAATATCAACGGGTTATTCACGTGGAATCTAGCATCAAAACAAGGTGTTGCTGCGCCACGTCATATATTTATTACGTTACAGGATAACACACGAGTTGGCAATCAACTCTCCAGCCATATGATATTTGATCAGTTAGGTGTGAAAGACGTCTCACTGAGAATAAACGGCCAGCAGGAACCATCCGAGGATATACAACTGAATTACACAGAAAATCATATTGCACGAGTTTATCATCGTCTGTTGTCATTTATGGCACGCGATCAAAATGTGGATACTGGTTTGCAAATATCACAATATGATTTTAAAAATCTGTATCCGATCTATTACTTTTCACTGGAACATCTCGATTTGATGAGACAATCTGTTGTTGATATACACTTTAGAGCTAATGTGACTCGTGGTGCTATTGCTAATTATAGAGCGGTTGCTGTCATTCTCAGTGATAAATCAATGCTACTTGAAGGTGTTGGAGGAAGAATGAGAGTGGTAGATGCACCAGTAGAAAATCTTTGATTGATTTTCTCGATTTTTCATTGAATTAGAATCAATCAATTTTTATATAATGTCATATAGTGTTATTAGTGTTGCGTTAACTCCCGGTCAATTAAAAAAATTGCAATCGGAATCAGCTAAAAAATGTGGAACCACAATCACGTTGAAACCCAACCAAATGACTGGTGGTGCAAATAAACTATCGCTGACAACTCGTCAAATAAAACATTTCAATGATGCACTTGCAGCCAAAAAAGGTGTTCAGATTACTCTCTCTGCAGCTGCTATCAAAAATATGAGTAAAACAGGCGGTATATTTCCGTTGTTAGCTGCGATTCCAGCATTGATTGCAGCAGCAGCCCCAGCTGTGGCTAAAGCGGCAGCGTTAGGAGCCGTTGGTACTGCAGCAGGAATGGCACTAAAGAAAGCAACTGGGAAAGGATATAAAAAAAGGGAAAGGGTCTAAGACTACCAGGAAACCCGTATTCGTGGTACAGCGGAAAGGGTCTAAGACTACCAGGAACGATTTATTAATTGAGGAATCGAAAATTCCCATGTCCAATTTTGATTTAATGGATGCTGCTAAAAAACTAGCGATTAAAAACTTCAGAGGTGTCTTTATGAAAGATCAATTACCACATCAACCAAACAGCGTTGAAACCGGAATCATTAATTTAGATAACAGCACCGGACCTGGAACTCACTGGGTTGCATACGCTATTGATCCACGTGGGATTGTTTATTTCGATTCATATGGATTAGCCCCACCAAAAGAGTTTATGCGGTATATAAAAACCCTTCCAATGAAGACTTGGTATTCTACACTACCAACACAACAAATGAATGACCCACCAATATGTGGCAGCGAAGTATTAAATGTCCTTGACGCTATTTCTAACTCCTTGAGTAACCCAAGCGGAAAACCACCACATGTTGTCGTTAATGAATACACTAGTAATCGCTGGAAATCGAAACGATTTTAGAGAGAGAAAGAGTTTTACAATAACATGATTGATATTTGGGGGAGATCTTTGAAACCCAAACCCGATGACACTGCACCACCTGATTCTGTCAAGGATGTAAAAAAAACTAATCAAAGATGAAATAGCTGAGACGTTGAACTTAACAAATGTTGATCCTAATGAAATAGTTGTATTTCAAGACAAACAGGGTAAATTGAAATCCAGTGATGTGTCATTGAATGACATTTTAACACGAAGACATGACGCTGCCGATGACGCTATTGCACTGTTTCAAGATGGTAAACTCAAACCAGGCATACTTGTTTCGACGGTCACAGAGAAACTAACAACAGTAGATAACACAGCAAACTCATTAAAATCACTCAACGATGAATTCGTAAAATTCAATCAACCGCTACAAGAATTTCTTGGTGATCCACCAGTGTCCGCACCGAATATTGAAACGATAAAAACCGCAATCAACAATTTAGCAAAGCTACGAGCTGAGTATGATGCTCATATAACTGCTTTTAACGCACTACGAAGAGGAATAAGCAGAACCGGTGAAGCCATTGCTAAATTCAATCAACCGCTACAAGAATTTCTTGGTGATCCACCAGTGTCCGCACCGAATATTGGAACGATAAAAACCGCAATCGATGATTTAACAAAGCTACGATCTGATTATGATGTTCATACAAGTTTTTTTAACACAATACGATTGATCACCCTCAGAAACACTGACATCGTTGATAAATTTTTTGGTAAACGAAATACTAGACCTGAAGATGTTAAAATAACTATAGATAACATCACTGAATATATCGCTGCGATCAACAACAATCTCCCGCGACTTGAAAAAATAAAAATTCCTCATCATAGCTTCAGCAATAACTTATACACACTTCAATCTGGAACATTTGAGTGGATATCGCCACATGCTATTTTACCCATCACAGCTACTATCAAGGGTATTTATCGATTAACGCTGGTAGCACCAATTCAATTTAATATATCATCGTCGAGTTCATCCGGGGTCAATAATGTGATATCAACGTTCATCGACAAGGATACAACTGAACGGTTAACGATAAAAGCCGATGATAAAAGTTTGGATAAGGCATCAGTAACATGGTATCTGGAAGTCGTAGTAGATCTGAGCAAATAACTAAATTGAAATCGTAATTGAAAACGCTAGTGTTTTTAAAATAACAATGATTTCATCAACTCAATGTCGCTATGATCAGGTCAGAGAATTTCAAAATAGACTCAAAACCCTCACTGAGGAGTATCAAATAAAAAAAAAAAAATACCGACGAAGAATCACCGCAATTGATGTTATTATATACTCGGTGTCAAGCGTTCTCACTGGCGCCGGAATAATACTTGCATCGGTTACAATGATTGCCCCGGTCGTAGTTCCAATTTGCTTTTCTGCGGTGGCTACAATCGGGGGTATATCAACCGGGATAGCAAAAAAGATATCATCATGCAGCCAGAGTAAACTGCAGAATTACTTACTTCAATTTCATATTGCATCAACCGCATACTCGCAATTATCATTGATGATATCGTCGTCACTCGATAATACAATTATATCAGATAGTGAGTTCTCAGCGATGGTCAGTATTTTTGATTCAGCGATATCAAAATTAGAGTAACAACATTAATATAATAACAATGACAACACCGATGGAATCAGAAAACACGAACCCAAAAAACAAAATGATCTCAATAATATCAACATTACCAGATTGTGAGTTCTCAGTGATGGTCAGTATTTATGATTCCTCGATACCAAAATTAGAAATAAATCATGAGTATAATAACAATGACAACACCGCAGGAATTACTTCAACGAATAGCGGAGAACACGAACCCAGTACAAACAAGCATGATATCAATAACATCAACGAATCCAGAATTCAGTGTGAATTTCCCTTCTCCGGTCCCAGTGAAGGAGATAGCGCTAGCAAAACTACGAATGTATCACAGTTGGCCTAATATTAGATCAAAATCATTTGGTGGTCAACATCCGAATAATTCTTTAGTGTTTGCAAATAAGAATAAACCCGACGGAACTCCAGACTGGAACGTCGTTTCGATACCAACAGGGTCATACCAAATCGAACAAATCAATAATGAATTCGCGCGTAGAATAAAATCGATTACTGGAAAAGAATCAAAAATCGCTATAACAGTTCATGAGCCGACGCTATCATCCGCGATTGAGATAAGCACAGAAGGATACGTCGTAGATATCTATAAGAGTTCTATTAGAACCGTACTAGGATGGCCTGAATTACCACCCCAGAGTAAAACTCTGGAGGAAACCGTTAATTTACCCGAACCACAAAAAACTTATTATATCACCGACAGAATAAAACCCGATAATCCAATAAAAAGCTATAGCTATTACAATAAATTTAATGTTTTTAATGTATTGAAAAATCCCATCGTTAAGAAAGATTTATACTTAATTCGACAGGATAAAATCACTGAAAATTTCACAGCGTTCAATAACGATATTTCGTTGTTGTTAATATCTCTTAAATCCGGCTCTCTCACCCGAGATGAATTTATCAGCGTCGTAGAAACATGCAACAAAATCATCAATGATATGGAAACATTTAATTCACAAATTATTCAAGAGATATTAGGTGACAATAGCCCTGAAACAAAGGATTTATTTGCAGATGAATATAAAATCCCCGTCAAGGATATTCCAACATTTAAACTACCAGGATATAACGTACCAGAACTAAAAAAACTTCTCAGTGATGCCATCGATGTTGGTTTTAAAATAATTCATGATACAGGGAGAAAAACAACATCATCGGAAATAAAAATCCTCAAACACAATAATGACCCAGACGGTGGCGGCAGGCATATCGCTCCGTTCAACGTGAATATATCCTCAGTGATTGCGCTCAATTTAGTATGTGATGTTATCGAAGGAAGCTATCAGATTAATCTCGAACGATCAAATCAAGCTCAGCAAGGATATATTCTTTATTCGTTTGCACCAACAGCTCCTCCAGGAATTTTAATAATTGAAAACCCAATTAATCCTGTCTACATGCGATGCCATGATAATTCGTTAACGAGAATTAATTTCAAACTCACCGACCAGTCAAATAATCTGATTGATTTACAAGAAGAGGTGTTAGCGATTAGTTTGTTTGTAAAGTCCTAAGGACTTGATCAAATATTCGGTTAAAATCATTTATTATTTTTTTTTAACCCAGAACTGAAAACTTTAGCAGCAGAGAGGGTGGATGACAACAAGTTGCGACCAAAATTAATTAAAAAATCGTAAAAATCTCCGTTTTCATTTTTTTAGTTAAAATGAGATTTCGTAGGGAAAGCTCATTAAGATTTCAATCAATTTTTTGTCTGAAAACGTTGTAGGGTTTGCCCCTGAGACATTTTTTTTGGTTAAAATGAGATCGTAGGAAGGCTCGTTTTAGGATTTCAATCAAAATTTTGTCTGAAAACGTTGTAGGATTCACCCTCTCTGCTGCTGATTACCATGAACAATGAGTATGACTTACTTTTTATATTAAATTGTTCCATTCGAAGTTGGCATTTCTTTCCTTGGATTATTACACAGTACTCGATCACTTGGATCCTAAACTAGGCTTGAATCACACAAGCCATTAAATACCTTTCTGTTTTTAAACCTTGCTTGTATAGCTATAGCTAATATATCTTTTAACAGAGATACATTTATTTGCAAACAAGTGTAGTAGTCATTTAGAAATAGAAATGCATCGTATTGTACCTTTTTAATTATAAATCATTTACGAATTTGTTCCTTAGCCATTAACATCTTTAATGTTAGCTCTAGTACAAACCCTCAGAATATGTATGCAAGGACATGTGCTTCTATTGTGTGTAAAAATTTAAAAGCTGACCCAGTGATCTTCATTGTTTTGACTAATCGTGTTTATTAAATAAAATGGTCACTAAAAGTACAATGTTATAAGACCACACATAAACACGATAACTTAAGCAAAGGTAGAATTCGCTTGGAGTTTAATCGTCTTTGGAGTCAAACTGTACGGGTCAATTTGTCTTTGGGGTTAAAATGTCTTGAGGGTCGAAATTTCCGAGAATCCATAAAAACACATCATAAGCGGTTGCATGATTTTGTCATAACAAATAAATCAAAACCAGTTAATGGAGAAGCTAGAAGCGTCGCTTGTGTAATCATCGACGGCAAGGACACTGCCAAATATCTTGATCCCAAGTCTGAAAACGTTTAGTTTTGTAGACCTTTAGCGCTATACTGTTTCGCGTAAGCCATGCGAAATTGTTTGTCCAAGAACCTGTTTCAGAGCCATGACAGATGCAGCTCCAACAGCCCCTAACACAGTCTCTTTTGCAGCATCGGCAGACGCCGCAGCTAACAGAGCTGGAAAAAATGAGGAAAGTACATATTTACCAATCTCTTGTTTATCTTTCATCTCAGGCACTTTGGCAGCTTTGATGTTACCGAGATGTTGCTATGTTTAGCAGACTTAGGCTGATCAAGTTGCCTACAAGTTAGCGACACTGATTCCTACGTTGAACTGTATCGAAATGTGATCCTAAAACTAATTTCTTATTCGCTATTTACATTTGCAAACAATATTGGGGGAAGACAAACATTAACTTCGTGATACGAAATTACTTAAATGAAGCTATTCAATTAAAATATCGATAAGCACTGCGGGTATTTAGTTGCCTTACGACAACGTGATTCCTCCAACAACAGCATCGTATCCGTGAAAATCAGAGCAATGAATCTGTACAATGAACCAGTAGTATAAACACGTACATGAAAGTGCATATCGACCAGATCTATATACCTGAGAGAAAAGTAATACATGACGGGTAAATAATGGTTGGCAATATCTTTCTTGAAAATCTTTACACACTTTTACAGCCCGGCCCATGTACAACTAATGCTTGTGACACACGCGTAAAACACGATTCTTTATGAAGTGAAGTTTCTTTGTGGTTAAATGGTAATCAGGAACCCTTAGAAGAAATTGTGTTCCAGTCACGAGAAACTGGTCAATAAAATTGTATTAGTATACTGTCAACTGTCCACCAGATCCCTTGTATGAAGCGTAACGAAGTTGTTGTCTTGTTGCCCTGACACCTTGCTAGTATGTGCCATGATAAACAGTGCCTACTAATGTCAGATGGGCGTAAGTAGCAACAAATGTGAAGTGCCTATGCAACTCATAAATAAAAACAATCTTGTTTCTGCATCCATCACTGTATCTTTTTTTATACGAATCATGATGTTAAAAGTTTTTTTTCAGTGAATGTTCGTTTCATATTTAATTACATGTATTATAAAACCTTCTTCAATAAAGTCATTCATTTTCTCTGTGTTGGTCATAATGCACTTTGTGTAAAATAATTGATCCGTCTTGGGAAAACAACAGAAAGAACAAAATTCGGACACTGACGTGTATCGGAATGTCTCAAACACTTCGTTATATCCGGCTTTTACTTATTGTATTCCGAACGAATTATTCGATATATTTATATAAAATAACTGTATAGATTCCTATGCCATATTTCAGTAGACGTAGTTGGTACTAATGCAAATAGGTCTGTTCACATGTGAAATAAAGAAATAAACGTGTCTTTATGCGGGTTTCTAATGGTATTCTTTACATACGAAAAAGGCAGTCATCCCTTCTATGGCTATGTTTTAGTAACTCTTAAGTACTGAATAATTTGGGGTTTGCATAGGCTCTAATTAATTCTTTTGCGACGACAGTTGCTGCCAAATAATCACGAGGATTATCCACCAAGAAACATTGCAAAGATTATTCCTCATCCAAACTCAGCTCTGAAGACTTTCAAATGATATTGGTCCTACTTATAATAAGAATATATGTACATCGTCTATCCAGAAAAATGCTGTATCGTTCGACGCTTCATATAACTCTTGAACAATGTCTCGTGTCAAAATGACACAAGCAGTTGCAGTATGTGATAGAAAAAAGTCATAATTACAAAATCCCATTCATCAGCTATGCCTGTCTTTCTCTGTATTGGACTTGTCCCTCTGTCTTAAAGGTAGAATTTAAGATTTCTCTTGTCTACCTTATAGGTCTCTGACATATCCAAAAGAAGCTTGAGGATATTCACAAAGACATATGCATCCGCTTTAATAACACATTTTGCCTGAAGAAAGACATCTTTAATCCATCAATATCCTAAAACACTTTTATGGATCAATTGGTTATAATTATCAATACAATCTTGTGAAGATTTCACTTTCACACTGTATGGCTACCTGTACTTGTTGGCCGTCGTCTGGTCTTCCCAGCAAAATAACAACTCTCATATTATGCTCCATCAGCAGGGTGTTTTTCGTCCAAGTTTTACGTATCACTTATCTTCTGTAAATATTATCAATTGCGGTATGGACCATTGCAAAACATGTAAGGTTACTGACCTTCTGCACATATCTTGTCATTATTTAACACGTTTGACGAACCAAAGCTGTTGATGGGTATGCAATGTTTGCTTATTGGCAAAGAATAAGAGGTTTGCTTCTTGGAGACCATTGAGATTTTGTGAAGCTATTTCCGTTTCTGTGGTGGATAGTTCCTTACGACGATTTGTACTTGCTTTCATCCAAAATGACTGACAGTTGAAGTTCCTTCAAGGGATGTTTTACGAGGAAACTTATTTATGTTAGGAATATTTGGAATGCTACTATACAAAAGAACATTGGCACTTCAGTTTGTCTCTCAAGAAGCTTGTTTGAGGCACTAATCGCGACTTTTTTGTTGTCGAGTGAGTAAGAATCGACAGGATTGCCGTGAAACGCATCTTGCATACTATATGCCAAGAAAAATACAAGAAGGACAAACACCACGAAACTCACAACGTAAAGTAAAATTAGACCGAGGTGGCGCAGTGAAATACATTCCATTTTAAGATAACGTCTTGTTTCAGCCTCTGCAAGGAAAGAAATGTTAAATTAATTATTTGACCAAGTCATGGCAGGATATACTATTTTATATATAAAAAAGTGAGAAAAAGGCAGCTAGCGACAGAAGAAGTCAAATTACAGTCTGGATGGTCCAACATCATTCTCTTATCACATTCTTTTGCAGGCATCGATCAGCAATATACAACTCCCTTTGTTGATAAATATTCAAGCGATTTATGCCAATGTCAGCACGTAAAGTCTAAAATGGCTTAAAAGGGCCATTATAAGCCCATATGGACACTGGTTAGAACTACAATTGCAGGTAGGCAATAAGAACGTAAATTTCACAATTTGTCCTTGTCACTTAACATTTTTGTTCATTATTGTGTTGTACTATGGCTTAAGTTTAGCAAAAAACATACTTTTTAAGGGAATGGTAGTCTACAAACAGGTTTAAGTGCTAAAACAAGGCTGGTAAATAAGCCAATAATTATATTGGGCAGCACATATTTTCACTCATTTATTATTGTTATTGACTATTTCATAACATCTTGATTCTAAGATGCCTTCACATATTTGGTTCGTCTGCGCTCTTCAAGTTTCACATGGGGCCCCGAGTGGCCGAGTGGTCTAAAGCGCTTTCCGTTAGGGATCACTGCCATCTCACCTGTCTGCGTGAGTTCGAGTCTAAGCTTCGCCTAATGTAGTTACGTGAGAAAGCTTACCAGCAGCTTCTCGTGGGTCGGTGGTTCTTTCCGGGTTTTTTCCGGGTTCTTCCTCCACCAATAATACTGGCCGCCACGTATAGCCAATCGTGTGCTGAAAAATGGCGTTAAACCCTACAAAAAGAAACAAGTTTCACAGAATCCATTGGAAAGTTTCGTTCAAAGGTGACTGTTTTACGCTATGTATCCTCGTGACAAGTTCTACCAATCATCCTATTATTTAAAGCATTCAAGAAAGTGATATGACTTGCATTACACCAACAAGGAATTATGGTATACAGATAACATAAATGACACTGATACCTTGATACGAGTCATCTTTCCGTGACACATGTCATTTCACCTTTTGCACACTTTGGTATGTATTTGTAACGCACAGTATTATTATATTCTTTATTCTATGATTTTTGTCATAATAATCCACATATAGTATATTAAACCATATATTATATTAAACCTTTTTTGTGTATTAAGCAATTCACATGTTTCAGTTGTTACAGCTTTCAAAGAAACTGGTTCAAAATCATTCTTCAATCTATATAAATACATTTAATCAGCAGGTTAAGTGCAATTTATTGACTTGTCTGCACTCTGAAAATCATATAGTTGTGTGCCTATATTATAATTAATTTCATTTAATTTCGCAGTTACATGAATATTTTTAGTATATGCAAGAATATTTGCCCCAACAACAACGTGTCTGAGCATAAATCATTCGAAATATGAACCAATTAAAAATACTATAAAGGTATTTGACTAATAATTGAATAAAAACATGATACGACCGCGGGAAAGTATATGATTATTTAGCACATGACATTATAGAGGAATGTCCTTTTAGTGTAATGGAGCATAGCCGTTCATACAAGGTTGAAATTAAATACATCTGACGGCTATGACATGTTTGCTATGTTTTGAATGCCCAACGTTTGTTCGGTCTTTCTCAACTGCGAAATGAAATAATGAATAATTGCCTTTTCGGATAGAGAGCATAGATTTTGTTTCGTTTTGAATTGTTTTCTTTTCTGATTTTCTCATTGTTTTTTTCTTCTTCATGTATTAGATAAATGTATAGATAAAAAAGAACTTAAATCAAGTGTGTTTTTTAATTATTTACAAGATGTTGTGTTCACTCTTGTGTTTGTGTTCATGATAGTCTATGAGCAAGTAATCAAGGATACACGTGGTTGTAACAAGCCTAGTTTATAAATATGCAAGGTATTTTGTCAATTGCTTCTGTGTACGGTTTTAATTCTAGCAAACACGATTTCCAGTGACCTCTGAATGCATCTCTGAAACAGGTCTATTTGCCATGAGGTTGATGCAATATATTATCGGGATTACGGAATATTCAAAACCGTGAATCGCCTTCAGTTGGTGGAAATACTTGCTTGAATGTGACGTTGCTATTACGTTATTGATGGTTAATTCATAGTCATATAAATAGCTACATACGACAAACCCACAACAAGAATTTATACTTTGAAATATGGTTCTAAAACTGATAGGAAATATCTTTTTTAAAAAAACCAGCAGGAACATAAAATTAAACAAGTTACAAATATAAGAGCTTACTGTTTTTACTAGGTTTATCGTGGTATCAACTGCCAGTTGCCCACACACACACACACACACACACACACACACACACAACTTAGATGATGCACTTCAGGTGTTTCTTGCTGTGTAATTCTGCAAGTGACAGTTTATACTACGACAAACTCAGGAAAAAAAACAATATTAAACTCAAAAAAATAGAACCGGCGAAGTGTCATTGGCAATTACGAGAAAGAATTAGTTGTATTACCTTTTAGGGCTTTCAATGTGACATCATCAGGGTTGTAAATTAAATTCATAATGACCTTTAATGTTTATCAAAGTTGTCAGATACCTTCAGAATGGCATTTAATGTTCATCAAGGTTGTCAGTTACCTTCAGAATTACCTTTAGTGTTCCTCTAAGTTGTCATTTACCTTCAGAATGATCTTTAATGTTCATCAAGGTTGAAAGTTACTTTCGAATGATGTTAAACCAATATATTCAAATTTAGTAACATCAGCAAACTTTAAACAATAATACACACAATTATGTTTTTCAATGATGCAGCTGAATATATAATGCATCACCTAATCTATTATGAGCTAATACATTTTGGCTTAGTATAATTAATGGAGAATCACGGCACGCAGTCTCCTTGTAAGAACTGATAAAACCTGTGTTGAGATCATGTAAGTTTTTATTTTGACATTATTTTAAACATGTAATAGAATATATGATAATAAGATATATGTGAAAAGTCTGAACAGTTATTGTATTCGTAATCATATTTGTTCATTAAATTATTTTGACATAATAGAATGTTATAGCAAATAAGTTAAACCAAAGACACATTTTATTTCATTCAATTATGTATCAAAGACTCGGGGTTGAGTGTCAAAAATCGAATGAAATTGAAATATTGAATTCCTGATATGTACAATACATTATTGCATCCATCAAGGATTTGTCTTCAGGAATCGCTACTAGAACGTATCCAGACATCAATACTAATTTTCTGCAACATTTTGTTCACCACTCTAAAAGTAATTTTTCTTGATAATGTTTCAAAAATATCTAGATTTTCTGCACCTATTAAGTGTCATAAACCAATAACGCCATGGTGTCGTGGCCATTCACGCTTCATTGCCCGATAATGGCAAGAGGTGCTGTCTCGTGTGACGTTTTTCTTGCTTCGTACAAGGTAATGTGCCTAATCTAAATAAACTGGGCTGATATCATTTAACAAAGATCTTAAAGTATCCCTTTATGTCTACCTAAACTTACGTCCCTTCAAATAAACTCCAAGAAATCCTCTTGGCCGGCAGCAACAGTTATTAAATGGAAATCGTTGCCGCTAACGAGGGAATCTAGTGCAAACTAGTCATTTAATTTTGTTTGTAGTTTTTACACCTGGGTGGGCTTAATTCCAGCGTAATGCTTAATATCTGCGGAAATGTCAGATTCCGGCGTTTAAGGGGCAAGTCTTGTCTCGAATATGCATCGCTGTCGCATTGTACACACTGGACGCAAATTTGAGGACGCATACTTGCCTGTGATATCACTTCCAAGCGTTCTTGGAAACTAGTGTGTGAATTGGACATTTGTAAACATATTAAGCCGTCTTTGATGCAGATTTGTGCTCGATGTCTTATGTGGAAATGCTGTCATAGAGATGTTGTTCTGCAGAGAACGTGCGACTTTAGGAAAAGGTTTATCGTTTTCTAAATCCTCGTCTTGGGCTTTGATGTTATCTGAACATGCTACTATTTTTAATACTGTTGTGCTGTGGTTTAATTCAGAGTCATCGAATTTATTGTTATCGTGGATTTCTGTTGTTGTATCACATAAAATAGAACATGTCCTGTTTGCACTAATTGGAGTTATGTTGCTGTTTGAGTCCGTGCATTGCATGTCTTCGTGTGTGTCACTAGTAAAGGTTCTTTCTATTTAACGCCTGGGTTCAGAGATATTCCTCGTTGACCTACATTTTGACATATCAGCTCCTGATTTGTTGTACTGTTGCCTCGTGAGTAAAATGTCAGACTTTACTGTTTTCGAATAGTCGACAATGGGGAGGCAATCTACTTTTGACTATCGAACATGGCTGGGTTTCTTAACATGAACGTTGCATTGCACATAACGTCTCTGCCTGGACTGACCTAAGTATGTCCGCTGAATGTTTTACAATGCCAATATTCTTCAATAAAACTGATATAATCACACAGTTGTAAAATACTGGTGGTAAATTGCATAGATCATATGCATAAAAGTACGATTTGCAGTAACAAATAGTTTGATGCAAATTAAATTACGCAATATTTCTAATTTTCATTTTGGATACGTGTTAATTTTCATTTGTTTAAATGTTTTTATACTATTTTTTTCACAATGCATTTAACATATATAAAGTAACTAGTTGTTTCTAAAACTCCGGTTTCCTAAACCGTTTTTGCTACGAATCAATAACAATAAATAGGAGTGCAGAACAAATTTATATACGAAAATAAGCCGACATCAAAAGTTGAAAACGTAAATTTGTAGAAAAATTACGATCCACTGATAGTTTGAACGAGATAGCAAATGTGAAAAAACCCACAAGAAGAATTGCAATAAATCACGTTCAGATACGTTGTTAATTTGTTGGATTTGTAATATATTTTCTTTAGTTTGTAAACATAGAGAACACCATCACAAGCGTTTAAAGAAAATCGAAAACAGGTTGTTTTAGTATATACTGTTCAAAAATAATCGCAAAAAATAACCAAGAGAAATGGAAGCATAATACTCTTTACCATACATGTTGTCTCACCTCTCACAGTCTTGGTAATATGCTTTTTTAAAAAATACTGTTGGTGTCGGGAGACTCGAAATAAACAGTTTTAGCATTGTAATGTTCGTGCATTGGTCTAATTGTCCTTAAGAGAATCCCATTACATTGGTTTTACAGCCTTGTTAATATGCTTTTTCACAAAATAATGTTTGTGTCTGGAGACCCGAAGTAAACAGTTTTAACATTGTAAAGTTCGTGCATTGGTCTAATCTTCCTTAATATAATCCCATTACATAGGTTTACTAATGACATTCAATCTTCAAAATGCATTGTGAACATTAAAAATATAGAACAAAATGGTTTACCTGTAGAAATCTTGCATCCTTTCAATCTATATAATAATATCCAAATTTAGTAGAGATTAAAGGAACCTTGCAAATATCAGCTCAGTATGAATGACGTTGGCAAACCAGTAGAAATATATAAACTTGATAAATGGGGTTTCCAGGAAATTGTGAGTACTTAATATTTAAATCTGAGCGCCACTGATTGTGTGTGGTTACAAATATTCTATTATGTGTGGGGAAAATGTACTCAGGGTACATTTCTTCAGCAGATTTATTTTAGACTTTATCCTTCAAAGTACGGAGTATCGCTCACTCATTGGTGCACGAGCAACGTGCTTGAGGTAAGAAACCCAACTACATAAAGTTCGCTGAGCTTGGATTTCACTATAACTAGGGTAACTGTATAATTAAGTATGTCTGTACTATCACAATACAACTAGTTTTGTCAGGTTGTCCACTTTACGGATGACGTCTTGAACAAAATAAAAGGACTGTAAGACCACATATCTTACAGCATGTTCTGCCGTACTAAACCAGATTACGAAAGCAATTGTCTTATGATTTATATGGAATACAAAATTGTATTTTTCTTTATCTTGCTTTTAGTTTTATGTGATAGAACTGTTTGATATCCTGGATGTTTCAGAATCTACTACAAAGTTTACAGCAAGTCGGATCTATATCATACAACACCATGTTTTAGATAAACTAGAGTTTGAAAGTTTGCCATGTTAGAACTGTTCAAATTGAATTGATTACTAATGTTGAGATGCATGAGTCATTATATTTTGAATTATGTTTGTGAATGAGATTTACAGAACTCGATGAGGATCTCGATTTATTATTCTGTACATTCGGGGGAAGGGGGCCGTTTTGTGAATTAAAAAAAAAATCATTTGAATAGAGCCGTGAAACCGGAAATACGCAATGAACTTGAACTGGACGCATCTAGATACATATATTTTAGCTGTGAATCAAGGTTATTCAATTTCACTACACAAATGAAATCAATAACTCTGTATTGAAAGTACTATTGAAAAAATAAAAATAAAATAAAAATGCATATTGTAGACGAAACAATTTACATTTATTAAAGGATTTATTTCAATCGTTTTTCAAATATGATTTTTTTTACAATTTATTTGTGAATTTAGTTTTAGAAAAAGTTTTTAATTTTTATTTTTCACCATAGGCAGCATATTTTCGGTCTAATCAAGAATTTGCACAATACGACCACGTACTTGTAGCCAAATAGCTTTTCTTGCTGGCACACTTGTAGCCAAATAGTCTCTTGCTGGTACACTTAGGATGCCATTGCCTCATAAATATTAACATTTATCAGCAATTGTGTATTATGGGGGTTAACAACCTTTTCATATAAAACGTAGCAATCATGTCTTTATCGTTTACATCTACCTTGCCCAATACTTGTTACCCGAAAAAGTTGCATCCATGTCGAATATCAGTCGAGATCTTGTATTCCCTCAAATGAGTAAGTTGGTGTACATATTCATGAGTGAACTTATTAGGGGTCGATACATAGGTGAATACCACTTCACCAGTGTAGAAACATTCCCAAGGGTTTTCACACCTGGTGATGTAGATTGGTGCCTTTGCCCATGCGAAGATTGCAAGTTGACCGTGGGTTAGTATTGTCCAAATCAGACTGATTTCAACGATCAATTGATACATGGTTCTTAACACGATTATAGTGCGTAGTACGGTCTGATAAATGCCATTTTGACGCAGATATTCGTCGACAAGTGCTACAAAATCACCATCTTTCGACCAGTCGGAAGATTCCACTACTTCATCACATCAACCATTTTACTTCTTCGTGTATCCATTCTGATTGTTCTTCTTATTGCATTTTATTTATTTCAAGTTTGAATTCATTCAGCTCTTCTTTTGTCCTATCCTTATTAAATCATTTCAGATATACCCACTAGGTCCAATTGTCAGTTGCTGTAGTTTAGGAATGAACTTTACAACGTATCCATCCACAGATTGTCCAGTAATTTGGAAAATTAGCTGAAAATGACACATTATCCTTTTCGACTTGATGACGATCAAACTCGTTAAATAGTCCATATAATTTTAACTTTGACTTGTGTTTGGATGGTGTGGTCGACCCGAACCCCTTTTTTGGATCTCTGGACGTACAGGGCGCAGTACTATCTGTTTACTAGTCTCGGTTGCTCCTCTTGCTGCTTCTTTGATATTCTTGATGCGATCAGCTATATTATGATTTTGATCCTTTTCTTTAACTTTTACAGTTAGAGCTGACACTTTCTCCGTTGCTTTTGTGGACTTTACAATATCCTAGGCACGTTCAGAAATTACCTTTGTTGGTTTAATCATCGGGTCAAATGTTTGTTCAAGACCGCTTTGAGGTCTTCTCGTGTAGTCGGTAACGAATGTAACATATCTACATTTTAGTGGTCTTCTATAACATTGCGAATTAGTTCCTGCTGTTCAGGAGCTGCTTTTCAGCGTGGAATGACATACTCGTATATGAATTGTATCACTGGCAGATATTGTATATGATTGCTAGATTGACGCATCTATGGCCATACCAGCATGGTATGTTTGCTGGCAAGTTCCAGTCAAATCAGTAGTAAAACAAAATATGTGCTTCCTTCGAAATCCGCCGAAAAAAATGTCATAAAATTCTTCCAGCGTATCGTCGGAGGCACATGAAGTCTAATAAATATTTCCAAGATAATGTACTTAAATGCTTCGAAGTATCAGCAACATATTACAATTGTCGCTAATCACAAAATGCACATTTGCGTATCGATGTGTTAAATACATCGCATCGGAATATGAATCATGCAAATGTTTGTGCGGGTTTGACTTTGTGCTCAAGCGTCACATCGTCATTCACTGCAAGATTGTTTTTGTTTGCATCTAAATCATTAATAGTCGGTGGAAAAGACAGCATGGGTAATGTTGTCTCTCTTGCAAAGAACGACTGAAGTGAATCACGAATTACGTTTCTATATGCTACAATCAGATCGCTTTGTGCTATAAATTCCAAAAATCGTCGTTTGTTGTCTCTGGAATTACATCACGCACTAACAAACAATGGATACTATCCGGATGCAGTCAGATTAACTGTTTGAACTCTTTCAACGACTCCTCAAGAGTCCTATGATCATTGAGTATTTCCTCATAATCTACGAATTCCTTTCTCCAGCGAGGTGGCGATTCACCGATCAAAGGTTGTGGTTGAACATCGCCACACAAGATAACATCAGTAGTTTTCATCATTTTCCAATCAAGAAACATTTTAACACGTCCATCGATAACATGCATATCTCATCCCAGACGACAATTTTAGCAATATATATCTCACCCATTCGTTCAGGTGATAAGAATGACACATCTTTCTTTCATCTTTATAGCATGCCGGTGAGACCGAGTTAATACTACCACATATAAAGCCCATGAATCATGGTTCACGATCAGATTTATCGCTCGTATTGTTTTACCAGAATCGCCAAGTCGATTAAGATAATTTTGTTTTATGTCTGGCCACAAGATCATATACAGATGGTGCTTATGATGGTTGACTAATTTTCTGATATATCTCAACAGGTTTATAATCTGCAGATTCAGAATAATTAAGAATCATCTCCTTCTTGACTGGCCATTGCCGTCATGAAGCATCACAGATTCCTATATTAAATTCATCTAACGATCCTATATTTTCGTTACTGATATAATTGAATATGTGACGACTCTAGCCGCTGTATCAGGAAATTTGTTTATTATCGACAGTAGGTTTATGGAAACATATGCAAACTTCGAAGATCTTAAATGGTTATATTGCGGCAAGTCCCTCTCGTAATAACACACTGTAGTTCCTAATTTAGTCCCGTCATTCAGATATGCATTCTTCAGCCCCTAAAATATGCCCTTACTCATTGTATCGAGTATTATAAAATCAAACTCAACATCCTCGATAATTAATCGTATGCATCATCGTCAATGATTAGACGAGAATATGTGTACATTTACCAATACTTTGTTTGGCCAGATCTTGTTACAGTGACATATCCTTGCTGCTTTCAGGTCTTACCATTTTTCTTGACATATACAGGGAGAGAGTCCTCCAAAACTGTTTCTGTGGACGATATGAGATTATTGCCTTACTCACGGTTAGCAATGTTAGCAATGGTAGTGTCTTTGCATCAAAAATATATCTCAGCCACACGATTGGAGTCCAACCACGCGAGTTCCTGGCACAACAACAAATCCGATTCACCGGTGGGTCATGTTCATTGAAGTGACACCCAAACCAAGCAAGAGTAACAGGATGAACATGCGCTGAAAGCTCAATTAAGTAGATCTTGCTAAATCCAGTTCAATCGAAATCTTATTATGGACAATTTATCGCAACTCAAATCATTTAAAATATTACTCTCATTTATCTATACCAAGAATACTTTCAGGATACCATGCAACAGTGTTAATTGAGATAACTTCGATGAAAACATATTTTCGATTCCACAACCTGCTATGTCCAGTCTCGACACATGATTGCTTAACATCTTCACAAAAATCTCCACGTATCGGTTTCGATGAATGTTTTTCTGTACTAAATGAGCAACAACGGACAGAACAGTACAACACTTACTCAGTAATCGTTATATTTCCTCTTTATTGTCAATGCATCTTAATGTGGTTTTGGTCATCTGTGCATGATAAGATTCCGCACGACAAAGAACTCCATATGGCAGCAATAATTGGTCGAATCTACAATCTTCATCACTCTGGAACAATCCACAAGACACTGGATTCAGTTCTGGGATGTCGCTGATCGTGACTCCACGTGGTCACATTCTGACCTCCCACGAGTTTATTTTTCATGTCGCAGATTTGTAACGTAACGCGTCCATAAAAAATTGTGATTCTCTGTGCGATACAATTCAGTATAACACTAGTCGTGGCGATAGAACTTTAATATCAGCCTTTTTTAACGGATAAATCCCATAAACCACTGCAGTCACCAGGTATGATCTCTCGTAGTATGATTTTTCAATGCCAGGTAGCATTCCTCGTCTTGAATTTGTATTCAACACGGCAACATCCCTGGTGTGTTTCGTGATTCGCGAACAGGGTCCCAGCATCAGTACAACGATTCGCGGAATTTATAATTAATTTGTCTTTTTCAATGAAATATGATTAGCAAATAATACTTCAGTATACTACGACACGGCAGTGAACTTGTTAATCAAATCGCCTGGCACTAGATCTTGAAGTAGGTATAGGACATGAAAATTGAAATACCAGTTTTTGCAAGTAAATCAAGTAGTTATTTTTCAATGGAGATGCATCCAAGAATGACAAAAATTCAGTATTAACTGTCTCTGTGATGCAGCGTGGCGTAGTTTTGTGACATGAAAGGAGTGGGGGTGGACAATTATCAAGAAGCGATTTTGTCAGTTTTTAGAAATACATGGTCCTACTTAATTTCATGAAAATCAACAGTATCTACAACTCTGGACTGTGCCAGAAAACATATTTATAGCTTCAGTTTGAATTAGGACAAACAATGAAAGCTATTCCAAATCAAACGTATCGTCAGCCTGCTGAGGAATGTGTGTGCCTTTTTCCTGGAACCCATATTTATTTTCATGAAATCTAACACAATTGTTGGACATTCGTGACAACTGTTTCATGTTTGTATAAATTATTTCAACAGAATATTGTCATGCTTAATAAATACTAAAAAATTGGAAATTTGTGAAACATCCCTATATCATTATTTACATCATTCTTTGTCATTATTTTGAATAGAGCTTTCTAAGACTAAATTCATACAGATATAATCTTGCCATGACACCGCCCATTTAAACAAGTTTGATACATACTTTGAAGAGAAGACATAAACACTATTTTTGCTTATCTGAATGAAAATCAGTATAGATATAAATATTAAATAACTTCTAGAAGTTATTAAATCGAGTTTTGTCCACTAACGCCCTTGACCGACAATGGGGTCAATACGCAACATATTTGAGGGATAATTTGGCCTACAGTCATTGCAGATATTGCAGATATGGCTGAAACGACCAGATAGAATTCCTGAATCAAGACTTCGTACTGTAAAAAGAGGTTACTCAGGAATATGAAATATACATGGATACATTCCAAATTGTTGGAAGCTTAAGACCTACCGTGTTTATTAGTATTAACCCCTATTAATGTATGAAAATAAAACTTTTAAAATTTTCAACGCTTCGCAAAAATATTTATTTTTTCTTCCATGGTCCGCTTATACCATAAACACATATTCGGATATGTATTCTGTTGGTTTCCAATGATTTTACATTCAAACGATCCAAATTTATCTCAAAATATATTGTAACAGCAGACCACTGTTCTGCAACCAAAGCGGCATCAGAAAACGGGAAGCCAGAAACGGTTATCTCCCCTGTCAGTCCTATACCAAGCCCTTGTGCAGAATCATCAATGATGGAAACAAGGTACTAATTCAACTCCAATGGTAAACATATGGAAACACTGTCATATTCAAAATTCAATAACTTAACATTTCTGGGTGCTGATGGTCAGACCTATATTTTTCCATGCACAACTAACCTTGATGTAAGTTTTTAAATGTAGAAAAACATAGGACCCGCGGCATGTTGTTGACATAAATTGGCAGGAAGCACATGTTATTGATTCTGCACCAAATGAATCAGGTGCTACTTTCATTATTGAGTACTAATAGGTGAAGCCTCTAAATTTACTTCAATTGCATCAATAGAATTTTGTCTATATTTTTTTAAAATTACAGATAGGATAAGCTCTCAAAAAATATTTTTACTAAAATTTTAATTTTCATTATTAACCAATTATGGACCACCAAAGCTGTATATACTCTATTATTTCTTCACCCATTTTTAGACTGGTTCACAGCTCTTCCGTATAATTAGTACCGTGTGTCCTATAACCAGATTTTAATTTTTTTGAAAAAGTTGCATTTTACTCATTGATATTACAGTATAATTGTAAGAAAGACCTGGCCATGCTGGTGCATGAATAATAGTGCAATTGCATTTTATGTGATACTACTGTACATAGCAAAATTGCATCCGCATTACATGTTGAAGTGTTGTATTGTACTTATTAGTGCATTATTCTTGTTATTAAAAAAATTAGATTCCGGCTTTGTATCTTCGTGTTATCTTTCTATAGCATGCATGCTACACAAAATAAACACAAACATGCTGACATCAGCAAGTATGACATCATAGGGTATCAAATTACATGACACCTAGTTTTCCATCTCTCACTGGCTATAAGACAAATTTTGTCCTGTGTGTCCTGATGCAAACTAGGAGCCATGATAAAAGTAGGGGATTTAACTCCTTTTAGATTAATGGTATCAATAGAGTAATCTTGCTTGTATCAGTCCTTGACGTAGTCAAGGAGGAGATATTGATTATAATCGGGTTTCTCCGCGAAGTACTTCATTAGCACATATACCGTTGTTGTGGGTAGCTCTCAATCTTGTTAATCAGTTGGTTTATGTATTTCATATTTCAATATTTTTTTATTGGGGCTCCTGTATTTACCTGAGAACTTTAGCACTGTAAGTGAGAGTGCTTGACTAGGTCAACTGCTGGGGAGTATCAGTATTGAGAGAAACAAAATTCATGAAACAGTGTCACGGTTCTAAACGATGATTGGCTAATGAGAATTTTAGCACTATAGGTGAGTCTCATGAAGTACTGGCACTGTTCTGATGATGATGGGCAAATCAGACCTTTAGCACTGTAAGTGAGAGCTCCCTGACATAGTAAGTGAGAGTGCTTGACTAGGTCAACTGCTGGGGAGTATCAGTATTGAGAGAAACAAAATGACATAGTCAGGGACAACGTCCTGGTGCATAACACCTGGAATTGCATTCCCGCAAGAATTAGGGATGCTACGTGAATTGTGCCGTCCATGCATGCCCGCATACATTAGGGATGCTGATATTTATTATGTGCATTGTGTTTTCCTTGTATTCCTGCAAAAGTTAGGGACGCTAATAGTATTTGCCTGTTTTTATTTTAAACATATATTTCTTATATAATGAATCAATACAATATTAACACAATAATTTATGCGATTGAAAACTTATTTTCAGTGACCTTCACCTCCAACTTGATCCTGTAAAGAATCACAAATGATCTTAAAACGGTACAAGAACGAACACCCTAAGGAAGATTCATACTAGCTACAGAATACAGGTTTACTCAAAATGCTGAAATTTAACAGTAAAATAAAAAGCGCCATGTAGCTGATTTGTTTAAATGCAATATATTTACAGTAAAGCATAAATGCACTGCCTGAAGCAGAGAAACTCAAGGCGAACATTGCATGCTATTTATCTCCATCTGTAAGTGCATCGATCAACATAATTATAGATTGATATAATGACTGATCGCAACACATCTATGACAGAGGTGAAATGGCAGTGTTCCTTAACGGAGAGCGTTTTTACACTCTGCCACTCGGGGCCCCTCGATATGAATGTATCATCACGGATTTTCGGTTGAAGTACAAAAAGGCATCCGACATCTCCCTGAAAATTTTGGTTGCAGTACATGTCATTATCCGATGACACGTCACACAATATGTCTCGGTCTTTATTTATCACGCCACATTAGACACTCTTCAGTGTAGCAGTAGTAGAGAAACTTAGCACTAACTAATATTTATGCGCGTTGTCACATCCAGTGAAGACATCTCTTTCAAAAACAACTTATGTATCTACGGAATAAAAATAACTTGTTATAGTTTAAAATGAAATATATCAATCGCAGTCTCGATAATCCACGAGCGTTGGAGAACGTTGAAATTACGAAAATAAGATCAGATTATATTTGTAATTTTCGGAGAATTTAAGGTGAAATGGCATAGTGAGCTTAATGTTTTTGTCTCAGTATTTGGTCAGTTCTATTCCCTGGTGTAGTCATCCTAGCCATGTTTTAGCCTTGTTCCCAATCTTGAAGTGCAGTCATCTTGTACCACTTTAAATCAGTTTAAATAACAATAATCGCGACAGCTACGATTCCCATCCGGTAAAGTATATTACACAAAAAGTCTTTATTGCCATATAAGTTCCAAATTAACCAGTGCAAAGGATTAAATTTGCTATCATGAAACAAATAATAATAATAATAATAATAATAATAATAATAATAATAATAATGATATAAAAATAATAATAATAATGACTTTGTATAGCGCCTAATCGTTATAAGCTCTAAGCGCTTTATAACATCTATAACGATATGATTACAAACATCAACCAACAATGAAATTAGGAAACATACAAATACTGAAAATATTTAAGGTAGTCGAAAAATGTGAGTGTCATTGTGTCTAATTTCAATGGGCAATGCATTCTATCTTATTTGGCCCTGGTATGCAAAAGACGGTTGTCCATATGACTTCGTTTTCATAGTGGGAACAATGATTATTCGATAGTCAGAAGAGGATCGCGAGTATCTTGCTGGTGTTTATACATTAGTGAGGCCGGATAGGTATGTTTGACTGGAGTACGTCAGTGAAACGTATCACAGAGAATACATTTTGTGTTTGATTTCGGAGCGCCAGTGCATAGTACAAAGCAACGGGAGGTGTGCTCTGATAGTGGGTCTCTAAGGATGATCGGAACAGCTGTGTTTTGAACTTTTTGAAGTTTTTGGAGTAGATTTTGAGACCAATCAGACATACTAGACTTAATGTGGTGCAGTCTTGACAGCACCAATGAACAAACTGGAGTTTTGGTGGCATCAACTGCAAGATATTTACGGATAGAGCTAATGCGTCTCAGCAATTACGTGAATGCGGTCTCATAATCTGGTCATATGATCTGAGGAAATGATGCGTAAGGCATTTGACCTACGCTATAATATAGTGTTACTTTGATAAGAAGAACTTTCGATTTTGTATTCCAGTCCATGGTAACCTAACTTAATGTGTGTTAGTCTAAGGCAGGTCAATTGTTTATCTTTAATTCTATTTTAAATATGGACAATACATGATTCCAATTGAACACATTGTTTCGTTTGTATAAAGATGTACTGACTGATCATTCAAATATATATATATGTATATATATATATATATATATATATATATATATATATATATATATATATATAGTTAACACATTCAGTATATTATATAGCGTGAATTGTGAGTCAAAAATGTTGGTGTTATGGATTTGCCGCCATTTTTCAGCACATGTGAACTATACATGGATGCTAGTATAAATGGTAGAGGACGAACCTGAAGAAGAAAAAAACCCAGTAAAAATAAAAAAGCTACTGGAATCTATTTTATTACATTCTAGCATATTCACTTTGGCATAGCTCGTGACTCTACCCATCAAGGAAAGAGGTGATATGTCACTGATCTGTAAAGGCGAGTGCACTACACCAGTATATCATCAGAGGCATCGAACAAATATGAGGATAAATCGATAAATAAATTGATATATGAAAGAAATAATTATAAATATTATATCTGCTTTCTCTGAACACCATTAGGAAAATTGTTACCAAATAAAACTCACTCATATTCCGTTTTTATTACAGAATGGTATTGGATAAGACTTTGTCAGCGTTACAATGAGTACGTACGGTGTTCTGCAGATACATCATAATTTCATGTTACATATTACAATCTAGTTAGTTGCAACACAGATAAGATATATTAAGAGGGCAGAAAATAAATGCATTCGGCATTCGGGAGGTGGCGTATTCGTACTTGTGCTGAGTCATACCAAAGACGTATACAAATGGTACTAGCAGCTACCTCGCAGGGTTCTCAGCGTTAAGAGGTTTGTCTTAGGACAGGCCGGACTGGCGCCATGATAATGTACTGGGTGGAACATGATATTATATGTCTGCTTTATGATGCCCCAGTGCTAGACATCACTATAAACTCCCCCTGCAGCCATTATAGCGATATAACCGATACAATGTCACAACTACGTTGGAAATCCAAATGATTTGACAAACACTTACATCCACATAAACACACAAACACACACACACACACACACACACACACACAAACACAATTCGAACGGAAGGATATCGCGCTACATTTTGCAATTTTTTCAATTTAATGCTGTTACCATGAAATGACATAATTGAAACCATGACAACAATCTTGAATTAATAACATAGTAATTACCCAATCATTTACGCTATTTGCTTAACAGAACATTTGTCAGACATAGCGACTATATCATCAAAGTTGGTGACATCAGTGGTATGTTATCTTCTTATCACACCGTTAGTAACAACGCTTTGTTATTACTTCAAATAATGGAAATATACACAGGTGCAGTTGGTCCTAAACCTAAACATTATTTCACCTGTTCCTGGATACGTGCACTCCTGATATTCATAGCACCTCTAGATCACGAATAACAGACCACAAAATTAATGTTCCATCTGATTGACAAATACGATATAATGGGTTGTAAGTTCATCATGTACATTTTATTGTATTAAGTCAATGTATTTAACCATAGCTTACCAACTTTACACGATCCTAAACTCCTGTCTTCTTGAGCCTGACTTAAATTAAATATCCAATGGTCCAAAGACAGTCATTTATAGTAAGAATTCATTATTTCTAAATATTACTGAAATCATATCGTCGTACGAACAAACTATTTTTTGTTGCAATAATGTTGTATTAAACTACCGAAATCTGCATCCTTTGTAGTTCGTGACGTACTTCATTTCTCAATCATTTACTGTTGCGAATGGCGCTAGCAGCAAGTCGTTTAATTCAAACTAGTTATATTAGTATCATTCACAGTAAGTTCCCTTTACATAATTCATGATTAGTTGTATAGACTAATTAAATAAAGAATATTATGCAGCATGTATTATCAGTCTTCAACGCACGAATATTTGATATCAATGTGAACCAGGGTAAAAGGTCATATAAGACTTATTATACCATATTGAATCAATCATTTTTTAATTTTTCTTATGCATTCAGCATTGAGTCTGGTATTACGGAAGCAAAATGTTTCAGTAGTAAGGGAATAACTAACAGTATGCCAGTCTAGAAAATGACAATTGTGTTGTATCTGCTAGGGAAAGCGTTTTGTATCTATAAGACAGAGATCTTCATTATAATCTCTGTAAATAAAAGTAATACTTGTATAGACATCAGTAAACAATGTGGAATATTAAAATAACCTGCGTGTTCTCATGTAAATTCGAACTGGGCATTCGCATGAACAAAAACAATTTACGAAATGGATTCAATTAATTTGCATAAATAATTACATTGGTTTTAAGACTGCATTCTCTTCGTTTCTGAAGAATACGGCTATTATGAAGTTGGTTACGCTGTCCATGAAGCAATGTCAGTACTCTCATATGAGGTAACAGGTGGTAGTTTCAATGCGCTGCCTATATAAGCTCGATTACTTTGTTGCACATCCAGGATCAAGAACTGAACAGCGAATTCTATTGACATACACCTGTGGTAACAATGGTCAGATTTTATTCGCTTTTACTGACGTTGACAGCCATCATGAACTTACAGATGGCAGTCTATGGAAAGTGCTTTTTTACACCTCTACACTCTTCCTATATAGGTAAGTAAATCTTCTCTTTGTCTTCATTCATATACACTTATATATGACGGCTTCATTAGCTGATAAATTCAACTTTACATTAACATTCACTCCCTCATTCAAATTAGAAATATACTATTCACATCTTTGTCACTTTGGTCTGTAGACATATGTATACACAAGAACTTAATAAGAACCGATGTATTCTACCCTTAATGTTGAGTTAGTTTCCATAAAGCTGAATATAGAGCTAAAGGTTGTAAGATTTATATGATTTGAACCTTCGCCATGACGCTTATGTTTTCGTTGCATATTATCACCAACAGGTGATATCAACACATATTTTGATTGTCATTTTCAACACTAAGAGTTTTTGTTGTACTTCCAGTTAATTTGTGAAGACCTTGTTCTGCCCCATCTGTCTGTGAACGGTTGTTTTAAAAGAGTTCTTGCAACTGAAGCATTTATGAAAATTTTACATTCCATTATCGGAACAATGCATCACATGTGTTGTCAAGCCCGAAATATCAATCGTGAAAGAATGCTAACAGCAAAATTATTTCACATGGTTAATTCTCGTATTAAAATGTTTATTTGTCTTGTACATGTCATTAATGTTCTCTAGTTACGATTTATGCACAATAATAACAATAGATTGTTTTCTTGCTAACACAATGACGTGTACATGCATTAAAAAGAAACCAAAATAGTATCAAAAAAGCAGGTGATATATGCATATGAATCGACATCGTAGTCACAACATGAGGTACGGATGACCGTCCTAATAGATCAAAAGGACAGATTGATATTGAGCAGATTTGGATTCAGATGTGGGGTAGGGTGCATACACCAGGATTCGAGTTCCAGCAGCTGATCTTTCAGTTTGTTTTTGTTATCATATTTAGCTTCGTTAAAATTTAAACGTTGTTAATTTACATAGGACAAGGCAGAACAACATAACTTAACATTATTTTCTAGCAACGTCCAAGACAGTTTGGTTGAATGCAACAAACTATTATTCAACTAGTCTGTAAAAAATGAATCAAAATCCATTTTTAATTTCATATGCAAATTATGACGGAGTTATCAGATATTTACATGTAGCGGTTTTGAGTATCCAGAAGAAAATCTTTAATTTTATTTATATTTTTAGGAATGGTTTAAAAATCGTCAGTACCGTATTATATTCATTGAACTTCAATTCTCATTGTCACTGTAATGCGCTTATTCGAAAAAAAACATTAAGTTCATATTTATATTTAACCTAATAAATAAGCCTCAGCAACTGAGTACGTACAAAAAGTGGCTTTTATTCTTGAGGTAGAGTTGCACTGTAACTCTTTGATATTTTCATGTTAAGGTTTTTAATCAAAATTTCTATTCAGCTATGTGTCGCAATTCATGTGTCACCACATCATTTTACACTTTGCATATATATTTAATGAACAGGCCTAAAACACTTAATGTTACACTTTATATGCACAAATGCAAACTACGATTATGTGTTTCGAACAATGATTTAGCATCTTTTTAATATGCGGGATGATTTTCAGACATTAAAAAAAATGCAAAGGAATCGAAACCTGATAAATCACGAAATTTTATACTGAGTGAACGATGAAGCGTAAGGCAAGTATTTATAGAAACCCTGTTTTACGTTTAAATGTTACATAATAATAATAACACTAGTGTTTAATGAGTCACTCATCTCGTAAATGAGTCAAAATACTGCTATCTAATGTGTAGATTTATAAATGTTTTGGCTGAAATACATTAGAATGTAACATTTAATACTGACTGGAATTAAGATAACTAGAATTTAAAATTATATTATATTAATCAAGGGATGTAACGAAAGAAAAACGCAGTCATGTAATAACATGATCGTGGTAGAAAATCCATTTGTCATTAAGATTACATGTATTTAGATTATCTCTGATATTTATAATATGCAATAGCTTGAGCACAACTTTAAACACGTTTTCATTCATTTTCATTGCAAAACTGTGGTTATTCGAAAGTTTGGATCACTATTTCATTACTGTATAACACCTAAAAATATCCAATTTGGTACTTAGAAAAAAAATGTGTTTGCTGGCTCTATATTTCACTCTGCTATGAATTCTTAATTACCTACTACATGTACAGATGCTTCGTGTTACAGGGATAAGATTTATAAAGGGTGCTATCTTCAACTTTGGTACAAGTATTTTAAGTTTAACCAAATATATTGGAAATAATATTTTTAAAAATCATGAAAACCATCACATCCTTGTTTGACTTGATCAACTACAATTAATTATATTACTTTTTATCAGACATTACGACTGTTTTAAAATAGGTCAGACAAAGTGTGGTACACATAAGTAAAATGTTTGTTTAGCTTCTTATCACATATATAACAAATGGTACTTTGTTATTACATTTTAACAAAAGGCAGGAAAGCTATTTACACAGGTGAGGTGTAGATAAACGTGACGTAAATAGTATTCCACCTCTGAATCGATACGAACATTCCTGCTCCATAAAGATTCGATGTTTCCTAAAAGATATGCCAACATTTTTTCAACGTTCGATTGCAAAAACATTGGTCTTATAACGTTCTATTACAAACACAATATTATTATAACGTACTTTAGCATTAACTTAGCATTATTGGACACGCAAGACAATCAAGAGGTATTACAAAATAAATCAAGCCATAAAAATCAAAAATAAATAAACCGGAAGATTTTAAATTAATTGAACTAGAACAATCAAGCTCAATGCAAGTGTTTTATAGAAAATCTCCTTCTCATTTCGAATCATGCACGACAGAAACACATATATTGGTAAGCAGTTTCTTCTCACTATCATGGTCTTATTGATTATATGCATTTTTAAAATATTTTTTTTCAATGATCAATTAAAGTGAATCTAATATATATATGTACATATATATATATATATATATATATATATATATATATATATATATATATATATATATATATATATATATATATATATATATATATATATATATATATATATATATATATATATATATATATTTGAAATGTTTATCTGTTGCCATTTATATTGTCCGCTATAAAATTTAATGCACAAATTGACATAGGAGATTCAACAGCGTCGGTACAAAATTATTAATACAATTTTCATAATCACAGCACAAAGGTTACTAAAAAAAATTGATTAAAATCTTATAATTTTCAGGGTACCTATTGGATCTAGTTTCACTGGTCGGTTTATTCTGCAATGACTTTATAATTGCATGTTACATTGTTATTTGCGGCAGCAATTAAAGGATTGCTGGATAGATATATAGTACACGACAGGTACAAATTATGTCACAGACACCTTGCAATGTATGTATTGAACATTTAAAATCAAACAGTATCTTTCTTGCCACAAACATCAATACAATGAACATTAGTGTATATCACCTTGATTTTAACGAATCAGTACTACAGTCCCTTACTTAGACATTTCTCAGACATCGTAAATTTACGTATCTAGCCGGTCAGTTAAAACGTTGCCACAAGTAAGGAAAAAAATATATTGGCTTATAATCACAACGATAGCAAAAACAAATTCCAACTTTTAGCATCGTACGTTGTCAACTATAGTAGCTGATGAACCTGCATATTATTGTAGCAATGTATCCAGGCAGACTTCAATATATCCAAAAGCTACAAGACAGGCATAACATGTTAAACATTAAACCTAATGATGACAAATGCCACACTCCGTCATTGTATTTTAAATAATGAATTAGCATCATTTCAATAAACAGGATATCTCCGGTCATTATAAGATAATGCAATACATTTGAAATTAAAAAAAAAAAAATTACCCAGTGAGTGAACGATAACATCGACAGTTAATGTAAGTACTTTTGTTAGAAATTTCACACAGAATTATATTTTCCATTAGTTTATATAACCAGGTTACAACATGCAACAAACAATAAGACTTGTGAATATTGGGACGCTGTAATATGCATTGAAGACGAACTTGGGCTGAATACAATCAAACATAAAATGGTGTTAGCTTTTTATGTTTACAACGATGAGGAAAAAACAATTATTGTCTGCCAGATTTCGACTAAAACCATTTGACCCACGAATGTTGCTTATCACCATCTGACTAATTTGTACACATGTGAAAAATAACAGGGTATCTCATTTGGACAGAGAAAATATTATTTGGTTTTAATACAATCTGACGATGCTTATTTAAAACCAGTATATTTCAGACGTCAGTAATATACAGATCAGTTGATGACATTTAGCACCTATCGGCGACATTATGGATTTAACACAGTATTCATACAACAATGCAAATTTCTACATTGAGCCCTTGGTTTTGTTTCGAAAAATGTAAAGAAAAGGTTGTGGAAATAAATATCTTACATCAATTAATTTATAGATGTAATACCATACTAATTGCTAAGAAAAGCGTATTTTCTCATTTTAATACAGGCTCGAGACCAGTATATAAGTGTGTGTACCACGATCTCGAGTTTCGGGTAGGAACCAAATTCAATATCACCGATTGCTACAAATGCCAATGTGATTTGTCTGGCTTTTCGTGCTGCGGGTGAGTACTTATCGTGGGACAACAACGTGACAGATGTTACAAGAACATGTATTACTAATTAGGCTTGGTAGTTATAGTAAACAAATACCCAGCACTAAGATTATACTTTTATCTTTTATAAGAAAGAGTCATTTCAGTCCAAATGTCATATAGCATACGACTGGTACACACGAGCAGTTCATCTGGTTGAACAATAAAGCAGGTTAAAGTATTAGAGTAAATTTCGAGCGTCTTGTAAATAATGCAGTTCTTATTCAAGTTTGTACCGATCCTCGCACTAAAGGAAAGCACACAGCACGTTACACTATCATATAAATATTAAATAAGATTATAATGTTGCCCGACAAATAGAGGATTTTGGAAATGTGTGCTATTGTCTATTTCCTGGTATCATTCTCGCTATCATACGACATCAAAATACGCAGACGATAATAGTAATCCAGACAAATTTAATTATTCTTTTAAAACTTTTCCTTCAAAAGTTGACTAATTTATGATAGATGATTGTACTATAAATAACAAATCTCATCTAATAATGACTGTCTGAATATTTTAATTAGAAATCTAAGTAGAATGATGCAAAAGCAAAGATCGAGTAACTTTTGAGCCATCTGTGGTGTATGCTATGTATTGTTATGCTTGCACAGATATATATATAATTCGGCTTCACCACGAAACACAAGTTTCAGTGATTCTTCTATGAAAGGTAACCTTGATATGATGGCACTGAAGGTGAGTGGGAGTAAAGTGGCTGTTTGTTTATTTATTATGTCTGTAGGAGGAAAGTAATAAGGTCAGTATACCATATACCGCTACGTTAGAGGCCGTATCATTAATTATTAAGAAAATCTAATTTCAACAGGAAAACTTTATGTAATTATATACGATGAATACTTCATGTAATGTAAAGATACTCTAAAAACTGGGGCAAACGGATATTGCCTTTAGGGGACAGCTGGTCACGGCCACGCAATTTGTTCTTGTACGATATGCTTTATAAATGCTGTTGAAGGGTGAAGTCGTCAAAAAGGAATTTTGTTTGTCCGAAAAATACATTAGCTTTCTGTTGATGCATGTGTCTACTCTTGAGCAAAAGTGGATTGTTTTTGTAATTTTAAAGAAGGTATTCCGATTCAATAATTTCTCATTCACACTTTTACAGACTAATGATGAAATATGGAGTTAAATTGACGGTAAAGCACGTGAAAATAACGTTGTAATCTAATATCAATATATTTGAGCAGTGTTTGAGCCTTACGTTGTAATATATAGTCAATATGGGTGAGCAGTGCAAACGTTCTATGGTGTTGCCCCGTCTGCATTGATGTCATTAGCATTTAAACGTCCTAATTTGGAGCAAGATATCAGTATGTGGCCAGCTTGCAACTGAGATCGGATCCAGAATAAGGAAATTTATTGATATATGTTCATGAACAAACGTCGGAGCACACTGGTTCCGTTTGTGACTTATTTAATTATGACAAATGTTCATTAATTATTTTCGATTTGATAGAACATTATATGGTAATGAACGATTTCGTGTAATATACTTACAGATCTGGAGTAATTTCCCTAACAATTGATGTTCCAGGCGGATATAAAGTGGTACAATACCCCTGTGACCACAAGCTAGTGAAGCCCGAAGGTGAAGTAATTGCACAATGAGCGCACTAGAAGCAGCATTCAAATGTACGTGCGTGCGCGATGAAGCGAAAGTATTGAGAGGACAAACTTATTAATAAAGTCTAAACATAGCTTACATTTATTGATTCATAAATTCTTACCTTCCTTCATTTGTTCATTCTTTCATGGTTGACTTGGTGGTTTATCATTTAGATTACGATATATAGTTTTCATTTATGAACAAAACAATAGGCTTAGTTCTAATCCCCAGGGAATAAATACGATATCTGAATTGCTTTCCTTATTGAGATGCAAACGTGCATAAATCTGGTATATCACAAAGCTACCCTACTTCTACACTGAAGACTACTTCACTAATATGTTATACATACTTACTGAACATCTCATTTTGTGACGCTCATTAGATGTCGGTACAATCTGCAAGTTCGTATGTTTCGAGAGATGCTGCACGTCCTGACCATCCTATTCCTCCTGTCAAGGATTGTTCTGAATCTGAATCCAGATTCCACACAGTAACAAAATACAAACACCCCACTTCCATGTTATCAGTAACTGTTCATATCTTGTGTGCGCACCATACCTTTCAAGTGTTAAAACTCCAAGTATGTCAATTTTCCTCATCTCTTTCAGTTTTTATTGGACAAACGTGTGAGATTGTCTGATTAAATTGACCTATTCTCACAATCCACTCTTTTACCATCAGGGGAAACCCATATCTTGAAACTGTAATTGGGCTGCTAACCAAGCGTCATCCGAGCAACCTATAATTCTTTATATAAAGATAATACTCTTCTACTCTAGCTAGACCTAGGTTTGATCTCGTGCTCTAATTGAAAGACACCAAAGCAACGTGCATACTATAAAATATATACATTCAATGTTACATAATAGTATATGTTAGCCATATTGAGTATAGTGTCCAATCAATATTCAGTGTACTTTGCATTCCATGGTGATCAGTCCATGCTAAATTTCCACGCGCTCGATAGTACATTATACAGTTTACAGCCATCTTAAATTCAGAAGGCCTCTATTGTGTCATATCAATGTTAAGTCCCGCAAGCACTATACTGACCCGTCCATGACAATTAGACATATTCCTCATAGTAACCAGCGCATGTTAAATTCTCCTCAGACCTCAAATTGTTAAACCCATGTTAAATTCTCGTAGAACCATCTAATGATCTATATACGTTACATTATGATAAACCCGAGAATTAACAGTTAATACTCAAATTCTTATAAGCCTCACAGTAACCCATACACGTTGAAATCACTTAAGGCCGCTTAGTGTTTAATCTAGAGTAACGTTTCAGAAATTGGCAGTGAGTCGTCCATGTTAAATTGTCACAAGCATCGTAGAGTCTTATCAATGTTCAATTACTTTTAGGCCTCATATTGACCCATTGATATCAGATTTCCATACGCCATATAGAGTTCCGTCCATGTTAAATCCATGTCAAATGTTCTGATGCTTTCCTAACATAATCAAACATGATTTTTAAACATATTGAACGGCTTATTGCGATAGAAAGATACTGATAGGTTCAAATGTGAAGTGATCAATTGTCCCAAGATTATTTTTTCTGTATTCCTAAAAGAGAAAATATTATATATATATATATATATATATATATATATATATATATATATATATATATATATATGTATGTATGTATGTATGTATGTATGTATGTATGTATGTATGTATGTATGTATGTATGTATGTATGTATGTATATGGATGGATGGATAGATAGATAGATACAAGTATATACGATTACACATATGCAACAAACATAATGTTCTGTTTCTTGTAAATTTTGTAATTCTATGGAACTATTCCTATTTATAAAAATAAATCTACATAATAATAAAACATTGTTGTCCTTCGTGTTCTATTCAGAACAGTGAAACTCTAACGGCCTTTGATATCTGAAAGGATGTGTCCTTTATCACTTAGGTGTGTAATTATCCAGTTCAATCACACGATTGCAACTGCATAGGCTGGATTTTTTTTATTGATGTAACTTGTTTGCATGAAAATGTAGCCAGGTTGAAAAGCCTTCCTTTCACAAACATCAGCTTGATCCGATACAAACCAGCCGAGAAAATGTGTTACATGGAATTGTGAAATAATAGGTGAGATCCATATTTTAACGAAATAAGATAGTTCTTCAACCATGTAAAGATAAATTGTATTTGCATATGCAACTTTCTAACTTGAATGTTATCAACATGGTTCTATTTGATCACCTCTTTTCGGCATAATGTTTTAATTGTGATTCCAGAGGAAGTAATTAGTACAAATTTACAAGTATAAAGCCATATTAATGGTAGCAGCTAATGACGTTAATGACTTAAATTTGATGACTTTGTAAATTTCTTAATTTTGAGTCTGAAAATATTTCGTAATTGTAATTTAAACTTCCTTAACATCCTTACATTCCAGCAGTGGAGGAGTGACTAGATATTCCTCTTGTATTGATACCTATATATGTACATTTGCAACATACCTACTGTAATCTCGACGACAGAACTTACACCAATATAACCCTAAGTCGGAATTGTACAAGAGAACTGGATCGTATAATGTGATCTTTATATCATCATTTAATTTTCGTTTTAATCGCACATACTTAATCGCGATACTTTGAATTATGTTGGATGCCACAATTTTTGGATGTGATCAAATAAATAGTATTTGATTCGTAGTCTTGCAACTGAAAGAAGTATTTTCATTAATAAAATACAGTGCGAACATCTAGGTCTGTTATATTTAGTTGATGATCTTTTTTTGTATGATGTCTTGTTTTAATATAGAATTAATTGGGAAAACTTACAAACTTTAGTCCTTTTACAACCAAGTGTGGGTTTGCTTTAGTGTAGCGATTTATAAAAACAGGAGGAAGGGGTTTAGGGGCTTTGCTTGATAATTGTAATAAATCCCAATATATATTGATAATTTTACCTATATTTGGTAAGCGTGGAATATTTTCAATAACATTAGGAGCGATATCTTCATTTCTTTTTTTATTTATCATTGTACTAATTCAAAATGCGCAGGAGTAGATACGTTTTGGAAAACAGTATTATGTCAATAGGTTAATTTCTGTTTAACAAATGCTGACCTTAATATGTTAAGAATGATTTAGAAACAATGTCATCAGAAATAATTAGTCTCCTTTTTCCAATTGGATACTGCCAAAATCACATCTCTCCAAAAACTGTTTTAATGAGCTTACTAAGTTCTTCTAATTTCCCCAAATTCCAAATATCCTTTTTATTTCTGAGTATAGTTGAATTGACTAAGTTCTGCCACGCTCCATTTTCCTTTTCCATCAATCGTTTTACCCATCTTATCTTAATATACCTAATGAATGAAAATATGTGTATCATATTTAGCAGCAAAGAGGGTGGACAGACCGTAACTATTTCAGACAAACCGAAACTATTTCAAGCAAGTCGAAAATATTTCAGATAAGCCAAAACTATTTTGCAGACAAAAAAGGAGAAATTGTTTCGGTTGAAATCCTAAACGATTTTACTCTACAGACCCGGCACCAATTGCGCTGCGGAGATGAACTGTTTCAACCCAACATTTGATCAAGTCCGATACGATATCTTGATCTAGGGTTATGCAAATATCGTTACAAATCCATGTGGGGTTGACTGAGCGTGACTAAAGAAATTGCTAAAGAGATTATAATCCATATCTCCACTGCACTAGGTCTGGTGAATATTTCTTAGCGTATGAATGTCAACTCCATTAAATACCGCAAGATTTTTACAGTTTTCCCTGATCACTTTTGGTATTTGTGTATACTTCCGAGTAACATATATAACATTGGTATTTTTATGACTACCTCTGGAAAATATTCTGGCAGGGTTTGCTTGTCTATCTAACATCACATCATCATATACGAATAATGTCTTAATACTTCTATCAAGAGAATTAAGACTTGATGATTCTTCGATATAGGTTATAACCTCAATAATATCTTCATCGATTTCCGATTTTGCATTCTCGTTAAAATCCTTTAAGACCTCGTAACATCGCTGATTGTCTACACTCGGGGCTACTAAATATAGTTTATCACATTTCATTCATCTCGTTATCAAATTAAGTAACAACTGTGTCTTGCCTCTTCCAGATGGTCCGATTATAATCATGCGAAAAGAATTCGGTATCGCTGCATGATGCTTAATGGGTTCTCGTTTTTTTCTAGCAGAAAATTCAATTACATTCATGTTATTATAAATAAATTATGGCTCTAATATATTCTGTGAAATGTAAGAAGCGTACTGGCACAAACGACTTGACGACGATTACAATAGGCAATAACAGACCAGCACTTACTGCTGTTCAAAGCTGTAAATCGACTGATTTAGAAGGCAATCCGCTGTTCAAAGCTGTAAATTGACTGGTTTAGAAAGCAGTCCGCTGTAAATCTATGAGTTTAGAAGGTAATCCACTGTTCATTGCTTGTAAATCTATGAGTTTAGAAGGCATTCCGCTGTTCAAAGCCTGAAAATCTACTGGTTTAGAAGGGAATCTGCTGTCCTAAGCTTGTAAATCTACTGGTTTAGAAGGCAATCCGCTGTTCATAGCTGTAAAATTGACTGGTTTAGAAGGCAATGAGCTCCTCAAAGCTTGTAAATCTACTTGTTCTCCATCCTGGTTCTGTCATATGTATTCACTTCATGCATCGAGAAGTGGCTTATTTAAGGTTTGTACAAAAGTGAGTGATCCCTACATTGATCCAAGGTGTGAATTTGTTTATCTGTTGACATTACCTTTAAAATAGTTTTGTATCCAAGACGGAAAGATGTTCATTCTTTAATGCAACTACCACCACCCCATTTTCCTTCAGTTCTTGTGTTGTGAATATGTTTATATTGATTGATTTCAATGTAGCTAATGTAATTTTAATACTTGAATTATATAATTTATCTGCTATTTCTAATACTTTAGGACAAATATTTGCCGCAATACGGTGTAAAATATGGAAACATGTTCTCTTTTAGGTCAACTACACCGAAGTGGGTGACATAATCCCAAAAGTTGTTGTCATTACAGTGAATTCTACATACTGTTACATTTGCAACCTAACTGCAGGACAGCTGTATTTGTTTACAGTACGTAGTAGAAATGCAGGTGGCTATGGTCCAACAGCAGAATGTAGAGAATTTACAGTGCATGGGACTCCTCCTAAACCCCCTCCTCCTGTTTTTATAAATGCGACAGTGTCTACCATCGCTGTTGCTCTGGATCCAGTGATGCTGTTTCCTCGACTGTTGACTGCATATGCAGTCTTTGTAAACGATTTGACAATTTAACGAAAGAGGAGACAAGGCCAGGTACCCAATACAACTTGTCCAGGGAATCCTTCAGTTTTTGGTGATATGGTTGGCAAATTGAAACGGGAGGACATCCTTGAAAGATTAGAGTTCCAAATTGGTGATAATAACACAAACGGTGGAATCAAAAACTATCCACTGACAAAGGACCATTTGTATAATATTTCATATGTTGTCATAAGTGACATAGACGGAATATGTAAATTTAATTTCAATAAGATAAAGAGTCCGGCAAAGGCAAGCCCACCAACAGCACCAGTCCAAGTCACAGCTGAAAAGAGGGATGACATTAATACAGGACTTGTCACCGCCTTAGTTGTCATCATCCTGCTTGTGGTGACTGCAGTCGTTATCTTTTGCATTGTATGATGGTACATAAATAGGCACAAACAGCCATACTCACCTCAATTTGATGACAAGTATAGTTTCTCAATGTCTTTTTGCCAGGATGACTATAATCCTCAAAAGTACTGGAACACGGTACATTCATTGAGAGAAAGTAGGTATATTGTCGCTGGAAGAGATTACCGTTACACAGAAGATGATACATATATGAATGGGTCCACAGTTGCATACAGAGCTACAGCAACATTAACATTCCAGGAAGAATTTCGCAACCTACCACGCAAGCCATTATTCTCCTGTAACACTGCAAAAATTCCCGCCAATCGAGAAAAGAATAGATTTCCTCACCTACATCCATATGACCATAGTCGTGTGAAGCTGGGCACAGATAAAAATGTGAATATTGATTACATAAATGCCAACTTTATTCATGGCTATCAGCGGAAAAGTGCTTATATTGCCACACAAAGCCCTTTTGATGAAGATACAGTGCTTGATTTTTGGAGGATGATTTACCAGTACCAGATCAGCGTTGTGGTCATGTTGGAGAACATTGTAGAAGATAATATTGTCAAATGTACCCAGTATTGGTCAGAGAAAGGTCAAGTCAGATATGGTGAATTCGAACTGGATCTCATAAAACAGATACATTTGCCGACTTTTGCATCAGAACTATCAACCTTCGACTGAAAACTGAGAAGGAATGGCAACTGGTTAATATTTTTGAGTTTCTCTTGTGGCCAGAACATGGGGTCCCTGATAATGCTATCCCTTTACTTGATATGCGTCGTAAAGTTCGAGAATGTCAAAGACAAGGGGATGATCGGACTCCAGTAGTCGTCCATTGTGGGACAGGGATTAGTAGAACAGGTACATTTATTGCAATAGATGCCTTGTTGGAGCAATATGAAAGAGAAGGTAGGATAAGTGTGCATTCGTTTGTCAAGAAGATCAGAAAAGATCGCATTGCAATGGTTAGAACTGTTAAGCAGTACGTTTTTATTTATGAAGCAATATTTGAATCATTTATTGTGGGGAATACAACCATGGGTTTTGACATGAAGGAAAAGTACCGCCAGCTTACTAAGAAAAACCCCAAGACAGGACATTCTTACCTGAAAGATCAGTTTAAATGTCTCCAAGAATTCACTACAAAGGTTTATCCTAATCAATGTGAAGCTTCTTATCTCCATGCAAATGCAGACAAGAATAGATTCCCAGATGTTGAGCATCCTGATGCATGCCGTCCTGTTTTAAGGACACCTGGTGGATTGGGGCGAACAGGTTACATCAATGCATTTTTCCTGGATGGCTATCGTCACCCAAATCACTTTATTATTACACAAACTCCCCTTAATATAACTGTGATAGACTTCTGGAAACTTGTATATGATTATGATATAAAAACCATTGTGATGATGGAAAATTACAAAAACGAAGACGATACCTGTTCCGAATATTGGCAATCTGAGGACATGAAACAATATGAGCCATTCTTTGTTCAATATGTGCAAGTCTTCCAGGAAGAAAATGTCACAATTAGGGACTTGAATCTTATAAACATGCAGACCCCAAAACAGAAAAGATTGATTCGGCAATTCCAGTTCAATGCTTGGCCAGACCCTTAATTTACTCCCAAATCAAAGTCAATGTTACTGGATTTGATATACCTTGTAAAACAATGGCAGACAAAAACTAATAAAAGCCAAATGCCAATTCTAATCCATTGCAAAGATGGTGCTACCCATAGTGGCTTGTTCTGTGCTGTGTATATACTCTGTGAGAAATTCGAGGAGGAGGGAGATGTTGATGTCTTTCACATTGTCAAGCACCTCAAGAGGAGGAGGTCACAGATTATTGACATCCTTGTAAGTTTGCTTCTTTAAAGTTTGTCTGCTTCTTTCTTTATTGTTTTCTTTTCCCCCAATTTCCAAATTCCTGATGAATGGTTACATTCTTGTGCAGGAGTCATTTCTTTATGAGACTGCCTTACAGATATTAGCATTAACAGTTACTGCTTTTGGATTAAATATGTCCTATCAAATTTAGAATGTCAGAAACTGTTTAAATATACCACATATTTAAGGTTTCATTTGTTCTGGTTCAGATTTTTCTAGTTGAAGCAGACCTTAAATCTTGCAATTTACAAACAAAATAGGGATGTTCATAGGCGAAACAAACTGAAATATGGGACCGTCAAAACACCTTCAGTTAAGAGTCACAATGGATACGAGTTAAATAGTTGACAGAACAGCATCATTGGCACTTGAAATTATTTTTTAGATTCTAGCTTCAGTGTCTTTTTGTACAGCACATACAGTTACGGTTTAATTTATGATTTATGATCTTATGTAATGTATTTTTGCACATATTAAATAACATTTTAAAATTCCTGTATGACTATTTTAGATTTGAAATCACATTAAACATCTATTTGTATTTAATCTGTTCCTAAAAGATGTGTTGCTCAGAACTACCGTATGTTCATGTGCTGATGTTTATCCATACGAGGAAGTATATCCTATCCTAATTCGATATGTGAAGGTTATTTCATTTTTAAGCCATTATGTGACGGTTATTTTATTTTCAAGCCATTATGGCAAGTTTATTTCATTTTTAAGCCATTACATGACGGTTATTTTATCTTAAGCCATTACGGGATGTTTTTTTTTTGTTTTTAAACTATTACGTGAAGGTTTATTTATATTTAAGCCTGTACGTGATGGTTATTTATATTTAAGCCATTATGTGAAGGTTATTTTATCTTTAAGCCATTATGTGAAGGTTATTTTATCCTTAAGTCATTATATGAAGGTTATTTCCTTTTTAAGCCATGATATGAAAGTTATCTTATCTAAAAGTCATTATGTGAAGCTTATTTTATTTTTAAGTCTTTATGTGAAGGCAATCTGATGTTGAAGCCATTATTTGAGTGTTATCTTATCTTTAAGCCATTATTTAAAGGGTATCTTGTCTTTAAGTCATTATGTGAAGGTTATTTTATTTTGAAACCATTATTTAAAGATTATATCGTCTTTAAGCCATTACTTGAAGGCATTCTTATCTTTAAGTCATTTTTTGAAGGTATCTTATCTTTAAGCCATTATTTAAATGTTATCTTATCTTAAACCATTATTTGAAGGTTATCTTTAAACCATTACTTGAAGATTACCTTAAAGCCATTATTTGAAGGTTATATAATACATTGTTTGTCATCTCTTTAGGATCAATACAGATTTTGCTACAAGATTCTTTGGGACTACATTAACATGCGGATGCCTGGTGGTACTCTGACGGACAAATTGAGTTGTTCCCAGTCAAATCATGTTTACTATGGCAGTCAGAGTATTAGTTTATATGCCTCACAAAAGGAACTTATATATGAATAAATGAAACTCAGGATACTGTGGATTTGTGATGACAGACCAATGTGACAGCAGAAAGCTGATTGGATGAAAGAGTTCTGTCATAACAGTTTACCTACATGTATCTGGGATTGTTTGAGAAAAGTATCTTAAACATATTGTCAAGAACTTTCATGAAAAATAATCAACTTCTTGATGGAAGGAATAATGTTTTCCATATATCATTTACCTTTTAGTGAAAATTATTAAGTTTCAGAATATTCTTAATTTGTATATTTATGTTGGATAGAAACAATTATTAAATGTGCTTGTACCTATTTTTATCTCCTAGTGATGAATGCAAAACCCTCTATATTCATCCAAGTTTAGCCCATACTGTTTTTATCTGGAGAATGTATATAAATTGGTGAAAATCCCAAAACTGTGATACTATCACTCCACATAAACAGAATTTTACATAAATTTTCTTAGGTTTCTTTGCCAGACAAATTGCCATGTATTAACAACTACGTATAGTATTTTATCATGCTCTTTTTTGTTTGTACCCACTTCCCACCACTTTTAAAAGCAACAGTCATCAAGGCTATAAAAATCCACAAGACTTTGTCATTTCATTTATTTATTTATCAGTCCAAACCTAATTGTTGCTAGGGAGCCCCAAACATTGTCACCTTGATGGCATTTCGAATCAAACAGAAGTTTCTTTAGTGTCATGGTAGCCTTATTTTGCATAGGGTACTTTTTCAGTCATATGATGTATTTCTCTGTCTTTGATAATTTCAATAATTCCATAATTTTGGCTTTAAATTTCTTTGACTTTGACCACATGTATACAAGAGTTTCAACTTTTTATTTGTTCAATTTGTTTTAGAAATATTAAAACTCGATATTGCAAATATTTGATGCAAATGGTATCTTTTTTATTGAAATGGACTTTTCTAGAAACCAGTGAAGGACATTGAATTGTCCTTCTGCTTGTTTATATAGGGAGCTTCCATTTGCTTGGAAATAACAAATCAAAGAAAGAAATCACAAACGTTTTGTGCATTTTTTATAGTCTTGATACTTTTTGTTTTTTAAATCAGTAGGAGTTACAAACAAACTGGAGGGTGTTTGAAAACTAATGGCTATTTATGCAAAACAGAAGTATGCCTCTGATATATGTCAGTAGAGTTTAACAGAAAAATAATGCATTTCATTGGCCAGAAATTTCTCCACAAATAAATAAACTCAATCTATTTGAATCACCTTGGCTATTTATATCATTAGACTAACTGTACGACTGACTGAGACGTTATGAATTTAAACAATAGTTTGATCATTTACATAATCCTTGTTTTGTAAATGGACAAAATAATCAGAATAGCAGCTTTTAAAATACTATATACACTTACGTAGGGTCCCAACTACGACCTGCACAGACTCAGATCTACCTTTGCATAATGTGCCACCAGATCTGTGTCTGGTCTGCCTTCTTAAGGTAATGAAGATTTGAGAAATGCCAAAATGACAATCACTTAATTTACCAATAATCATTTTTTTTCCTTTCCTTCTTGCTGTTATTTTGGATTTAACACCATGTTATGTGCATGATGGTCTGCACATGTTTACCCATCAACGTAATTTAAAAGAACTTCAAAAGCATGTTAAGGGAGAAATAAATTTACTTTTATTTAAAAGTAAACAGGAGTGAGAAGACAAATTGCTTAAAAAATGTATTTTTTAAAAAATTGACCGCTACCAATAGGTATGGATGAATTGTCAATATTGATAATATAATTTTATTTAATAAAAATGAAGACAGATAAATCTTTTGAATGGATAATAAATTTTGAAAGTTAATGATTATGGTAGATAAGTTGAAACATTTGATTCAAATCTAGATAACAAGCCAATGCTATCATTGAATTTGAACTGTTTAAAAATATTAATAAAATACAAAAATTATTAATATATGAATTGAAAATATTTGGGAATTATACAGATTATAAAGTGATTGTGTCAAAACCTAAATAAAATTAATTTCCAAATGGATATTAAGTGGCAAAGGTTATCAATTGATAGAACATGGACACACCAGTCAATTCTGATTGCCTTTAAAACATACATGCTCTTTTTGAGTTTGTATTACTTTTTCTAATAATGTACAGACTTTATATGACAAATGTTTAAAAATTGGCTTCAGGGAGCAATTAGAAGTACACACATTTAGTTATACTGCTGAGTGGTATTTGTAAAGATGAAAGTCCTGTTCAGATTAAAAAAGATAACTGGTATGTAGTTTTAAGCACAAAATGTTTGCTATTAATATTTTTAACAGATATTTGAATTAGAGATAATTGCACCAAATTGCAATTTTGCATTTTATTTACTTAAATGATTAAAGAATTTTTTAAAATCCTTTTTCGTTTTGTTCTTTACATTGGTGCATGTAGTTTAATGTAGCCTTCGTGACATTCTATTTTTCACATCTAGTTCTGATTTCCACTTGTTAGGCCTATACCTGCTAGGAAATTGGCCTTCTTGTCAGTTTTGAAAGGAGAGGCTGCAATAATATATCCATTTCAAAGAGATCGACTAGATAGCTTAATTCAGAAACAAATAAAAAAGAAAACTCATGTGGCTGATAGTGTCATTTATGCCAATTATAAAGTTATGCAAATCACTGAAAAGACTGTAACAGAATTGTTACCGAGTGTTTGGTGGATTAAATGAACAACACAAACACAATATGTGAAAGATGATGTAAATGTATGAATGTACTAACATCTACATGTATTAAATCAAGTTACTAGTACTGGCCGCCATGTATAGCCTATATTGCGCTGAAAAATGGTGTGAAACAATAAAAAACAAACAAACAAACTCTTGGGACAAGTGCGAGCTCATGTGACAACCAGTGAAAAGAGCTACATGTACTATGTTTATGGCTCTACGATACATTAATTCTTTAATTACAGGACAGTGGTAAATGCAAAAGTAAGATTTTACTTAATATTAACTCAAATCAACCTTAGGAATCCAGTTCTTGGAAGAATTAGACATTTTCTACTTCACTGCACATATCATAAACAATCGACTCAATTTATTTCCAAAACATTTCAACTTTTAGGCACACACGTCAACGCCGATATATGATTAGCTCAAAAGGTTATTCTTAAATAACATCCACGCATCAGATATTTCGGCGTTGACGTGTATGCTAAACCTTCTCTTCTTATATAGTATGACAGACAGGGTCATATGTCAGAATGGGTCACGGGAGTAATTTAAGGTATTTTCGTCACTCTGTATGATTTTGTTTCTTTAAATATTTTTTCTGACAGCAAGCTCTCGTTGAGCACCTGTGGGTGTAAGTCGGCTTAATGTATCATATGGACATACATCACAATTGATATTGTTGATGAGCAATGCATCCACGTTCTTGCGAGTAGAACAAAAATAAATAGTAAAATGACCAATTCCACATATTCTGCACTGAGACTGACATACGATAGAGACACTACACGTAAAGGGCTAATTCGACCTTAATTTAAAGACGATGTGACGATCATTTTAAAGTACACATCGAAAGTTCCAAACTGTTTTTGGCAACGTGTCTACATGACTGCCAAATAATCAAAAGGTTTATCCAGCGTGAAAATATTGCTGAGATTGTTCTTCGTCCAAAGTCAGCTCTGTAACACGTTCAACTGTTATTGATCCTACGTTTGCGGGTAATATTCCGAATATATGTACATCGCCTATCCATAAACAGGGGGTCTCTTTTGACTTGTAAAATAGCTCTTGAATAATGTCTGTTGTCAAAATGAAAATAAAGCCGTTGCAATATGTATTAGAAAAGGTAGTCATAATGCTAATTTCGCAGTCACCTACTTTCCATATTCCTGTCTTTCTCTGTATTGGACTTGTCCCTAACGTAGCATCAGAGATTTATCTTGTCTACCTTATATGTTTTGGGTACGTCCAAAGGAAGCTTGAGGATGTTCACCAAAAGACATCGTCATCCACTTTAATGGCACATTTTGCCTGAAGACAGAAATCTGTATTCCATCTATATCGCAAAACACTTGTATGGGTTACGTTGTGATAAATATCGAAAAATTACATGTACAACGCCATTGTGAAGATAAAAATAATCTTTATTTTGTCATTAATAGTATAAAATAAAAAGAATAATACATGTTTCAAATGCTTTGAAATAGAATTAAATTGTTTATAAAATAAAAAAAATTTGATGTCTTAAAAATAATTGAATTGCAGCTCGAAAAGAAAATATATAAAATGCTGTACATAATTTCTGTTACCTGTAGAAAAAAGAAGGCGAACGCTGTGGAGTGTTGAAACAAACTATTGTCAATGACTATTGTGGTTTTAGTTATCGAGCAGCTAGGAATGCGAGTTTGCCCTAATGCGGGATATACTGGACGCACACCTGCACTTAGAATTTAAGACACATTAAAAGACCTGTTTCGAACGATTTACTAGAACACCCGAACGTTTGCAATAATTTCTTTTTTGTTACTGCTGGCTTGGCATCTCTAGACTTCAAAGTTTATTACATTATTTTGTTTAGCCAGCATCCTAGAAAAATGTTGTTGTTGTTGTGGGGTTTAACGCCATTTTTCAGCACACGAAACATGGTGGCCAGTATTATTGGTGGAGGAAGAAACCGGGAAAACCCCGGAAAGAACCATCGACCCACGAGAAGCTATTGGCAAGCTTTCTCACATAAATACATTAGCCGAATCTTAGAATCGAACCCACGCAGACAGAGGTGAGATTGCAGTGATCCGAATGGAGAGCGCTTTAGACCACTCGGGGCCCCGTCTAGACAAATGTACTGATCCTGCAGGTACTGAGCCAACATCCTAAGTTATTGAATCAGCCGGATATGACGTTATCACGTAACTGAATTAGTTAACTTATAACATAGGACGGATGTTTGCATAATTTTTTTGTACAATGGTGACTTATTGATGCATTTAATCATTACTTGCAGTCTTTATTAAAGATAGAGATTTAAGTCACAATAATAAAATGTCATTTTCTAATGTTATCTTCACATGTATAGTAAGTATATAAATTTGTGTAAATCATTTACCTGTGATATTGTAACTTACTGATTACCATGAACAATGAGTATGACTTACTTTTTATATTAAATTGTTCCATTCGAAGTTGGCATTCCATTCCTTGGATTATTACACAGTACTCGATCACTTGGATCCTCAACTAGGATTGAATCACAAGCCATTAAATACCTTTCTGTTTTTAAACCTTGCTTGTATAGCTATAGCTAATATATCTTTTAACAGAGATACATTTATTTGCAAACAAGTGTAGTAGTCATTTAGAAATAGAAATGCATCGTATTGTACCTTTTTAATTATAAATCATTTACGAATTTGTTCCTTAGCCATTAACATCTTTAATGTTAGCTCTAGTACAAACCCTCAGAATATGTATGCAAGGACATGTGCTTCTATTGTGTGCAAAAATTTAAAAGCTGACCCAGTGATCTTCATTGTTTTGACTAATCTTGTTTATTAAATAAAATGGTCACTAAAAGTACAATGTTATAAGACCACACATAAAAACGATAACTTAAGCAAAGGTAGAATTGGCTTGGAGTTTAATCGTCCTTGGAGTCGAACTGTACGGGCCAATTTGTTTTTGGGGTTAAAATGTCTTGAGGGTCGAAATTTCCGAGAATCCATGAAAACACATCATAAGCGGTTGCATGATTTTGTCATAACAAATAAATCAAAACCAGTAATGGAGAAGCTAGAAGCGTCGCTTGTGTAATCATCGACGGCAAGGACACTGCCAAATATCTTGATCCCAAGTCTAAAAACGTTTAGTTTTGTAGACCTTTAGCGCTATACTGTTTTGCGTAAGCCATGCGAAATTCTTTGTCCAAGAACCTGTTTCAGAGCCATGACAGATGCAGCTCCAACAGCCCCTAACACAGTCTCTTTTGCAGCATCGGCAGACGCCGCAGCTAACAGAGCTGGAAAAAATGAGGAAAGTACATATTTACCAATCTCTTGTTTATCTTTCATCTCAGGCACTTTGGCAGCTTTGATGTTACCGAGATGCTGCTATGTTTAGCAGACTTAGGCTGATCAAGTTTCCTAGAAGTTAGCGACACTGATTCCTACATTGAACTGTATCGGAATGTGATCCTACATTAATTTCTTATTTGCTATTTACATTTGCGAACAATATTGGGGGAAGACAAACCTTAACTTCGTGATACTAAATTACTTAAATGAAGCTATTCAATTAAAATATCGTCAAGCACTGCGGGTATTTAGCTGCCTTACGACAACGTGATTCCTCCAACAACAGCATCGTATCCGTGAAAATCAGAGCAATGAATCTGTACAATGAACCAGTAGTATAAACACAAACATGAAAGTGCATATCGACCAGATCTATATACCTGAGAGAAAAGTAATAAATGACGGGCAAATGACGGTTGGCAATGTCTTTCTTGAAAATCTTTACACACTTTTACAGCCCGACCCATGTACAACTAATGCTTGTGACACACGCGTAAAACACGATTCTTTATGAAGTGAAGTTTCTTTGTGGTTAAATGGTAATCAGGAACCCTTAGAAGAAATTGTGTTCCAGTCACGACAAACTGGTCAATATAATTGTATTAGTATACTGTCAACTATCCACCACATCCCTTGTATGAAGCGTAACGAAGTTGTTGTCTTGTTGCGCTGACACCTTGCTAGTATGTGCCATGATAAACAGTGCCTACTAATGTCAGATGGGCGTAAGTAGTAACAAATGTGAAGTGCCTATGCAACTCATAAAAAAAAACAATCCTGTTCCTGCATCCATCACTGTATCTTTTTTTATACGAATCAGGATGTTAAACGTTTATTTTTAGTGAATGTTCGTTTCATATTTAATTACATGTATTATAAAACCTTCTTCAATAATGTCATTCATTTTCTCTGTGTTGGTCATAATGCACTTTGTGTAAAATAATTGATCCGTCTTGGGAAAACAACAGAAAGAACATAATTCGGATATTGACGTGTATCGGAATGTCTCAAACACTTCATTATATCCGGCTTTTACTTATTGTATTCCGAACGAATTATTCGATATATTTATATGAAATAACTGTATAGATTCCTATGCCATATTTCAGTAGACGTAGTTGGTACTAATGCAAATAGGTCTGTTCACATGTGAAATAAAGAAATAAACGTGTCTTTATGCGGGTTTCTAATGGTATTCTTTACATTCGAAAAAGGCAGTCATCCCTTCTATGGCTATGTTTTAGTAACTCTTAAGTACTGAATAATTTGGGGTTTGCATAGGCTCTAATTAGATTCTTTAGCGACGACAGTTGCTGCCAAATAATCACGAGGATTATCCACCAAGAAACATTGCAAAGATTATTCCTCATCCAAACTCAGCTCTGAAGACTTTCAAATGATATTGGTCCTACTTATAATAAGAATATATGTACATCGTCTATCCAGAAAAATGCTGTATCGTACGACGCTTCATATAACTCTTGAACAATGTCTCGTGTCAAAATGACACAAGCAGTTGCAGTATGTGACAGAAAAAGGTAATAATTACAAAATCTCATTCATCAGCTATGCCTGTCTTTCTATGTATTGGACTTGTCCCTCTGTCTCAAAGGTAGCATTTAAGTTTTATCTTGTCTACCTTATAGGTCTCTGACATATCCAAAAGAAGCTTGAGGATATTCACAAAGACATATGCATCCACTTTAATAACACATTTTGCCTGACATCTTTAATCCATCAATATCCTAAAACACTTTTATGGGTCAAGTGGTTATAATTATCAATACAATCTCGTGAAGATTTCACTTTCACACTGTATGGCTACCTGTATTTGTTGGCCTTCGTCTGGTCTTCCCAGAAAAATAACAACTCTCATATTATGCTCCATCAGCAGGGTGTTTTTCGTCCAAGTTTTACGTATCACATATCTTCTGTAAATATTATTCGTTGCGGTATGGACCATTGCAAAACATGTAAGGTTACTGACCTTCTGCACATATCTTGTCATTATTTAACACGTATGACGAGCCAAAGCTGTTGATGGGTATGCAATGTTTTCTTATTGGCAAAGAATAAGAGATTTGCTTCTTGGAGACCATTAAGATTTTGTGAAGCCATTTCAGTTTCTGTGGTGTATAGTTCCTTACGACGATTTGTACTTGCTTTCATCCAAAATGACTGACAGTTGAAGTTCCTTCAAGGGATGTTTTACGAGGAAACTTATTCATGGTAGGAATATTTGGAATGCTACTATACAAAAGAACATTGGCACTTCAGTTTGCCTCTCAAGAAGCTTGTTTGAGGCACTAATCGCGACTTTTTTGTTGTCGAGTGAGTAAGAATCGACAGGATTGCCGTGAAACGCATCTTGCATACTATATGCCAAGAAAAATACAAGAAGGACAAACACCACGAAACTCACAACGTAAAGTAAAATTACACCAAGGTGGCGCAGTGAAATACATTCCATTTCAAGATAACGTCTTGTTTCAGCCTCTGCAAGGAAAGAAATGATAAATTAATTATTTGACCACGTCATGGCAGGATATCCTATTTTACATATAAAAAAGCCTGAGAAAAAGGCAGCTAGCGACAGAAGAAGTCAAATTACAGTCTGGATGGTCCAACATCATTCTCTTATCACATCATTTTGCAGGCATCGATCAGCAATATACAACTCCCTTTGTTGATAAATATTCAAACGATTTATGCCAATGTTAGTACGTAAGGTCCAAAATGGCTTAAAAGGGCCACTATAAGCCCATATGGACACAGGTTACAACTACAATTGCAGGTAGGCAATAAGAACGTAAATTTCACAATTTGTCCGTGTCAGTTAACAGCTTTGTTCATGATTGTGTTGTACTATGGCTTAATTTTAGCAAAAAACATACTTTTTAAGGGAATGGTAGTCTACAAATAGGTTTAAATGCTAAAACAAGACTGGTAAATAAGCCATTAATTATATTGGGCAGCACATATTTTCACTCATTTATTATGGTTATTGACTATTTCAAAATATCTTGATTCTAAGATGCCTTCACATATTTTGTTCATCTGCGCTCTTCAAGTTTCACATGGGGCCCCGAGTGGCCGAGTGGTCTAAAGCGCTTTCCGTTAGGGATCACTGCCATCTCACCTCTGTCTGCGTGAGTTCGAGTCTAAGCTTCGCCTAATGTAGTTACGTGAGAAAGCTTACCAGCAGTTTCTCGTGGGTCGGTGGTTCTTTCCGGGTTTTTCTCCGGGTTCTTCCTCCACCAATAATACTGGCCGCCACGTATAGCCAATCGTGTGCTGAAAAATGGCGTTAAACCCTACAAAAAGAAACAAGTTTCACAGAATCCGATGGAAAGTTTCGTTCAAAGGTGACTGTTTTACGCTATGTATCCTCGTGACAAGTTCTACCAATCATCCTATTATTTAAAGCATTCAAGAAAGTGATATGACGTGCATTACACCAACAAGGAATTATGGTATACAGATAACATAAATTACACTGATACCTTGAAACAAGTCATCTTTCCGTGACACATGTCATTTCACCTTTTGCACACTTTGGTGTGTATTTGTAACGCACAGTATTATTATATTCTTTATTCTATGATTTCTGTCATAATAATTTACATATAGTATATTAAACCATATATTATATTAAACCTTTTTTGTGTATTAAGCAATTCACATGTTTCAGTTGTTACAGCTTTCAAAGAAACTGGTTCAAAATCATTCTTCAATCTATATAAATACATTTAATCAGCAGGTTAAGTGCAATTTATTGACTTGTCTGCACTCTGAAAATCATATAGTTGTGTGCCTATATTATAATTAATTTCATTTAATTTCGCAGTTACATGAATATTTTAGTATATGCAAGAATATTTGCCCCTTCAACAACGTTTCTGAGCATAAATCATTCGAAATATGAACCAATTAAAAATACTATAAAGGTATTTGACTAATAATTGAATAAAAACATGATACGACCGCGGAAAGTACATGTTTATTTAGCACATAACATTATAGAGGAATGTCCTTTTAGTGTAATGGAGCATAGCCGTTCATACAAGGTTGAAATTAAATAATCTGACGGCTAGGATATGTTTGTTATGTTTTGATTGCGCATCGTTTGTTCGGTCTTTCTGAACTGCGAAATGAAATAATGAATAATTGCCTTTTCGGATAGAGAGCATAGATTTTTTCGTTTTGAATAGTTTTCTTTTCTGATTTTCTCATTATGTTTTTTTCTTCTTCATGTATTAGATAAACGTATAGTCAAACAAACTTAAACCAAGTGTTTTATTTTAATTATTTACAAGATGTTGTGTTCACTCTTGTGTTTGTGTTCATGATGGTCTATGATGGTCTATGAGCAAGTAATCAAGGATACACGTTTTTGTAACAAGCCTGGTTTATAAATATGCAAGGTATTTTGTCAATTGCTTCTGTGTACAGTTTTAATTCTAGCAAACCTGATTTCTAGTGACTTCTGAATGCATCTCTGAAACAGGTTTATTTGCCATGAGGTTGATAAAATATATTATCGGGATTACGGAATATTCAAAACCGTGAATCGCCTTCTATTGGTGGAAATACTTGCTTGAAGGTGACCTTGCTATTACATTATTGATGGTTGATTCATAATCATATAAATAGCTACATACAACAAACCCACAACAAGAATTAATAGTTTGAAATATGGTTCTAAAACTGATCGGAAATATCTTTTTGAAAACCCAGCAGGAACATAAAATTAAACAAGTTACAAATATAAGAGCTTACTGTTTTTACTAGGTTTATCGTGGTATCAACTGCCAGTTGCCCACACACACACACAACTTAGATGATGCACTTCAGTTGTTTCTTGCCGTGTGATTCTGCAAGTGACAGTTTATACTACGACAAACTCAGGGGAAAAAAATAATATTAAACTCTCAAAAAAGTAGAACCGGCTAAGTGTCATTGGCAATTACGAGAAAGAATTTAATGTTCATCAAGGTTGAAAGTTACTTTCGAATGATGTTAAACCAATATATTCAAATTTAGTAACATCATCAAACTTTAAACAACTATACACACAATTATGTTTTTCAATGCAACAGCTGAATATGTAATGCATCACCTAATCTATTACGAGGCAACATTGGAGACAAGGTAACAAGTCTGTCTATTAATATTTTGGGGCATATTTTGTTTGCTATTCATGAAAGCTAATACATTTTGGCTTAGTATAATTAATGGAGAATCAAGGCACGCAGTCTCCTTGTAAGAATTGATAAAACCTGTGTTGAGATCATGCAAGTTTTTATTTTGACATTATTTTAAACATGTTATAGAATATATGATAATAAGATATATGTGAAAAGTCTGAAAAGTTATTGTATTCGGAATCTTATTTGTTCATTAAATTATTTTGACATAATAGAATGTTATAGCAGATACGTTAAACCAAAGACACATTTTATTTCATTCAATTATGTATCAAAGACTCGGGGTTGAGTGTCAAAAATCGAATGAAATTGAAAAATTGAATTCCTGATATGTACATTATTGCATCCATCAAGGATTTGTCTTCAGGAATCACTACTAGAACGTATCCAGACATCAATACTAATTTTCTGAAACATTTTGTTCACCACTCTAAAAGTAATTTTTCTTGAAAGTCTTTCAAAAATATCTAGATTTTCTGCACCTATTAAGTGTCATATCAATAACGCCATGGTGTCGTGGCCATTCACGTTTCATTGCCCAATAATAGCAAGAGGTGTTGTCTCGTGTGTCGTTTTTCTTGCTTCGTACAAGGTAATGTGCCTAATCTAAATGAACTGGGCTGATATCATTTAACAAAGATCTTAAAGTATCCCTTTATGTCTACCTAAACTTACGTCTCTTCAAATAAACTCCAAGAACTCCTCTCGGCCGGCAGCAACAATTAAATGAAAATCGTTGCCGCTAACGAGGGAATCTAGTGCAAACTTGTCACCTAGAGTAATAGTTCTGGAAATATTAGTGTAAGTAACAGTTTAGGAAAGCCTGAGGGAGGAGTCCTAATAGTTTTGTATTGTCAACAGGACACGGAGCGTCTCCTGAAACAGTCGCGTGTTCTGAAACAAGGTTGGAGGCCATGATGACAAAGTAACCAAGACAACAACGCGGAAGATGAGTACGTTGATGAAATATATGATCAGGAATATACCAGTGGCTTCTTTTTTCCCTATCTATGATACTTGTATTTTGCTCTTTGACACCATCAATAATGTTTAGATTCATTCTTTAACGATGTCAGTAGTATGTGTACCACTTTGAACATGTCAAATAAAATGGTATCGTCGGCATTTAAGACACAATTGGCCTGTCGGAAAGTTTGTTATATCCAATCTAAAGTAATAATACTCTTCATTGTGAGATAATGAAAGCTGTCTATCTCCTTGTACATTATCCCTCTAAATGAGTTTCTTGATTTGTACTTGATCCGTCCTGTTACATGGTTTTCCAAGACTAAAAACCGGATTTCACGATAGGGTCATGGAAGCAACTTAGCACCAATCCAAGTTTCCCGTACAGTGCGTCTTCTTTCAACATTGATCCAGTAACTCGCAATGTAAATTATGAAATCAATACGTTTTTCAGCACAAATGTCTCCATTTCTTAGCAATACATTTGTAAAAGTCTTGTTATTTTCCAGAGTGTAAATTCCATCTTTATCGTTATTTAGACTTGTCGCGGCAAATTTATCCTGGCAGGTAAGAAACTGAAAGTTGTGTTGTGGAATAAGGTAAATCATTTTCTTAACGTAAGTGCTCCAAACAATATGAAAATATAAAGAAGCATTACACTACAACATACTAATCTATGAAATCGAGAAAGAACAAATGATTTTGTGCAACACAACAATGTGTCTTCTTTAAGGAAATTGATATCTACTACAATATAACATTAAATTTAAAACTTTAAATTATGAAACAAATGGATGCTTTATGACAAATCAACAAGACGTCTTTCTACTATTACCTCTGAACTGTCATCGAGATGACGTTTGAAAATGAAAGTGTTGCTCCATTTAGGATTCTTGGCTGTCAGCATTAATGATTCATTTGTATATTATAGGTTGTACGTTCTATCAGTTATGAGATAGTTTCACATAAAAGCTCTGCTTCAGTCTAATACATTGTTACGTGGGATAACGTTTACGTTTATCTCTCCTCTTCTGCAGGAAAACGGAATCGTCATACCTGGAATTAAGTCCACTTCCTAAAGTCTCCCATAATGCATGTGCAAAACATTTGCGACTGTTTTCCTTTCACGACCAAGATAGTTGAATTTTTTGTGTATTCTCGCGTTGAGACAGATACGGTCACTAAAGTTATATCATGCAAAATACAAGATTACTTCCAGATATTGTTATTATAAGTTATCATTTATCCAAATCATGACAGACCTGACATTTAATGGACCTGTAACTATCTCGACTTATCTTACGTTTATTACACATCGAAATCCTACGTATTATCAGAGCATCAACCCAAATGGTACGTTAGAATAGCATACCCAATCACAAAATGAAGCAGTAATCACGTGGAAAGAACCATGCTCTAGAAGACCAATTGTCGGAACCATCCCTCTTCATATTGGTGATATTGAGACATTTCTCGTACACCATTGTATTTTGTATAGCACAGAAGTATTGTTTGCTTTTTTAGTTGTATTATTTCCTTGTGTTTTTCTTAAACGTTCATGAATCGGTCATTGTCTATGGTAAATTAACGCTTTTTCAGACTGAAATTATTTAAAGAATAATTTAATGAATAATACAGACCTAACTTGTGTTCATGTCTCGTATTATTATGCGTATTATGCGTATTATGCAAATGTCGTTTTGAACTAGAGGCACTAGCTTTACATATTTGGTATTAAAATATTGGGTAATAAATGAGTTGAGCGATCTTCCAAATCTCCGACACTGTTAAATATCCATAATGTATGACTGTTTCGCAAAATTATTAGTATTAATTATTATTATTATTATTATTATTATTATTATTATTATTATTACCTATCAATACCAATTAACTAAGATCATCGAAGTGTTTTACTTATATGATACTTGCGGCAGATCTACGGCATAGCACCATGACACCTCCATAAGGTCTACCGGAATGAACATACAAAAATCGACCGGCAATTTCAAAGTTCCATAGAACACGTAGTGTACAGATGGAAGAGTCGAGAAGCCACAATCAGTGTAAGAACAAATAATAGAAATATCAAAATTCTTAAACGTTTTAAAACTTTTGTTAATGAACGATAGTTATAAAAAGAAATTCGTAAATGATACATTCTGTATATTTGAGTCGAATTTGTGGATATGATACTAACTCGTTTCTGGGCAACGCATCCAGGTTCATCATCTTATTGTGCGTTGGATTATCACAGATGATATTGAAGCTGGCATAGTCATTTACTTTCGTTTGTAGTTTTTACACCTGGGTGGGCTTAATTCCAGCGTAATGCTTAATATCTGCGGAAATGTCAGATTCCTGCGTTTAAGGGGCAAGTCTTGTCACGAATATGCATCGCTGTCGCATCGGACACGCTGGACGCAAATTTAAGGACGCAGCCTTGCCTGTGATATCACTTCCAAGCGTTCTTGGAAACTATTATGTGAATTGGACATTTGTAAACATATTAAGCCGTCTTTGATGCAGATTTGTGCTCGATGTCTTATGTGGAAATGCTGTCATAGAGATGTTGTTCTGCAGAGAACGTGCGACTTTAGGAAAAGGTTTATCGTTTTTTAAATCCTCGTCTTTGGCGTTGATTTTATCTGAACATGCTACTATTTTTAATACTGTTGTGCTGTGATTTAATTCACAGTCATCGAATTTATTGTTATCGTGGATTTCTGCTGTTGTATCACATAAAATAGAACATGTCCTGTTTGCACTAATTGGAGTTATGTTGCTGTTTGAGTCCGTGCATTGCATGTCTTCGTGTGTGTCACTAGTAAAGGTTCTTTCTATTTAACGCCTGGGTTCAGCGATATTCCTCATTGACCTACATTTTGACACATCAGCTCATGATTTGTTGTACTGTTGCCTCGTGAGTAAAATGTCAGACGTTACTGTTTTCGAATAGTCGACAATGGGGAGGCAATCTACTTTTGACTATCGAACATGGCTGGGTTTCTTTTCTTAACATAAACGTTGCATTGCACATAACGTCTCTGCCTGGACTGACCTAAGTATTCCGCTGAATGTTTTACAATGCCTATGTCCTTCAATAAAATTGATATGATCACACAGTTGTAAAATACAGATGGTAAATTGCATAGATCCTATGCATTAAAGTACGATTTGCAGTAACAAATAGTTTGATGCAAATTAAATTATGCAATATTCCTAATTTTCATTTTGGATAGATGCTAATTTTCATATGTGTAAATGTTTTTATACTATTTTTTCACAAAGCATTTAACATATATAAAGTAACTAGTTGTTTTTAAAACTCCGGTTTCCATAACCGTTTTTTCTACGAATCAATAACAATAAATGGGAGTGCAGAACAAAACGATATACGAAAAAAAGCCGACAAATGTTGAAAACGTAAATTTGTAGAAGAATAACGATCCACTGATAGTTTGAACGAGATAGCAAATGTGAAATGTGAAAAATAAAAAAAACACAAGAAGAATTGAAATAAATCACGTTCAGATAAGTTGTTGATTTGTTGGTTGGTAATATATTTTCTTTAGTTTGTAAACATAGAACACCATCACAAGCGTTTAAAGAAAATCGAAAACAGGTTGTTTTAGTACATACTGTTCAAGGAGAATTGCAAAACATAACCAAGAAATGGAAGCAAGGAGTGTGTGTGTGTGTGTGTGTGTGTTTGGATTTTTAAAGTAGCTTTAATTTCTCAAGTCATATCCCTACGATGTGTGCAATATGGCAGTTTATATTGATGTATAGCACTAACATCGTAATGCTGAGCGCCAAACGAGGCAGGCAGCTGCTAGTACTATTTTCATAAGTGTTTGGTATGACTCGGCCAGGGTTTCGAACCCGCGACCTCAGGCGTCTGAGGCAGACGCTTATACCCCTAGGCCAGCAAGCACGGAAAATGTATCGGGGAATTTGAGAGTAAAGAAGATGTCGATGTAAACATAATACTCTTTACCATACAAAATGTTGTCTCAACTCTCACAGTCTTGTTAATATGCTTTTTTTTTAAATACTGTTGGTGTCGGGAGACCCGAAGTAAACAATTTTAGCATTGTAAAGTTCGTGCATTGGTCTAATTTTCCTTAATAGAATCCCACTACATTGGCTTCACAGTCTTGTTAATATGCTTCTTCACAAAATACTGTTGGTGTCGGGAGACCCGAAGTAAACAGTTTTAGCATTGTAAAGTTCGTGCATTGGTCTAATCTTCCTTAATAGAATCCCATTACATTGGTTTACTAATGACATTCAATCTTCAAAATGCATTGTGAACATTAAAACTATAGAACAAAATGGTTTACCTGTAGAAATCTTGCATCCTTTCAATCTGTATAATAATATCCAAATTTGGTAAAGGAACCTTGCAAATATCAGCTCAGTATGAATGACGTTGGTAAACCAGTAGAGATATATAAACTTGATAAATCGGATTTCTAGGAAATTGTGAGTACTTAATGTTTAAATCTGAGCGCCACTGATTGTGTGTGGCCAAAATTATTCTATTATGTATGGGGAAAAATGTACTCAGGGTTCGTTGCCGCTAACATTTCTTCAGCAGGTTTATTTTCGACTTTATCCTTTCAAAGTACGGATTATCGCTCACTCATTGGTGCACGAGCAACGTGCTTGAGGCGAGAAATCCAACTACATAAAGTTCGCTGAGCTTGGATTTCACTATAACTAGGGTAACTGTATAATTAAGTATGTCTGTACTATCACAATACAACTAGTTTTGTTAGGCTTTACGGATGGTGTTTTGGACAAAATAAAAGGACTGTAAAACTACATATCTTACAGCATGTTCTGCCGTACAAAACCAGATTTTCGGACGCAATTGTCATGTGATTTATATGGGATACAAAATTGTATTTTTCTTTATCTTGCTTTTAGTTTTATATGATAGAACTGTTTGATATACTGGATGTTTCAGAATCTACTACAAAGTTTACAGCAAGTCGGATCTATATATTACAACACCATGCTTTAGATAAACTTGAGTTTGAAAGTTAGCCATTTTAGAACTATTCAAATTGAATTGATGAGTAATGTTGAGATGCATATGTCATTATATTTTGAATTGTGTTTGTGAATGAGATTTATAAACTCGAAGAGGATCTCTATTTATTATTCTGTACATTCGGGGGGAGGGGGCCATTTTGTGATTTTTAAAAAAACTCATTTGAATAGAACGGTGGAACCGGAAATACGAAATGAACTTCAACAGCACGCAACTAGATACATATATTCTAGCTGTGAATCAAGGTTGCTCAATTTCAAATCAAAAATTAAATCAATAACTCTGTATTGAAAATACTATTGAAAAAAAAATAAAAATAAATAAATGCATATTGTAGACGAAACAATTTACATTTATTTAAAGGATTCATTCCAATCGTTTTTCAAATATGATGTTTACAATTTATTTGTGAATTTAGTTTTGGAAAAAGTTTTTAATTTTTGTTTTCAGCATAGGCAGCATATTTTCGGTCTAATCAATAATTTGCACAATACGACCACGTACTTTTAGCCAAATAGCTTTTCTTGCTGGTACACTTGTAGCCAAATAGTCTCTTGCTGGTACACTTGTCATACAATTATAGGATGCCATTGCCTCATAAATATTAACATTTATCGGCAATTGTGTATTATGGGGGTTAACACCCTTTTCATATAAAACGAAGCAATCATGTCTTTATCGTTTGCATCTACCTTGCCCACTACCTGTTACCCGAAAAAGTTGCATCCTTGTCGAATATCAGTCGAGATCTTGTATTCCCTCAAATGAGTCAGTTGGTGTACATATTCATGAGTGAACTTATTAGGGGTCGATACATAGGTGAATACCACTTCACCAGTGTACAAACATTCTCATTCAGAATCATTCTTTTCTCCAGCGAGGTGGCGATTCACCGATCAAAGGTTGTAGTTGAACATCGCCACACAAGATAACATCAGTAGTTTTCATAATTTTCCAATCAAGAAATATTTTAACACGTCCATCGATAACATGCATATCTCATCCCAGACGACAATTTTAGGAATATATATTGCACCCATTCGTTCAGCTGCCCACCCATATCCTTCCCATAAAACGAAACTGTGATAAGTATGACACCTCTTTCTTTCATCTTTATGGCATGCAGGTGAGACCGAGTTAATACTACCACATATAAAGCCCATTTATCGCTCGTATTGTTTTACCAGAATCGCCAAGTCGATTAAAATAATTTTGTTTTATGTCTGGCCACAAGATCATATACAGATGGTGCTTATGATGGTTGACTAATTTTTTAAATATCTCCACAGGTTTATAATCAGCAGATTCAGAATAATCAAGAATCATCTCCTTCTTGACTAGCCATTGCCGTCATGAAGCATCACAAATTCCTATATTAAATTAATCTAACGATCCAATAGTTTTGTTACTGATATAATTGAATCTGTGACGACTCTAGCTGCTGTATCAGGAAATTTGTTTATTATCGACAGTATGTTTATGGAAACATATGCAAACTTCGAAGATCTAAAATGGTTATATTGCGGCGAGTCCCTTTCGTAATAACACACTGAAGTAACTAATTTAGTCCCGTCATTCAGATATGCATTATTCAGCCCTTAAAGTATGCCCTTACTCATTGTATCGAGTATTATAAAATCAAACTCAACATCCTCGATATTTAATCATCTGCATCATCGTCAATCATTAGACGAGAATATATGTACATTTACCAATACTTTGTTTGGCCAGATCTTTTTGGAGTGACATTTCCTTGCTGCACTCATGTCTCATCGTTTTTCTTGACATATACAGGGTCAGAGTCCTCCAAAACTGCTTCTGTGGACGATATTAGATTATTGCCTTACTCACTGTTAGCAATGTTAGCAATGGTAGTGTCCTTGAATCAAACATATATCTCAGCCACACGATTGGAGTCCAACCACGTGAGTTCCTGGCACAGCAACAAATCCGATTCACCGTCGGGTCATGTTCATTGAAATGACACCCAAACCAAGCAAGAGTAACAGGATGAACATGCGCTGAAAGCTCAATTAAGTAGATCTTGGTAAATCCAGTTCAATCGAAATCTTATTATGGGCAATTTATCGCAACTCAAATCATTTAAAATATTACTCTCATTTATCTATACCAAGAATACTTTCAGGATACCATGCAACAGTGTTAATTGAGATAACTTCGATGAAAACATATTTTCGATTCCACAACCCGCTATGTCCAGTCTCGACACATGATTGCTTAACATCTTCACAAAAATCTCCACGTATCGGTTTCGATGAATGTTTCTTCTGCACTAAATGAGCAACAACGGACAGAGCAGTACAACACTTACTCAGTAATCGTTATATTTCCTCTTTATTGTCAATGCATCTTAATGTGGTTTTGGTCATCTGTGCATGATAAGATTCCGCACGACAAAGAACTCCATATGGCAGCAATAATTGGTCGAATCTACAATCTTCATCACTCAGGAACAATCCCCCAGACACTGGATTCAGTTCTGGGATGTCGCTGATCGTGACTCCACGTGGTCACATTCTGACCTCCCACGAGTTTATTTTTCATGTCGCAGATTTGTAACGTAACGCGTCTATAAAAAAATGTGATTCTCTGTGCGATACAATTCAGTATAACACTAGTCGTGGCGATAGAACTTTAATATCAGCCTTATTTAACGGATAAATCCCATAAACCACTGCAGTCACCAGGTATGATCTCTCGTAGTATGATTTGTCAATGCCAGGTAGCATTCCTCGTTTTGAATTTGTATTCAACACGGCAACATCCCTGGTGCTAGAACTCGTGTGGTTTGGTGATTCACGAACAGGGTCCCAGCATCACTACAACGATTGGCGGAATTTATAATTAATTTGTCTTTGTCAATGAAATATAATTAGCAAATAATACTTCAGTATACTACGACACAGCAGTGAACTTGTTAATCAAATCGCCTGGCACTAGATCTTAAAGTAGGTATAGGACATGAAAATTGAAATACCAGTTTTTGCAAGTAAATCAAGTAGTTATTTTCCAATGGAGATGCATCCAAGAATGACAAAAATTCAGTATTAACTGTCTCTGTGATGCAGCGTGGCGTAGTTTTGTGACATGAAAGGAGTGGGGGGTGGACAATTCTCAAGATGCAATTTTGTCAATTTTTAGAAATACAATGGTCCTACTTAATTTCATGAAAATCAACAGTATCTACAACTCTGGACTGTGCCAGAAAACATGTTTATAGCTCCAGTTTGAATTAGGACAAACAATGAAAGCTATTCCAAATCAAACGTATCGTCAGCCTGCTGAGTAATGTGTGTGCCTTTTTCCCGAACCCGTATTTATTTTCATGTAATCTAACACAATTGTTGGACATTCGTGACAACTGTTTCATGTTTGTATAAATTATTTCAACAGAATATTGTCATGCTTAATAAATACTAAACAATTGGAAATTTGTGAAACATCCCCATATCATTATTTACATCATTCTTTGTCATTATTTTGAATAGAGCTTTCTAAGACTAAATTCATACAGATATAATCTTGCCATGACACCGATCATTTAAACAAGTTTGATACATACTTTGAAGAGAAGACATAAACACTATTTTTGCTTATCTGAATGAAAATCAGTATAGATATAAATATTAAATAACTTCCAGAAGTAATTAAATCGAGATTCGTCCACTAACGCCCTTGACCGACAATGGGGTCAATGCGCAAATATTTGAGGGATAATTTGGCCTACAGTCATTGCAGATATTGCAGATATGGCTGAAACGACCAGATAGAATTCCTGAATCAAGACTTCGTACTGTAAAAATAGGTTACTCAGGAATATGAAATGTACATGGATACATTCCAAATTGTTGGAAGCTTATGACCTACCGTGTTTATTAGTATTACCCCCTCTTAATGTATGAAAATAAAACTTATAAAATTTTCAACGCTTCGCAAAAATACTTATTTTTTCTTCCATTGGCCGCTTATACCATAAACAACTATCCGGATATGTATTCTGTTGGTTTCCAATGATTTGACATTCAAACGATCCAAATTTATCTCAAAATATATTGTAACAGCAGACCACTGTTCTGCAACCAAAGCGGCATCAGAAAACGGGAAGCCAGAAACGGTAATCTCCCCTGTCAATCCTATACCTAGCTCTTGTGCAGGATCATCAATGATGGTATAACGGTACCAACTGCACAAGTCCATGTGGGCGGTGCATAAGGTGTAGGGTCCATACCATTCAGCCCTTAAGAACAAGACAAGCTTTGATTGGTGGATTATGTAAGAGTTGTACTTTCTGTTAGGCTTAAAAAAAAGGTTAGCCTCTTGGCAACATGTGAATTTATGCTAATTCCTAAATAGATCAATTTGTGTTTTTTATGATTTTTTGAAAATGTAATACACATGACTGAAAATAGGTATGTTGTGACTAGATAACTCATACCCCTGTCTAGTTCCAGCAGAGTTATCTCTCTTAAATGCAATGGAGTACCTGGTTTTGTCATTGTCAAATTGACAATCTAACATTGTTCTCTATAACAGTGTGTGAGATGCATGTTAAATTAGGATAAAAAATATAGTTATCTCTCCAAATATTAGCATTGCGGTCTATGGAAAAACAATTGGTACCGTGATACCTAAAAGATAATACCAGCTTCACAGTGTATCCATAGTAACGAGTATACATAGCCACCACTTCTATACTGTCATAGTGTCATTTGGTTAAACAATGGATATTGAGATGTTTTGGTCTAATATTGACAGACTTTTACATAGAAAAAGTTGAAAATAACACATATTAGCTTTGGAATGGGGCTTTTGTAACTATATTTATAGCATATATAGACTGATTGCTTTGTGACTGTGTAGTTAGCTCCAATATTAGCATACAGGCAAGAAAAAAGGTTATATAAAGTTAATATAGTTAATTTTAGCCAAAGTATTGACTATTTTATGCACAAAAGATGAAAAATCATGGATAAAATACAACTTTTTTGTTCTTGTGAAGCATGTTATAGACCAAGATTGAGGACATTCCTGGTCCATGTGTGGATAGTTCACTTGTACCATAAAGAATATTCTGGAATAAGTATTTTAGGTAGTTTGCTAAAGATATGGTATTCCTTCCTATTTTGATTTTAATTGTCCTGCTCTAATTGTCTTTTTTTGTAAACTTTTGTGTCTTTAAGTTATAAATGCGATTCTCTAGTTAGTTACATTATCATTCTTGAGGTCTCCACTACATATATAATCCTGGATTTTAGGTTCTCGCTTTATCGGTAATACATTTTTGGATAATTTAATTGCATTGAAGTTAATACATGTGCATCTGAACTCATCTGTATTATATGGAGAATATATAGTAGAGAAAATAAAAAGTACAAACCTTATGTATACAATTCAGTTATCTCCCTTACATCAGACATAAAATTTCAATAAATAGAAACCCACAATGTTAGTGATGTTGAATAAATATAAGAAAAAATTTGTGAAGTATCATATTAGGTCATGGTCTTGATGCAAATTTAACAAGAAGTACTTTAATAATTTCTCCAAGTAAAGTTTACAAGTTTGAAAACTGATCCAACATGCTTTGTTTGCTTTAGATATTTTTTTCTGCCTAACTGAAGCCCATTATTATTAATTTCTTATTTAGAAGAAATATGAATTACATGCATCTATATTATCTACATTATTCACCCTTGTATATTAGCTGGGAATGAACACCATATCACCTGATATTTGGTGCCTGTAAGGGATGTTATAGCACAGGTGCCTTTTTTATTGTCCCTGTACCTATTTTCCACTGCCTCCAAATATTGTCCAAGGTAACATCATCAAGCTCTCGCTTCTCATTTTTGTCATTGCTGCTTGTGTCTCCTTTAATTCCAGTATCATTAGCTACATCTCCCATTTAGATACACACTTTTCTCCTGTTTTTAAATCCATTGGACTCACTATACTCATTGTTAAACTTAGCCTTTTTCTGTATACTAGTCCACATTTTCACACCCAAATCCATGATAACCACTTAGAAAAGCTGTTATCTACTTTATTTGGTGTCAGATTGGCTTATTGCATCAATTGTATGCACTAAAGAAAGGAGGAAAGCTTTCTATTTGTATGACAAAGAGGCTGGGTAGCTTGACCTTTGTGTGAGGACTATAGGTTAGTGACCTCTTGCATATGCAGACAGTGTAAAGTGTTCAAAGCTAATACTTTATAATTAGATTGGGCCATGTCCACCTGTCCTTGTTGTTACTTTCTGTGTTAATGAAACAATTATAAGTCCTTTTATTATAGATCAAAATGTCTCTTTAAGAGTAGAACTGGTACATGCTAACTAGTGTGTTGACCTTTGACCTTACTATTAAACAATATGACATAATGTGATTTATCGCATATCACCAAAGTGAAGTTTGATAAGTGCTAATATGAATAAAACACAACTCATAGTTAAAAGAATTCATTTTATTTCAAAACATGAGTTTGATAGTGAAGCAATGGTATGCAAACAAGAGTTCCAACAGCTCAATAACATTTCTATACACAATCATATAGAACATAGCTTAGTACTTCATAAAATTGTTTTTGACCAGCGAGACTAAGTACACTTGTTAGTTATATAGTCCCGAGCTTTTCACAGATTATTGGAAAAATCAAGGTTTGCTATAGGTATAACGGTACCAATTGCGCAAGTCCATGTGGGCGGTGCATAAGGTGTAGGGTCCATACCATGCAGCCCTTAAGAACAAGACAAGCTTTGATTGGTGGATTATGTAAGAGTTGTACTTTCTGTTAGGCTTAAAAAAAAGGTTAGCCTCTTGGCAACATGTGAATTTATGCTAATTCCTAAATAAATCAAATTTTGTATTTTTTATGATTTTTTGAAAATGTAATACACATGACTGAAAATAGGTATGTTGTGACTAGATAACTCATACCCCTGTCTAGTTCCAGCAGAGTTATCTCTCTTAAATGCAATGGAGTACCTGGTTTTGTCATTGTCAAATTGACAAACTAACATTGTTCTCTATAACAGTGTGTGAGATGCATGTTAAATTAGGATAGAAAATATAGTTATCTCTCCAAATATTAGCATTGCGGTCTATGGAAAAACAATTGGTACCGTGATACCTGATGCAAGCTAGGATCCATGATAAAAGTAGGGGAGGTAACTCCTTTTAGATTAAATGGTATCAATAGAGTAATCTTGCTTGTATCAGTCCTTGACGTAGTCAAGGAGGAGATATTGATTATAATCGGGTTTCTCCGCGAAGTACTTCATTAGCTCATATACCGTTGTTATGGGTAGCTCTCAATCTTGTTAATCAGTTGGTTTTTGTATTTCGTTATTTTTTTTATTGGGGCTCCTGTATTTACCTGAGAACTTTAGCACTGTAAGTGAGAGTGCTTGACTAGGTCAACTGCTGGGGAGTATCAGCATTGAGAGAAACAAAATTCATGAAACAGTGTCACGGTTCTAAACGATGATTGGCTAATGAGAATTTTAGCACTGTAAGTGAGTCTCATGAAGCACTGGCACTGTTCTGATGATGATGGGCAAATCAGACCTTTAGCACTGTAAGTGATAGCCCCCTGACATAGTCAGGGACAACGTCCTGGTGCAGAACACCTGGAATTGCATTCCCGCAAGAATTAGGGATGCTACGTGAACTGTGCCGTCCATTCATGCCCGCATACATTAGGGATGCTGATATTTATTATGTGCATTGTGTTTTCCTTGTATTCCTGCAAAAGTTAGGGATGCTAATAGTATTTGCCTGTTTTTATTTTAAACAGATATTTCTTATATAATGAATTAATACAATATTAACACGATAATTTATGCGATTGAAAACTTATTTTCAGTGACCCTCACCTCCAACTTGATCCTGTAAAGAATCACAAATGATTTTAAAACGGTACAAGAACGAACACCCTAAGGAAGATTCATACTAGCTACAGAATACAGATTTACTCATAATGCTGAAATTTAACAGTAAATTAACGAGCGCCATGTAGCTGATTTGTTTAAATGCAATATATTTACAGCAAAGCATAAATGCACTGCCTGAAGCAGAGAAACTAAAGGCGAACATTGCACGCTATTTATCTCCATCTGTAAGTGCATCGATCAACATAATTATAGATTGATATAATGACTGATTGCTGTATAGATAGTTTGCCGCACATCCAGGACAGAGGTGAAATGGCAGTGATCCGTAACGGAGAGCGTTTTTACACTCGGCCACTCGGGGCCCCTCGATATGAATGTATCATCACGGATTTTCGGTTGAAGTACAAAAAGGCATCCGACATCTCCCTGAGAATTTTGGTTGCAGTACATGTCATTATCCGATGACACGTCACACAATATGTCCCGGTCTTTATTTATCACGCCACATTAGATACTCTTCAGTGTAGCGGTAGTAGAGAAACTTAGCACTAACTAATATTTATGCGCGTTGTCACATCCGGTGAAGACATCTCTTTCAAAAAAACTTATGTATCTACGGAATAAAAACAATTTGTTATAGTTTAAAATGAAATATATCAATCGTAGTCTCGATAATTCACGAGCGTTGGAGAACGTTGAAAGTACGAAAAAAAGATCAGATTATATTTGTAATTTTCGGAGAATTTAAGGTGAAATGGCATAGTGAGCTCAATGTTTTTGTCTCAGTATTTCGTCAATTCAATTCCCTGGTGTGGTCATCCTAGCCATGTTTTAGCCTTGTTCACTATCTTGAAGTGCAGCCATCTTGTACCACTTTAAATCAGTTTAAATAACAATACTCGCGACAGCTACGATTCCCATCCGGTAAAGTATATTACACAAAAAGTCTTTATTGCCATATAGGTTCCTAATTAAGCAGTGCAAAGGATTAAATTTGCTATCATGAAACAAATAATAATAATAATAATAATAATAATAATAATAATAATAATAATAATAATGACTTTGTATAGCGCCTAATCGTTATAAGCTCTAAGCGCTTTATAACATCTATAACGATATGATTACAAACATCAACCAACAATGAAATTAGGAAACATACAAATACTGAAAATATTAAAGGTAGTCGAAAAATGTGAGTGTCATTGTGTCTATTTTCAATGGGCAATGCATTCTATCTTATTTGGCCCTGGCATGCAAAAGACGGTTGTCCATATGACTTCGTTTTCATAGTGGGAACAATGATTATTCGATTGTCAGAAGAGGATCGCGAGTATCTTGCTGGTGTTTATACATTAGTGTGGCCGGATAGGTATGTTTGACTGGAGTACGTCAGTGAAACGTATCACAGAGAATACATTTTGTGTTTGATTTCGGAGCGCCAGTGCATGGTACAAAGCAACGGGGAGGTGTGCTCTGATAGTGGGTCTCTAAGGATGATCGGAACAGCTGTGTTTTGAACTTTTTGAAGTTTTTGGAGTAGATTTTGAGACCAACCAGACATGCTAGAGTTAATGTGGTGCAGTCTTGACAGCACCAATGAACAAACTGGAGTTTTGGTGCCATCAACTGCAAGATATTTACGGATAGAGCTAATGCGTCTCAGCAAATTACGTGAAAGCGGTCTCATAATCTGGTCATATGATCTGAGGAAATGATGCGTAAGGCATTTGACCTACGCTATAATATAGTATTACTTTGATAAGAAGAACTTTCGATTTTGTATTCCAGTCCATGGTAACCTAACTTAATGTGTGTTAATCTAAGGCAGGTCAATTGTTTATCTTTAATTCTATTTTAAATATGGACAATACATGATTCCAATTGAACACATTGTTTCATTTGTTTATAGATGTACTGACTGAACATTCAAATATATATATATATATATATATATATATATATATATATATATATATATATATATATATATATATATATATATAGTTAACACATTCAGTATATTATATAGCGTGAATTGTGAGTCAAAAATGTTGGTGTTATGGATTTGCCGCCATTTTTCAGCACATGTGAACTATACATGGATGCTAGTATAAATGGTAGAGGACGAACCTGAAGAAGAAAAAAAACCAGTAAAAATAAAAAAGCTACTGGAATCTATTTTATTACATTCTAGCATACTCACTTTGGCATAGCTCGTGACTCTACCCATCAAGGAAAAGGGTGATATGTCACTGATCTGTAAAGGCTAGTGCACTACACCAGTACATCATCAGAGGCATCTAACAAATATGAGGATAAATCGATAAATAAATTGATATATGAAAGGAATAATTATAAATATTATATCTGCTTTCTCTGAACACCATTAGGAAAATTGTTACCAAATAAAACTCACTCATATTCCGTTTTTATTGCAGAATGGTATTGGATAAGACTCTGTCAGCGTTACAATGAGTACGTTCGGTGTTCTGCAGATACATCATAATTTCATGTTACATATTACAATCTAGTTAGTTGCAACACAGATAAGATATATTAAGAGGGCAGAAAATAAATGCATTCGGCATTCGGGAGGTGGCGTATTCGTACTTGTGCTGAGTAATACCAAAGACGTATACAAATGGTACTAGCAGCTGCCTCGCAGGGTTCTCAGCGTTAAGAGGTTTGTCTTAGGACAGGCCGGACTGGCGCCATGATAATGTACTGGGTGGAACATGATATTATATGTCTGCTTTATGATACCCCAGTGCTAGACATCACTATAAACTCCCCCCTGCAGCCATTATAGCGATATAACCGAAACAATGTCACAACTACGTTGGAAATCTAAATGATTTGACAAACACTTACATCCACATAAACACACACACACACACACACACACACACACACACACAATTCGAACGAAAGGGTATCGCGCTACATTTTGCAATTTTTTCAATTTAATGAACTTACCATGAAATGACATAATTCAAACCATGACAACAATCTTGAATTAATAACATAGTAATTACCCAATCATTTACGCTATTTGCTTAACAGAACATTTTCAGACATAGCGACTATATCATCAAAGTTGGTGACATAAGTGGTATGTTATATTCTTATCACTCCGTTAGTAACACCGCTTTGTTATTACTTCAAATAATGGAAATATACACAGGTGCAGTTGGTCCTAAACCTAAACATTATTTCACCTGTTCCTGGATCCGGGCACTCCTGATATTCATAGCACCTCTAGATCACGAATAACAGACCACAAAATTAATGTTCCATCTGACTGACAAATACGATATAATGGATTGTAAGTTCATCATGTACATTTTATTGTATTAAGTCAATGTATTTAACCATAGCTTACCAACTTTACACGATCCTAAACTCCTGTCTTCTTGAGCCTGACCTAAATTAAATATCCAATTGTCCAAAGACAGTCATTTATAGTAAGAATTCATTATTTCTAAATATTACTGAAATCATATCGTCGTACGAACAAACTATTTAATGTTGCAATAATGTTGTATTAAACTATCGAAATCTGCATCCTTTGTAGTTCGTGACGTACTTCATTTCTCAATCATTTACTGTTGCGAATGGCGCTAGCACCAAGTCGTTTAATTCAAACTAGTTATATTAGTATCATTCACAGTAAGTTCCCTTTACATAATTCATGATTAGTTGTATAGACTAATTAAATAAAGAATATTATGCAGCATGTATTATCAGTCTTCAACGCACGAATATTTGATATCAATGTGAACCAGGGTAAAAGGTCATATAAGACTTACTATACCATATTGAATCAATCATTTTTTAATTTTTCTTATGCATTCAGCATTGAGTCTGGTATTACAGAAGCAAAATGTTTCAGTAGTAAGGGAATAACTAACAGTATGCCAGTCTAGAAAATGACAATTGTGTTGTATCTGCTAGGGAAAGCGTTTTGTATCTATGAGACACAGATCTTCATTATAATCTCTGTAAATAAAAGTAATACTTGTATAGACATCAGTAAACAATGTGGAATATTAAAATAACCTGCGTGTTCTCATGTAAATTCGAACTGGGCATTCGCATGAACAAAAACAATTTACGAAATGGATTCAATTAATTTGCATAAATAATTACATTGGTTTTAAGACTGCATTCTCTTCGTTTCTGAAGAATACGGCTATTATGAAGTTGGTTACGCTGTCCATGAAGCAATGTCAGTACTCTCATATGAGGTAACAGGTGGTAGTTTCAATGCGCTGCCTATATAAGCTCGATTACTTTGTTGCACATCCAGGATCAAGAACTGAACAGCGAATTCTATTGACATACACCTGTGGTAACAATGAGCAGATTTTATTCGCTTTTATTGACGTTGACGTCCATCATGAACTTACAGATGGCAGTCTATGGAAAGTGCTTTTTTGAACCTATACACATTTACCATATAGGTAAGTAAATCTCCTCTTTGTCTTCATTCATATACACTTATATATGACGGCTTCATTAGCTGATTTATTCCACTTCACATTAACATTCGCTCCCTCATTCAAATTAGAAATATACTATTCACATCTTTGTCACTTTGGTCTGTAGACATATGTATACACAGGAACTTAATTAGAAACGATGTATCCTACCCTTAATTTTGAGTTAGTTTCCATAAAGCTGAATATAGAGCTAAAGGTTTTAAGATTTATACCCAGTGAGTGAACGATAACATCGACAGTTAATGTTAGTACTTTTGTTAGAAAATTCACACGGAATTATATTTTCAAATAGTTTATATAACTAGGTTACAACATACAACAAACAATAAGACTTGTGAATATTGGGACGCTGGAATATGCATTGAAGGCGAACTTGGGCTGAATACAGTCAAACATAAAATGGTGTTAGCTTTTTATGTCTACAACGATGAGGAAAAAAAAACAATTATTGTATGCCAGATTTCGACTAAAACCATTTGACCCACGAATGTTGCTTATCACCATCTGACTAATTTGTACACATGTGAAAAATAACAGGGTATCTCATTTGGACAGGGAAAATAATATCTGGTTTTAATACAATCTAACGATGTTTATTTAAAACGAGTATATTTCAGACGTCAAAAATATTCAGATCAGTTGATGACATTTAGCACCTATCGGCGACATTATGGCTTTAACACGGTTTTTTTACAACAATGCAAATTTCTACATTGAGCCCTTGGTTTTGTTTCAAAAAATGTAAAGAAAAGTTTGTGGAGATAAATATCTTACATCAATTAATTTATAGATGTAATACCATAATAATTGCTAAGAAAAGCGTATTTTCTCATTTTAATACAGGCACGAGAATAGTATATAAGTGTGTGTTCGACGATCTCGAGTATTTGGTAGGAACCAAATTCAATATCACCGATTGCTACAAATGCCATTGTGATTTGTCTGGCTTCTTTTGCTGCGGGTGAGTACTTATCGTGGGACAACAACGTGACAGATGTTACAAGAACATGTATTACTAATTAGGCTTGGTAGTTATAGTAAATAAATATCCAGCACTAAGATTATACTATTATCTTTTAAAAGAAAGAGTCATTTCAGTCCAAATATCATATAGCAGACGACTAGTACACACGAGCAGTTCATCATGTTGAACAATAAAGCAGGTTAAAATATTGGAGTAAATTTCGAGCGTCTTGTAAATAGTGCAGATTTTATTCAATTTTGTACCGATCCTCGCACAAAAGGAAAGCACACAGCACGTTACACTATCATATAAATATTAAATAAGATTATAATGTTGACCGACAAATAAAGGATTTGGGAAAGGTGTGCTATTGCTTATTTCCTGGTATCATTCTCGCTATCATACGACATCAAAATACGCAGACGATAAGTTGACTAATTTATGACAAAAGATAGTACTATCAATAACAAATCTCATCTAATAATGACTGTCTGAACATTTTAATGAGAAATATTTTCAAAAACAACGTTTAATGAATTGGAGTATCCCATATGGGTGGAACCGAAGCCGCGTTGATACCCATACCACTACTTAAAAGATCATCTAAGTAGAATGATGCAAAAGCATAGATCGAGTAATGTTTGAGCCATCTGTGGTGTATGCTATGTATTGGTATACTTGCACGGTAAATAGCAAGTCCCGTTTGTACTTTATAGACGTATTAGTTGTGATATCATACTTTACGCAGCGTGTGTGTGTGTGTATATATATATATATATATATATATATATATATATATATATATATATATATATATATATATATATATAATTCGGCTTACCACGAAACACAAATTTCAATGATTCTCCTATGAAAGGTAACTTTAATATGATGGCTCTGAAGGTTAGTGGCAGTAGAGTAGCTGTTTGTTTATTTATTATGTCTGTAGGAGGAAAGTAATAAGGTCAATATACTATATACCACTATGTTAGAGGCCACATCATTAATTATTAAGAAAATCTAATTTCGACAGGAAAACTTTATGTAATGGTATACGATGAACACTTCATGTAATATTAAGATAATCTAAAAACTGGGGTAAACGGATATTGCCTTTAGGGGACAGCTGGTCACGGCCACGCAATTTGTTCTTGTACGATATGGTTTATAAATGCTGTTGAAGGGCGAAATCGTCAAAATGGAATTTTGTTTGTCCGAAAAAATACATTAGCTTTCTGTTGATGTATGTGTCTAGTCGTGAGCAAAAGTGAATTGTTTTTGTAATGTTAAAGAAGGTATTCCGTTTCAATAATTTCTCATTCACACTTTTACAGACTAATGATGAAATATGGAGTTAAAATGACGGTAAAGCACGTGAGCATAACTTTGTAATCTAATATCAATATATTTGAGCAGTGTTTGAGCCTTACGTTGTAATATATAGTCAATAAGGGTGAGAAGTGCAAACGTTCTATGGAGTTGCCCAGTCTGCATTGATGTCTTTAGCATTTAAACGTCCTAATTAGGAGCAAGATATCAGTATGTTCATTAATTACCTCTGATTTGATAGGACACTATTTGGTAATGAACGCTTTCGTGTAATATACTTACAGAATTGGAATCAATTCCCATACAGTTCATGTTCCAGGCGGATATAAAGTGGTACAACACGGCTGTGACTACACGCTAGAGAAACACTAAGGTGATGTAATTGCACTATGAGCGGACTAGAAGCAGCATTCAAATGTACGTGCGTGCGCGATGAAGCGAAAGTATTGAGAGGACAAACTTATTAATAAAGTCTAAACATAGCTTACTTTTATTGATTCATAAATTCTTACCTTCCTTCATTTGTTCATTCTTTCATGGTTGACTTGGTGGTTTATCATTTAGATTACGATATATAGTTTTCATTTATGAACAAAACAATAGGCTTAGTTCTAATCCCAGGGAATAAATACGATATCTGAATTGCTTTCCTTATTGAGATGCAAACGTGCATAAATCCGGTATATCACAAAGCTACCCTACTTCTACACTGAAGACTGCTTCACTAATATGTTATACATACTGAACATCACATTTTGTGACGCTCATTAGATGTTGGTAGAATCTGCAAACTGGTATGTTTCGAGAGATGCTGCACGTCCTGACCATCCTATTCCTCCTGTCAAGAATTGTTTTTAATCTGAATCCAAATTCCACACAGTAACAAAATACAAACACCCCACTTCCATGTTATCAGTAACTGTTCATATCTTGTGTGCGCACCATATCTTTCAAGTATTGAAACTCTAAGTATGTCAATTTCCCTCATCACTTTCAGTTTTTATTGGACAAACGTGTGAGATTGTCTGATTAAATTGACATATTCTCACAATCCACTCTTTTACCATCAGGGGAAAACCATATCTCGAAACTGTAATTGGGCTGCTAACCAAGCGTCATCCGAGCAACCTATAATTCTTTTTATAAAGATAAAACTTTTCTACTTTTGCTTGACCTAAGTTTGATCTCGTGCTCTAATTGAAAGACACCAAAGCAACGTGCATACTATAAAATATATATATTCACTGTTACATGATCATTATATGTTAGCCATATTGAGTATAGTGTCCAATCAATATTCAGTGTACCTTGCATTCGATGGTGATCAGTCCATGCTAAATTTCCATGCACTCGATAGTACATTATACAGTTTACAGCCATCTTAAATTCAGAAGGCCTCTATTGTGTCATATCAATGTTAAGTCCCGCAAACTCTATACTGACCCGTCCATGCCAACTAGACATATTCCTCATAGTAACCAGGGCATGTTAAATTCTCCTCAGACCTCAAATTGTCAAACCCATGTTAAATTCTCGTAAAACCATCTAATGATTATATACGTTACATTATGATAAATCCGAGAACTACCAGTTAATACTCAAATTCTTATAAGCCTCACAGTAACCCATACACGTTGAAATCACTTAAGGCCAGTTAGTGTTTAATCTAGAGTAACGTTTCAGAAATTGGCAGTGAGTCCTCCATCTTAACTTGTCATAAGCATCGTAGGGTCCAATCAATGTTCAATTACTTTTAAGCCTCATATTGACCCATTGATATCAGATTTCCATACGCCATATAGAGTTCCTTCCATGTTAAATCCATGTCAAATGTTCTGATGCTTTCCTAACATAATCAAACATGATTTTTAAACATATTAAACGGCTTATTGCGATAGAAAGATACTGATAAACGGTTCAAATGTGAAGTGATCAATTGTCCCAAAATTATTTTTCTGTATTCATAAAGGAGAACATATTATATATATATATATATATATATATATATATATATATATATATATATATATATATATGTGTATGTATGTATGTATGTATGTATGTATGTATGTATATGGATGGATGGATAGATAGATAGATACAAGTATATACGATTACACATATGCAACAAACATAATGTTCTGTTTCTTGTAAATTTTGTAATTCTATGGAACTATTCCTATTTATAAAAATAAATCTACATAATAATAAAACATTGTTGTCCTTCGTGTTCTATTCAGAACAGTGAAACTCTAACGGCCTTTGATATCTGAAAGGATGTGTCCTTCATCACTTAGGTGTGTAATTATCCAGTTCAATCACACGATTGCAACTGCATAGGCTGGATTCTTTTATTAATGTAACTTGTTTGCATGAAGATGTAGCCAGGTTGAAAAGCCTTCCTTTCACAAACATCAGCTTGATCCGATACAAACCAGCCGAGAAAATGTGTTACATGGAATTGTGAAATAATAGGTGAGATCCATATTTTAACGAAATAAGATAGTTCTTCAACCATGTAAAGATAAATTGTATTTGCATATGCAACTTTCTAACTTGAATGTTATCAACATGGCTCTATTTGATCACCTCTTTTCCGCATAATGTTTTAATAGTGATTCCAGAGGAAGTAATTAGTACAAATTTACAAGTATAAAGCCATATTAATGGTAGCAGCTAATGACGTTAATGACTTAAATTTGATGACTTTGTAAATTTCTTAATTTTGAGTCTGAAAATATTTCGTAATTGTAATTTAAACTTCCTTAACATCCTTACATTCCAGCAGTGTAGGAGTGACTAGATTTTCCTCTTGTATTGATACCTATATATGTACATTTGCAACATATCTACTGTAATCTCGACGACAGAGCTTACACCAATATAACCCTAGGTCGGAAATATACAAAAGAACTGGATCGAATAATGTGATTTTTATAACTTCATTTAATTTTCGTTTTAATCGCACACAAGAATTCATTTCAACAGAAATTATTCTCCAACAACTATACCTTGAATTGTATTGGATGCCACAATTTTTCGATGTGATCAATAAAAAAATATTTGATACGTAGTCTTGCGAACGAAAGAAGTATTTTCATTAATAAAAAAACAGTGCGAACATCTAGGTCTATTATATTTAGTTGATGATCTTTTTTTGTATGATGTCTTGTTTTAATATAGAATTAATTAGTAAAACTTAAGAATTTTAGTTCTTTTACAACCAAGTGTGGGTTTGCTTTAGTGTAGCGATTTAACACTTGCTTTACTTGATAATTGTAATAAATTCCAATATGTATTGGTAAATTTACGTATATTAGGTAAGCTTGGAATATTTTCAATAACATAAAGAACGATATCTTCATTTCTTTTTTTATTTTTCATTGTAATGATTCAAAATGTGAAGGAGTAGATACGTCTTGGAAAACTATTATGTCAATAGATTAATTTCTGTTTAACAAATGCTGACCTTAATGTGTTAAGGATGATTTAAAAAACAATGTCATCAGAAATAATTAGTCTCCTTTTTCCAATTGGATACTGCCAAGATCACATCTCTCCAAAAACTGTTTTAATGAGCTTACTAAGTTCATCTAATTTCCTTCTCCCCAAATTCCAAATATCCTTTTCATTTCAGAGTCCAGTTGAATTGACTAAGTTCTGCCACGCTCCATTTTCCTTTTCCAGCAATCGTTTTACCCATCTTATCTTAATATACCTAATGAATGAAAATATGTGTATCATATTAAGCAGCAAAGAGGGTGGACAGACCGAAACTATCTCAGACAAACCGAAACTATTTCAAGCAAGTCGAAACTATTTCAGACAAACCAAAACAATTTTGCAGGCAAAAAAAAAAAGAAATTGTTTTGGTTGAAATCCTAATGGATTTTACTCTACAGACCCGGCACCAATTGCGCTGCGGAGATGAACTGTTTAAACCTAACATTTGATCAAGTCCGAAACGGTATCTTGATCTAGGATCATGCAAATTTATCGTTACAAATTCCATGTGGGGTTGACTGAGCGTGACTAAAGAAATCGCTAAAGAGATTATAATCGAAATCTCCACTGCACCATGTCTGGTGAATATTTCGCAGCGTACGAATGTCAACTCCATTAAATACCGCAAGAATATTACAGTTTTCCCTGATCACTTTTGGTATTTCTGTATACTTCTGAGTAGCATATATCACCTCGGTATTTTTATGTCTACCTCTGGAAAATATCCTGGCAGGGTTTGCTTGTCTATCTATTATCACATCATCATGTACGACTAAATAGTTAATACTTCTATCAAGAGAATCAACACTTGGTGCTTCTTCGATATCGGTTATAAACTCAATAATATCCTCATCGATTTCCGATTTTGCTTTCTCGTTAAAATTCTTTAACACCTCGTAACATCGCTGATCGTCTACACTCGGGGATACTAAATATAGTTTATACATTTCATCCATCTCGTTATCAAATTAAGTAACAACTGTGTCTTGCAGCTTCCAGATGGTCCGATTATAATCATGCGAATAGAATTCAGTAGCGATGCATGATGCTTAATGGGTTCTCGCTTTTTTTTTCTTGCAGAAAAATCAATTACATTTATGTTATTATAAATAAATTATGGATCTATATTGTGTGAAATGTAAGAAGCGTACTAGCACAAACGACTTGACGACGATTACAACATTCATTAACAAATCAGCACTTACTGGTAAGTGTGTACAATGTGGTACAAAAAAAATTAGATTTGTTTCCCTTGATAAAATAAAGGATTTTTTATAAAAAAAAACGAGGAAGTGATATTGCAGCCAAGTTACTAAAATTACCAGGAACACCATGGGCAAAATATCCGGTAGAAAAACATTTTCCAGGGTATAGTTATTGTGGACCCTGGACCAGACTCGATATCCGACTCGATGATCAAAACCAACCCCGACCCGGTGAATGCCCAATAAACGCTATTGATAAGGCGTGTCATGCTCATGATGTTGCTTATAAAAGCAGCTATCTGCAACACAGACATATGGCAGATGTAAAATTGATTCATGCGATGAATTCTATCACTGATAAATCCTTCAACGAAAAGGTGGCTTCATGGTTGATAAAATCGGCGATGAAAAGTAAGTTGATATTGGGTGCTGGTAATTAATAACATCATGGAATCTATTTATTATGCCCCAAGAGGATGCTGGAGGGGTAAATCAGCAATCAAAAAAACTTCAAAGATACATTACAGAGATAAACTCTTTTAGGAAAACAGAACTAAATATCAATTGACCAGTTTCAGTAGTCTACTAGAATGTGATTATTGTGTTGTATATGCTAGCAAAAAGTGCTTCTGGTGCAACTGCCAATCAAAGTACAACTTGTAATATCATCTGTACACAATTTGGACAAGACTCTGCATATTATTATAGGATATCAAACGGGTAATTCGCATGCACAAAACGATTTACAAAATGGCTATATTTAATTCATGAACATTATTGTTTAGTTTGAAAGAGTTGATTCCTCTTTGATTCTGATGAATGCGTCTATAAATGCGTCTGAAAGTTGTCTACAGTCGCCATAAAGATAATTGACAACATACTATAATATTCCTGTTATGATCTTTAGACGAATTCCTGCAGCACTCAGCAAACGGAGAAGCCATAAACATGTATCTGAATATTATTTACAATATCGATATGGGTAAAGTGAATTAAACAGCGCTGATTTTATTGTATGATAGCAAGTGGTTGTTTCACAGCGTTGCTTATATAGGTTCTGATAGATTAACGCACATCTAGTACGAACAGAATTGGTATTACACCAGTGGGAACCATGGGCAGATTTTGTCCAGTTTTTTTGACGGTCACGTCCATCATGACCCGACTATCCATAGTTTATAGATCGTGCTTTATTGACCTTCTAAATGTTAGCAACATAGATTAGTGAATCTCCTTCGTGATTTTGTTCCATTAATCCACACTCATCAATCTCTGATTATTTCCTTGATACATTCATTCACGTATAGTACTATTTGTGTCATCACACGGATATTTTCTATCGACCTTTTACACTACATATTGTATTAGAATTTTTTTCTTATTCACCTATTTCAAAGTTATCTGTTTAAACAGTAACTTAATATGACACGACGGATCTGCCCCTTTAACATAGCACGTTACTTTCAAACTCACAAAGAAATGCAAAAACAATGTTTAAGCAGCGCATCAGACAAACTGTATGATCTATGGACACCATGGTTGTGTAGCGCGTAGATTAATGTTGTATTCTTTACCGAAAATCGTTGAATAGAGTGTCATACTGATCTATAGTTAATATATTTTAATAAGGCTTTAGACTGGACTATTGTAACTCAATTATGTCTGGTTCGTCACAATATCTACTCCAGAAACTTCAAAAAGTTAAAAACACAGCTGCTCGGATCATCTTTAGAGTACCTAAATCAGAGCACACCTCACCACTGCCCTGTACCCAACACTGGCTATCCATTCGATACAGAATCAAACACAAAATTTGTTCTCTGCGCTACGTTTTACTGACATAATCCAGTCCAACATACCTATCCGGCCTCACCCATGTGTATACACCAGCAATATCCTTACGCTCCTCTTCTGACAATCGTATATTCATTGTTCCCGCTATGACAACGAAGTGATATGGACAACGTTTTTTTTGCATGCCAGGGCCCAGCGATGTGGAACGAATTGCCATTTAAATTAGACACAAGACAGAGTGGTCCCTTTTAAAAATGCTCTTAAAACTCACCTTTTTCGACTGAAGAAAACAAATTTTGATACCTAAACATGTTTTGTAATACCCACACCTTTTAATTTTACCAATGATTCCCGTTTTCTTCTTTTTTGTCGTCCTCGGGAATCAATTTATTATGTCCCATAGCTCAAAACTTTTCCTGAACTTTGTTCCATCTCCGATTTAGTTAATCAAAGTCCTCTTTCTTCTTTTTGTTGCTTTGTTACTCTCTTTCCTTAGTCCAGTTATCTTTAATCTTGATCACCTCTTCTTCCATCACCTTCCTCATCATTGCTTCTGCTTTCTTTAGTCGGTCTAGTCCCCACTTCACATAATCCCACTCTATTAAATTTAATTTTTCTTCTAGAAAGCACCTGACTTTGATGACACTATCAAGTGCCTACTTCAAGTGCCCTATTCTTATATGTTTTGTTTTAATAAGTCTTCTTAATTTCTTGACTTCCTCCTCTATCATACCTTCTAATAGATCTCTCGCTAATTTCAAATTGCTTACAAAGTCCAGGTTACACTGAAATTCTTCATCAAGCCTTTCCACCACATATTTTATATTCTGCATCAATGATCCAAAACCAGCTGTCTCGGAGTTGGATAAACACGTCGATGGCCATCTTGATGTGTTCATTATTGAATGCCTCAAATGACGGACGATTGAGTTTATATATATATCTATATATATATATATATATATATATATATATATATATATATATATATATATATATATATATATATATATATATATATATATATATATATATATACCAAGCACGGACGTGAAAGAAAACATCCCTTATACTCACGTTTCATATTTTATACTATTCACAATGCATACAATGTAGTATCCACGCACAGGGAAGCAGCCAAACCAAATCATATAATTTACTATCCAATATCACACCATTTACCATCCACACACAGGGAAGCAGCCAAACCAAACCACATAATGTACTATCCAATATCACATACCATCCACACACACACACGGGGAAGCAGCCAAACCAAACCACATAATTTACTATCCAATATCACACCATCTACCATCCAAAAAAGAGTCAGTTTTTATAATCACACTACTCCTCTCTCATACCCATTGGCAATTTGAACAGTCTCTTTTCTAGACATTTGGTTAGCCCTGAGAAGAGCTGTTTTTTTAAAAAAAATACATCTTGCTAATGATGGCACCTCCTAGGTCTAGCCCCGCACACACATCTTCTACTCCAATCATTCTCCCAATTGACTCTTGTAATTGGGATTGCAGAGGGAGAATGAGTAGCCTCAATCTTCCAGTCTTCACTTTGAGGGATAGTGAAAGCCTGTTCACGTCTTCCTCTATACCGCAACCGTGGATGAAATTGTGGTTGTTGCAGCTAGGGTTGTGGTTGTTGCGACTGGGGCTGTGACTGTGGTTGACGCACTGATTCTGTTTGTGGAGTCGTCCTCACCTCAGGTTTCACCTGACAGACTTCAACCATCATGAGGTGAGGCAAGATTGATCTTCTTTTGTCCTCCTCTTCTTTCTTTTTTCTCTCATTCTTTTCTTCCTCAGTTCTGACCTGTTCTTCTAAGGCCTCCATAGCCAGCTTGTCCAAAAGACGTCTAGCATTTTCCAGGGGCATCTGAAGGTCCCGAAGGTTGTTGAGTCTGCTCATCTTTAGGTCGATGTGCCAACGATACGTAGCCAGACTGACGAAGGATTCTTTATATATGGCACAAATGCGGACGTGTAGGAAAACACCCCTATCATAAAAAACTTACATTATCCCTATCACCACCAAAACACGCGGACTTAAAAAAAACACTCACTCACTTGTTTACTTTACTCATAAATTATAAATTTAACAAGTTACTTAAAAAATACGTTGGGCTTAAAGACGCACTTTAAACAAAACTAAAAACAGACTGTGATTCTAGACTTTTTTTTCGAACGTCCTCACATACCATTAGCAAACTGAATTTTTGATTCTTTTCGAGAATATTCGGTAGCCCTGAAAAGGTCTGTTTTTTGTGTGCAGGAGGAGGTATGACAATCTTTTATCGTCTAAGAATGCGTCCTCGTCTGGCAACAGGATAGGGTCTGCTTCATCGGAAGGAGAAAGAGAAATCTTTCGTATTATATCGACAGTCGACAAAACTTCTGTCTGGTTCCTGCTGCTGTTGTTGCTGCTGCTGTTGCTGCTGCTGTTCACTCTGCTGATTCCGAAGTCTATACTTCTCAGTCCATTCTTCTTTGTCTTTCTGAATTTTCTCTTTGAAGAGTTCTTCTTTGAGGTCTTACGTTACTTGCAGCATTCTAACATTCTCTATCACTTCAGGCTTTTGCATCACATTGTGTCTGATACGATACAGAGTGACGTAAGCTTCGTTCAGCTTGGCTAGACTTGAGCACATCTTCGTAAGAGGATGAGTCAAACAATGGATGGTCAGACTGGTTCTGTTCTGTTCTGTTCTCTTGGGTTTTTGGTGGTGTTCGTACCTTGGTACATGTACCACCGGTTAATGTGTGCACCACACACTTCTTGGATTATCCACTGGGACGGAATTGTGCCACGTCCCAGGGCATTAATGTGATCATGGAACACTACTGAAATTCTGGCCGTCTAGGTTGGTTCTTGACCGTCTGGGCTGGTTCTTGTATGGAGGATGCTTCTGACGTTTCTGATGTCATAGGTCGGTGCTACTTGACTCCAGGCTAGGTCTTGACTGGTTAGCTAGTTAGTTTAATTAAAGTCGTTTTCGTCCATGTGGGCATGTACGACTGGTTAATTCCCTGTTTGGGGATAATTAATTATTTCGGGGGGAAGGAATCGTGCCTCATCCCCCACGCATTAATGCACTCATTTGAGTGCTTTTTAATTAGTCGACAGGTCGTGGCACCATAAGTGCCAAACGACCTGTATGGAAGACTGCATGAGTGGGAATAGACCCAGCACGCACTCACGATAATCGATATTAGAATTGCCTGTCAGCTACATTATAAGACGTCTCATTGGATTGTTGCCTTTTATGACGTCACCCCGGTTCCGTGATTACACGCTCATCGGGGCACCTGATTTAGACGAGTGGGAATCGGCCCACACACTCGTCTGTTTGTCCGTGTTGTCAGAGGGAAAGGAGGAAAGGAAGTCGACAGGGAGGCGCTGTAGTCAACTAGATGGCTGTTGAATGATAATATCAAATTAATCCCAGTTGTATATTTTTGTGTTATTGGGTTCCCTAATACCAATTATGTGTAAGACACAATCGTAATTAGAATCACGCATCAAATAGTAAGAAAATTTTCCTAACGCCTATCTTTCAAACTAATCTAGTACAAAGGGGGCACGAGTAATTCCCTAATTATCTATAACTAATGGTCAAATGACCAATACAATGAGTTTCGTCAATATTAGGTAATGTGAGTAGAAAATTTTGAACATAATCCAAAAAGATCAAATTTGGTGTATTGGTTAATCGAATTGGGATTCCAAGCCAAATTGGAATCCCTTGAGATAATGAGGCAATATAGCCCTTAAAAAGGCTTTATGTGGCTAGTTGAAGGTTCCGCGGCGATCTTCTTCTTTTTGACATTCTGCCGCACTCCGACGTTCTTCACGAGTCTGTGCTGGGAATGCCTCAAATCCGTGCACTTGAGAGAGATATACAGCAGTTTCTACCAGGGTGGAGAGGGAATGAAATCGCCACGCCTGTTGATAGGATTGATTGAGTGTTCTCACTGCAAACTGCCACTGTTGCGGTCTCGGTTTTCTTGTTTTGAGTGTTCTCCAGGCCATGTACTTGACGGCGTTGATGTAGTTGCCTGCCTTTTTTGTACTTTCCAACAATTCAGTGAGTCCCATGAATTTTTTGTATCATGGGGTCGAATTCCTCATCTTCAATTTCCTCAGTAGCCTCTTGTTCTTCTTCTCTATTTTCAGTGTGTGTTTCTTCCTCCTCCCCTTCCCCTTCACTAGAGGATGAAACTTCCAGGTCTTTCTCTAATGAGGTTTGTTGTTGTTGTGCTGCTGCTGCTTCTTCATTACATTTTCGATGGTGTTCTCTGATGGATACCATCGATATGTCGGTTTGAACCTCTATGTTATTTGTAGGCCTTTTTGGTGGGGTTTTTGATTTTATAGTATGGGCTACCATGCTCGCATATAGCTCCGAAGTCTGTGAATGTTGTTGCTGTTGTTGTAATGGTGGTCGTATTGGTGTTCTCCCCAGAACGTGGTCGGGTCTTGCCTGGGCAGTCATAACTATTGGCCTGGCCTCTTGGAGTTCTTCTCCTCTACTAACTGATGTTGTTTTATGTATTGGCTCAGTTGACTGCTGTAGTTTGTTCACTTGTTGAATCTGCGCTGGTGGGCTACTAGCTTGCTGGGTCTGCAAAAACGATTGCTCCCTCTGCCGCTGCACATGTTTACCACCGCGTCGATTCCTTGGCCTAATTCTAATTAATTCTTTTTGCCATATTAACAGGAGAGTTGTTCTGTTCGCCTGTGCACGAATGCTCCAACCTGATGCGACGTTGAGGCCAAGGCCCCTAAGTGCATTCAATGCTTGGTCTGGTATAATATCCAACGCTAGCTCCATTACTGATGTCTTGCCATCTGCTCTGTTCGCTGCGAAGCCCTTCTGCTCAGTCATATTTAGCACACACGACAGGATTCCAAGAAGCAGTGTACGAACTACGGTTCAAAAGATAATAAAGTTCCCAGGTATCCATGTTTTTTGACCAGGTTTTTTTTTCTTTCTTCACAGGTGATAATAAATCATCAATTCAATACAGACATTTTGCTTGAAAAGGTCTGTCAAGTAACTGTTTGTTTGCTTCGTCTCCTTACTCTTGGCCAAGAGAGCTTCGATGCGATCAATTTCTCGAGCAAACAATGGAGGAGATGGATGATCACGCAAGTATTTATACCACTGATGTATCACGGCTTCTTCTGAGATGAGACGCCAAGCTTCGTTCAGATAATCGTCCAATTTTTCTTCTTGACTCATCATCATACACTTATCGTGTTGAATTTGACTGGGATGATCGATTTAACAGCCATAACAATCTTTTTCGATCATACCCCTTATTGTATTCTCTACGTGTTTGACAAAACAGGTGACTAAATGTTGTTCCTGTTCTGGCAATATGGATTGCATTCTCACTACTTCTTCTTGTCGGTCTTAGGGGTCTGCTTTCTTTGAAATCTCGCATTTTCATTTTCATCGATTCTCCACTGTTCAAAGAGGGACAAGAGTTTCGCATAGTGTTTAATAGTCTAGAATGGTTTCTCTCAAATTGTTGATTTCTATGGTATTATCGAATTCGGCATACAGAATGACATTCACCGTTTCGGTAAGAGGTCCTGCAAACTTAAGTTCCACACGCAGTTGCACAGATTTTATAGGGTGGAAATGTAACTAGTCACTACCTTGGTCTGGAGTGAAAGCAAAAGCCGACAAAGTGTAACCTCCTGCATAGTCGTCGTAGGAAATGCCGTGACTAGTGTTGGTTCCTAACTGTCCTGTGGCTTCGTACAGAGACAAGTACGACCTCAAGTAATTCTTCTGGGCAAAGTTGGGTTAGAAGGGTCGGGAACACAAAGTTTTGCCATCGCGACTGACTTCCATTATGGATACTCCGCAGTGCTTAAACTGGAAAGGATTTTGATCGTGGGTACCGTTGAGGGCTGCACTGCTGACGATACCAATGAATAAACGTTTGGGTAACTGTCCTTGGAACACATGATCTTCGATCTTAGATCGGAGTCCAGTGGCAATGGTGAAAGTTTTTACTTCCACTCTTCGTATCGGATACTTGGCTGTCGGTCTGCTCAAAGTGTGACTGATATCATTTCCCACTTTAGGTAACACTTCCAAACGACGCACGTATAACGTGGCTTCTTGGATAATGGTTTTGTATTCGTTGGCATGAGCCATCAAATGGAAAGCAGTACTGCTACGATTCAGTCTCAAGCGAATATCCACTTCTCTTGAAGCCACATGTCCAAATGCAAACGATTGAACAGTTCTGAACTACGTCCTTGCAGAATTTTCTTTCGACGCTCGTTAAAACCCACATTGTGAGGATCGTCATCTACGGTCAAGGCTGTGTCGTTAAACTTATTATCCCCTGATGTGTCACGTTTCCATACCACTCAAGCATCTAAATGAGTGTTCTTGGCTTCTTTTCCGTACGTCAAGAGATTTTTGAGGTACGCTCGGTAAGGGTAGGTATCCTTGCTACTGCTGATCAGTTTGTTATTCGTGTACAAATTCACATCGCTGAACAAGGAATGCATGAAATTGTTGGCGGGATGGCGGGAGCTACCCGGGCATCGGCTCCTGGAACGGAGTTGTCGGTTTTAATCTTCGGGTTGCCCTTTGATTTCAAACTCGATGATAGCTGAATCCGTCAAAGAGGAGACGGGATGAAATTCGACCCATTGGGCTTCTCGCATGGTCATCATGGGTGGCATGGCAAAGAGATCCAGTTCCGACTTTGAACAGGCACAAGATTCTTGGTGCTTCATTTTCTTCACTCAGTCTCTATGTTTTACTTTTAATAATCAAAATGTCTCGAGCGGTTTTTTTTTTTCTTCGTCTTTCTAGTTTTAGAGGTACGGAGACTTTTGGAAGGGTGTCTTTGTCGACGCTTTCTGCCTTGTCCTTGCTGTGTCCTCAGGGAAGCAGGAATGCCAGACTCGGTACCGTTCAGGGCATTTATAGGACTTTCTCATTGACCCAAAATCTCTTTACCCGTTTGAAGCAATACAATTTTGCCTGCTCTCAAAATAGCTTCTTTGCGGTTTTGTTTGTCAATGAGAAGATTGTGAAGAAAATCTTTGCCGTGAGTCAATACGGCATCTTTTAAGGCGTGGAATCCTCGTGTCACCATCGGTTTCAAAACAAGGAAAACGTAACGAAAGGCTGATTTAAACATATCTCCTAAACTATGTCCCCGTTGTCGAGCGACTCCTCGGTACACAGGATACATAACTTTTTCAATTGTTCGAGAATCGTTTTTAAAAATGGAGTTTCACTGTGACTTTCCCTTTGGTAAATGGAATATTTTGTCTCAGTTCTTCTTTTATAGTAATGTTGACACTGTCGAAATACCACTTACTGACCGGCAAACAATGAGAATGTACAAATTCGCTATGAACGTGACAGGTATTTCCTCCTTCCTCGTCAGAGGCTGCGACAGAATCCACTTTGAAAGGAATGACACGCAGTAACGGTACAGAAGTGTGTCCTACCACGTTGTACTCCACCACATCGGAGTACACAGACATAAAGTTAAATCCTTGGTTCATTTCTACAGGGAATCGAAAATATTTCTCAAAATCCGAGTTAGTGGTTGTGGATGGTATTTCATTTTTCTTGACCACCATCCTTAGGTCTCCAATTAAAATATAATGCAATTCAGGACAAAAGGTAATGGCCATCATTTTATCCTCTGAAATGATCATCATTAGGCGACGAGCCACTTTATGGTACTCAAAGGTAACACTTGTTTTACTTTCTCCATGCCTTTACCAAACAAATTATTGAACCTGGAAGCAACTGTAGTCACTAAATGTCCACTACTAAAATAATAACCAGCAGGAATGGTGAACACATAGGTGGTCTCTTTAGTTTGGAGGTCCTCTGTTTTCTTTTTGTCACTGCCACTGATGCCTAAGGCATTTTGCAATTGCTCATCATACACTAGTACTTTGAAAGTGTTTTGATTTTCGACGACGTTTTTGATTTGTGTCGGTTGTAAAGCCAAAGCCACTTCCCAGTGAGCATTTTGATTCAAATGAATGGTTTGATGTAATTTAGCCGTGTAACAGCACAACGTGTTGTTATGAAACACATCCATGGAACTGTCACTGGGAAACGTTCAGTAAAATTGGTTAATAGTGTTGTTCATAATTCCAACGTTCTTCTGTCCGAGGAGTCACTCAAGGTTAAAGGATTGTTTAAAAGAGGATTGTGATTGGAAGGGTGACTGTTAGGAGAATGACTAACGCTGGACGCAAGACTCCCAACAGTGTTACTGTTGTAAGAGTATTTCAGGGAAGGATTGGGAAGAAGATAACCGATGCAACTACTGAGTAAAATGGTCCACAATTGTTTGTCTACTTGTTGCAAACTCAAATTAGCAATGGCTGCACCGATGGCACAATACAACACAAAGAGTTGACAGAAAAAGACGATTTGCGTTTTAGACACACGTTCTCTACACCACACCCACAAGGGTTGCTTTTTTAAATTTTGCAGAGAAGAACTCTATGAAGGAGTAGTCACTGTGGTCGCTGAAGCTGTATTAAAGGGCATGGTGGTCACTTCTTTTTATAGTCAATGACTTGCGAAGTGTCAATTCAAGAATCAAAACTAGGAGGATATCCCTTCCAACGTACTTTCACTTCTTTGACACGACGTTTTACTACTTTACGGGTTCTTCGTTCGAGAATGCTTTCAATGTTCTACACGTCCTCTTCTTTTTTGGTGACACGTTGTAACTCAGGCAAGTAAAAAGTTCCTTTTAATACTTCTCTGTTCATCTCTTCCAATTTATAGACGGTAAGATGACGATCACGCAATCGTCCACTAACACGAAACAATTAGGTGGTCCAGCTCGGTAAGTAACCTTTGTCGAAAGTGCGTTTGGTTTTGCCAATGCGAACCCAATCTTCAGGGGTTATCACTCCTCCACCTTTCTTGGGGACAGCCATTGCCCGGGACGTACCAAACAGACGCTCAAAAACAGTCGTTGTCATGTGTCACATCTTGTGACATCCAATGCTTCTATGGTAAGATTGATAGTAGGCTTGGACTAAGTGCGGTAAGACGTCGATGTATTTGAGTGTGTTGATGCGTAAAATATTTCCATATGAGTTCTTTCAAGGTACGTTGAAAACGTTCCACGATATTGGCTATGATTTCAGGATTTTCGGTGGTGAAAAATGAATGTCACGTTTCTATAATTCTTGTTGGAAAACTTGGTTCAGAATTCGGCGCCTTTGTGGGTATGCAATCCAAGAAGGTCACGACCACAGCAGTCCGATGAGCTACAGCAGTCGTCGTCGAAGGTACTGGTGGTGGTGGTAGTGGTGGAGGTGGTAATGGGATAGCTTTGATCTTCTTTTCTTTTCTCACTTCTGGTTTCCTTTCTTTGTTTTTCACATCTGTCGAAGAAGGAGTGGCCATCATCTTTTTAACCCAAGTTTTGAGTTCTATCGTTGCGGGATGGGGTCAACAAGGAAGCTGCAATCTTAATCGGAATGGTAGTGGCGGTGGGTGTTTGAAAGATATCATGGGGTTCTTCTTCCTTGGGTAATGGTGGGGTGACGTCTATCTTGTCCACTGTAGATTGTGAGAGCGACGGAATATTCATTAGAGCCTTCAAATCGGTCAGAGTGGGTAGAGCTGTTTGTTCCATAGCTTTTCGATGAAAGAGTTGTAGTCGTTGCAGGAGTTGAGCTTACGTTTGCGATTTTTCGGTTTCGGACAAATCGTGGCGATGAATTAAGGATTGCAATTCGTGTTGTAATTGGGACATCACGGTCAAATCATGATTGGGTGGTAAATGGGGGTACGTTGTTCTTGCCAACGATGGTATTCCATACATCGTTTGTAAGGGACTAAAGTCAGTTTTCATCCTTCCAAGGGCTTCCAAAGGTTACGTCTGAGACCGTGGTGCTCCATAGGTCCCGTTTATCTTCTAGAAGGATCAACTTCGGGATATCCCTCGTGCCAGCCGTTGTATTAAACCTGGCAATATACCCATGCCGGCTTGCGCTAATCCTCGCAACACAGGAGGAAGAAAGGGAAACAAATCCTCCGCGTTGCACCAACATCTTTTTCTTTTGATGGATGGTTATTTTCTTTTGGATCATTTGACGAAAAACGTGTCAATGTTTGGCTAAGCATTTTTTCTGGTGTGGAGACAAAGGTACCTAGGATACCTTTGTTACTTTTCAAGACATTCAAACAACATTCGCATATGGTATCGATGAAATCTTTGGAGTCCGTTTTAATGATTTGTTTTCACATGGGTGGTGAGGCTTTGGACAGGACGGACAACACCGTGTTTGGCTAAACGAGGAGGTCCTTTCCTTTTCTTTGCTTTGTGGGGTGAATAAGAATGTTTTCTGCGAGGTGACATCTTTGCTTGTTCGTCCCACAATATCACTGACGTCAATGACTTGGAACACACACCCTTATATCTTTTTTTATGTTGTGCCATCACTTGATTTATAAGTGGCATCAGTTCTTTAGGAACAAAAAGTCCTCCGCGTCTTTTTGTTTTGACGGACGGGTAATTTCTTTTGAGCCATTTGACGATGTTTGGCTAAACGAGGAGGTAGTCCTTTCCTTTTCTTTCATTTGTGGGGTGAATATGAATGTTTTCTTTCCTTGTTCGTTCCACAATACCACGACGTCAATGACTTGGAAAACACATTCTTTTATCTACTTTTTGGGAACTAGCGCTTCGTCAAAAAGGTAACAATGTGTTTCCAAAAATCGCTAAATTAACCTCCTTTTTGGTGACTCTTTTTTTTCTTTAAAAGACTACGTCTTTTGAGGGAATGACATCGATGTTTGGTTTTTAAACGTTTTGTAGGATGTCTTTTTCCTTTTCCTTCTTGGACAGCAGAACGACGAGGGTTGTGGTGTGCACGTTTTTGAGGAAGCATCACTGAGTGTTCAGAAGTGGCACAGAAAATACTGATTCACGTTGTAGTCCTCAAGTCATTTTTTATACTGTAATGCGACGCCACTGATTATCTTTCCGTCATATCGACTTCATGGCAGGTAGCACACGATGTGAAACGGTTCGCAATGGACTAAATCAGGACAGCTCTTGTTTGGACAAATCCAGTAAACTCTTTAACATGCCAGATCTTTCTTGGACTACGGCTTTGAGGCCAGTGACTTTGTCAGCAGCTGCTGCTGCCGCTAATGCGGACGAGAGTGTCACTGGTGGAGGAGACGTTTTGGGAGACGCAGATTTCCAATGTTACATCAAATTAGGAAGAACGGGTGTCAAATCGGATTTGGCTGGCATCACCAGCAACGGAGAAGTTGAAGCACCTGAGGCTACTGCAAACGCGGTCACTGGTGCTGCAGGTTATTGTTTACGAAGGTTGCGTCCTGGCCGAAGTGCCTCTTTTGTGGGTGACAGCTTGTTTCTGTGGACTTTTCTTTTTCTGTTTTTTGGTCTTGACACCACTTTTCTTTTTCTTAGGCGTTCGTTTGGCTTTTTTTTTCTTGGGGTGATCTTTGGGAGCATTTGGATCCCATTTTAAAAGGGAACGAATGATAACACCTCCTAGAAAACCACTACCTCCAGGTTTCAATATGATTTGCTTTTTGATTTGAGTGTCGATGAGAGGATCGGCCAGTTAGGTCAAGGCTACATTGTTTCTGTCGCAAAAGCGTTTGGTTTGATGTGGAATGTGATTGATACCTTGCAGTATTTGACACGCTGTCACCTTAAACCATCGTAAGACTTCTTTGAGACTGGCTTCTAAGACGTGAGCACGTATTTGTGGATTTCTTTTCGCGACTGATACTGTACAAGGCACGAATCAATTTGATAGGAAGATGAGACTGATGGGACGTCATGTTGACGATGTATGAGACAAGGTCGAAGTAACCTACATTTTTATAGATTTCTAGATGTTTTTGTTGTTGTTGTTGTTGTTATGTTGACGACGAGGACGTGTACACGACAGGTCCTCTGTCTTGGCACCAGTCGTGAAAGAAATCGGTACGAAATCACAAATAATCCGGGGTGGTGGGTTTTAAATCCACGAGTAAATAGGCGTGTAGTGTTTGAATGGCATCATCGTAAGCATGAGTCAGCCAAGGTGTTCCTAACTGTTTGGCTAAGACTTGTACTTGCGATTCATCTCGAGGACTTTTAAACAAGACCATGTAATGAGCATTGAGACTAATGGTACGATGGACTGTACTTTGTTGAAACAAATTTTGTGTAATGTAAATGATACTGGCATTACGATGATGCCCTTTACGTGTTAACCACAGTTTAATTTATTCTTCGTCTTCTCCTAACATGTCGTCAAAAATGACCAAATGAGTTTGATTAGAGTCAAACACCATCCCATCGTCTTCTCTAGGAATGCCTTCCACAAATACTATGGAATCACCTTGACTTTCTTGCAAGAGGTTGTATGCCGATTGCCACTCCTTGTAACACCACACGATGCGTTGAGGTGAACGATCGATCAAATGATGTTTATGTTCGATCAAACGTTTGACAAATTCGGTTTTGCCTGAACCGCTCAGTCCAGCAATTAACATCTTAAAAGGATGACGAAGATACAAGGCCTCCCAACTAGTATGATCTAAGTGTTCGTCAATGACTTTAAATGTCGAGGAGGAAGGAGTAGAAATAGTAGAATTAGCCATAGTAGTATAGGGTATGTCACTAATGACACAAAAACAGACACGTTTATTTCGATGCATGTTTAAATGAGAACAACACGAAAGACAAAAGTACATAAAAGCCAAATGGATAAATACAGGAATAAAATACACATGGAAACGATCAAAGTGGCATATAAACAAGTCACTGTAGAACATTGTTTGGGTAACTAAGGTGTCCTAGAGGTAGTGCGTAATGTTCGTATAGTCTCTTCATGGGGTACAGTCACATACGTGACCTCTCGGAAGGGTCTTTGTGGGGGAATGTCCATGACAGTCCTGTCTTGAACAGACTGATTGTCCTCGGTGACAGATTCTTTTTCTTGTTCTGGCACTGTCACCAACACAGGTTTAAAAGTCACTTTTTCACTCGACGATGGATTTTACGAACACAACGCTTGGGCACAATAGGATGCTTCGTTTGTCCAAGCCTCAAAATCCCAACTTTTCCAGTCACGTACATCTGTCCAATGAGGGTGTAAATCACAAGCTACACACACATCTTCGTACACCACTTCCGTACGTAAAAGTTGACAAATCTTTTTCTCCTGTAGAGGTCGAGACGTATCCAGATGAAAGCGTAAGTCTTTAAACAGAATGAGTCTCTCGTGGACATTTAAAAGAAGTCAACATACTATCTTTTTTGTATTGTAGGTAGTGTTCGTAAAGTGTCCACAAGGAATAGACAGGTAAACGAAATCCCAGAAAGCAAGTCACTAAAACACACACTACACGCCGACCCCAATTAATGGGACACAGTTCATGTAATCAGTGTTCGTAATCCTTCGCCGTGTGAATATTCTAACTGATATCCTTCCACGTAATCTATTTGATCACAAGTGATAAAGGTTGTGGCATGGTCGTTCTATTTTATACGTTTGTATGTCGAAGACCATAAGTGTATATTCTGCACAGAATGATTTAAAATCTTCTCTAAAAGCAAAAGTGATTAATATAACGTGTGATTTCGGACTATTGCCATTCATGGTACCGGTCAAGAATGTTCAAAAAATCTTCAGATGTAAACGAACTAAATTCGAATCTGTGGAAGGTAGACTTGATCCAGAGAAATCTGGCACGTTGGTTTATTTTTATCACTTTCCTCTTGTGAATTTCACGACACAAAAGTTCTACAGTCACCCATTGAGATTTTTCATTAGTATGTCCCTGCCAAACGTCCTTGTAGATCTTCTCTTGCAATTCGTGTGGTAATCCTTTAATATTATGTTTTATAGACGGTTTATAAATTGGTCTAGGTTTGTCACCAACCCAAAATGGTTTGTTAAACGACATGGACCAGTATTGTTACTTTTAATCACTTGGTCCCAATAAAGGTAGGTATTGACAATTCAGAGACCATCGAGCATGTTGAAGGGAAGCAGAATCTTTCTGTTCCCACTAGTAAATTGACACATCACAACACAAACAATTGACTGTATCCCCTTCGCACAAGTAGAAAATACGGCTCTGGCTAATTCTTCAGGAGTTGGTCCAGGCAGATATTTTGGCCATTTATCTTTGAAGGTTTGGAATCGACTTTTAAAGTGACAGAATTCAGGCAAGCTCGTAGGGAACGAATATTCGACTCTCCTCACTTCAGTTCGATGCAGGTACGGTGAAATTCCTGAAGTCCATGATAACGTATGGCACCCATTTCGCATCCCTCTCGTTTAACACTTTCCATGGTAGATATAAGGGTAGTAATTATAGCAAAGATTCTACGATGTCCTGCTAAATCGCTAAGGTCACAGCGTCTGGCATCACTGCAATCGCAAGGTTTAGCATCGCACTCCACTTGAGAATTCCCAAATTTGAATGATACCTGTTTAAATGGATTCATCTTCTTTCGCTTGGTCTTTAGTAGTTACAAATGAATTATTGGTCTTGGACAATGTCCCTTTTAATATACTGCCCAATCACGACGTGACCGTACGGTAGAGTGAAGTGATTGGGAAGTTGTGCTCTTTTCTGGTACACGATTTGATAGACTTCTTCCAAAGGTCGGCTGACGATTTGGTGTGTGGGTAAACGGACAATCTAGTGCGGTTCGTGGGTGGTCACTTTAAAAGTTTCATCCTGTCTAGACTGTAAGGCTTCTTAAAGCACGTTAAAGTTCATCACTCGACTGGTGCGATAATTGAGAGTCAATCCTTTCACTTTACATTCGGTGTGCATTTCTCCGTGTGCGACTCACTTTGGCAAACGATCGCCTTCCTTCATTTTTATCGATGTGGTCTAAAGTGATGCCTTCATGATCCCGATATTATTTTTATTAATAAATTTCGGTCTTCGGGAGTTTGGCACCAGGAAAGATAGCCGCTAGCTTATTGTATTAGTTTTAAAAAGGCATCCAAGTAATCTGCAAAAATACCTTTCTGTGTCTCGTCGCCCTTGTGGTATTGTTGTGTCTTGGAAAAGTGGTAAATTTCGTACACTTCTAACAGTTGGTATCATAGGTCCAGAGCTTTAAACAATTCCACGCTAACCCACGTTCTTGTCAATGCACGTTCTTCCTGAGTGTGCTGATAAGGTAGGTCTTGGTTGCACGTTTAGGCACAAGTTAGACGCAAAGGAAACATCAGTTTTCCTTGGTAATGGTGAGGTGAAACGGGATGGTACACGTCTGTGGGAGGCAAGACTTTGCACTTGATAAGTCTTTCGTACTGGCGTATGTGGTCCAAGTCAATGTGTTCTGTCATAAATTCTGGGTGCCGTACGGGAAAGTGACAATATTTGCAGACTTAAGGATACAGCGAACATACGTCCAAGTATTTGATTTCTTCTTCCTTCTCCTCGTCCACTTCGTACAGCAACCAGGTGGCATTCGTTCGTCCTCCGTAAAAAACTATCCCGGGGGTTCAATGGGTCCACCAGCTTGTAACTTGATACGATCGGTTTTCAAACGCTAATCTTACTCGTGTTTCCACATTTCCACCACCTGGTATCCTTGCTGTTCTAACTTCAAACGTCGCTGACAAGTTGTCTGGTAATGTCTTCCATGGTCCGTTGTAAAATCTGATATTTGGTGTCATGTTGAGGGTAGCAAATGGAACATCCGTGAAATAATCATCCGTTAAACTCGTACACGATCTGAGGGTTTTCTAAGTCCCAACCATCCAGCAAATACGTGTCGGTGGTATTTTCGCCTCCACCGTTGCGAGCGTGTTGGATTCATTCATCTTCCTTGTAGCACAAGTAAAATAGCCAGCGTAGGGCTTTGACCGAGTATAGACGTTTGACAAAATGTGTCGTTTGAGGACTGATGACAACTAGAGTATTTTCAGGCATGAATCGTTTTCAGTACACTTAGGTACACGCTTTGGCGGTGGTACAAGTTTCTTTCAAAGGATCGATCCTTCCGTTCTTCATGAACAATTCTCGAAATTTTCCACAGCAACGTCGTAAAATGTCTTCGCCAGATCGACAATACTTTAACATTTCTTCTTGAAAGTCAAAGGGGTATGAGGCATGAGTCTGGTACCAAGCATGGAAAACTTGCCGTTGTACGATTCGCATGTTATCGGGGTCGTAGTCGTCAGCCTCAGGCAAATGGGTTAGAACGACATGTTGATTGGCTTCGGTATTGAAAAAGTGTGGAAAATAACCTTTCGCCATTTCTGTCATTCCAAACGTTTTAGGCATGCGACTCAAAGGCATGGCCAAGTAACTCATTGAATCTTTAAACTGTACTTGTCCTACTTGCATAGAAATGATTTTGACTCCGTTTCAGGTCACTTTAGGACGTTCGGTACTTTGTTCCGCATAGTGACTGAGCAGAAATTGACCATCGTATCCCCAGAAATTGTGAGCCATTACCGTGGCATGGTGATGACAATTTCCGTAACGTTTGATGTCTTCTGGTCCCCACGTTTCGTCGATGGGGTTTAGGATCCATTGGGCAAAATCGGCTAACGTGTTTGACCCTCGAAAGATCTTTTCACGTCCTCCAGGAATTTTGCTGCAGTGAGGGTAATGACTAGAGATAGGTTCTTGGATGCACTGCCCACATGCTCGATGAGCCACGCAGAAATTAGGAAAGTGAATACCAGTCTCTTGCATGCATTCGAAATCAAACAAGATAAAATTCCCTTTCTTCTGAGTATCTTCTGGTTAGGGTTGGAATTTTTGAATGAAGCATTCGTGCTCCAAGTCCACGATTTGGTGACAAATGTGACATCGTTTCTTCCCTCGACAAACGTGAAACATGACATTATTAGTACGTATGCCTTGTCCACATGTAGGGCACAATCTCAGAAGCTTGCAAGTACTTTTTTTTCTGCTGTGAACCTTGCATCTTCAAATGTTGTTGGTAACAGGTAGGACTGATAAATGTGCTCTGACAATCAGGACAATGTGCTCGTACTTGTCCTTTGTCCAGACAGGGTTGAGAGGCCAAACATCCCTCACATTTCGATCCACAATGCTTGTGGTGTTCTCGATTGCTATAACCATAGTCACATTTTTCACAGTAGTAACTGTATCCCAGGAATGCAATGATGCTGGTAATGGTATCAAAATGTTCATCGTGATGATAGACGTAAATGTATTTTCCGTCTTTGAAATCGTAGCCTCGAAACAAAAGAGGTCCACGCACTTCTTGAGGGTGAACTTTCAAGGTGTAACGTGGAGCCAAGACGTCTTGCAATTTTTGCATTTCTGCAATATCGCAAGGGGTGTTTTTGGATATCCCCGCTTGTTGTAACAGGAGTTCTGCTTCACTTCGTTGTTTGGCTCGGTCCGATCGTCGAATAGTTTTCCAGGCTCTTTTCATTCTTCCGTCTCGTTCATGTTGGCATACGTTTGTCCCACGACGATGGCACGGGCAAAACACATCTGATCTTGAGAATCGTTAATTCGGACGAGGCTTCACTTAATGTTACGAAGGATGTCGACAAATTACACTTTTTTGTGTCATGTCCCTTGGGGAAGAGAAACATGGGTCATGAACAGTGTCGCCTTTCCATCGGTGATGTGAAAATTCTCGTTGGATTGTTACACATGTTGAATTTTGACGATGACTTTGGAAAGTGTTAATTGTGACGTGATACTAAAATCGATCCTAACCTGAGACTTTAAATTATCGTGATGAATAGAAAGTCTCAAGCGATCGTCTTTTTTGGCTTGACATTGCTGTTTCAGTGTAGTTAACACAGAATCCCACACCTCGGTAATGGACCCTTCTGTATTCTCCAAAGGTACATTGGACTTGAAATCTTTAAACGTTACGGCGTACGTGTAAGCCGTAGTTCTAAATTTTCGAGAGGACCGCTTTTCCGTCTCTCGAATGTGATAGTACTTTTGAGGGTTTACTAAGGGCGGTGAACTTCGGATGGACGTTGCTTGTCTGGGTAGGGATTCGGACTCACTCATGTCATCTTCAAAAATCACTAACATGAATTTGATCCAAAACTTCAGCTACTGTGCGTGGCGATACATCACGTTTCTGTCTCTTACTGTCTTCTCCTTTCTTGACAACATGATGCATTCTTTTCATTTTGTCTGCAAAAAGTCAAATGACTACATTTTAAAGACCATGACCCCTATATATTCATGTCCGATCTGTGTATATATAAAGGGTCAGTGTCTAACTTTTCAGTATTCATTTTATTCTCACATTGACCAGAACGATGGAAGAACCTACACAAGTTGAACTTCTTATCAGAGCTTTGCGTGGTGTCATACGAAAGTTTTCTTCAGACAGGCCTACGGACTACTCTCCCTCCTTTCGAGATAAAAGTCAAGATAGTTGCTATATATGTAAGAAGAACGGATATTAGACTACCGAATGTCCAGATCATGACGAAAACTAAAAAGGTACCAGAAGAGACAAAAGTCATGATACCTGTCATCATTCTATAGAGAAAGGAAATTGGTCTCCAAACAGCCCCAAGAAACAACAGGAGCAGGAGGAGGAGGGGAAGAGGAATTCTGAACAAGAGGAGGAGGAGAAAGAGGTACCCTCCACCAAGGAAGAAGACCGACACGTTCACAAAGACAAGAAAAGAAGACGAAACGAAAGTGAGGAGGAAGAAGAAAAAGAAAAACCACTGACAGTAAAGAAATTGAAAAAACAGAAAGAGTGAGCAGAAGAAGCCTATGAACTTTTTAAAGTGGTATTGTGTTATATTATGTTGTGATATTGAATTGTAACATTTGTACCAGAATACGTCAGATAGAAAAAACGTAAGAGCCTCTTAGTTTTGATTTTATAGAATAAGAACCAACACTCACCCACTCCTACACTCACAGGTACATCATGGGTTTAAAAAAAATTAAAGAAAGGGCTTTTGAGTTTTCATTGAATTAAGCAATTGAAATAGCATTTCTTTTCGAAAGATTTGAGTGGCCCTGAAAAGGACCGTTGGTGTTTTGTTTGTTTAAAACAAAACAAACTCTTTAGCTGTCTTAACCCTTTGCCACGGCCAAGGCCTACTTCTGGACTGGTGGTTCCTGTCAATGATTTGGAATAAATCACTAAAGGTGGTATGGTAGACGTGGCCACAGCTAGATTGGGTTGTTTAGCTCGAGAAGGTCTTTTTCTCTTCGGTCGTGATACAGAAGTCTGATACATTTGTTTCAGATTCCTTAACTCTGCTAAAATATCTAAAAGTACCGATGTGACCGTTTGATTTTCACTATTCTCTTTCTGTCCTTGGTCGTCTGTCTCTGTTGCTGCTACTGTTTCTTCCTGGTGTTTCCTACTTGCTTCTTCTTCTTCCAGCTTTTGAATAAGAAAAGCTTGTTCTCCTACTTTCTGTTGTTGTAAACATAGCTCCAATTCTTCTTTTTGTCTTTGCTTAACATCATCGACGTGTACATAAAAAGAAGGAGAAGGTAACGAAGGTTCCGGAACAAATTCTTGTGAAGTTAGAAAATCCACAATATCCTAGTTAATATCAACATCTTCTGGATGTAGATTTGTATTGACTTTAGTAGTCACTGCTGTCCCATTATTTGCTGTCTCCACTCCTGGCTCACCCCAATTCATCGTCTCTTTAGTGTCCGACATGAATGAATACACTAAATCCGTTTCGATCAGCTTTTCCACTATAAATAACCGCAGTTCCCGGTATTCGCTTCACCTGTTTCTCACCACAAGATGTGGACCAAAATAGAATCTTCTACCCTTCTTTCTACCATGCTATTTCGTACCGACTTACCCATGTATGTCAGATCATCGTGGACTATCACTCATATGACTGATACAACCTTTTGGAAGAGAAGGACATATGTGGAGATACAAGGTTGTTTAAAGTGAGTTCTCCTCTATGGCCCAGCAGTGAGGAGAAGTTTAAGGAAGAGAAGAAGATCTGTGAGATGTTATCTGTGTTAACAAGATACTGTTAACATTACACATAACGGCCCTTTTCAGGGCCACTCATATGCCTCGAAAAGATATTAGCTTTCTTTGCTTCTATTTCTCTTGTCGCTAGACAATCATAAATACAAATAATATTTCCCATGTGCAATTTCCTTTGTCGCTATACGTACCCACCACGTCTTGTCGCCATTCGTACATAAGCCCTTTTGAATGGATTTTCCGTTCTCGCTATAGTGCTCCACATTGCTACTCACAAACACACATGGACACACACACACACACACACACACACACACACACACACACACACACACACACATACATACATACATACATACATACATACATACATACATAAATACATACATACACGTGATAGATAGATAGATAGATAGATAGATAGATAAATAGATAGATAGATAGATAGATAGATAGATAGATAGATAGATAGATAGATAGATAACGCAACAGCGTGCACTGATTAGAGGTATTTAGATTGAATCTTGACAGACTCTTTCGAGCATTGGGTATTCGTTAAAACTAACCTTAGTTGTGTACATTTCTATAACATATGTTTATAAATTTACTAATGATCGTGTGTACAATTTAAAGCCTGAAATTCTCTCAAATAGTTGTATAAACCTACTTGTTCTCGATCAGTAAATGTATGATCATTTTAATATGTTTGGATAATGTTTTGTTATGTTAATCGTTCCAATTGTTGAATATATGTTACATTATCGTTATCAATGTTTATTATGATAATATTTCAATGAAACAAGTGCAGTCAATTGTGTTTTTTCCTATAAAATTATGCAACATTACAATTTTATCTCATGTGGTTTTGTTACTTTGCGCAACCCTTTATTGTTGAAATTGTCATTGACTTTCTGTCTGGTGACTCTCTGTACCATAATCTTTTGAAACATGTAGCTTTTATGTATATTATATGTATATTCAGCTGCAGGAATGTTTAGTTTCAAGAACAACAACACCTGTGTAAATATATTTATAAACATTTGTCATAGTGTAAAGACTAAGTGGTTTTACTATGCATGTGGCTAGAGGCTAAATGTTAACTTGACCTAACAATGAAATAATGTTTTGACGTCCGACATAACGTTCACTAAACTAATATTGTAATCGATCTAGTCAAACAAATGTGTGGATATTTTTAACATACTATTGATGTTGAATTTATGAAGTTTAACGTGGATTCAAAATCACACGCCTTAGGTCAATGGCCGTCTTTTAACTGTAATCATTGTCATGCATTACGCCAAATATATATGTGTGTGTGTGTGTGTGTGTGTGTGTGTGTGTGTGTTTTAAATGAAACATACATTGGTAACTATCTACGTTTGACAAAAATGCTATAAGTAATGACTGTACTTAGTGAAACTAAATTTAAATGAGTTTGTGTTGTAACTAACGCTGCTGTATACAATAAAATTTAGACGCAGACGCAATCATATCACCGAATTAATTTCCTGGTCTGATCTTTTATTATCACGCAATGTTACTATATCCTGTTTTTTAAACTGAATTTCAAATGGTTTTCAATAACATTATGATCTAAAGCATTGTCTGAAATACATGGTAGTAAATGCGTTGTCTGAAATACATGGTACTAAAAGCGTTGAATTTCTCAATAGAAGGATACCTCTTTAGACTTTTAACATACATACATACATACATACATACATACATACATACATACATACATACATACATACATACATACATACATACATACATACTTGGAAGCATCAAACGCGCCAATGTCAACCAATTATGATGTCCCTAGTTTTAGAACATTCCTTTGGTCATGAAAAGAATTTCTGCAAATGTTTGTCTAATTCCAACATTGTTTAGGGGGTCCACCTCAATTAGCAAGATTTTGCATTATGAAGCATTATATTGCGATATTCATTTAGCTGAATGTTATTTGCTGTTGACCTCTTTACTTATTTAATATTTTACAATGGTATTGAATTTGATTAAATAACTATTCTTTGCTTGTTTATTCAAGTTTTTTGTGAAGTCTGCAATCTTTGAAAGTGAGTTTTTACAAAATATTTCAATTTTATCTAATTTTGTATTAAACTTTTTTATTTTTATCGAACTTATTATATTATACTTTCATGTTGTTGCAATTCTATAGCCTGTTTTACAAATGTTATATGCAAACTGTTATTAGTCATTACAGGGCTGTTAGATTTAGCACATGTTGACTGTTAAGTGTTAATCACTATTGTTATATTCATGTTGTTGCCAGACGCCAGTTGAATAATGGAAGGCAGTGAAGAGTGTACCGTTCCAGGTCTGCAATCAACTCCTCATTCGGTTACACTGTCCCAGAAAACTCCTCCAACAAGACAGTCATCTATAATATTCGGTCTTGGCAGCAAGATAACGGCAGAAGACTCAACAATTACTGGTTCGCGTCTGCCAACATGTCTGCAAGTTTTGCGGTGTTTGATGCATCATTTAGCTGATGGTGCGCATGAAAACTGTACCAGATGGGAAGCAGCTAAAATTGTCCTGACAAAGGTATCTGTGTTTTATGAGAAAGCCCATATTCCGATGATTACAGAACGCAGGGCATGCGAACAAATAATTAAACTGCTTGACCACAATGCTAAAGTGAGAGCAATCCCAATCAACCGCCGATAAGCCCCGAACTCCCTGAACAAACTAAAAAAGATGGAAGAAATGCTAGCTCAGACATTCCCATTGTGGCCTGGAAATGCAGAACAACTCATCAAAAATCCGGAAGATGTCGCTTTCCTGCATTCAATTAAGACCGACCGTTTGGCAACATTCGAACCAAGTGACAAAGTCCTTGCAGCCAAAGTCCAGCGTCGCGAACAAAGGGACAACTTGAAAGCACGGCGGCGCGCGAGAATACAGAGTCACCTGAAGTCGATGACTGCACCTAAAATACTGCATAACAGCGACAGTAGCAGCAGTGATGAGGATGTTGTTAGTGATCGAGAAGTTGGCTCATTGACTGCTGGTCCATCCATCACACCAAAAACTTCGAGAAGTCACAAGCGAACTGCTCGCACAGGAACACCTGCTTTCATCCCTCACGACATCATTCAACGACCCAAACTTGTTCAACTAGCCACACGTCTGAAGATGACTCCAGTGCAACAAGCTGCATACACGGAGGCATTAGTGGCAGAGGCAGGTGGTGATGCTTCAAAGATATCCACATCATACTCAACCGCAGACAAGTCCAGGTGTCAGATAGGAAGATTGACAGCAGAGAATTGTAAGGACCATTGGATTCCGCCAACATTGGTATCCCTGCATTGGGACTCAAAGCTGATGCCATCACTGTCAAACCAGAATATCACAGAAGAGCGTCTCACTGGCGTCGTCGGATATACCACAGAATTGAAGCTTCTTGGAGACCCATCATACCAATCTGGAACAGACAGAAAGTCCTGAGATATAATTGCTGATCTGACAATGGGTTTGCTCTCATCATGGCAATGTACCGTGTCTGTTGTGAATATGACATTCGATACCACAGCATCGAATACAGGTCACGTAACTGCAGCCTTTGTGACAGTCCAAAAGCAGCTTGGACGAGTTCTCCTTTGGTCAGCTTGTCGTCACCATGTTGGTGAGATTATCCTGTCTCATGTTTTCGATGATCTGAAGAATGAGGCATTCAAGTCTCCAGATGTCACCTTGTTTACACGATTTCTTAAGAGCTTCCAAATGTTGACGGTGCCATCTAAAAGCAATGATGAACAGCTATATCGATTGAACTTGACATCATTCAACCACGAGGCACTTCAGATTGTAGATACATGTCGAACCAGTGTTCTCCAGCTTGCCAAATCAGAGCTTTCGCTACGCCGAGATGATTATCAAGAATTTTCTGAGCTGTGCACAGTGTTCATTGATGGAGAAACTGAAGATCATCCTGTCACCTTCAAGCGACCAGGAGCCTTACACAAAGCCAGATGGATGGCTAAACTCATCTATTCCATTAAGATATGCCTGTTTGAGCTGCAAATTCAACAATTACCACGTAACACTATTACTACACTGCATCAAGTTCCAAAAGTGAGGGCGTTTGTGAACTTCACAACACTGGTCTACAGCATCTGGTGGATGACGTGCAATTCAGCGGTAGATGCGCCGTGGAACAACCTGCAGTTGTACAAGTCATTATTGCAGTACAAGGTCGTGAATCCAGATGTCTCTCAGAGTGCACTGCATACCTTCAAACTGCATCTCTGGTACCTGACTGCAGAGATGATTCCTTTTGCTCTGTGGAGCAGTAAGGTGCCTGACGCTGAACGGCGAGCCCTTGCAGACAGTCTGCTGGCTGTTAAGCCAGAAACGGCCCTCTTGGCACCACATAACCGGTTTGGAACAGGCTTTGGCAAACCAAAGTTTCCAGCAATTGTTACTTTGACCACAACTCTTGCTGATTTTGCTAGTACTGATTCCTGGTACACATTAACTCTTCTTCAGCTGAACGCTGAGTTCATGACTGAAGAATTTGCAAACTGACCGAATTCTGCTGCGTACCTAACTTCTCTCGGCAACCTTCGATCGCTGAACGTTGTCAATGACTGTGCTGAGAGAGATGTTAAGCTCAGCTCAGATTTCCTGGCATCAGCAAGGGGTGAAGAACATTACCAGAACGTGCTGCAAGTTGTTGAGAAGGACCGTAAAGAACAGCCCAACTTGCGAAAATGCAAAGGACATAGCGACTAAGTGAAGAATCTGCCAAATAACTACCATTGACTTTAAAACATTGCTGAATGTAGAATATATTTAACTATATTTAACATTTTAAACATTGAACAAATCATTTAGAAAAATGTTGAAAACAACATATACTGTCTGAATTCATTGCGATGAAACTATTGTCTCCGATGAGTTGAAAAATGTTAAAAGATATAGTGAATGGTTAATTTGTTATATAATAAATACTTCTAACACTCGTTGTATAAATTTAGCATCATATTTTTGAATATAAGCAGGTAAAAACTGAGCATGTACTATTTTAATATCTATATACAACTCTGCATGCAATATTATATAACATAATGTTTAAAGTGAGTGGAAAAACTGGAAATATGCACCAAATGGCGAGTTTTCGATATTTTGACAAAAAATTCATTTGAATGGTGGACCAACTAAATGTACTTTAAACTTCACCAAACTTTGCCATAAATTTTCTTTTTTTTTATATAAAAAAACTAGACAAAGGACAAAATGATCTATTGAGGTTTAAAAAAATACGGGGCGTATGATGCACCCTAAAACATACATACATACATACATACATACATACATACATACATACATACATACATACATACATACATACATACATACACGTGATAGATAGATAGATAGATAGATAGATAGATAGATAGATAGATAGATAGATAGATAGATAGATAGATATATAGATAGATAGATAGATAGATAGATAGATAGATAGATAGATAGATAGATAACGCAACAGCGTGCACTAATTAGAGGTATTTGGATTGATCTTTGACAGACTATTTCGAGCATAGGGTATTCGTTAAAACTAAGTTAGTTATGTACACTTCTAGAACATATGTTATAACTTTACTCATGCTCTCGTGTACAATTTTATATAAAGCCTGAATTTCTATAAAATACATGTATCAAACCTACTTGTTCTCGATCAGTAAATGTATGATCATTTTAATATGTTTGGATTATTTTTTGTTATGTTAATCGTTCCAATTGTTGAATATATGTTACATTATCGTTATCAATGTTTATTATGTTAATATTTCAATGAAACAAGTGCAGTCAATTGTGTTTTTCATATAAAATTATGCAACATTACAACATTCAAAGTATGATTTTATCTCATGTAGTTTTGTTACTTTGCGCAACCCTTCTGTCTTTCTGTCTGGTGACTCTCTGTACCATAATCTTTTGAAACATGTAGCTTTTATGTATATTATATGTATATTCAGGTGCAGGAATTTTTAGTTTCAAGAACAACAACACCTGTGTAAAAATATTTTTAAACATTTGTCATAGTGTAATGACTAAGTGGTTTTACTATGCATGTGGTTAGAGGCTAAATGTTAACTTGACCTACCGATGAAATAATGTTTTGACGTCCGACATAACGTTCACTAAACTAATATTGTAATCGATCTAGTCAAACAAATGTGTGGATATTTTTAACATACTATTGATGTTGAATTTATGAAATTTATCGTTGATTCAAAATCACACGCCTTAGCTCAATGGCCGTCTTTTAACTGTAATCATTGTCATGCATTACTACGAATATATATGTGTGTTTGTGGTTGTGTGTTTGTGTGTGTGTGTTTTTTAAATGAAACATACATTGGTAACTATCTACGTTTGAGAAAAATACTATAAGTAATGACTGTACATAGTGAAACTAAATTTAAATGATCTAAAGCATGGTAGTAAATGGGTTGTCTGAAATACATGGTATTAAAAGCGTTGAATATCTCAAAATAAGGGTCAATCTTTACCTCTTTAGACTTTTAATGTACATACACATACATACATACATACATACACACACACACACACACACACACACACACACACACACACACACATACATACATACATACATACATACATACATACATACATACATACATACATACATACATACATACATACATACATACATACATACATACATACATACATAGAATTTCAAAAGAATACAATTGCTCAAGTATTTCTCTCAGAATTTTATGATTTAGAATAACGGGAAAAAAAATTTTTATGGCAATTGTCTAATATATCATTTCGTTATTTGCATCTCTAGATTATTCAGGACTACACAAAAAATATCTCACAGCGACAACGACAGTTAACGAAATTTCCAGAATTCAAACACTGGAATCTTATGTAATTCAACAATGAACTGTTGACACACTGACTACAGCATACGTCATCGCCTTCCATTTTTGATTACATCTGGACTCCAACATTTTATTCATAAAACTTCCATTTTTTAATCTTAGATTAGTCTTGGATTATATTTGGATTTGATTCTTAAAACAGAATTGAGTGTTTTTGTCATTTTTACTTTTTCTTCGAGGAAAATTAGTTTTTTGTTACATTTCTCAAAGCCACCGGAGTAGATTTGGTCATTTCTGGGAAGCAATGATTATTTGATATAAGACAATTTTAATTTTAATTTAAATAGCTCCCGAGGTTATATTATAGGAAAACTCTAGGAGTGATATAGATCAAATTCTACTTTTATATAAAACTCTGCTTTTGCCTTCTTTTGGTAGGCATATGATAACTCTTTGTGTCTGAAAATCTAAAAGTGTTACTATAATATATACATCATTTATATGTACAGCAACAGCCCCAAACCCCGACAACGTTGTCGAAAAGGATGTATACACCTCTGCCGTAAATCCATCTTAGCCAGGAACTTTATTTTCCATCTTTTTTAATAGAATTTATATTCATTAATAATTGCAAATCTGCCTTCGCACAAGCTGAGCAATATGATTTTTAAACATTTTTGAGTTGACTATTATAAACATTAAGCAGAGCACTTCTACTTTTGTATAATTTCTGTTTCGGGTCTGGAAGATATGTATTTGGTCTGATATATTTCTTCCATCATCTAATTTGGTTTCCTATTCTGTTTTATTTACATAATGTTTACAAGATTTTAAATATTGTTCTATCTTTTTCTTCCAACTCATCCCATCGAGCTTTGTATATTTAACATAACACATATGATTTTATCCCAAAATGTTTTCGTTGTAACAAAACATTCCCACGCTGTACTATTTAGGTAATCCGGAAACCTTAAGCGATATATGTTTTTCATTTCTAGTTACGGATCTCGTTTCCATTTTGAAAAATGCAAAGACCATTTGATCATTACAAGAAAGAGTCACTTGAAAGGGGTCATCTGGATTTATCTCTTCGTAATAGTCATTTACAGAATCGGCGAGACACCTTTTAATCAAATTAATAAACTATTATCTTTCAACAGTTCAGCATTAAATGTCCCAAATCCTTTTTCCCTTAGGCACTTTGAATAAACCAGACTCACAACAATACGTGAATAAACAGTATTTTACCCTGGTTAGATAAGTGCAACAGCTGTTTTGATACAGATATAATCTGATTAAAAGTAACCAAATGTACCTTGTTTTCATAGTAGGTTGTGCTTTCATGTATACATCTTAAGACTTGATTGGAATTTTTCCAGGGATCGATTAATTTCAGTTTGTTTTGAATTTTCTTTGTTTGCTATGTAAAATACTATGTGTTTTAAAATCAAGGTTTAGAAGAATATTCCAGTCTCCATACATTTAATTAATGAGTTCTTAGTAAGGGGCTCACCCCATGCCGCACGAAATGGTGTCGGCGATTTCCATCGACCTTCACCCTACACCCCAAAATAAATGTCCAAATATAAAAGATAGGGTGACAAGGGTCAGAGGAAACTCGGACTACCGTGCTTCTTAACTGTTCATAAATTATTGAGCAGCTATTGGTACCATTGAAATGCCCGATAATAATATTTATTTCAATAATTGCTGATTATACACAGACATTTTAAAGTCACAATACAACGACAAAACACACAGCTGGTATTTTTATGTGATTATAGATTAAATATTTAGACCATTATTAATGTAAGTGTGTTTATCATAGTCTGAGTCTGGGACAATTGCATTCTCCTCATGAAAATGCTCCTCTACCTAATATTTACTTCAATCTTCTTCATTTTTAGTAACAGATTTTATTTTCTTCTTAAAAAAGAATTTTGTGAAAATGGAATTTTGGCAGATTATTATTCAATTAAACTACAAAGTTTTTTTTTAAATTATTTTATTGCGATTCAGGAAACGATTCTTAGCACATAGTCACAAACCAGATTACTGGCACATTAGCAAATTTTGAACTGCAGGCACAACTTAACGATACATATTGGAATTTAATTGGAATGCCTCTCGAATTTAAATAAAACATTTCCTCAATAATAATGCTGATATAACCATTTGTACTATGTGGCATTATATTCTAATCCGTCAAACAATAATTTGCATTTCAGAATTATTAATCTTGTCCGTCTAAATACAATCACATTGGTGCGACTGATTGTGTTGTATTTTTTTTTCAACAAGAAATTAAAATTTAACTCACAGCATTTCTCAAATGTGTAATTACGTCATAATTTTATACGATTATAAATGCTTCGTCGGAAATGTACAATATTTCACATCCTTTTTACATTCTTAAACGTATTCAAAAATAATGTGTCATCTTCGTAATACAATGCCTGCTGAACGTATGTTATTGATATAAGTATGTTTCATTTTGTTAAAAGCAGTACATTTTACCTCAACGATCGAATGTTTAGAGAAAATTGCATGTATTCACTCTATTCATACTGCAGCGAATTAATAATCTCATTTTACAGTTTATTACGACTTGGATTACAGCGATAAAGGTTACTCTCCGCTACGTGGTGCAGTACATATGCAATCATTTTACGATAATCTAGGCCATTTATCCAGCTTAGGAATATAGCATAAAAGAGTTATTTGTGACCCTCCACACCATTGTCTGGATCAAATACAAGTTTGTATTACATATGAATGTGTTGCAGTTTGTTACTTTCTTTATCAAGTAGGTCAGTTCATCGATTGGTATAAAGATAATGTTTTATTAGCTTGTTCCCATGGATATTTTACGATAAACTACGTCCTTACACTTCAACAAATGGTCAAACATATTTAAATGAGTTTATATGGTCTTTCAGACGGACATTCATGTAACTGTATATCGATACGAACACTCCTGATATACATAAAATCTTCATGTTTAACAGACGAAAGGCCAAGAAGTTCAAACCTTACACTGACAATTACAACAATAATCTCGTGTACTTCACAGTTTGAGTTTGCGTTAATTTAAGATTGTATACGATCATCAGTAATAACGAAATATGGACAACGTTTGGAATGACACCTAAACAATTGATATTCAAATTCGAAAAAAATGATGTTCGGTGCAAGTCTTAATAAACCAGTTCACTGCTATTATAAATTTTAAACGCCAAGACAAAGTCAATCAAAATTATATTCTAGCAGTATCCATGACATTGCTAGCGAAACGGACTCGGTGTATAGTCAAATACTTGTACAATGATAAATAAACATGCTTCTAATTAGTACACTTTAGATTATCCAGAATTGTATTGGTACAACCGTCAGGTCCTTGAAATTAAATTGTCTTTCTCAAAGTAAAACGAATACTCCGAAGAATCTATTATTATTGCATAAATCAGATCAAACAATTTGCAACTAGTTTTACCGAGTCAGAATTTAAAGAGAACAGAATTTTTGCTGTAAGTTGGTTCACTCTTTGGCAAATATATATATATATATATATATATATATATATATATATATATATATATATATATATATATATATATATATATATATAATGTGTTATTATTTTAAAGCAATGCAAAGTAATAGCCAGCATGACAAATTTTGTGTTGCGTATGATTTTGAATGTTTTCCAACTTCTTTATTGGTGCCACTGTGACTAACAATCAGATTATTCCTCAGACAAACCAGGTTTTTTCTTTTTTTCGTTAGGGGTTATTCTGTCAAGGTCAAATCTATACTTAAAAGGCTTAATCTTGATCTTAGATTATATTTTGGCAGGTCGCGTTTCCTTTTATTGAAATTTGCATGTGTTTTGTGATATATGCAATATTATACATGCATGTTTTAAAAAAAAAAAAAATAATAATAAAAACGCTGCTAAAAATATTGTACACTTATTTCTACAAATAATATAAAAGTCAGTATTTACCAGCAAATCCTGGTGGCATAACTTATAAAATTAACAATATAAAATTAAAAGGTTCAATGCTAATAACTAATGGTTGTTTACAATGATAAGGTTACTGTAAAGGCAGAATTATAATTGACAGATTGATTCAATCCTATAATAACAAAAGCAGCTGGACACACACATTAGCTCGAGCTACCACTTGAATTATAGGGTGGTAATATTGAGTCATGTTCAAATTTACTCTACCCTGTACTATCGCTAAATACGTTACTATGACGATTCTGCACTTGTGTTAACTGTTACACATGTTAGTGACGTTAGTTAAGTCCAATGAGCTTGCGGTAATAATCCTTCACAGACAATTTACATAGGTAGCATATACGGTTTGAATTATATTGTGGTCACACCATGAATGCCATATTCATGTATGGTTTATAATTTTCCTCTCATCTACAGATTCACTCGTCGATATCTGACAAGTTCTGATGAACGTGTCTTTAATCCCTTTGGTGTTGAGATTCAATAGTTTACATTTTATCAGTTACAACGCCATATAAGTTAATTTTGCAAAAACGATTAAATTTAATTTACAAAATTACAGGGCTTTTAATTCAGATGGATGTATTTTAATAATTTCAAATAATGATTCAAATAAAATATTTCGTTCTAATTATATCTGAACACATCTGTAAACTCTGATAACAGATATAGTCCAGAGACTCACAATATATACAGTTAACTTGATCTACCACTTTCAACGCAATATAATTATCTGAAAAAATATCCTTATTCTTTAACTCCAAGTTTAGTAAATAAATGTTTATTACTTACAGCCACAGCAAACGTCTGGTATCTAAATGTTGAATTCGCATCCCTCAATCACATTCAACGGTCACTTGACCGTGTGTTCTTTAGTCATATACACAACTCTTGGAAATCATTGTGTAAATGGATGGTGGGTGTTATAATATCAGAAAGAACACACACAGCCATGACAACTTTTGTTCTTGTGGTTGATAGGATGACATGATAACAGGAAAGTATACCAAAGTACGGAAAAACAGATATTGTTTCTGACTTCTTTAAGAAATCAGCGACATGGGCAGAATGACATGACATTGTACTTGCATTTACAAGCCACTTCTCTTACACACGCGCGCGCGCGCATGCACACACACACACACACACACACGCATGCACACACGCACACACGCAAACACACACACGCACACGTCCTTACAAACCAATGTTAAGAAAATACCAAGTATGAAGCTTCATATTAGGTAGCACTCATAATTTTAAAAAAATATTAATTTAAAATTTATTTCAGTTTTAAAAGTGGAAATATTTTATGGTGGCAACATTTCTCTTTAGGAAAAACTGAAAGTTGTATAGTTTGACTATATTGTAAAGGTAAATTATCAAAATAGCATAACAACATAAGGTCACATTAGGTCACTATATGCATCTCTTTATAAGTACGAGTAATTACAATGGACCTGCCGGTTTTATAAGTATTATTGTTATTGTTGTTATTAAAGATTTTGCAATTTCGAATTGTTTGTAGAAAATAGCGGAGAGAAATCGGAAGCTAAAATAGTGAATATATATATATATATATATATATATATATATATATATATATATATATATATATATATATATATATATATATATATATATATATATATATATATTCTGCAGATGACTAGTGACAAATGCAAAGAAAAAATAAAGGCATGTTTTCTATAATAGATTCTTAAGTTGTCGAGTCATAAGAAACTAATGTTACATAGAGCTTACAGTGTTTAAGAAACCCATCTGTTCTACAATCTATAAACAAATATTTGGCCAATATCTATTTATTCGTAACATAAAATCCCAAACAATGCATACCCCGGATATCCATATTTATCTACTAAATTAATACCATACAAATACCTGATGTGTTATTTTGGATTTTAATATATATATGCTGGTCTAATTCCGTACATAGATGTCGCTTCATAAAAGAGTCGAAAATTCACGGTTTATTTTCAAGAAGCGAAAACAAAACAATGGAAACATAGCTTCTAAACCACAATGACAATAATGTTAAGTGTTGTGTTGAAAATTGTAAAAAAAATGTATCTGCAAGAAGGAATATTGCATTATAAGAAGCAGTGATTGATAGTACTATTTTGTAAACGTGAATGTTTGCCAATCCCACAATGCTTTCTTGCTCAAATATAAAAGGACAGGTGTATATCTGTTCGTGTCTTTTTTAGATTCATGTTGATTACATTTATCGCATTTACCCCGTTCACTATCCTATTTCCAGCTGTGCTGGTAATGTCGAAACAACGTCCAATTCACCTCTCCCAAAAGTGTCCCATTTATGCACAAATTCCGTGTCCGAATCATGCTGTTTCTATTGGGTCCCGTAGTGGCGATTTCTTGATCAGTTTTCCTTGATCTATTAGTGCTAAATTTGTATTAGCATCTTTGTGGCACATGCAATTCACTTCCATGTTTATTTCTCACAAGCTCTGTAACTACCAATCCATACTAAAATCTCATACGTATCAAAGTGATCCGTCCATGACGACGTCTCATGTGGTCATTGCAATTCACATTCAATGTTTAGTTCTCATAAATCTCTAATTACCAATCCATATTAAATCTTATACGTGTCAGAGAGATCCGTCCATGTCGACGTCTCATACGTCTTACAGTAACAAGACAATATTAAAGTCTCATCGGGCCTGCGGTTGTCTAATCGGTATTGCATTGACATGTATTGCTTAGTGTATATGCTATATTTCCATAGGCCCCAGAATAACCATTTCATTGTAATCCATTTGTATAGGCATCGTGGTAACTCATCCATGGGCCATACTTTGGCCAAATAAAGCCTAATCCATTTGAACTTACACTGAACCCGTATTCACCCATCTATGACAACTCCTCATAAGTCTCAAAGTTTTTATGAACGCGAACACTAAATAGGGACCTATAGTAACTGACCCTTTCATATGAATACATTTCCATAAATTACATATTATCTAATTCATTTTCAATTTCCATTAGCCCCACAGTTCTCACTCGTATTACATTTCCATAAACTACATAATGTTCAATTCATTTTAAATTTATATTAGCCCCACAGTGACCCATTCCTATTATATTTTCATAAACTGCATATTGTTCTATTCATTATAAATTTCTATTAGCCCCACTGTTACCCATTCGTATCACATTTCCATAAGCGCCATACTGTATTATCCTAATTAATGCTAAGACAAATATCATACAAAAAGATTGTCTCTTGTTTCCGATACCTGGACATGTGAATGTAGATATATCGAGCAGGTGTATATATATACAAAACTATTGTCACAAAAATATTAATCGCGGCACACGGATATCCGATTCAATAAAAAGAAATAGAAACGAATGTCATTGATCGCCTAATGGCGAGAGTTCTGTGCGATAAGAAAAAGAGATACCCTTACAAGCTGACAGGTGGTAGTTGCAAGAAATTGCCTATATAAGCCCAAGTAGAGTTCACACAAAAAGCATCAATAACTGACATTTCAGGTATATGTTCGTACAATTATTGAAACCATGAACATATTGTGTGCACATCTATTGATGGTGATGACCATCATGACTTTGCTGACAGTGGTTGATGGATCTTGCTATACTATCCCTCCACATTACGCCTTTATGGGTAAGAAAATCATTCACTTCATTGTTCAGTTCATTCGCTTACTGACTTATTCACTGATTTTCTCATTCACGTTCAATAATGTTAGTGCAATAATAGTATAACTGATTCCAAAAGAATCCTAACTTATCTGGCATAATGATTATATACGTTATAAAAGCATAAGTAAAACAAGATAAGGAACACATATCACAGCCTGTTCCTCATCTCGTTAAATTAGGTTTCATGGGATTGACAAACAATCAGAAAAAAACTTTTTAAGTAATTATGCCAGTTGTGAATACAATCTTTGTATATTATTTAATCTTTACAGGATCGAAAACAGTCATAACCTGTGAGCACGACCATATGGAATACTTGGTAGGATCGGTAATACGAACTACCGACTGCGACGAATGCACATGTACTGAATCGGGGATGCATTGCTGCGGGTAGGAATATAATCTGGCAAAACAATGCCAAGGGTTCGAAGAAAATATATTACTGTGCAGTATTTGTGGTGGCAGTGCATGAATACCTGACACTGACACATGAATGTTAATTTTAAACGTTATCAGTCCTTTCAATCTAAATGACATATAGAGGACGACTTAAATAAGGACAAATATTATTCGTATTTCAATTAAGGAGGTACAAATACAGTAACTGTTGTATTGTGTTAGCTCTTTAAATTCCATATTCACTGGTTTTATGTTTGGCGGGGATGTTTTGCAGCTGGCTTGCTTCGCGAATGCTTACCTCTCAGACATAGGAAAGACTACGACATACGAAACCAAAGTACAAACTTCGTATGATACTCTAGTCTTTCCAAACTTAAAAGATTATCACCCTATAATTGCTAAAACTTTCTCCTATGTCACAACTTTAAAGTGGGTTGTAATTTTCTGCTGATTCGTTATTTTGCGATAGGTTCATCTCATAATAATACTAATAATAATAAGGACTTTGTATAGCGCCTAATGTTGAGAAGCTCTAAGCGCTTTAAATACATATATAATGATATGACTACAACAAACAAAACACCATGAAATTAGAAAACTTAAAAAATGCTTACTTTTTTAAGGTAAGAAACATTATTAGGTCACTAAGATTGTTCTTGCAGTTGGAAAGGTGAGTTTAAAGAGCAGTCTTGAAAATGATCACTGTCCTTGTGTCTTATTTCAATGGCCAATTTATCCCACGTTGCTGGGCACTGGTATGCAAAATAACGACAAAAATGGAAAAAATTATACCACAATGTAAATATTGTATGATGCTATATTATCAGTCCAAAAAAGGGATTTAATATAAATATAGTAATGTATATATCCTTCTAGCTCAAATTAGCCATAAAACCGGGCAAAATATAAATGTAATTGCAAACAGTTGGATCATTATATAAAACGCTACTCTCAATTACGCATGTTGCCGTAATTAACTTGAATCATGAAAGGTGTTGTTTATCTCCACGTGAATGATGTTAGGATAAATGCTCACACTATTGTCAATCCGTATGTTAGTCCGTGTAGAGTGTAAACCTTTGTTGTTGATGATTGTAGTGTACAACACTTATTTCTCATTCCTTTTTTATTTCAGATCGTGTATAGTCAGTATGACTGTGCAGCGCGTCAGACTTACGTTGCAACCTGTACTCAGTATGATTGAGTATTGCAAACGTTTTAAGAACGTGGCTAGTATTTTGGGTTTAATGAAAATTTCAAGCATCTACCTTTTATATAAAATAGGAAGTATTTAAAATCCGGTGAGATACATATGGCTAAGAGATTTTCCTCTCTACTACTCCTTTTCCAAACTTATATGACTTTCATTTCACTCGGAATTTATTCTGTGATGACAAATTCACTACGTACCTGTTGTGTAACCAGAATTTGTTTGATAATGACTGTTCATGTAATTTACTTACAGATTTGGGCACAAGGCCGGCGCCATTCAGGTACCAGAGGGGCACAAGATAGAACACTATCAATGCGACTACGAGATAGTAAAAATTGGAAGAAGAGAAATAATTCATGACAACTGAATGCAAAAGAAGTATATCTGTCTTTAAATCCAAATGCGAGCAAGTATTATGATGATATTGCAATTTGTCACTCAGATTGTAATGAAATTACGAATAAAATGTGTATGCAAGTTATGTTTATTCATTTTTACTTACATCCTGTCCTTTTCTCTTTGTTTGTTTGTTGTTTTTTTTTTCTTCTTTCTTTCTTTTTTATTTTCTTTCTTTCTTTCTTTATTTCTTTCTTTCATTTCATAATTGTTTCGAATATTAAATGCACACGTGCTGGTTGAAATATATATTTTTTGAAGATCAGGCGACGTTTAGTTGCATTTTCCATAAAAATAAATTTGATGCCAGAACTTCTGTCCTATTCAAAATAATATATTCACCGGTAATGTTGAATCGTGCATCAATAAAAACTATCACTATTTAACAATATCTGACTAACATGTATGAATAAGGAATGAACGTCTTGTTTTCTCACGCTCAGCAGATGATGGTTCAAGTTATCAACGCAGAAGTTTCAGTAAGAATGGCATGTCGTTGTATCAGTTATGTTAGCACGCTACCATTAATTGCATTCTAAACGAAAATCCTATTTGTCATCCAAATTGGTTAAAATGTCATAGAGTAGCAGCAACGAACAAGCAATACATTTTGAACATTTTAAGTAATCTTTTTTGTTATATGCGCATTATTCGGATGGATATGTTTCAAACTCTATGTATATGAGTCGCCTTCATCGTGTTTAGTTTTCTGTAGCCAGACGCATCACGTTGTATTATGAGACTGGCCAATTTTCAAACTCGATTTAGTTAGCATCATATGTTGCTCAAATATGATATATTCGAACATCTAATGCGCCATGAACAATATCCCAACCAATATGTGATACTTTACATAAATATGTATTTCTTGCTTAACTTGTATGACCATGCTATTTCTGCTGTTTTGATTAAATCACACGACAAGGCGGTAGTAATTGACTTATATACCATAAAACGTTTTAAAATCCAATAGCTGTTATGCAACTTGCGTGACAGTTTCGCTATATTCCGAAATATAAAAAATAATATAGTAAAAGTATAATGTTCCGTTCTTACTTGGTTTTCTTTGGGATTCACAGTGAATTTGCATGAACCTATAGGTGCACCATGACAGTAAGATCCAATTCTTAAATATCATGACCTATCCATGATGGTGCACCATAACACCTACAGAAAATTAATATACGCAAATGCAACGCCAATGTCACTCGATGTACTATGTACTATTTAGGTACCGGTATGTGAGACCTTTTAAAATTGTTGCAGTTGAAAATAAAATAAAAATATATTCTTAAATTCCAAGGTTCATTAACATTGTTCATTTAATGCATTAAAACTCCAGATATAACCTGAAAGCAAATAGAAGCGTAGGTTGTTATGAAATAATATGCCAAATATGTACTAGCTGACCAGAAGTGTTTACTCTCATTTGACAAGAATCTTTAATCACATGTCTGATTATTCTAATACCCCAAAGAGAGGAATAAATCCATATTATTACCTATTGCCTCGAAACGCAATCCAAATCATAATTTAAATTATGTCATTATTGCATGACATGGCATTTTTGTATATTATTCCCGTAATGGGTGGACCGCGATGACGGGGAAAACCATCCCAAGGTCAATTTACAATGAAATATTTTTGGCTATCATTAATCGAGGGACAATGAATATAGTGCACCAAAAATATAAACCACAAGACCACACACACACGCTTCCACACATTTGTATTGCACGAATCTCTTTTTCTACGTAGAAAAGGCTGACACATGTAAACAGTAATATTACAATATTGGTTCCTGTTTACCTCATTAAGCATCGTACATGTTCATTATTGAGGCCAGTATCTGAAGACGTAGGTCGTATGTTTTGTTGAAGTTAGCAGGCTACTGTTCTAGATTCTTACACGCTTCAGCTATTTGCTTAAAAGCACAAACAGAGCAGCAGAGAGGGTGAATCAGACAACATTTTTAGACAAGTTTTCACTGAAATCAGGCTTAAAAACAATGAAACCAATGACATCAGGCCCCAATGTGTGTGTGAATCATGGATTAGGTCCCCAAAAAAAATATGAAAAAATCAATGAAATTAATGAAATCCTCCATCGATTTTTTGGGAAAAAGGACTACAACGTCGTTGTCACTTACCCTCTCTGCTGCTAGAACTTTCAGTTGGGGTTAACCGAATATTTGATCCAGTCCTATACGATATCGTGTTCGAGGGTCATGTAAATCACTACGACGAAAATCACTACGATTTCACAAATAGACTAATTTGTAAAACCTCCTCTTGTAAATCAATCAGATTATTAGACTGGTCAGTGAGTTTGAAATTTATTCTGGTTAATGAATTATTATGACATCGCATATAGACTGGATTCACCGGGGACTCAATTATTAAAAACCCTGGAGGAGCTATTGGTGCAAATGAATACAAAATATACCCCTGCTGAGCTTGATTTGATCGTTCTAAATTTATTTGATAGCTTCCTTCGATCACATCACACACTAAATTGAGCGCAATCACCGTTGAAATATTCACATTGAACGGAGCAATATGCCTGCCACCACCATCTGGGTCATTATTATCGGTCAGGATTTTTATTTCCGGTAATGTTGCTTTTTTCCATGCATCATGAATTATTTTAAAACCAACATCGATGGTGTCACTGAGAGATTTTTGTAGTTCTAAGATATTATATCCTGGTAGTTTGAATGTGGGTATATCTTCTACGCGTATATTATACTTCGTTGCAAATATTGTTTTCGATAGGGGGATATCGTCATCTAATATACCCTGAATAATTTGTGAATGAAATGTTTCCATGTCATTGATGATTTTGTTACATGTTTCTACAACGCTGATAAATTCGTCTCGGGTGAGAGTACCGGATTTAAGGGATATTAACAACAACGAAATATCGTTATTGAACGCTCTGAAATTTTCAGTGGTTTTATTCTGTAGAAGTGTGTGGTATCTTTTATTAGTGACGGTATCTATCGTTTTAAGAAAAAAATTCAATTTGTCATAATCTCTATAACTCTTTACTGGATTATCAGATTTTATCCTGTCTGTGACATAATCAGATTTTTTTGGTTCTGGTAAATCAACGGGTTTTTCCCGGGGTGGGATTTCAGGCCATCCTAGTACGGTTCTAATAGAACTTTGATAGATATCTACGACATAACCCTGTGCTTATTTCAATGGCAGATGATAGTGTTGGTTCATGAACTGTTATAGCTATTTTTGACTCTACTCCAGTAATCGATTTTATTCTACGCGCGAATTCATTATTGATTTGTTCGATTTGGTATGATCCGGTTGGTATGGAAACAACATTCCAGTCTGGGGTACCGTCGGGTTTATTCTTATTTGCAAATACCAGTGAATTATTGGGTTGTTGACCACCAAATGATTTTGACCTAATATTTGGCCAACTGTGGTATACTCGTAATTTTGCTAGCGCTATCTCCTTCACTGGGACCGGAGAGGGGAAATTCACACTGAATTCTGGATTCGTTGAGGTTATTGAGATCATGCTTGTTTGTACTGGGTTTGTGTTCTCCACTATTTGCTGAAGTAATTCCATCTGTGTTGTCATTGTTATTATATTCATGATGTATTTCTAATTTTGACATCGCAGAATCATATATATCTACCATCGCTGAAAACTCTCTCTCTGATATAATTGTATCATCGAGCGATGACAATATCAATGAGGATAATTGCGAGTATGCAGTAGACACAACATGAAATTGAATTATGTAGTCTTGTAGTTTCCGTTGGCTGCATGAGGATATTTTTTTTGTGATTATTGAAATAATTCCAGCGATTGTTGTTGCCGCAGAAATGCAAATTGGAACAGCTATCGGGGCCATCATTGTCACTGAAGACAGTATAATACCGGCTCCGGTGATTACACCACTCACTGAATACACAGTAACATCAATTGCGGTAATTCTCCTGCGATATTTTTTAATTTTCATTGCATACTCCTCAGACAGGGTTTTGAGTCTAGTTTGATATTCTCTGACCTGATCATAGCGATATTGCGATGATGAAATCATTTTTTATTTTAACAACGCTAGCGTTTTCAATTGTGAAATCCTTTCAATTTATTTACTTAAATCCGCTACGAATTCCACATACCATGTTGTTGAAACCCTAGCCAAAGTTTCATCAGTAGATGTTATAGTGAACTTTTCAGTTGTACCCTTGTCGATGATCGTTGAAATCGTATTGTTGACCCCGGATGAACTCGACGATGATATATTAAATTGCTCCGTTGTCACCAGTGTTAATCGATAAATACCCTTAACGGTTGCAGTGATATCTAATTTGTTGTTTGTAGGTGACCACTCAAATGATCCGTGTTGGATTGTATATACTATGTTGTTAGTTTTCTCATGAGGAATTTTTGTTTTTTCAATAACTGTTATCATCCTCGAAAAATCACCTTTGACGGCTTCGATGAAAGTTTTCGTCTCATCGATGGATTTTTTAATATCAGGGAGTTTTAGTTCAATTTTATCGAATGTAGTTCCAATAAATTTATCAATGATATTTCTACGAAATGCGGTAAACTGTTTTATGTGTTCTTCAATTCTAGATTCAAGTGTTGTTAGTAAAACCACAGAATTGTTTAACTCATCGTTGAGAATTTTTAATCGATCTGTAATCGTCGAAACGAGTACACCCGGTTTGAGTTTACCCTGATCGGAAAATAGCGCAACGGTGTTTTCGATTGCGTTTTGTTGTTTAACTAAAATATCATCCAGAGAAATATTACTAGATTTCAATTTACCCTGATCGGAAAATAGCGCAACGGTGTTCTCGATTGCGTTTTGTTGTTTAACTAAAATATCATCCAGAGAAATATTACTAGATTTCAATTTACCCTGGCGATCTTGAAATACAACTATTTCATTGGGTTCAACACTTTCTAAATTCAACGTCTCAGCTATTTCATCTTTAATTTTTTTTGTTATATCCTTGATAGAATCAGGGGTTGCAGTGGCATCGGGTTTGGGTTTCAAAGATCTCCCCCAAATATCAATCATGTTATTGTAAAACTCTTTCTCTCTCTAAAAAGCGATTGCTGGTGTAGTCATTTACGACAATATGAGGTGGTTTTCTAGATGCTGAAATAGCATCAAGGACATTTAATACTTCACTGCCGCATATTGGTGGGTCATTGATTTGTTGTGTTGGTAGCGTAGAATACCAAGTCTTCATTGGAAATTGTTTTATGTAACGCATAAATTCTTTTGGTGGGGCTAATCCATATGAATCAAAATAGACAATCCCACGTGTATCAATAGCGTATGCAACCCAGTGAGTTCCAGGTCCGGTGCTGTTATCGAGATTAATAATACCTGTTTCAGTTTTGTTTGGTTGATGTGATAATTGATCTTTCATAAAAACACCTCTGAAATTTTTAATCACTAGTTTTTTAGCCGCATCCATTAAATCAAAATTGGACATTGGAACCATAGACTCCTCAATTAATAAACCGTTCCTGGTAGTCTCAGGCCTGATCCGTGAACGGATCTCCCGCTGTACCATGAATACGGGGTCCCTGGTAGTCTTAGACCCTTTCCGCTGTACCACGAATACGGGGTTCCTGGTAGTCTTAGACCCAATCCGTGAACGGATCGTCCCTTTTTTTATATCCTTGTCCAGCTGCCTTTTTCAACGCCATTCCTGCTGCAGTACCAACGGCTCCTAACGCCGCTGCTTTAGCCACCGCTGGGGCTGCTGCTGCAATCAATGCTGGTATTGCAGCTAACAATGGAAATATACCACCTGATTTTATCATATTTTTAATAGCAGCCGCAGAAAGAGTAATCTGAACCCCTTTTTTATCCTTGAAAGCATCATTGAAATGTTTCACCTGACGAGTTGTCAGCGATAGTTTATTTGCACCACCAGTCATTTGATTAGGTTTCAACGTGATTGCGGTTCCACATTTTTTAGCCGATTCTGATTGCAATTTTTTGATTTGACCAGGAGTTAACGCAACACTAATAACACTATATGACATTATACATAATAGATTGATTCTAATTCAATGAAAAATCGAGAAAAATCGTTCAAAGATTTTCTACTGGGGCATCTACCACTCTCATTCTTCCACCAACACCTTCGAGTAGCATTGATTTATCACTGAGAATGACAGCAACCGCTCTATAATCAGCAACAACACCACGAGTCACATTAGCTCTAAAGTGTATATCAACAACTGACTGTCTTGTCAAATCGAGATGTTTAAGTGAGAAGTAATAGATCGGATACAGATTTTTAAAATCATATTGTGATATTTGCAAACCAGTATCCACATTTTGATCGCGTGCCATAAATGACAACAGACGATGATAAACTCGTGCAATATGATTTTCTGTGTAATTAAGTTGTATATCCTCGGATGGTTCCTGCTGGCCGTTTATTCTCAGTGAGACGTCTTTCACACCTAATTGATTAAATATCATATGACTGGAGAGTTGATTGCCAACTCGTGTGTTATCCTGTAACGCTACGAATATATGACGTGGCGCAGAAACGCCTTGTTTTGATGCTAGGTTCCAAGTGAATAACCCATTGATATTTGATTGCTTCACATCTGTACTCACGGTTAGCCAACTCAACAACGACTTTCCTCCTTGATCCATAAATGATAGTAATCGTTCTTCTGCGGTGATTGCTGGAGTCAACACTGGCATCCACAATGATATTTTTGTTAAATCGACTCTACTGGCATCAGCATTGGGGGCTGCAGCATTTGCTGGAATCCTCCAAATTGCATCATTATCATCACTTTTTCGTACAAGCGATACTGTATGCTTCGCCCCGTAGATAACTTTTCTGACGTTTCTACAGAATCCAAATATGTGATGCAGTGGAATCGCGCATGAAAATGATTTACGCTCTCCTTGCAACATTGCGTTTCGTGTTGCAGCTCCTAGATTGAAATCAGGATCGTTGTTTATAATCATATTCTCGATACCAGCAATATTAGCAGGGTTAGCAGCACGATCCCTTGGTTGTCTTATAATAAATTGATTTCCTCCAGCGGTATTCTTACCATCTTTTGCAAACATCATAGATGGACCCGCTGATCTTGTATAATCATCAGAATATCTCGCTAACCCAATTATTGTTGTAGCCACATCAACATCACGATCTATGGACTCAATTTCTTTTCCATCAATGAGATATCTAGCACTCTCAAATAGCGCCATAATACCATTATTGACAAAACCGACTTGAGTAGCAGCTGGATACGGTGCTGGTACAGCAGTAGTATCAGCAGCTGTTACAATTTCTCCTTCTACTTCAATAAATGCTTCACAGGGTAAAAAGTATTTACTGGTATCATGGACTTGAAGATCAATTCTTGCTCGACTATTTGAGTTTATGGCATGATAGGCGTAATATTGATAATCGCGTACAGAATCATTCTTGGGGACTGGGGCGTCTATATCAAATGCTGGATCAGGTGACCTTTTGAACATTTTATTCTATTTATCAGAGTCTAAATCGTAAACGATTTTCAACGACGTAGTTTTTTAAAGCCACTTCCCGCTATCATATTTGCAATATTGCTTTGGTCTCCTTGATTTACCATCGACGCTAGTTTTTCATCTACTGCGTTATTTATTATTTTACTAACACTTGCAGGCATTTCTTCTGTAGACGGTAACGGTTTCTTTTTTCGTGATTTTACTAATGATGTTATTTTATCCTTCGCAGTTGAAAACGCTTTCCCGGCAAGATCTCCAACAGTACTAATACCCTTATCACGAATAACATCAATGGCTTTCATTGATAACTGTTTAGCTAACGGCATCACTTTTGGGGCCATTCTTGAAAAGAATCCTAAAATGGTATTGCCGAGGCCATCTCCATAGTATGCTTTATAAACTGGAAACCGTGAATTAACTACATAGACGAGGGTTGGTTTATCATGATTGTAGTGTACGATCATTATTATAAAAACAATAGAGTTTTCAATTGTTATTTAATCACTATGATACCCATTTGCTAACTCGTCAATAAAATCTCGATATGTTTTGATATCCATGATACCGCCGGCAAATAACCGTCTACAGATATCAGCTGCTTCATTAATTATTTCCGGTGAATTATTTCCAGCTCGGAATCCTCCTACAAGAACATCTAATCGTGATATATCATTGATAACACTATCAGGACAAGTGTTTCCAATCCTTGGATTTTGCAGTCCACTCCGCTATAACCAACTGCTTCATCTAGTTTTTCTAAACCCGTTTCTTGTAAATAATCATCATTAGGTTCTTCTTGTTTTTTTTGTCTCCGTGTTGGTGTTTGACGTCGTTCTTCTAAATCATCATCATCATCAGGTGGTAGTTGTTGTTTTTTTTGTCTTCTTGTTTGTCTACGTAATTGTGTTTGACGTCGTTCTTCTAATTCTCGTTGTCGCTCTTCTATTTGTTCTCTTTTATAATAACTAATTCCCCTTTGAAATTCCTTGTATCCTATCTCATCCTTATTCAAGCGACCAATCCCCTTATTTAGTTTATACAAATAATCGAACCAATCATTACTTGATATTCTATCATTTTTATACTCGTCCTTTAAAAAATCTTTTTTTGAATTATAGCTTTGAGCAGCAAAATTACCAAAGGCTTGATAATCCTTTGATTTCAATAAACTAGGTTTTTTTATTAATATTTTAGCATGATCAGTAAATTTATTCAACAGAGAAACAGTCGTTTTTTTCGGATCAGTTTTTTCAGTTTGTTCAGTTTTCGCTGCTATTTTTTCGAGTACAGAAATAAGACCCTCTTCCTTTCTTTTACCGTCAGGATCATCTCCCAGTATAGCACGCTCTACCCCTTTCGTTGCTGTGGTTACTGGTTTAAACAACTCTTCAGATCCCGCAGCAAAATCAGTTTGTAAACTCTGTCGTTGTTGCAGTTTATTCCGTACAGAGTCACGAATTGGTACAAATCTCTTAATTGCATCCAGTCGTTCACGAGCCAATCGGGTTGTTAATGCTTCATTGACCATTATTTGAAATCAGAAACCATTTTTCAATTGTAAAACACTTTTTCCCACTTTTGTTACATGTCGGATGATTTTTGATACGGTCATGGAAGTGTTATTTCATCCTATAACAGCTTCTATCAGTGATGGAGAAAGTGTCATAATTGTATATAAAATAAATAATACTGACAGTTTCTCCACTTTTTTGACATGTCGGATGATTTTTGATACGGTCATGGAAGTGTTGTTTCATCCTATAACAGCTTCAATCAATGATGAGGAAAGTGTGGAAATTGTATATAAAATAATTAATACCACAGTTTCCTCATTCTATTTTTGACATATCCTTTGAGGGTCGGCTAAAAAAAATGAGGGTCGATCACAATCAAAAAATGATAATGGTCGGGCAATCAATGGTCGGGTAATCAATTTTCTTGAATTAATGCTCGTAGGTTTCTAATTTTAGAGTTGACTTCTTTTTTCAATTCGTATTCGTTACCTAATTTTTTTCGTATTCCTTCTACGATAGTATACAACGGAACGAACACACTGATGTCACTGGAAAATGAAAGAGAGTCTTTAATAGAATTCTGAATTCTTTTGATGAGTGCATACTTCTTGGGTAGCATATATTTGTTAGTGCTAACCCCGTATTCTATATCCTGAAAATCAGACACAATTTGATCAGGATTTAATCCATCTGATAGTTTGATATCCTGATTTTTCAATTTTGCTATTTCAACTATGATGCTATTCATGTTTTCAGAATTCATTATTCTATAAGAATGACATATCTCTAATTGGAAATTATGACGCATCAGATATAACTAAATTGAACTTTTTGTCCACTCTTTTTTGAAATAGCCGATCGATAAATCCCCTCTGCAACTCTTCGTACTGAGGCTCTACAAATATCGAAGGGCCTACCGGCTTCATTCATTGATTGAAATATTTTTTCTTCGTTAGTTATCGTATTCAAAGATTTCACAAGTCTCTTCCCAACCGTTTTGCATTTTCCAGTCCTTCCAGATGAATTATTTTCACTCTGTGTAACAACTCGTAAATTTGATACAGAATTATTCTTTCGATTAGAATCCTTGTGATCAATAACAAAACCATCCTCGATCAATCCATAAAAACACTCAAATGCGAAACGATGATTGAGATAAGTTTTCGTTTCTTTTCCCTCCCTAACAGTAAATATCAAGTACCCTTGATTATTCACAACACCAACTGGTTTCTTTAGTCTACGGTTTCTGACAGTACCATCACTGGATGCTTCATAATTTGTAATCACTGGATGCTGTCTGAATTCTTGGTTCATATATACTATTCTATTGTTTGTCTAATTCAGTGTTTGGTTTAATAATTACATCACTGGAGAATCTTTCGATGTAGTCTTGCGGGGTTCTTATGATTTTATCCTTGATGTTGTCAGGGTCAAAGACTTTTTCAGGGTCATAATTTCTGATGGATTGTCCATTTTTTATTCTTTTATCATAATAACGCTTCAATTCCCTATATCGCTTACCACCACAATCAATACATAATTGTGATCTTCCCTTAACCCCAACCCCACATCGAATACAGGGTAACGGACCAAGACTTCCACGTCGAAAACTTTGCATATGATACCTACAGTATTCATTTTTTCTGCATGATTTGTTACACGGGGTTACATTTCCCATCATGAGCCATTTGCAGTGATTCATTATACATAAATCTTTCATTTAAATGCTTGTTTTATATATAGCATGAAGGAGTTCAAGAGATTGACTTCAAAAAATGCTAAATTCAATACCGATAGAGAGTTCAAGAGATTATTGAAAATCAATCCTAGATTTAATCTCGATAGACCAAAAAAACGTCCAATAGACGGAAACATGAAAGAGTTTAAGAGATTATTAAAAATCAGTCCTAGATTTAATCTCGATAGACCCAAAAAACGTCCAATAGACGGAAACAAACGTAACAAACGTCCAAAAGACGGAAACATGAAAGAGTTTAAGAGATTATTGAAAATCAATCCTAGATTTAATCGCGATAGACCCAAAAAACGCAACAAACGTCCAAAAGACGGAAACATGAAGGAGTTTAAGAGATTATTGAAAATCAATCCTAGATTTAATCGCGATAGACCCAAAAAGCGTAACAAACGTCCAAAAGACGGAAACATGAGATCACCATGGAAGGATGCTCAATTCAATCTTGATATAGTTTCTAATACACCCAAGAATAAAATTCTTGATAAACCCATCAGAGACTGTTTTAATGAATTCAAGCGTGATGGAGCATCTTATTGTTGGTCAACATTTCGAATTGATGGTGTTGTTGACGCTACCATGAATGATGAAAAAGCAGCAGTGATAATCTCAAATGTTGGAGAAAAAAGTCATTTTTTTCCGAATCAAATTCATTATCCGTGAGGATGGCAAATGGATTATTAGAGATAAATTTGAACCCATTCTCAGGGGTAAAAAAACTGTCACCGTGAATCAGGATTCAAAACCGGGAATTTTGACTGGAATTGATAAACCCTACTACGAAAGATCTTATCCTGTCACAGCAGTTGTTTACGGGATCTATCCGCTCAATGAAAAACCTGATATTTCAAAACTAGCACCCATGAAATATTCGACAGGCCTCAATTGTGTAGCAGAACGAATAATAGAACACTTCACAAATGCGTCCCGGGGAAATAAACTAACTGATCTAAGACGAAAAAAAATAACCGAGTGGGAGTTCACGGTAAAAGAGCATGGAGCAACAATTCAGGATATAACTAAATTAGAAAAATCATTAAGATTTCCAATCTCGGTAAGGACAATCACCGGAGAAGTATTATACGAATCGAAATATAAATCACAGGGAACCCCCATTGAAATTATTGATCATAACACACACGCGTGGTCATCTGGAATAACAATATTCCCACGGGATAGAACCGTAAAATATCTACCCCAAACCAAAGAGTTTTTTTCAGAGCAGAAATTATTTGATGCTATTTACCATTTGAGTAAAAACGATCCTGTGTCAGTGTTGCTATTTCATAGTAATTCAGACGAAGAATGCAAATTTGATCAGTTTGTAAGGCCTAACGGAGAATTATACCGTACTGAAGAGCTGCAGAATCAAATGAAACAACTAGCTAGTGATTTTTCTGGGGACGGAGAAGACAACGATCAATTATTAGCAAACTGTTTCACAGTACCATCCATTGCAGCACATTTTGCTAGAAAGAAAAACGCGTGGAAACCAACACGAAGTGAGTTTTTATCAGATGTCAAATTGTCCTGTCTTGAATACAGCCACGGCGGATTATGGAACACAAAATACACCGCTGATACCGTTATTTCCGTTGATATGATTGCGTGTTATCCAGGAAGTTTTCTTGGGTATGGAGAGTGTGAGAAATATTTCAAACGATTTGGACATCCTACACACGAAATGACCCGTGTTGCTATTAATGGACCACTGCCACATTTCGATTTAACCGGATTCGCTTGTGTAGTATCATTTGAAATGGCTGAAGGACTTCATCCGTGTAGTTATCTTTGGATTGGTAAACACATGTCTGAAAAACACTGGATGCCAATAGTGTTATTACGGTATATGCTTGATTGTAAGATGTTAAAATCATTAATTCTCAGTGAAGCAATTATATCCTATCGAGCACAGAAATCAGTCTGGTTACCACAACCTGATCTAGAAAAAATAATTAGCGAAGAGCGAAAACTGTTTCCAAATTTCAGTGAACAACAAATCATGGATTGGTCCCAACAGTTATTTGAAATCAGAAACAATGAAGCAAAAGACCATGGACGAAGAATAATCGGTAAATTTACCCAAGGTGGCAAAGATGATAATACGAAATATTCTTCACGATTGATTATAGACAACGCTAAATACGATTTTGTAATCGCGGATTTAACGAATAGGGGCCTATATGTCAATCGTAAGGACGCATTTCTGTCCGATGGAACCAAATTGGGTACAATTGTTACCTACAATGATGGATACCATCCGCAGTACACACATTTGAGAGCTTCTATGCTTGGTTATGCTTCTATTAATTTATTTTCAATGATCAATAGATTTCCTACCACCGCAGTTAGAGTTGCTACTGACTCATTTTACATAAATAGCAAAATGGCTGATTTTAAGGCTACTGGCAACGAGAAATGGGGAACATGGAGAATTAAGAAAGAAATGATTCATGATTATATTCCATCAGCAGATGTTACCATTGAAAATAATTACTTAGAAAGCAATCAGTGTTCAGAATTTTCTAGTGCACCACCGATTTCTGATCCAATATGCCTGTATAAAACAGTTTATTTAAACGGTTGTGGCGGGTCAGGAAAAACAACCCGGGCAATTGAGTTATTTCGTGTTTCCAATCCAAACATGATTGTGCTAACACCAACTCATAGACTTGCAAGAGAAATGATACAGAGAGGGGTAAATGCCTGCACTTATCACAGCTTTTTCCGATGGAAGGGAGATAAATGGACTCCTGAGCGCATGGGAGAGAAATTTATTCCTGAAATCATGATTTGGGATGAAATAGACACAGTGTCAGAAGATGTCTTAAAAATATTTCTTGAGTGGTTGTTATTGAAGAATACAAAAGTCGTCATGTGCGGTGATCACGGGCAACCACCACCATTTGTCGGTGCATCTCCACATGAATGGCTAAAGGGTTTTGTAGACTATTATGAAGAAATTGATACCGATCATAGATCACTTGATGAAAAATTAAAAGAGTTTAAGAAATTAATTAGATTACAACCGGATAGAATCCAGTGTGAAATAGCCCGTGAAATAATTTCGGAAACTCCCATGAATGATTTCTGGGAAATGTGGAGACCAAACGATTTGATCATTGCAAGTAGAAAAATAGTCAGGGACACACTTCAGATGAAGTTATTTGAATTGCATAAACAAAAATTTGCAACGCTTCCAGTGCCCCTCTGTTATAGGCCATCGGATACACGAAAACAGAACATTGAAGTTGATATTCCAGGCCTGACAGAGTCAGGGCGTGAAAAGAAGATTCTCGTATTAAATGATATTGTGCTGGTTGATATCAATGTCGTTGAAGATGCATTGCGTGCTAATAAATCCCCATGGACGCTAGGATACGCAGCGACGATACATTCTTCACAGGGATTGACTATATCGGATACAATTGTTTGGATGGTAGATAATCGCATAGAATGGTCAAATTTAGTCTATCTCGCAGTGTCTAGAGTACGAAAAATAAATCAACTTCGAAGAATTGTCTTCGATGATGAAATCATTGGCGATGATGAAAACATTGGTGACGATAATGATATTATTGATAAAAAAACTCTCCGGTTACAAACAACAGGACAAAAAAAAACAACGAGAATTTGATATTGATGCTGAATTAATAATCACTTTGAAGAAACAACAGAATAATCACTGCGCAAGTTGCAATTGTATAATGCGTTGGCAGTATTCGGATAAGGATCCTCGCCAATTCACCGTAGACAGAAAAAATAACAATCTCGGTCATGTCAGAAATAATGTGATGTTGACTTGTCTTGAGTGTAATAGACGCAAGGGTGCTAGTTAAGACCATGCGGTATTAATTGAGTATTGTCAGGAATTACTTGTAGTTGTTGTCTAGTAAACCCACGCTGAGGGGCAGTTGAATCCAGTTTATAGATTGGAGGTCTACCCGTAGATCGTGTTATACTAGATATCTTATGCGTAGTGACGCTCCAAATAGGATCAGTAGCCCTTTTTGTGCCACCCTCAAGCTCTCCTGGTTCGTATAAATACCTCACAATGACATTACTACCAAGAATTGGTTGGGAAATGCTAAAATCCTTTTGTGGTTTTTCAGGTATCGACTTCTTTTTAATCGCGTTGATAGGTTTCATGTTGATGGTTCTAGTAATCTCGTTATTCAGTGCGGTAACTACACCTGGTAATCTCTTAACCCATTCACGGGATCTTTTTTCTTGGATGAATTCTTTTGCGTATTGATATCCAAATAACCGTTCAGCAAGAATCCGATTAAATCGTTCTACAATGGCCTGATCACGATGCAGTGCAGTATGCCCTCGTCTGATAGCGACATTGTGATATTTCATTGTAGATAACACTGCACCCTGAAATTCCTTGCCAGGATCAACTTGTAATAGATTTGGCCAGTGCAGAGGACTCCTTCGATAAATCCTTTCAAATGCAGAAGCCACTTCAGTGGCCGATTTTGTTTTTAACGGTTCTGCTTCTTTGTATCGACTTGCAATATCAACTACAGTTAACGCATATTTGTAACCACGATCATGTGGCAGAAATAATATATCAGCCTGATGAACTTCATTGGGTCCGGTTACATCAAAATGCGAGAATTGAATTTGTTTAGGCGGTGGTAGATAAATTTGCCATAGTGCCTGTTTGGATAACCAATGAGCCGCAGTGGTTTTTTTCACTTTTGCGGCGCTAGCGAGTTTACTGATTGCAGCGTTACCCCTCCAGTATCCTCTTGGGGAATAATAAATAGATTCCATGTTGCTATTAATTACCAGCACCTAACATCAATTTGCTTTTCATTGCCGATTTTATCAAAAATGAAGCCAATTTTTCTTTGAAGGATTTATCAGTGATAGAATTCAACGCATGAATTAATTTCACATCTGCTAGATGCCTGTGTTGCAAATTGCTGCTTTTATAAGCAATATCATGAAGGTGACAGGCCTTATCAATAGCGTTTATTGGTTCCTCACCGGGTCGGGGCTGATTTTGATCATTGAGTCTGATATCAAGTCTTGTTCCCGGTCCACAATAACTATACCCTGGAAGGTGTTTTTCTCCGGGGTATTTCCCCCATGGGGTTCCAGGGAGTTTTGCTAATTTGGCAGCGATATCACCTCCTCGTTTTTTTTAAAGGTTCCTTGGGTTCCTTGGGTTTAGAAACAAATCTAAATTTCTTTGTACTACACTGTACGCATTTACCAGAAAGCGCTGATCGGTTATTTTTAGTTGTAATCGTCGTCAAGTCATCTGTGCCAGTACGCGCCTTACACTTCACGCAATATAGATCCATAATTTATGTATAGAGATATGAATATAATTGATTTTTCAGCGACTAAAACAAGAGAACCAGTGAAGCATCATGCAGCGCTACCAAACTCTATCCGCGCAATTATAATCGAGCCATCTGGATCCGGTAAAACGCAATTGTTGCTCAATTTAATAATGAGATGGATGAAGTGGGATAAGTTGTATTTAATTGCCCCTAGCGTAGATGATCAACGATGCTATGAAGTGCTAAAAGATTTTAATGAAAACGCTTCAGAGATTGCTGGCGAGGATGTTATTGCATTTATAACCGATATTGACGAGGCGCCATCCGTGAATGACCTCGATGGAAGTATCAACAATTTAGTTGTATACGACGATGTCATGTTAGATAATCAAAAAAATCCTGCTAGAATATTTTCCCGAGGCAGGCATAAAAACACGGACGTGATCTATGTCACTCAACGCTACACTCAGATTCCAAAAGTGATTAGAGATAACTGTAATATGCTTGCTGTATTCAACGGCGTTGATACACATACGCTACGAAATATTTGGCAGACATGGTGTTCTGATATGGACTTCAATCAATTTAGAAATTTCTTTAGTCATGCTCAGTCTGCCCCACACGGATTTGTAACAATAAATTTACATGACCCTCGAACACGATATCGTATCGGACTGGATCAAATATTCGGTTAACCCAGAACTGAAAGTTCTAGCAACAGAGAGGGTGAGTGACAACGACGTTGTAGTCCCTTTTTCCCAAAAATCGATGGAGGATTTCATTAATTTCATTGATTTTTTCATATTTTTTTTTTGGACCTAATCCATGATTCACACACACATTGGGGCCTGATGTCATTGGTTTCATTGTTTTTAAGCCTGATTTCAGTGAAAACTTGTCTAAAAATGTTGTCTGATTCACCCTCTCTGCTGCTAACAGAGAGGCTTTTAATCTTGAATATGCAAGTGTAAATATACTATTTAGTGGTTGAAAGCAAGAGATTACATAAAATGTCCAACTGTTAACTTCCTAACAGTATTTCATTTTTTGCGACATATTCCAATATTTGGACAACAAGGAACACTAAGCTTCAAGGATTTAACTTAAAATTAATAGAAAACAACTTTGCATCGTTGTTACAAAGATTTTCCGTCTATATATCTTAGACTTTTGCTCGCCATCCATATTTTAATATAATTATTGTGTCCAATTTTCTTTCTGAGCATGTTGGTGCCTCCTTATCTTTTCAAAAATGATTGTAAACAAACCTCATTGAATTTTTATATTTGTCAATGTTTTTAATTTTTCAATCACATACACAAACAAAATATAGAGAGCAAGCCTGAAGCATTCTTCCTCACGCAAAGGACTTCGTAAGCAGACTGGATTAATTTATACGTACTGTTTTCATCTTTGATGGAATTGGTCACATAAGTGACACGTCAAATAGGAATCATAATATTATATAGTTAAGTTTTCACTAATGTTCACTGACAGGACATATATCAACCGGCACGTTTACAAACAACATTCGAGAAACGTTCTAGAAAGAAAGAAAGAAAGAAAGAAAGAAAGAAAGAAAGAAAGAAAGAAATAAAGAAAGAAAGAAAGAAAGAGAAAAGGACAGGATGTAAGTTAAAATGAATAAACATAACACATACACATTTTATTTGTAATTTCATTACAATCCGAGTGACAAATTGCAATATCATCATAATACTTGCTCGCATTTGGATTTAAAGACAGATATACTTCTTTTGCATTCAGTTGTCATATATTATTTCTCTTCTTCCAATTTTTACTATCTCGTAGTCGCATTGATAGTGTTCTATCTTGTGCCCCTCTGGTACCTGAATGGCGCCGGCCTTGTGCCCAAATCTGTAAGTAAATTACATGAACAGTCATTATCAAACAAATTCTGGTTACACAACAGGTACGTAGTGAATTTGTCATCACAGAATAAATTCCGAGTGAAATCATATAAGTTTGGAAAAGGAGTAGTAGAGAGGAAAATCTCTTAGCCATATGTATCTCACTGGATTTCAAAAACTTCCTATTTCTATAAAAGTTAGATGCTTGAAATTTTCATTAAACCCAAAATACTAGCCACGTCCTTAAAAAGTTTGCAATACTCAATCATACTGAGTACAGGTTGCAACGTAAGTCTGACGCGCTGCATAGTCATACTGACTATACACGATCTTCTGAAATAAAGAAGGAATGAGAAATAAGTGTTGTACACTACAATCATCAACAACAAAGGTTTACACTCTACACGGACTAACATACGGATAGAAAATAGTGTGAGCATTTATCCTAACATCATTCACGTGGAGAAAAACAACACCTTTCATGAATTCACGTTAATTACGGCAACATGCGTAATTGAGAGTAAAGTTTTATATAATGATCCAACTATTTGCAACTACATTTATATCTTGCCCGGTTTTATGGCTAATTTGAGCAAGAAGGATATATACATTACTATATTTATCATAAATCCCTCTTTTTGAACTGATAATATAGCATCATACAGTATTTACACTGTGGTATAATTCATTCCATTTATGTCGTTTTTTTGCATACCAGTGCCCAGCAACGTGGGATAAATTGGCCATTGAAATAAGACACAAGGACAGAGATCATTTTCAAGACTGCTCTTTAAACTCACCTTTTCGACTGCAAGAACAAACTTAATGACCTAGCAATGTTTCCTACCTTAAATAATTAAGCATTTTTTAAATTTTCTCATTTCATGGTGTTTTGTTTTTTGTAGTCCTAACATTATATATGTATGTAAAGCGCTTAGAGCTTCTCAACATTAGGCGCTATACAAAGTCCTTATTATTATTAGTATTATTATGTGATGAACCTATCGCAAAATAACGAATCAGCAGAAAATTACAACCCACTTTAAAGTTGTGACACAGGAGAGAGGTTTAGCTATTATAAGGTGATAATCTTTATGTTTGGAAAGACTAGAGTATCATACGAGGTTTGTATTTTGGTTTCGTATGTCGTTGTCTTTCTTTTGTCTGAGAGGTAAGCATTCGCGAAGCAAGCCAGCTGCAAAACGTAACCTGCCAAACATAAAACCAATCGTAAGCCGAAAGAGATAGAGAAAGATTAAATCGCTACGAAATCGTATGAAAACTACACACTGAATATGGAATTTAAAGAGCTAACAGCATACAACAGTTACTGTATTTGTACCTCCTTAATTGTAATACAAATAATATTTGTCCTTATTTAAGTCGTCCTCTATATGTCATTTAGATTGAAAGGACTGATTACGTTTCAAATTAACACTCATGTATCAGTGTCAGGTATTCATGCACTGCCACTACAAATACTGCACAGTAATATATTTTCTTCGAACCCTTGGCATTGTTTTGCCAGATTATATTCCTACCCGCAGCAATGCATCCCCGATTCAGTACATGTGCATTCGTCGCAGTCGGTAGTTCGTATTACCGATCCTACCATGTATTCCATATGGTCGTGCTCGCAGGCTATGACTGTTTTCGATCCTGTAAAGATTAAATAATATACAAAGATTGTATTTACAACTGACACAATTAAAAAGAAATTTTCTGATTATTTGTCAGTCCCATGAAACCTAATTTAACGAGATGAAGAACAGGTTGTGATATGTGTTCATGATCTTGTTTTACTAATGCTTTTATAATGTATATAATCATTATGCCAGATAAGTTAGGCCTCTTTTGGAATCAGTTATACTATTATTGCACTAGCATTATTAAACGTGAATGAGAAAGTCAGTGAATAAGTCAGTAAGCGAATGAACTGAACAATGAAGTGAATGATTTTCTTACCCATAAAGGCGTAATGTGGAGGGATAGTATAGCAAGATCCATCAACCACTGTCAGCAAAGTCATGATGGTCATCACCATCAATAGAAGTGCACACAATATGTTCATGGTTTCAATAATTGTACGAACATATACCTGAAATGTCAGTTATAGATGCTTTTGTGTGAACTCTACTTGGGCTTATATAGGCAATTTCCTGCAACTACCACCTGTCAGCTTGTAAGGGTATCTCTTTTTCTTATCGCACAGAACTCTCGCCATTAGGCGATCAATGACATTACTTTCTATTTCTTTTTATTGAATCGGATATCCATGTGCCGCGATTAATGTTTTTGTGACAATATTTTTGTATATATGTACACCTGCTCGATATATCTACATTCACATGTCCAGGTATCGGAAACAAGAGACAATCTTTTTGTATGATTTTGTCTCAGCGTTAATGAGGATAATACAGTATGGCGCTTATGGAAGTTTGATACGAATGGGTAACAGTGGGGCTAATAGAAATGTATAATGAATAGAGCAATATGCAGTTCATGGAAATGTAATATGAGTGGGTCACTGTGGGGCTAATGGAAATTGAAAAAGAATTAGATAATATGTAATTTATGGAAATGTATTCATATGAAAGGGTCAGCTACTATGGGTCCCTATTTAGTGTTCGCATTCATAAGAAACGTTGAGTCTTATGAGATGTTGTCATAGATGGGTCAATACGGGTTCAGGATAAGTACAAATGGATTAGCCTTTATTGTGCCAAAGTATGGCCCATAGATGAGATACCACGATGCTTATACAAATAGATTACAATGACATGGTTATTCTGGGTATTATGGAAATATAGCATATACACTAAGAAATACATGACAATGCAATACCGGTTAGACAACCGCAAGCCCGAGGAGACTTTAATATTGTCTTGTTACTGTAAGACTTATGACACGTCGACATGGACGGATCTCTCTGACACGTATAAGATTTAATATGGATTGGTAATTAGAGATTTTATGAGAACTAAACATTGAATGTGAATTGCAATGACCACATGAGACGTCGTCATGGACGGATCACTGTGATACGTATGAGATTTTAGTATGGATTGGTAGTTACAGAGCTTGTGAGAAATAAACATAGAAGTGAATTGCATGTGCCACAAAGATGCTAATACAAATTCAGCACTAATAGATCAAGGAAAACTGATCAAGAAATCGCCACTACGGGACCCAATAGAAACAGCATGATTCGGACACGGAATTTGTGCATAAATGGGACACTTTTGGGAGAGGTGAATTGGACGTTTATTTGACATTACCAGCACAGCTGGAAATAGGATAGTGAACGGGGTAAATGCGATAAATGTAATCAACATCAACATGAATCTAAAAAGACACGAACAGATGATATACACCTGTCCTTTTAAATAAATGCAGAATATATGAGCAAGAAAGCATTGTGGGATTGGCAAACATTCACGTTTACAAAATAGTACTATCAATCACTGCTTCTTATAATGCAAGATTCCTTCTTACACATACATTTTTTTCAATTTGCAACACAACAGTAACATAATTGTCATTGACGTTTAGAAGCTATGTTTCCATTGTTTTGTTGTTGTTTTGTTTTCGCTTCTTGAAAATAAACCGTGAATTTTCGACTCTTTAATGAAGCGACATCTATGTACGGAATTAGACCAGCATATATATTAAAATAAAAAAAAAACACATCAGGAATTTGTCTGGTATTAATTTAGTAGATAAATTTGCATATCCGGGGTATCCATCGTTTGGGATTTTATGTTACGAATACATACATATTGGCCAAATATTTGTTTATGGATTGTAGAAGAGATGAGTTTCTTTAACACTGTAAACTCTATCTAACATTTGTTTCTTATGATTCGACAATTTAAGAATCTATTATACAAACATGCTTTTTTTATTTTTTTGCATTTGTCAGGTGTCATCTGCAGAAGATATATATATATATATATATATATATATATATATATATATATATATATATATATATATATATATTCATTATTTTAAATTCCGATTTCTCTCCACTATTTTCTACAAACAATTTATAATTGCAAAGTCTTTAATAACAACAATAACAATAATACTTATAAAACCGGCAGGTCAATTTTAATTACTCGTACTTATCGTACTTATAAAGAGATGCATATAGTGACCTTATGTTGTGATGCTATTTTGATAATTTACCTTTACAATATAGACAAGCTATACAACTTTCATTTTTTCCTAAAGAGAAATGTTGCCACCATAAATTATTTCTACTTTTAAAACTGAAATAAATTTTTTTTTTAATTATGCGTTCTACCTATTATGAAGCTTCTTACTGGTCTTATTCTTAACATTGGTTTGTAAGGACGTGTGTGTGTGTTTGCGTGTGTGTGTGTGCGTGTGTGCATTTGCGCGCGTGTGTGTGTGTGTGTGTGTGTGTGTGTGTAAGAGACGTGGCTTGTAAATGCAAGTACAATATCATGTCATTTCGCCCATGTCGCTCATTTCTAAAGAAATCGGAAACAATATCTTTATTTCAGTACTTTGGTGTACTTTCTGGTTATCATGTCATCCTATCAACCACAGGAACAAACGTTGTCATGGCTGTGTGTGTTCTTTCTGATATTATATCACCCACCATCCATTTACACAATGATTTCCAAGAGTTGTGTATATGACTAAATAACAGACGGTTAAGTGACCGTTGAATGTGATTGAGGGATGCGAATTCAACATTTAGATACCAGACGTTGGCTATGGTTGTAAGTAATAAACATTTATTTACTAAACTTTTAGTACAAGAATAAGGATATTTTCCAGATAATTATATTGCGTTGTAAGTGGTAGATCAAGTTGACTGTATATATTGTGCGTCTCTGGACTATATCTGTTATCAGAGTTTACAGTTGTGTTCAGATATAATTAGAATGACATATTTTATTTGAATCATTATTTGAAAATATTAAGACGGTCATTAACTTTGAATTAATTCATTACTCTGGAGTTTTATGAATTCATTTAAGTACATTATGGATTGCTTTACTGACTTACAAAGACCTTCACGATTAATGATACCTGAGAATATTCAAGACAATTGAAATTCATTCAATAGGTTTGTACACACTTTGATGAGTTATAAGACATTTATTATTCATATTATTATCATTAGTATTAGTAGCAGTAGTAGTAGTTTCATTATTATTATTATTATTATTATTATTATTATTATTATTTTATTATTATTTTTATTATTATTATTATTATTATTATTGTATTCTTACTTTGTAACTACGAGAAGGAAATGGTTTGTTGATTTTATTTAACTTGCTAGTTTCTGTTGTTTCTGTTCAAAAGACACCAGCTAGAACAGCTACATAAGATGTTGTCGTGGCTTAGACGCTAGACTCTTGCAGGAACCACGGAGAATGTAAATATATGTGTTAATATCATAGTTCTATTCAGATTTGACCCATAAAATACATCCATCTGAATTAAAAGCCCTGTAATTTTGTAAATTCAATTTAATCGTTTTTGCAAAATTAACTTATATGGCGTTGTAACTGATAAAATGTAAACTATTGAATCTCAACACCAAAGGGATTAAAGACACGTTCATCAGAACTTGTCAGATATCGACGAGTGAATCAGTAGATGAGAGGAAAATTATAAACCATACATGAATATGGCATACACGGTATGACCACAATATAATTCAAACCGTATATGCTACCTATGTAAATTGTCTGTGAAGGATTATTACCGCAAGCTCATTGGACTTAACTAACGTCACTAACATGCATACCGGTTAACACAAGTGCAGAATCGTCATAGTAACGTACTTATTGATAGTACAGGGTAGAGTAAATTTGAACATGACTCTCTCAATATTACCACCCTATAATTCAAGTGGTAGCTCGAGCTAATGTGTGTGTCCAGCTGCTTTTGTTATTACAGGATTGAATCAATCTGTCAATTATAATTCTGCCTTTACAGTAACCTTATCATTGTAGACAACCATTAGTTATTAGCATTGAACCTTTTAATTTTACATTGTTAATTTTATAAGTTATGCCACCAAGATTTGCTAGTAAATACTGACTTTTATATTAGTTGTGGCCATAAGTGTACAATATTTTTAGCAGCGTTTTTATTTTTGCTTGTGCTTTCCAAAGTGCCTTTAGCCAGTAATATTGTTAGTGTTGAAATTCAAACTTCATAATCATTAGTTATTAGCATATACGCATGACATCATTTAATTGCATTGAATCATGAAGGTAAAACCGTTTGTATTTCCCTTCTGCCAATACATTTCCTGGAACTTTACTGTACATAAGAGAGAGAGAGAGAGAGAGAGAGAGAGAGAGAGAGAGAGAGAATTGCTCTTATAAACATGCATGTTTAATATTGCATATATCACAAAGCACATACAAATTTCAATAAAAGGAAACGCGGCTTGCCAAAATATAATCTAAGATCAAGCTTAAGCCTTTTCAATATGGATTCGACCTTAACGGGATAACCCCTAACGGAATAAAGAAAAGACTTGGTTTATATGAGGATTAATCTGATTTTTAGTCAAAGTGCCACCAATAAAGAAGTTGGAAAACATTCAAAATCATACGCATTTGTCATGCTAGCTATTACTTTGCATTGCTTTAAAATAATAACACATTATATATATATATATATATATATATATATATATATATATATATATATATATGCCAAAGAGTGAACAGACATACAGCAGAAATTATGTTCTCTTTAAATTCTGAATCATTAAAGATAGATGCGAATGGTTTGATCTAATTTATGCAATAATAATAGATTCTTTCGAGTATTCGTTTTACTTTGAGAAAGACAATTCAATTTCAAGGACCTGACTTTTGTACCAATACAATTCTGGATAATCTAAAGTGTACTAATTAGAAGCGTGTTGATTTAGCATTGTGTAAGTATTTGACTATACACCGAGTTTTTTCCGCTAGCAATGTCATGGATAATGCTAGATTATAATTTTGATTGACTTTGTTTTTCCGTTTAAGATTTAAAATGGCACTGAACGTGTGTATTAAGACTTGCACCGAACTTCATTTTTTTTCACCTTTTGAATATCAATTGGTTAGGTTTCATTCAAAACGTTGTCCATATTTCGTTATTACTGATGATCGTATGCAATGTTAAATTAATGCAAACTCATAGTGTGAAGTACACGAGATTATTGTTGTAATTGTCAGTGTAAGGTTTGAACTTCTTGGCCTTTCGTCTGTTAAACATGAAGATTTTATGTATATCAGGAGTGTTCGTATCGATATATAGTTACATGAATGTCCGTCTGAAAGACCATATAAACTCATTTAAATATGTTTGACCATTTGTTGAAGTGTAAGGACGTAGTTTATCGTAAAATATCCATGGGAACAAGCTAATAAAACATTATCTTTATACCAATCGATGAACTGACCTACTTGATAAAGAAAGTAACAAATTGCAACACATTCATATGTAATACAATCTTGTATTTGATCCAGACAATGGTGTGGAGGGTCACAAATAACTCTTTTATGCTATATTCCTAAGCTGGATAAATGGCCTAGATTATCGTAAAATGATTGCATATGTACTGCACCACGTAGCGGAGAGTAACCTTTATCGCTGTAATCCAAGTCGTAATAAACTGTAAAATGAGATTTATGAATTCGCTGCAGTATGAATAGAGTGAATACATGCAATTTTCTCTAAGCATTCGATCGTTGAGGTAAAATGTACTGCTTTTAACAAAATGAAACACACTTATATCAATCACAAACGTTCAGCAGGCATTATACTACGAAGATGACACATTAATTTGAATAAGTTTAAGAATGTGAAAAGGATGTGAAATATTGTACATTTCCGACGAAGCATTTATAATCGTATAAAATTATGACGTAATTACACATTTAAGAAATGCTGTGAGTTAAATTTTAATTTCTTGTTGAAAACCAAATACAACACAATCATTAGCACCAATGGGATTGTATTTAGACGGACAAGATTAATAATTCTGAAATGCTATGGTTTGTTTGACGGATTAGAATATAATGCCACATAGTACAAATGGTTATATCAGCATTATTATTGAAGAACTGTTTTATTTAAATTCGAGAGGCATTCCAATTAAATTCCAATATGTATCGTTATGTTGTGCCTGCAGTTTAAAATTCGCTAATATGCCAGTAATCTGGTTTGTGACTATGTGCTAAGAATCGTTTCCTGAATCGCAATAAAATAAGTTTTAAGAAAGACTTTAGTTTAATTGAATAATAATCTGCCAAAATTTCATTTTCACAAAATTCTTCTTTAAGAAGAAAATAAAATCTGTTGCTAAAAATGAACAAGATTGAAGTAAATATTAGATAGAGGAGCATTTTCATGAGGAGAATGCAATTGTCCCAGACTCAGACTATGATAACACACTTACCTTAATAATGGTCTAAATATTTAATCTATAATCACATAAAAATACCAGCTGTGTGTTTTGTCGTTGTATTGTGACTTTAAAATGTCTGTGTATAATCAGCAATGATTGAAACAAAACATTATTATCGGGCATTTCAATGGTACCAATAGCTGCTCAATAATTTATGAACAGTTAAGAAGCACGGTAGTCCGAGTTTCCTCTGGCCCTTGTCACCCTATCTTTTATATTTGGACATTTATGTTGCGGTGTAGGGTCAAGTTCGATGGAAATCGCCGACACTATTTCGTGCGGCATGGGGGAGCCGCTTACTAAGAACTCATTAATTAAATGTATGGAGACTGGAATATTCTTCTAAACCTTGATTTTAAAACATTTAATATTTTACATAACAAACAACGAAAGTTCTAAAAACAAACTGAAATTAATTGATCCCTGGATAAATTCCAATCAAGTCTTAAGATGTATACATGAAAGCACAACCTACTATGAAAACAAAGTACATTTGGTTACTTTTAATCAGATTATATCTGTATGAAAACAGCTGTTGCACTTATCTAACCAGGATAAAATACTGTTTATTCACGTATTGTTGTGAGTCTGGTTTATTCAAAGTGCCTAAGTGAAAAAGGATTTGGGACATTTAATGCTCATCTGTTGAAAGATAATGGAGCAGCAGAGAGGGTGAACAGACCACGTTTTCAAGCAAAAATAAGGCTTCCAGATAACGTTTTCGAACAAAATATGGCCTATAGATAACGTTTTCGAACAAAATATCAGGTTTCCAACAAATCTCATTTAACCAAAAAAAAAGTCTCCATTTTTGCAAAAACGGAGATTTTACGATTTTTTAATCAATTTTGCTCGCAACGATGTGGTCATCCACCCTCTCTGCTGCTAAAGTTTTCAGTTCTGGGTTAATAATTCTTTTACGATTTCAACCGAATATTTGATCCAGTCCGATACGATATCGTGTCCGAGGATCATGTAGATTTATTGTTGCGAATCCGTGTGGTTTTGACTGAGCATGACTAAAGAAATCTCGAAATTGATTGAAGTCCATATCAGAGCACCATGTCTGCCAAATATTTCTAAGAGTATGAGTATCAACTCCGTTGAATACAGAAAGAATATTGCAGTTATCTCTGATGACTTTTGGAACCTGAGTGTAGCGTTGAGTGACATATATCACGTCAGTGTTTTTGTGACGCCCACGGGAAAATATTCTAGCAGGATTTTTTTGTTTATCCAACATTATATCGTCGTATACGACTAAATTGTTAATATCTCCATCAATATCATCAATGCTCGGTGCTTCATCGATATCGGTTATAAACTCAATAATACCCTCTCCGGATTTTTCTACCGCGCTGTCGTTAAAATCTTTTAACACTTCATAACATCGTTGATCATCTACGCTAGGGGCAATTAAATACAACTTATCCCACTTCATCCATCTCATTATTAAATTGAGCAATAATTGCGTTTTACCGGATCCAGATGGCCCGATTATAATCATCCGGATAGAGTTTGGTAGCGCTGCATGATGTTCTCTTGTTTTAGTCGCTGAAAAATCAATTATATCCATATCTCTATGCATAAATTATGGATCTATATTGTGTGAAGTGTAAAACGCGTACTGGCACAGATGGCGTGACAACAATTACAACCAGAAATAACCGATCAGCGCTTTCTGGTAAATGCGTGCAATGTGGTACAAAGAAATTTAGATTTGTGTCTATGAGATCTGATTTTAAAAAAAACGAGGAGGTGATATCGCAGCCAAATTGGCAAAGCTCCCTGGAACCCCATGGGCAAAATACCCCGGAGAAAAGCACCTTCCAGGATATAGCTACTGTGGACCGGGAGCCAGACTTGATATCAGACTCAATGATCAAAATCAGTCCCGACCCGGTGAAGAACCAATAAACGCCATTGATAAGGCCTGTCACCTTCATGATGTTGCTTATAAAAGCAGCAATTTGCAACACAGGCAACTAGCAGATGTGAAATTAATTCATGCGTTAAATGCTATTCCTGATAAATCCTTCAAAGAAAAATTGGCTTCATTTTTGATAAAATCGGCTATGAAAAGTAAATTGATGTTAGGTGCCGGTAATTAATAATATGGAATCAATTTATTATTCCCCAAGAGGATACTGGAGGGGTAAATCAGCAGTCCATAAACTCGCTAGTGCTGCAAAAGTGAAAAAAAACCACTGCGGCTAATTGGTTATCCAAACAGGCACTATGGCAAATTTATCTACCACCGCCTAAACAAATTCAATTCTCGCATTTTGATGTGACCGCTCCTAATGAAGTTCATCAGGCTGATATATTATTTCTGCCACATGATCGTGGTTACAAATATGCGTTAACCGTAGTTGATATTGCAAGTCGATACAAAGAAACAGAACCGTTAAAAACAAAATCAGCCACTGAAGTCGCTTCTGCATTTGAAAGGATTTATCGACGAGGTCCTCTGCACTGGCCAAATCTATTGCAGGTTGATCCTGGCAAGGAATTTCAGGGTGCAGTGTTATCTACAATGAAACATCATAATGTCACCATACGACGAGGGCATACTGCGCTACATCGCGATCAGGCCATTGTAGAACGATTTAATCGGACACTTGCTGAGCGGTTATTTAGATATCAATACGCAAAAGAATTCATTCAAGAAAAGCGATCCAGTGAATGGGTTAAAAGATTACCATCTGTGATTACTGCACTGAATAACGAGATTACTAGAACAATCAACATGAAACCTATCAACGCGATTAAAAAGAAGTCAATACCCGTACAACCACAAAAAGATTTCAAAGAACCAATTCTTGGTAGTAGTGTCATTGTGAGGTACTTATACGAACCAGGAGAGCTTGAAGGGGGTAGAAAAAGGGCTACTGATCCTATTTGGATCGTCACTACGCATAAGATATCTAGTATAACACGATCAACTGGTAGACCTCCAGTCTATAAACTGGATTCAACTGCCCCTCAGCGGGGTTTTACTCGACAACAACTACAAGTGATTCCCGAGGATACTCAATTGCCACCGCATGGTCTTAACTAGCACCGTTGCGTCTATTGCACTCAAGACAAGTCAACATCACATTATTTCTGACATGACCGAGATTGTTATTTTTTCTGTCTACGGTAAATTGGCGAGGATCCTTATCCGAATACTGCCAACGCATTATACAATTGCAACTTGCGCAGTGATTATTCTGTTGTTTCTTCAAAGTGATTATTAGTTCAGCATCAATATCAAATTCTCGTTGTTTTTTTTGTCCTGTTGTTTGTAACCGGAGAGTTTTTTATTAATGATGCTAACATCAATATCACTTATTGTTGTGTCATTATCATCGAAAACAACTCTTCGAAGTTGATTTATGTTTCGTACTCTGGATACTGCGAGATAGATTAAATTCGACCATTCGATGTGATTATCCACCATCCAAACAATTGTATTCGATATAGTCAATCCCTGTGAAGAGTGTATTGTTGCTGCGTATCCTAGCGTCCACGGGGATTTATTAGCACGCAATGCATCTTCAACGACATTGATATCAACCAGCACAATATCATTTAATACGAGAATTTGTTTTTCACTCTGTCCTGGAATATCAACTTCAATATTCTGTTTTCGTGTATCCGATGGCCTATAACAAAGGGGTACTGGAAGCGTTGCAAATTTTTCTTTATGCAATTCAAATAACTTCATCTGAAGTGTATCCCTGACTATTTTTCTACTTGCAATGATCAAATCGTTTGGTCTCAACGCTTCCCAGAAATCATTCATGGGGTTTCTGAAATCACTTCACGCGCTATTTCGCATTGGATTCTATCCGGTTGTAATCTAATTAGCGCTTTGAACTCGCGTAATCGTTCATCAAGTGATCTATAATCAGTGGTGATTTCTTCATAGTAGTCTACAAAACCCTTTAGCCATTCATGTGGAGATGCACCGACAAATGGTGGTGGTTGGCCGTGATCCCCGCACATGACGACTTTTGTGTTTTTGTTTAACAACCACTCAAGAAATGTTTTTAATACATCTAATGACACTGTGCATATTTCATCCCAAATTATGATTTCAGGAATGAATTTATCACCCATACGCTCAGGAGTCCATTTGTCACCTTTCCATCGAAAAAAACTGTGATAAGTGCAAGCATTTACCCCTCGTTGTATCATCTCTCTGGCGAGTCTGTGAGTCGGTGTTAGCACAATCATGTTAGAAACGCTAGCGTTTCCACGACGAAATAATTCAATTGCACGAGTTGTCTTTCCTGACCCACCACAACCGTTTAAATAAACTGTCTTATATCTACATATTGGATCAGATACCGGTGGTGCATTAGAAAATTCTGATTGAATTTCAATACGGTTACAACAAAGATATTTATCATCTATGGCAACGTCTGCGGATTCACAATACTCATGTAGCATCTCCTTTTTAAATCGCCTACGCCCCCAATTTTCTTCGGGATCTGTGAATGCCGCTACAGCTGATTTGTACTTATTGTGTATATACATCGAATCAGTGGCCACTCTAACCGCGGTATTAGGAAATCTATTTATCATCGAAAATAGATTAATAGAAGCATAGGCTAGCATTGAACTTCTCAAATGTGTGTACTGGGAATTATATCCATCACAGTAGGTAACAACCGTACCTAATTTCTCACCATTGGATAGAAAAGCATCCTTACGGGATACAAGTTTTCCCTGTTTCATTAAATCCGCTACAATAAAATCGTATTCAGCGACATCTATGATCAACCGCGAAGAGTATTTTGCGTTATCGTATCGTCCACCCTGGGTAAATTTACCGATTATTCTTCTTCCGAGATCTTTTGCTTGTTCTTTTTTAATTTCAAATAACTTCTTAGACCAATTTATGATTTCTTCTTCACTGAAATCTGGAAACTGTTTTCGTAGTTCGTTGATTATTCTATCTAGATCGGGTTGTGGTAGCCAAACTTCTTTCTGAGCTCGATAGCATATAATAGCCTCGGAAACAATCAACGATATTAGCATACCACAATCAATCATATATCTCAATAGCACTATTGGCATCCAGTGTTTTTCAGATAGGTGTCTACCGAGCCAAACATAACTACACGGATGTAACCCTGTAGCTAATTCAAATGATATCACACGAGCGAATCCGGTTAAATCAAAATCAGGCAATGGTCCATTAATCGCAACACGAGTCATTTCATGCGTGGGGTGTCCAAATCGTTTGAAGTACTCAGCGCATTCCCCATACCCGAGAAAACTTCCGGGATAACACGCGGATATATCAATTGAAATCATACCATCACGTGAGTATTTCGTATTCCACAGTCCTCTATGACCAAATTCGACGCAACTCAATTTAACATCCTCGAGAAAATCACTTCGTGTTGGACGCCATGAGTTTTTTCTCTTGCGAAGTGAGCAACCACTGATGGAATAGTAAAACTATCCGTGAGTAGTTTTTCATGGGAATTCTCCGGTGAAAAATCACTAGCGATTTTTCTCATTCTGTTATCTAATTCTTCAATGCGATATAATTCACCATTTGGTTTTACAAATTGATCGAATCCTATTTCGGGATCTTCATCACTTCTAAGTAGCCACACTGACACATGATCATCCTTACACAACGCATGAATAGCATCGAATAATCTCTCTTCATAGAAAACATCCCCGACGAACTCCTTAGGGATATATTTCACGGTTCTATCTCGTGGTAATATTGTTACCGCAGGTGTCCACGCGTGTTTTTTATGATCAATAATCTGTATTGGGGCTCCTTGCGATTGATATTTCGGTTCGTATAATACTTCTCCGGTTATTGTTGTTACTGATATTGGGAATTTTAATGATGCTTCTAATTTAGCTATATCAGAAATCTTTGCACCGTGCTGTTTTACCGTTAATTCCCACTCGGTTATTTTTTTTCGTCTTAGATCAGTTAGTTTATTCCCCCGGGACGCATTTGTGAAGTGTTCTATTATTCGTTCTGCTACACAATTCAGTGAACTAGAATATTTCATAGGAGCTAGTTTTGCGATATCGGGTTTATCATTTAACGGATATATCCCATAAACCATTGCTGTTACGGGATAAGATCTTTCGAAGTATGGTTTGTCAATGCCGGTTAGAATTCCTGGTTTGGAATCTCTACTCACAATGACAGCTTTTTTTATTCTTGAGGATTGGTTCAAATTTATCCCTAATAATCCATTTTCCATCGACTTCGATAATGAATTTGATTCGGAAAAAATGCCGTTTTTCCCCAACACGTGAAATTATCACTGCTGCTTTTTCATCAGTCATGGTAGCATCAACAACACCATCAATTTGAAATGTTGACCAACAATAAGATGCTCCATCACGCTTGAATTCATTAAAACAATCTCTGATTTTACTAATCATGGCTTTATCAAGAATTGTATTCTTTGGTGTATTAGAAACTATATCGAGATTGAATTGAGCATCTTTCCAAGGGTAATCTCTCTTGGACGTTTTATTTGGTTTATCGAGATTAAATCTAGGACTAATTTTTAATAATCTCTTAAACTCTTTCATGTTTCCGTCTATTGGACGTTTTTTGGGTTTATCGAGATTAAATCTAGGATTGATTTTGTTACGTTTTTTGGGTCTATCGAGATTAAATCTAGGATTGATTTTTAATAATCTCTTAAACTCTTTCATGTTTCCGTCTATTGGACGTTTGTTACGTTTTTTGGGTTTATCGAGATTAAATCTAGGACTAATTTTTAATAATCTCTTAAACTCTTTCATGTTTCCGTCTCTTGGACGTTTATTACATTTTTTGGGTTTATCGAGATTAAATCTAGGATTGATTTTTAATAATCTCTTAAACTCTTTCATGTTTCCGTCTATTGGACGTTTTTTGGGTCTATCGAGATTAAATCTAGGATTGATTTTTAATAATCTCTAAAACTCCTTATCAGCATTTTTCGAAGGCGTTCTCCTTATTTCCCTCATGCTATTATTAAAACAAGCATTTAAATGAAAGATTTTTATATAATGAATCACTGCAAGTGGCTTATGATTGGATCAGTAACCCCGTGTAACAAATCATGCAGAAATGAGCTCTGTGGGTATCATATGCAAAGCTTTCGTCGTGGAAGCCTTGGTCCGTTACCTTGTATTCTATTTGGAGTTGGGGTCAGGGAAAAATCTCAGTTGTGTCTAAATTGCGGTGGTAAGCGATACAGGGAGTTGAAGCGATATTATGATAAAAGAATAAAAAATGGACAATCAATCAGAAATTTTGACCCTGACGCTGACAAAGTCAGTATTCTTGACGCTGACAAAGTCAGTATCAAGGATAAAATCATAAGAACTCCTCAAGACTACATCGAAAGATTTATCATTAAACCAAACAATGAATTAGACAAACAATAGTATTATGTATACGAATGAACCAAGAATTCAGACAACACCCTGTGATCACAAATTATGAAGCATCCAGTGATGGTGTTGTAAGAAATCGTAGACTGAAGAAACCAGTTGGTGCTGACAATGGTATGGGGTATTTGGTGTTCACTGTTGGGAAGAAGAGATATCTCAATCATCGTTTCGCATTTGAGTGTTTCTATGGATTGATCCAGGATGATTTTGTTATTGATCATATCGATTCTAATCCAAAGAACAATTCTTTATCAAATCTGCAGGCTATCACACAAAGTGAAAATTCCGAACGAGGGGGGACTAGGAAATACTCGAAAAAAGCGAGACCAGTAAAATCTTTGAATACGATAACTAACGAAGAAAAAATATTTCAATCATTGAATGAAGCCGGTAGGCACTTCGATATTTGTGGATCCTCAGTACGAAGAGTTGCAGAGGGGATAACCAAAACGGCGATTTCAAAAAAGACAGGACAGAAAATTCGATTTAGTTATGTCTAATGCGTCATATTTTTCATTTAGAAATATATCATTATTATAGAATAATGAATTCTGAAAACATGAATAGCATTTTATCCGAGATTTCAAAATTGAAAAGTTGGGATATTGAACTATCAGATGGGTTAAATCCTGATCAAATCATGTCTGATTTTCAGGATATAGAATACGGAGTTAACAACAATAAATATATGCTACCAAAGAAGTATGCGCTCATCAAAAGAATTCAGAATTCTATTAAGGACTCTCTCGCATTTTCCAGTGACGTAAGTGTGTTCGCTCCGTTGTATACCATCGTAGAACGATTAAGAAAAGAATTGGGGTACGAATACGAATTGAAAAAGGAGGTTAATTCTAAAGTTAGAAACCTACGGGCGTTAATTCAAGAAAATGAACAATTTTGATTGACCAACCATTTATCATTATTTGATTGTGACCGTCCCTCATAGAGATTTTAACTTTTTTTTAGCATTTTTTGATTAAAAATGTCAAAATCAGTGAATAAAAAATTGATGGCTGGTTGGTCCGGTATCAAATACACTAAAAAATTCAAAGTGGGGAAAGTGACATTATTATTATTTTATATACAATTTGGACACTTTCCCCATCGATGAACGAAGGTGTATCACGATGAAATAACACTTCCATGATCGTGTTAGGTCGGATTAAAAAATTGTTTTGCAATTGAAAAATTGTTTCTGATTTTAAATAATGGCCAATGAAGCATTAACAACCCGATTGGCTCGTGAACGACTGGATGCAATCAGGAGATTTGTACCAATTCGTGACTCTGTACGGAATAAACTGCAACAACGACAACAAGCGCAGACTGACTTTTCTGTGTCAAGTGAACAACTGTTTACTCCGATAACAAGTGCGACCAAAGATGTGAAAAAGTTAACTGAAGCAGCGATATATGGAGATATTCCTGAGCGAGAACGAGCAAAGAAGGCACCGCTGCTTGATACACTTGAAAAGATAGCAGCAGAGACCGGACAAACACGCGCAGGGATACAACAGTTATCCAGTGATATAAAAACTCAGCGCGAGTATGAACGATTAGCTGATATTGATGATTCCGCGCCTGAAACTCAAAGAGTTTCCACACCTGAACCACAACCTGTTGATGTCGTCACCCCAAGAGGTATCCCCTTTATAGACAAATTCACCGAAGAAGCTATAAAAGAAATCAAAGAATCTCAATTAATAAAACTCGAAGATTATGCGGATTTTGGTATTTTGGCTGCCCAAAAATATTATTCAAAGGGAGAGTTTTTAAAAGACGAGTATAAAAACAGTAGAATTAAACGAGACGACTGGGTAGATTGGTTGTATAAAATAAACAAGGATATTACTGGTAATTTGAAAAAGGATACAATTAAGTACAGAACTTTTAAAGCAGGAGTTGATAGCTATGGTATACAAAAACAACAAAGTCGAGGCCGACAAAGACAATTACTTGATGATAGTGAGGGCGCAACTGGTACAACTGAGGAAACAAGCGGAAAAGGATATTCGATTGGAAATCCAAAGGATGTCTTTGACTCTACCACGACATGTCCTGGTAGTGTTATCAATGATATATCACGATTAGAAGTTCTTGTAGGAGGTTTCCGATCTGGAAATAACTCACCGGAAATAATTAATGAAGCAGCTGATATCTGTAGACGATTATTTCAGGGTGGTATCATGGATATCAAAACATATCGAGATTTCATTGACGAGTTAGCAAATGGGTATCATAGTGACTGAATTGAAAAGTCAATTGAAAAATTGTTTCTGATTTCAAATAATGATCATACACTACAATCATGATAAACCAACCCCCGTCTATGTAGTTAATTCACGGTTTCCAGTTTATAGAGCATACTACGGAGATGGTTTAGGCAATACCATTGCAGGGTTATTTGCGAGAATGGCTCCAAAAGTGATGCCGTTGGCTAAACAACTAGGAATGAAAGCCATTGATGTTATTCGTGATAAGGGTATTAGTGCTGTTGGAGATCTTGCTGGAAAAGCATTTTCAACTGCGAAGAATAAATTAACATCATTAGTGAGACGAAAAAAGAAACCGGTACCATTGCCATCTACAGCGGAAATGCCTGCAAGTGTTAGTAGAATTATAAATAACGCAGTAGACGAAAAATTAGCGTCGATGGCTTTAACCCCCGACCAAAGGAATATTGCAAATATGATAGCAGGAAGTGGCTTTAAAAAACTACGACGATGAGAATGGAAAAATCGTTTACGATTTCACTATTTAGACTCTGATAAATAGAATAAAATGTTCAAACAGTCACCTGATCCAGCGTTTGATATAGATGCCCCAGTTCGCAAGGATGATTCTGTTCGCGATTATCAATATTACGCCTATCATGCCATAGACTCAAATAGTCGAGCAAGAATTGATCTTCAAGTCCATGATACCAGTAAATACTTTTTACCCTGTGTAGCGTTTATCGAAATCGAAGGAGAACTTGTAACAGCTGATGATACTCCTGCTGTACCAGCACCGTATCCAGCTGGTACTCAAGTCGGGTTTGTCAATAATGGTATCATGGCGCTATTTGAGAGTGCTAGATATCTCATTGATGGAAAAGAAATCGAGTCGATAGATCGCGATGTTGATGTGGCTACAACAATAATAGGGTTAGCGAGATATTCCGATGATTATACAAGATCAGCAGGACCCTCTATGATGTTTGCAAAAGATGTTACAAATACCGCTGGTGGAAATCAATTTGTTGTAAGACGACCAAAAAAACGTGATAATAGTGATGCTGATGTCGAGAATATGATTATAAACAACGATGTTAATTTCAATCTAGGAGCTGCAACACGAAACTCAATGTTGCAAGGAGGGCGTAAATCATTTTCATGCGCGATTCCACTGCATCATATATTTGGATTCTGTAGAAACGTCAGAAAAGTTATCTACGGGGCGAAGCATACAGTATCGCTTGTACGAAAGAGTGATGACAATGACGCAATCTGGAGGATTCCACCAGATGCTGCAAATCCCAATGCTGATGCCGGTAAAGTCAATTTAACAAAAATATCATTGTGGATGCCAGTGTTGACTCCAGCAATCACCGCAGAAGAACGATTACTATCATTTATGGACCAAGGAGGAAAGCCGTTGTTGAGTTGGCTAACCGTGAGTACAGATGTTAAACAATCAAATATCAACGGGTTATTCACTTGGAACCTAGCATCAAAACAAGGCGTTTCTGCGCCACGTCATATATTTATTGCGTTACAGGATAAAACACGAGTTGGCAATCAACTCTCCAGTCATATGATATTTAATCAATTAGGTGTGAAAGACGTCTCACTGAGAATAAACGGCCAACAGGAACCATCCGAGGATATACAACTTAATTACACAGAAAATCATATTGCACGAGTTTATCATCGTCTGTTGTCATTTATGGCACGCGATCAAAATGTCGATACTGGTTTGCAAATATCACAATATGATTTTAAAAATCTGTATCCGATCTATTACTTCTCACTGGAACATCTCGATTTGATGAGACAATCTGTTGTTGATATACACTTTAGAGCTAATGTGACTCGTGGTGCTACTGCTGATTATAGAGCGGTTGCTGTCATTCTCAGTGATAAATCAATGCTACTCGAAGGTGTTGGTGGAAGAATGAGAGTGGTAGATGCACCAGTGGAAAACATGTAATTGAAATTGTAAACGATTTAGAATCAATCAATTATGTATAATGTCATATAGTGTTATTAGTGTTGCGTTAACTCCCGGTCAATTAAAAAAATTGCAATCGGAATCAGCTAAAAAATGTGGAACCACAATCACGTTGAAACCCAACCAAATGACTGGTGGTGCAAATAAATTATCACTGACAACTCGTCAAATAAAACATTTCAATGATGCACTTGCAGCCAAAAAAGGTGTTCAGATTACTCTTTCTGCGGCTGCTATCAAAAATATGATTAAAACAGGCGGTATATTTCCGTTGTTAGCTGCGATTCCAGCATTGATTGCAGCAGCAGCCCCAGCGGTGGCTAAAGCGGCTGCGTTAGGAGCCGTTGGTACTGCAGCAGGAATGGCACTAAAGAAAGCAACTGGGAAAGGATATAAAAAAAAGGGAAAGGGTCTAAGACTACCAGGAACCCCGTATTCGTGGTACAGCGGAAAGGGTCTAAGACTACCAGGAACCCCGTATTCGTGGTACAGCGGAAAGGGTCTAAGACTACCAGGAACGATTTATTAATTCAGGAACCTATGGTTCCCAAATCTTCGATGGTTCCTATGTCCAATTTTGATTTAATGGATGCTGCTAAAAAACTAGCGATTAAAAACTTCAGAGGTGTCTTTATGAAAGATCAATTACCACATCAACCAAACAGCGTTGAAACCGGAATCATTAATTTAGATAACAGCACCGGACCTGGAACTCACTGGGTTGCATACGCTATTGATCCACGTGGGATTGTCTATTTTGATTCATATGGATTAGCCCCACCAAAAGAGTTTATGCGGTATATAAAAACCCTTCCAATGAAGACTTGGTATTCTACGCTACCAACACGAACGATGATTGACCCACCAATATGCGGCAGCGAAGTATTAAATGTCCTTGACGCTATTTCTAACTCCTTGAGTAACCCAAGCGGAAAACCACCACATGTTTTCGTTAATGAATACACTAGTAATCGCTGGAAATCGAAACGATTTTAGAGAGAGAAAGAGTTTTACAATAACATGATTGATATTTGGGGGAGATCTTTGAAACCCAAACCCGATGGCACTGCACCACCTGATTCTGTCAAGGATATAAAAAAAATAATTGAAGATGAAATCGCTGAGACGTTGAACTTAACAAATGTTGATCCTAATGAAATAGTTGTATTTCAAGACAAACAGGGTAAATTGAAATCCAGTGATGTGTCGTTGGATGATATTTTAGTTAAACAACGAAACGCAATCGAGAACACCGTTGCGTTATTTTCGGATCAGGGTAAATTGAAAACCAGTAATATTTCTCTGGATGATATTTTGCTTAAACAACAAAACGCAATCGAGGATACTATCGCGTTATTTTCCGATCAGGGTAAACTCAAACCGGGTGTACTCGTTTCGACGATTACAGATCGATTGAAAACTCTCAACGATGAGTTAAAAAATTCTGTGTTTGTACTAACAACACTTGAATCTAGAATTGAAGAAAACGGAAAACAGTTTATATCATTTCGTAGAAATATCATTGATAAATTTATTGGAACCCCGTTAGATAAAATTGAAATAAAACTCCCGGATATTAAAAAATCCATCGATGAGACGAAAAACTTCATCGAAGCCGTCAAAGGTGATTTTTCGAGGATGATAACAATCATTGAAAAAACAAAAATTCCTCATGAGAAAACCAATAACGTAGTATATACAATCCAACACGGATCATTTTTGTGGACACCTACAAACAACAAATTAGATATCACTGCAACCGTTAAGGGTATTTATCGATTAACACTAGTAACAACGACTCAATTTAATATATCATCGTCGAGTTCATCCGGGGTCAACAATACGATTTCAACGATCATCGACAAGGATACAACTGAAAAGTTCACGATAACATCTACTGATAAACATTTGGCTAAAACTCCGGTATCATGGTATGTGGAATTCGTAGCGGATTTAAGTAAATAACTAAATCGTTCGGATTTCACAATTGAAAACGCTAGTGTTTTTAAAATAAAAATGATTTCATCAACTCAATGTCGCTATGATCAGGTCAGAGAATTTCAGAATAGACTCAAAACCCTCACTGAGGAGTATCAAATAAAAATAAAAAAATACCGACGAAGAATCACCGCAATTGATGTTATTATATACTCGGTGTCAAGCGTTCTCACTGGTGCCGGAATAATACTAGCATCTGTTACAATGATTGCCCCGGTCGTAGTTCCAATTTGCATTTCTGCGGTGGCTGCAATCGGGGGTATATCAACCGGGATAGCAAAAAAGATATCATCATGCAGCCAGAGTAAACTGCAGAATTACTTACTTCAATTTCATATTGCATCAACCGCATACTCGCAATTATCATTGATGATATCGTCGTCACTCGATAATACGATTATATCAGATAGTGAATTCTCAGCGATGGTCAGTATTTTTGATTCCGCGATATCGAAATTAGAGCGACAACATGAGTATAATAACAATGACAACACCGATGGAATCAGAAAACACGAACCCAAAAAACAAAATGATCTCAATAATATCAACATTACCAGATTGTGAGTTCTCAGTAATGGTCAGTATTTATGATTCCTCGATACCAAAATTAGAAATAAATCATGAGTATAATAACAATGACAACACCGCAGGAATTACTTCAACGAATAGTGGAGAACACGAACCCAGTACAAACAAGCATGATATCAATAACATCAACGAATCCAGAATTCAGTGTGAATTTCCCCTCTCCGGTCCCAGTGAAGAAGATAGCGCTAGCAAAACTACGAATGTATCACAGTTGGCCTAATATCAGATCAAAATCATTTGGTGGTCAACAACCCAATAATTCTTTAGTGTTTGCAAATAAGAATAAACCCGACGGTACCCCAGACTGAAACGTCGTTTCCATACCAACCGGATCATACCAAATCGAACAAATCAATAATGAATTCGCGCGTAGAATAAAATCGATTACTGGAAAAGAATCAAAAATCGCTATAACAGTTCATGAACCGACGCTATCATCCGCAATTGAGATAAGCACAGAAGGATACGTCGTAGATATCTATAACAGCTCGATAAGAACCGTACTAGGATGGCCTGAATTAATACCCGGTGGAAAAACCGTTGATTTACCAGAACCACAAAAAACTGATTATATCACCGACAGAATAAAACCTGATAATCCAATAAAGAGTTATAAAGATCACCAATTCACTATAGATTTTTTTGGTATCGGATACTACGAAACCGGAGAAGAGAAGCCAGGGGGGGGGGGGGAATAGAGGGACATCATTTTGTTGACGAACCTGAAATCATTAAAAATTTCACAGCAATGAATAATGATTTATCGCTGTTGTTAATATCTCTTAAATCCGGCTCTCTCACCCGAGATGAATTTATCAGCGTCGTAGAAACATGCAATAAAATTATCGACGATATGGAAACATTTAACCTAAAAATTATTCAGGATATATTAGATGACGATAATCCCCTATCGAGAATAAGATTTGCAACAGACTATAAAATCCCCGTTAAAGATATTCCAACATTCAAACTACCGGGATATAACGTACCAGAACTAAAAAAACTTCTCAATGATGCCATCGATGTTGGTTTCAAAATAATTCATGATACGTGGAAAAAAACAGCATCACCGGAAATAAAAATCCTCAAACACAATAATGACCCAGATGGTGGCGGTAGGCATATCGCTCCGTTCAACGTGAATATTTCATCGGTGATTGCGCTCAATTTAGTATGTGATGTTATCGAAGGAAGCTATCAAATTAATCTCGAACGATCAAATCAAGCTCAGCAAGGATATATTCTTTATTCGTTTGCACCAACAGCTCCTCCAGGATTCCTAATTATTGAAAACCCAATTAATCCTGTCTACATGCGATGCCATAATAATTCATTAACCAGAATTAATTTCAAACTCACCGACCAGTCAAATAATCTGATTGATTTACAAGAAGAGGTGTTAGCGATTAGTCTGTTTGTGAGATCCTAAAGACTTGATCAAATCATTTATTATTTTTTGTTAACCCAGTGATGAAATCACTAAGCAGCAGAGAGGGTGGATGACCACATCGTTGCGAGCAAAATTGATTAAAAAATCGTAAAATCTCCGTTTTCGCAAAAATGGAGACTTTTTTTTTTGGTTAAATGAGATTTGTTGGAAACCTGATATTTTGTCTGAAAACGTTATCTATAGGCCATATTTTGTTCGAAAACGTTATCTGGAAGCCTTATTTTTGCTTGAAAACGTGGTCTGTTCACCCTCTCTGCTGCTAATGGTTATATTGATTTGATAAAAAGGTGTCTCGCCGATTCTGTAAATGACTATTACGAAGAGGGAAATCCAGATGACCCCTTTCAAGTGTCTCTTTCCTGTAATGATCAAATGGTCTTTGCATTTTTCAAAATGGAAACGAGATCCGTAACTAGAAATGAAAACAAAATATCGCTTGAGATTTCCGGATTACCTTAATAGTAAGCGCGGGAATGTTTTGTTACAACTAAAACATTTTGGAACAAAATCATATGTGTTATGTTAAATATACAAAGCTCGATGGTATGAGTTGGAAGAAAAAGATAGAACAATATTTAAAATCTTGTAAACATTATGTAAATAAAACAGAATAGGAAACCAAATTAGATGATGGAAGAAATATATCAGACCAAATACATATCTTCCAGACCCGAAACAGAAATTATACAAAAGTAGAAGTGCTCTGCTTAATGTTTATAATAGTCAACTCAAAAATGTTTAAAAATCATATTGCTCAGCTTGTGCGAAGGTAGATTTGCAATTATTAATGAATATAAATTCTATTTAAAAAAATGGAAAATAAAGTTCCTGGCTAAGATGGATTTACGGCAGAGGTGTATACATCCTTTTCGACAACGTTTTCGGGGTTTGGGGCTGTTGCTATACATATGAATGATGCATATATTATAGTAACACTTTCAGATTTTCAGACACAAAGAGTCATCATATGCCTACCAAAAGAAGGCAAAGGCAGAGTTTATATAAAAGTAGTTTTGATCTATATCACTCCTAGAGTTTTCCTATAATATAACCTCGGGAGCTATTTAAATTAAAATTAAAATTGTCTTATATCAAATAATCATTGTTTCCCAGAAATGACCAAATCTACTCTGGTAGCTTTGAGAAATGTAACAAAAAACTAATTTTCCTCTAAAAAAAGGTAAAAATGACAAAAACACTCAATGCTGTTTTAAGAATCAAATCCAAATATAATCCAAGAGTAATCTAAGAATTAAAAAATTGAAGTTTTGAAATAAATGTTGGATTCCAGATGTAATCCAAAATGGAAGGCGATGACGTGTGCTGTAGTCAGTGTGCCAACAGTTCATTGTTGAATTACATAAGATTCCAGTGTTTGAATTCTGGAAATTTCGTTAACTGTCGTTGTCCAATAAATAGTTTAAAACACAAGTATTTACAGAGAAATATAATCTCTTGAAATCAAAATAAAATGAAGACAGATTAAACATTGTGAACTCAAACTGGTCATAACAAAAATACATGAACGTCACCACTGTTAAAGCAAGACTAAAATAGTTCTCAATCCATCAATGTTAAAAAAGGCTACGGCGCAAACATATGCCCGGATGGGGGTCAATATTTCGGTAAAACCATAGTTTCAAAATAATTGTTACATGTTATTAATCATGTTCAGAAAATACGGCATCTATTTCAGTTTATGAAACTCCTTTAAGAATGAATAAAAATATTAAGTAAAGTATTTTTTCTTAACTTCAACTCCTGAATTAAGGTCCGACACTAAGTCAGCATTAGATATAAAGTTATGTTTACGAAATATTGAACTGAATATCTAGAAAATGTCAAATCCAGTAAACACAATTGCATTACAATATCATGTAAAGGAAAAACAAAATAATGAAAGCTAAACAAACAAACAATTAAATTAAATCAGATATTCATTACCAACTGTCTAACTAGCTTTATCATAATCGGAAACCCCACCAATCCATGGAGCATTCTTCATGTCATATATGATGAGCGTACCAAGCATTATATTATATTAGGGTTCACATATTTGTTGCAACTAGCTTAGTTAACGGCCCACTGGATTTTGGAAATTACCAAAATCTTAATATATTATGATAGCATGAGGAGTTTTAGAATTGGTTTATTTCATTAAAGAGCGTCACGCGTCGGTCAAATGAATATTGAACTTGAAGAGGGACATTTATAAACGCTGAGTTTGAAACACATAAATTTGTCAGAGATATATCCGACTGGAAAGATGAATGTACGTGTCCAAAATGGATAATCTGAATGTTAAATCTGTATACTTTTACATCTGCTTACTTGAGAAATATGGTAATGCATTATCTGAACGTTGCGTTGACTCAGTATAGTTTACATTAGTTTACTTGAAAAATATGAAAAGTGTGCGTTGATAACTTGAATCATCATCTGTTGAGTGCGTGAAAACGAGACATTAATCCTTATTTATACGTGTCATTAAGGTATTTACTCATAATATTAACTCACTAACTCACATACATGGGTATTGTCACATTCAAGTAGTTCAATCCGTATTTAGAAATTAACATTAAAAACGCAGTCGTGTCGATAATTAAATATTATAATGTAAGGCGAGTAACTTTTAAAAAATCTTAAACTTTAAACGACAGTGAATGAGAACAACGAAACTCAATGCATTTAGTTATAGAAACTCTCAGGGTCATTTTGAATCTTAGAATGCCGAACAGTTTAAATTCAAAATTATTTCCTAGCAGTATCCGTGACGAGGGTACATCAAACAATTCAAAGCAATATTAAAATGAATTTCAAGGATCATTTAAAGTTAGTCTAATTATGGCTTTCATTTAAAATATTTTTTATATAGTAATGTATATAAACAAAGTTTATGTATCATTTGACATTGGCATGAACGCGTTAGATGCAGCTCTGAATAAAAAATATTTAATATAAGTTTAAATAAAAATGTGTTGGATCTAGTTTCAGAGACTGAGTGCTGAAATGAAACAACATTCATACTTGATGATGGTTCTGTCTGCAGTGAATTGATGATGTCACGCTGCATATAACTGCATTGCTATTTGATGCATCGATTAGAGCTAGAAAATGATTCCGATGTCAAACTTTAAGAGCATGTTTATAGCTTAGCACATTGCAACGTATCTAAGGAATGCGTTTCAAGTCATAACATCTTTGAAATGACAATAATCTCTAACAATAGTATTTTCACCTTGATTTCAACAGAAAAGTACTACATGTGTTTATTTGATCATTTTTAGGACAAAGTGAGATATTTGTTGTGTAGTACTGAATATTCTTGAGATGAAAATAACGAAATGATATATTAGACAATTGACATAAAATAATTAATTTTTTTCCCGTTATTCTAAATCATAACATTGTGAGTAAAATACTTGCGCAATTGTATATTTTTCAAATTCTATGTATGTATGTATGTATGTATGTATGTATGTATGTATGTATGTATGTATGTATGTATGTTTATTAAAAGTTTAAAGAGGTAAAGATTGATCCTTATATTGAGAAATTCAACGCTTTTAGTACCATGCATTTCAGACAACGCATTTACTACCATGTATTTCAGACAATTTTTTAGATCATAATGTTATTAAAAAGCATTTGAAATTCAGTTTAAAAAACAGGATATAGTAACATCGCGTGATAAGAAAAGATCGGTCCAGTAAACGTTTACGGTACTATGATTGCGTCTGTGTCTAAATTTTATTGTATACAGCAGCGATAGTTAAAAAAACAAAACTCATTTAAATTTAGTTTCACTAAGTACAGTCATTACTGATAGTATTTTTGTCAAACGTAGATAGTTACCAATGTATGTTTCATTTAACACACATACACATACACATACGCACACACACATACACATACACACAGATATATATATATATATATATATATATATATATATATATATATATATATATATATATATATATATATATATATATATATAACTTTGGAGTAATGCATGACAAGGATTACAGTTAAAAGACGGCCATTGAGCTAAGGCGTGTGATTTGAATCCACGTTAAACTTCATAAATTCAACATCAATAGTATGTTAAAAATATCCACACATTTGTTTGACTAGATCGATTACAATATTAGTTTAGTTAACGTTATGTCGGACGTCAAAACATTATTTCATCGGTAGGTCAAGTTAACATTTAGCCTCTAACCACATGCATAGTAAAACCACTTAGTCATTACACTATGACAAATGTTTAAAAATATATTTACACAGGTGTTGTTGTTCTTGAAACTAAACATTCCTGCAGCTGAATGCACATATAATATACATAAAAGCTACATGTTTCAAAAGATTATGGTACAGAGAGTCACCAGACAGAAAGACAATGGAAGAAGTATCAATTTAAATTTCCACAACAAAGAGATGCGCAAAGTAACAAAACCACATGAGATAAAATCATACTTTGAATGTTGTAATGTTGCATAATTTTAAAGGAAAAACACAATTGACTGCACTTGTCTCGTTGAAATATTAACATAATAAACATTGGTATCGATAATGTAACATATATTCAACAATTGGAACGATTAACATAACAAAAAAGTAATCCAAAACATATTAAAATGATCATATATTTACTGATCGAGAAGAAGTAGGTTTGATACATGTATTTTATAGAAATTCAGGCTTTATTTAAAATCGTACACGAGATCATGAGTAAATTTATAAACATATGTTATACAAATGTACATATCTAAGGTTAGTTTTAACGAATACCCTATGCTGGAAATAGTCTGTCAAGATTCAATCCAAACACCTCTAATTAGTGCACGCTGTTGCGATATCTATCTATCTATCTATCTATCTATCTATCTATCTATCTATCTATCTATCTATCTATCTATCTATCTATCTATCTATCACGTGTATGTATGTATGTATGTATGTATGTATGTATGTATGTATGTATGTATGTATGTATGTATGTATGTGTGCGTGTGTGCGTGTGTGTGTGTGTGTGTGTGTAGTAATGTGGGGCACCATAGCGACAATGGAAAATCCATTCAAAAAGGGCATGGGTACGTATGGCGACAAGAAATGGTGGGTACGTATAGCGACAAGGGAAATTTAACATGGTGGGCCTATATAGCGAAAAGGGGAATTTAACATGGGAACTATTTGGGTCTATCTAGGGACAAGGGAGATTGAACATAGTGGGTCTATATAGCGACAAGGGAAATTGAACATGGGAAATATTATTTGTATTTGGGACTGTCTAGCGACAAGAGAAATAGAAGCAAAGAAAGCTAGTATCTTTTCGAGGCATATGAGTGGCCCTGAAAAGGACAGTTATGTGTAATGTTAACAGTATCTTGTTAACACAGAGAATATCTCACAGATCTTCTTCTCTTCCTTAAACTTCTCCTCACTGCTGGGCCATAGAGGAGAACTCTCTTTAAACAACCATGCCTCTCCAAATATATCCTTCTCTTCCAAAAGGTAATATCAGTCATATAAGTGATAGTCCACGATGATCTGACATACATAGGTAAGTCAGTACGAAATAGCATGGTAGAAAGAAGGGTGGCAGATTCTACGTTGTTCCACATCCTGTGATGAGAAACAGGTGAAGCGAATACTGGGAACTGCGGTTATTTATAGGGGAAGAGCTGATCGAAACGGATTGAGTGTATTCACCAATCCAAACGTGCGTTACAAAAGTCAGTCACAGTCATCCAATCGAAAGAGAGCAGTCTGTGACGTCACCTTCCCAATATAGAGGTACTAGCGTCTGTGCGCAGTCAATCGATGCGACAGTTGTCAATCATGTCGGACACTAAAAAGACGATGGATTAGGGTGAGCCAGAAGTGGAGACAGCAAGTAATGGGACAGCAGTGACTACCAAAGTCAATACAAATCTACATCCAGAAGATGTTGATTTTAACTGGGATATTGTGGATTTTCTAACTTCACAAGAATTTGTTCCGGAACCTTCGTTACCTTCTGCTTCTTCTTATGTACACGTCGACGATTTTAAGCAAAGACAAAAAGAAGAATTGGAGCGAATTTTACAACAACAGAAGGTAGAAGAACAAGCTTTACTTATTCAAAAGCTGGAAGAAGAAAGAAGCAAGAAGGAAACACCAGGGAGAAACAGTAGCAGCAACAGAAAAGACAGAAGACCAATGACAGAAAGAGAATAGTGAAAATCAAACGGTCACGACGGTAATTTTAGATATTTTAGCAGAGTTAAGGAGTCTGAAACAAATGTATCAGACTTCTTTATCACGACCGAAGAGAAAAAGACCTTCTCGAGCTAAACAACCCAATCTATTTGTGACTACGTCTACCATACCGCCTTTAGTGATTTATACCAAATCATTGACAGGAACCACCAGTCCAGAAGTAGGCCTTGGCCGTGGCAAAGGCTTAAGACAGCTAAATATTTTGTTTTGTTTTAAACAAACAAAACACCAACGGTCCTTTTCAGGGCCACTCAAATCTTTCGAAAAGAAATACTGTTTAAATTGCCTAATTCAATGAAAACTCAAAAGCCCTTTTTTATTTTTTTTAAACCCATGATGTACGTGTGAGTGTCGGAGTGTGTGAGTGTTGGTTCTTATTCTATAAAATCAAAACCAAGAGGCTCTTACGTTTTTTCTATCTGACGTATTCTGATACAAATGTTACAATGCAATATCACAACATAACATAACACTATACCACTTTTAAAAGTTCATAGGCTTCTTCTGTTCACTCTTTCTGTTTTTTCAATTTCTTTACTGTCACAGCTTTTTCTTTTTCTTCTTCCTCCTCACTTTCGTTTCGTCTTCATTTCTTGTCTTTGTGAACGTGTCGGAGTTCTTCCTTGGTTGAGGGTACCTCTTCTTCTTCCTCCTCCTCCTGTTCAGAATTCCTCTTCCCCTCCTCCTCCTGCTCCTGTTGTTTCTTAGGGCAGTTTGGAGACCAATGTCCTTTCTCTATACAATGATAACAGGTATCTTGACTTTTGTCTCCTCTTGTACCTTTTTTGTTTTTGTCACGATCTGGACATTCTGTAGCCCAATGTCCTTTCTTCTTACAGATATAGCAAGTATCTTGACTTTTATCTCGAAAGGAGGGAGAGTAGTCCGTAGGCTTGTCTGAAGAAAACTTTCGTATGACACCACGCAAAGCTCTGATGAGAAGTTCAACTTGTGTAGGTTCTTCCATCGTTCTGGTCAATGTGAGAATAAAATGAATACTGAAAGGTAAGACACTGACCCTTTATATATACACGGATCGGACATGAATATATAGGGGTCATGGTCTTTAAAATGTAGTCATTTGACTTTTTGCAGACAAGATGAAGAGACCGCATCATGTTGTCGAAAAAGGAGAAGACAGTAAGAGACAGAAACGTGATGTATCGCCACGCACAGTAGCTGAAGTCTTGGATAAAATTCATGCTAGTGATTTTTGAAGATGATATGAGTGAGTCCGAATCCACACCCAGACAAGCGACTTCCATGCAAAGTTCACCGCCCTTAGTAAACCATGAAAAGTACTATCATAATCGAAAGACGGAAAAAACGTTCCTCTCGAAAATTTATAACTACAGCTTACACGTACGCCGTAAAGTTTAAAGATTTCCAGTCCAATGTACCTGTGGAGAATACATAAGGGTTCATTACCGAGGTGTGGGATTCTGTGTTAACTACACTGAAAAAGCGATTTCAAGCCAAAGAAGACGATCGGTTGAGACTTTCTATTCATCACGATAATTTGAAGTCTCACGTTTGGATCGAGTTTAGTAGCCCATCACAATTAACACCTTCCAAAGTCATCGACAAAATACAACATGTGCAACAATCCAACGACTAGTTTCACATCACCGATGGAAAGGCCACACTGTTCATGACCCATGTTTCTCTTCCCCTAGGGAAAAGACGCAAAAAATTGTTATTGGTCGACAACCTTCGCAAAATTAAGCGAAGCCTTGTCCGAATTAACGATTCTCAAGATCAGATGTGTTTTGACCGTGCCATCGTCGTGGGACAAACGTATGCCAACAAGAACGAGACGGAAGAATGAAAAGAGCCTGGAAAACTATTCAACGATCGGACCGAGCCAAACAACGAAGTGAAGCAGAACTCCTGTTACAGCAAGCGGGAATATTCAAAAACAATGCAAATATTGCAAGACGTCTTGGCCCCACGTTACACCTTGAAAGTTCACCCTCAAGAAGTGCGTGGACCTCTTTTGTTTCGAGGTCACGATTTCAAAGACGGAAAATACATTCACGTCTATCATCACCATGGACATTTGATACAATTACCAGCATTATTGCATTCCTGGGATACAGTTACTACTGTGAAAAATGTGACTATGGTTATAACAATCGAGAACACCACAAGCATTGTGGATCGAAATGTGAAGGATGTTTGGCCTCTCAACCCTGTCTGGACAAAGGACAAGTACGAGTACATTGCCCTGATTGTCAGAGCACATTTATCAGTCCTACCTGTTACCAACAACATTTGAAGATGCAAGGTTCACAGCAGAAAAGTACTTGTCAGCTTCTGAGATTGTGCCCTAATTGTGAACAAGGCATATGTACCAAAAATGTAAAGTGTCACGTTTGTCGAGGGAAGAAACGATGTCACATTTGTCACCAAATCGTGAACTTAGAGCACGAATGCTTCATTCAAAAATACCAACACCAACCAGAAGAAACCCAGAAGAAAGGGAATTTTATCTTTTTTTATTTCGAATGCATGCAAGAGACTGGTATTCACATTCCTAATTTCTGCGTGGCTCATCGAGTATGCAAGCAGTGTATCCAAGAACCTCTTTTTAGTCATTGCCCTCACTACAGCAAAATTCCTGGAAGACGTGAAAAGATCTTTCGAGGGTGAAGCACGCTAGCCGATTTTGCCCATTGGATCCTAAACCCCATCGACGAAACATGGAGACCAGAAGACATCAAACGTTACGGAGATTGTCATCACCATGCCACGGTAATGGCTCACAATTTCTCGGGATACGATGGTCGATTTCTGCTCAGATACTATATAAAACAAAGTAACGAACGTCCTAAAGTGACCTGAAACGGAGCCAAAATTATTTCTATAAAAGTAGGACAAGTACACTTTAAAGATTCAATGAGTTACTTGGCCATACCTTTGAGTCGCATGCCTAAAACGTTGGGAATGACAGAAATGGCCAAAGGTTATTTTCCACACTTTTTCAATACCGAAGCCAATCAACATGTCGTTCTAACCCATTTGCCTGAGGCTGACGACTACGACCCAGACAACATGCGCACCGAACAACGGCAAGCTTTCCACGCTTGGTACCAGACTCATGCTGCAGACCCCTTTGACTTTCAAGAAGAAATGTTAAAGTATTGTCGATCTGACGTAGTCATTTTGCGAGGTTGCTGTGGAAACTTTCGAGAATTGTTCACGGAGCACGGAGGGATCGCTCTTTTGAAAGAAAATTGTACCATCGCCAAAGCGTGTTCCTTAGTATACCGAAAACGATACATGCCTGAAAATACTCTAGCTGTCATCAGTCCTCAAACGACACATTTTGTCAAACGTCAATACTCGGTCAAAGCCCTACGCTGACTACATTACTTGTGCGACAAGGAAGACAAATGGATCCATCACGCTCGCAACAAAGGAGGCGAAAAGACCATCGGAACGTATTCGGTTGATGATTAGGACTTAGAAAACCCTCAGATCGTGTACGATTTTAACGGATGCTTATTTCACGGATGTCCAATGTGCTACCCTCAACGTGACACCAAAAATCAGTTTTTACAACGGATCATGGAAGACCTTTACCAGACAACTTGTCAGCGACGTTTGAAGTTAGAACAGCAAGGATACCAGGTGGTGGAAATGTGGGAACACGAGTACGATCAGCGTCTGAAAACCGATCCCGAGTTTAAACGCATCGTAGAAAGTTACAAGTTGGTGGACACATTGTTCCCCCGGTATAGTTTGTACGGAGGACGAACGAATGCCACCTATTTGCTGTACCAACTGGACGAGGAGAAGGGAGAAGAAATCAAATACTTGAACGTATGTTCGCTGTATCCTTACGTCTGCAAATATTGTCACTTTCCCGTAGGGCACCCAGAATTTATGACAGAACACATTGACTTGGACCACATACGCCAGTACGAAGGATTGATCAAGTGCAAAGTCTTGCCTTCCACAGATTTATACCATCCCGTTTTACCTCACCATTGCCAAGGAAAACTGATGTTTCCTTTGTGTCGAACTTGTGCCTAAACGCGCAACCAAGACCAATCTTGTCAGCACACTCAGGAAGAACGTGCCTTGACAGGAACGTGGGTTAGCGTGGAATTGTTTAAAGCTCTGGACCTGGGATACCAACTGTTAGAAGTGTACGAAATTTACCACTTTTCCAAGACACAACAATACCACAAAGGCGACGAGACACAGAAAGGTATTTTTGCAGATTACTTGGATGCCTTTTTAAAACTAAAACAAGAAGCTAGCGGCCATCCTTCCTGGTGCCAAACTCCCGAAGACCAAAAGATATTCAAAGCAAAACTTATCGGGAGCAGGAAGGCATCACTTTAGACCACATCGAGAAAAACGAAGGAAGGCGATCGTTTGCCAAAGTGATGTTAAATTGATTGAGGGGTAAAATGGCACAACGACCGTCTTTACTCAAGACGGAGTATTTGTCCGAACCTTCCCGCTACTTCCAGATGATTCACGAGAAAACCAAATACATGAAACACGTGGACAATATTCGTGAGGACTAGATCTTAGTCAATTACGAAGAAAAACTAGACTTTGTAGAAGCCGACAAATTTGGAAATATCATTGCGGCTTACGTGAAAGCTCACGCTCGCTTAAAATTGTACAAAGAGTTATAACTGTTAGGAGATCGTGTGTTGTATTTTGACACGGACAGTTGCATCTACATTCACCGACCGAAACAGTGTCACCCTGCCATCGAAGGAGACCGTTTAGGAGCCTGGACCGATGAACATCCCGACGACAAGATTCTATGTTTTGCAAGTGGCGGTCCTAAAAATTACGGCTACGAATACCGAGACCCACAAGTAGAAATGCACACCGAATGTAAAGTGAAAGGATTGACTCTCAATTATCGCACCAGTCGAGTGGTGAACTTTAACGTGCTTCAAGAAGCCTTACAGTCTGGACAGGATGAAACTTTTAAAGTGACCACCCACGAACCGCACAAGATTGTCCGTTTACCCACACACCAAATCGTCAGCCGACCTTTGGAAAAAGTCTATCAAATCGTGTACCAGAAAAGAGCACGACTTCCCAATCACTTCACTCTACCGTACGGTCACGTCGAGATTGGGCAGAATATTAAAAGGGACATTGTCCAAGACCAATAGTTCATTTGTAACTACTAACGACCAAGCGAAAGAAGATGAATCCATTTAAACAGGTATCATTCAAATTTGTGATTTCTCAAGTAGAGTGCGATGCTAAACCTTGCGATTTCAGTGATGCCAGACGCTGTGACCTTAGCGATTCAGCAGGACATCGTGGTAACTTTGGGAACTACTACCCCTATATCTACCCTGGAAAGTGATGCTGTGTATGCTAAACAAGAAGGATGCGATAGAGGTGACACACGATATCGTGGACTCCTAGGAATTTCACCGTACCTGCATCGAACTAAAGTGAGGAGAGTCGAATATTCGTTCCCTACGAGCTTGCCTGAATACTGTCACTTTACAAGTCGATTCCAAACCTTCAAGGGTAAATGGCCAAAATATCTGCCTGGACCAACTCCTGAAGAATTAGCCAGAGCCGGATTTTTCGACTTCGGCGAAGGGGATAAGGTCAAGTGTTTGTGTTGTGGTGTGTCAATTTATGAGTGGGAACAGAAAGATTCCGCTTATATGGAACATGCTCGATGGTCACCTAATTGTCAATACCTTCCTTTACTGGGACCTAGTGATTGAAAGTGACAATACTGATCCATGTCGGTTAACAAATCAGTTTGGGTTGGAGACAAACCTAGACCAATATAAAATCCTCTATGAAACATAATATTAAAAGATTACCACACGAATTGCAAGAGAAGATCTACAAGGACGTTTGGCAGGGACTTGCTAAATAAAAATCTCAATGGCTGACTGTAGAACTTTTGTGTCGTGAAATTCACAAGAGGAAAGTAACAAAAATCAACCAACGCGTCAGATTTCTCTGGATCAAGTCTGCCTTCCACAGATTCGAATTTAGTTTGTTTACATCTGAAGATTTTTTTTATCATTCTTGACCGTTACCCTGAATGGCAGTGGTCCGAAATTACACGTTATATTAATTACTTTAACTTTTTGGAGAAGATTTTAAATCATTCTGTGCAAAATATACACTTATGGTCTTCGACATAAAAAGTATAAAATAGAATGACCATGCCACCAACTTTATCACATGTGATCAAACAGATTCCGTGGAAGGATATCAATGAGAAGATTCACACGATGAAGCATTACGAACACTTATTACAAGAACTGTGTCCCATTAATTGGGGTCGACGTGTAGTGTGTGTTTTAGTGACTTGCTTTCTGGGATTTAGTTCACCTGTGTATTCCTTGTGGACACTTTACGAAACACTACCTACAAAAAAGACAGTATGTTGACTCCTTTAAATGTCCTCGAGAGACTCGTTCTGTTTAAAGCCTTACGCTTTTATTTGCATATGTCTCGACCTCTTCTGGAAAAAAAGATTTGTCAACTTTTACGTACGGAAGTGGTGTACGAGGATATGTGTGTGGCTTGTGATTTACACCCTCATTGGACAGATGTACGTGACTGGAAATGTTAGGATTTTGAGGCTTGGACTAACGAAGCATCCCATTATGCCCAAGCGTTGTGTTCATAAAATCCATCGTTGAGTGCAAAAAGTCACTTTTAAACCTGTGTTAGTGACAGTGCCAGTAGAAGAAAAAGAATCTGTCACCGAGGACAATCAGTCTGTTCAAGACAGGACTGTCATGGACATTCCACCACAAAGATTCTAACGAGAGGACACCTATGTGACTGTACCCCATGAAGAGACTATAAGAACATTACGCACTACCTCTAGGACACCTTAGTTACCCAAACAATGTTCTACAGTGACTTGTTTATATGCCACTTTGATCGTTTCCATGTGTATTTTATTCCTGTTCTATCCATTTGGCTTCTATGTATTTTTATCTTTCGTGTTGTTCCAGTTTAAACATGCATTGGAATAAACGTGTCTTGAAAAAAGTATAAAAACCTCTTGTCTTGTCTGTTTTTGTGTCATTAGTGTCATATCCTACACTACTATAGCTAATTCTACTATGTCTTCTCCTTCCTCCTTGACATTTAAAGTCATTGACGAACACTTAGATCATGCTAGTAGGGAGGCCTTGTATCTTCGTCATCCTTTTAACATATCAAGTGCCGGACCGAGCGGTTCAGGCAAAACCGATTTTGTCAAACGTTTAATCGAACATAAACATCATTTGATCGATCGTTCACCTCAACGCATCGTGTGGTGTTACAAAGAGTGGCAATCGGCATACAGCCTCTTGCAAGAAAGTCAAGGTGATACCATTATGTTTGTATAAGGCATTCCTAGAGAAGACGATGGGATCGTGTCTGATCTTAGTCAAACTCATTTAGTCATTTTCGACGACATGTTAGGAGAAGACTAAGAATAAATTAAACTGTGGTTTACACATAAAGAGCATTATAAAGCCCGTCGTACCATTAGTCTCAATTCTCAGTACGTGGTCTTGTTTAAAAGTACTCAAAGATAAATCGCAAGTGCAAGTCTTAGCCAAACAGTTAGGAACACCTTGGCTGACTCATGCTTACGATGATGCCACTCAAACACCACACGTCCATTTACTCGTGGATTAAAAACCCACTACCCCCGATTTTTTGCGATTTCGTACCGATTTCTTTCACGACTGGTGTCAAGACGGAGGACCTGTTGTGTACACGTCCTCGTCGTCAACATAATAACAACAACAACAACTAAAAATCTATATATAAACAAATCGGTCACTTTGGCTTTGTCTCATACATCGTCAACATGACGTCCCTTCAGTCTCATATTCCCATCAAATTGATTCGTGCCTTGTACGGTATCAGTCGCGAAAAAAATCCACAAATACGTGCTCACGTCTTAGAAGCCAGTCTCAAAGAAGTCTTACGATGGTTTACGGTGACAGCTCGTCAAATACTGCAAGGTATCATTCACATTCCACATCAAACCAAACGCTTTTGTGAAGAAACAAAGTAACCTTGACGTAACTGGCCGATCCTCTCATCGACACTCAAATCAAAAAGCAAATCATAATGAAACCTGGAGGTATTGTTTCTCTGGGAGGTGTCACCATTCGTTCCCTTTTAAAATGTAATCCCAATGATCCCAAAGATCACCCCAAGAAAAACAGCCAAACCAACTCCTAAGAAAACGAACAATGGTATCAAGACAGAAAAAGAAAAGTCCACAGAAAAAAGCAGTCACCCGCAAAAGCGGCACTTAAGCCAGGATGCAACCTTACTTTCGTAAACCATTACCTGCAGCATCAGTGACCGCGTTTCAAGTAGAATCAGGTGCTTCCATTTCTTCGTTGCTGGTGATGCCAGCTAAATCCAATTTGACACCCGTTCTTCCTAATTTGATGAAACAGTGGAAATCTGCGTCTACCAAAACGTCTCCTCTACCGGTGACACCCTCGTCCACATTAGCGGCAGTAAAGCTGCTCACAAAGTACCTGCCCCCAAAGTCAAAGTCCAAGAAAGATTTGGCATGTTAAAGAGTTTCTTGGATTTTTCCAAACAAGAGCTGTCTCGATTTAGTCCATTGCGAACCCCTTCACGACGTGTGTTACCTGTCATGAAGTTGATACGACGGAAAGATAATCAGTGGCGTCGTATTCCAATAAAAAAAATGACATGAGGAAAACAACGTGAATCAATATTTTCTGTGCCACGTCTGAAAACCCAATGATACTTCCTCAAAAACGTGCACACCACAACCCTCGTCGTTCTGCTATCCAAAAAGGAAAAGGAAAAAGACAATCTCGTCATCCTACAAAACTCTTAAAAATCCCCTCAAAAGATGTAGTCCTTTAAAGAAAAAGAAGAATCACCAAAAGGAGGTTACTATGGCGATTTTGGGAAACAAATCGTTACCTTTTTGACGAAGCGCTAGTTCCCAGAAAAGTAGATAAAAGAGGGTGTGTACCAGGTCTTTCACGTCAGTGGTATTGTGGAACGAACAAGGAAATATGTCACCTCGCAGAAAACATTCTCATTCACCCCACAATGGAAAGAAAAGGAAAGGACTACCTCCTCGTTTAGCCTAACATCGACACGTTCTTCGTCAAATGGCTCAAAAGAAAATACCCGTCATGCAAAAGAAAAAGATGTTGGTGCAACGCGGAGAACTTTTTGTTCCAAAAGAACTGATGCCACTTATAAATCGAGTGGTGGCACAACAAAAAAAGATATAAGGGTGTGTGTTCCAGTTCCAAGTCATTGACGCCAGTGGAATTGTGGAACGAACAAGCAAAGATGTCACCTCGCAGAAAGCATTCCTATTCACCCCACAAAGGAATAAAAAGGAAAGGACTACCTCCTGGTTTAACCAAACACGGAGACGTGTTGTCCGTCCTGACGAAAGCCTCTACACCCATGCAAAAACAAATCATTAAAACGGCCTCCAAAGATGTCATCGATACCGTGTGCGAATGTTGTTTAAATATCTTCAAAGGCACGATACCTTTGTCTCGACACGAGAAAAAAATGCTTAGCCAAACAATGACACGTTCTTCGTCAAATGGTTCAAAAGAAAATACTCGTCCGTCAAAAGAAAAAGATGTTGGTGCAACGTGGAGGATTTTTTCCTTTTCTTCTTCCTGTGTTGGGAGGATTAGCGAAAGCCGGCATGAGTATATTGCCAGGTTTGGTACAAGGGCTGGCACGAGGGATATCCCAAAGTTGATCCTTCCAGAAGATAAACGGGACCTATGGAGCACCACGATCTCAGACGTAACCTTTGGAAACCCATGGAAGGACGAAAACTGACTTTAGTCCCTAACAAACGTTGGATAGAATACCATCGTTGGCAAGAACAACGTACCCAACATTTATCATCCAATCCTGATTTGACCATGATGTCCCAATTACAACACGAATTGCAAATCCTTGATGCATCGCCACGATTTGTCCGAAGCCGAAAAATTGAAAAAATACGGTCAACTCTTGCAACGACTACAACTCTTTCATCGAAAAGTTGTGGAACAAACAGTTCTACCCACTCTGACCGATTTGAAGGCTCTAATGAATATTCCGTCGCTCTCACAATCTACAGTGGACAAGATAGACGTCACCCCAACAATACCCAAGGAAGTGGAACCCCATGATATCTTTCAAACACCCACCGCCATTCCCATTCCGAGTAAGATTGCAGCTTGCTTGTTGACCCCTTCCACCACTCCCAACGAGAAGAAATTAAAAACGTGTGTTGAAAAGATGATGGCCACTCCTTCTTCGACAGACCTGAAAATTAAAGAAAGGAAACCAGAAGTGAGAAAAGAAAAGAAGAACAAAGCTATCCCATTACCACCTCCACCACTATCACCACCACCAGTACCCTCGACGTCGACTCATGTGGCACATCAGACACGTAAAACCGTTTCCAAACAACCCCCATTTCGTCCCACCCAAAGCAGTATCATCGAAGAGTGGGTACCTTATCAACAAAACCATGGAGAAGGTATTAGCCAACATTTACTACGATCCAGCCTACCCTGCAGGTTACGGAGGCATTCTGAAATTGTATCGTGCTGTAAAAACTCGCCTTAAAAATCTCAGTTTACCTGAAGTACAATGATGTTTAGAAGAACAAGCTACGTACACATTACACAAACCCAATCGACGAAAATTGCACAGACGTCGCACTCAAGTGGAAGGCATCGATCACCAATGGCAAGACGATTTAGCCGATATCTCTCTTTTAGCCACCTACAATCGTGGCTACAAATATTTGTTTTGTGTCATCGACGTCTTTTCTAAATTTGCCTGGGTCGTACCATTGACATCCAAATCGAGCGGAGAGTTAGTACGAGCTTTGCAACTGGTTTTGAAACAAAGTGGTCGTCACCTTCTTCGATGGCAAACCGACAAAGGCACCGAATTTCTGAACGAAGCTTTCCAACGAGAATTAACGAAATGTGACATTTATTTTTTGCACCACCTAAAATCCTGAAACCAAAGCCAATATCGTATAACGTTTTCAACGTACCTTGAAAGAACGCATGTGGAAATATTTTACTCATCAACACACTCTCAAGTACATCGACGTCTTACCGCACTTAGTCCAAGCCTACAATCAATCTTACCATAGAAGCATTGGACGTACCCTACAAGATGTGACACCTGACAACGAAGTGACTGTTTTTGAGCGTCTGTGTGATATATCCCGGACGATGGCTGTCCCCAAGAAAGGTGGAGGAATTTTAACTCATGGAGATTGGGTTCGCATTGGCAAAACCAAACGCACTTTCGACAAAGGTTACTTACCCAACTGGACCACCGAATTGTTTCGTGTTACTGGACGAGTGCGTGTTCGTCATCCTACCGTCAATAAATTGGAAGAGATGAACAGGGAAGTATTAAAAGGAACGTTTTACTTGCCTGAGTTACAACGTGTCACCAAAAATGAGGACGACGTGTTGGACATTGAAAGCATTCTTCAACGAAGAACCCGTAAAGTAGGAAAACGTCGTGTCAAAGAAATCAAAGTAAGTTGGAAAGGATATCTCCTAGGTTTGATTCTTAGATTCACCCTTCGCAAGTCATCGACAATAAAAAGAAGTGACCATCATGCCCTTTAATACAGCTTCAGCGACCACAGTGACTACTCCTTCACCCAGTTCTTCTCTGCAAGATTTACAAAAGCAACCCTTGTGGGTGTGGTGTGGATAACGGCTCCATAAAATGCAAATCGTCTTTTTCTGTCACATCTTTGTGGTGTTTTGTGTCATCGGTGCAACCATTGCCAATTTGAGTTTGCAGCAAGTAGACAAACAATTGTGGACCATTTTACTCAGTAGTTGCATCGGTTATCTTCTTCCCAATCCTTCCTTGAAATACTCTTACAACGGGAACAACAGTAACAATATTGGGAGTCTTGCGTCCAACGTTAATCATTCTCCTAACAGTCACCCTTCCAATCACAATCCTCTTTTAGACAATCCTTTAACCGTGAGTGACTCCTAGGACAGAAGAACGTTGGAATTATGAACAACACTTTTAATCACTTTTAATTAACGTTACCCAGTGACAGTTCCATGGTGTGTTTCCTAACAACACGTTGTGCTGTTACACGGCTAAATTACCTCAAACAATTCATTTGAATCAAGATGCTCATTGGGAAGTGGCTTTAGTGGAAATGATACACCCGACACAAATCAAAAACGTCGTCGAAAATCAAAACACTTCTAAAGTACTAGTGTATGACGAGCAATTGCAAAATGCCTTAGACGTACGAAGCATCACTGGCAGTGACACAAAGAAAACAGAGGACCTCCAAACTAAAGGGACCACCTATGTGTTCAACATTCCTGCTGGTTATTATTTTAGTAGTCAGCATTTAGTGACTACACTTGCTACCAGGTTCAATACTTTGTTTGGTAAAGCCATGGAGAAAGCCAAAAAAACTGTTACCTTTGAGTACCATAAATTGGTTCGTCACCTAATGATGAAAGCTTCAAAGGATAAAATGATGGCCAGTACCTTTTGGTCTGAATTGTATGATATTTTAAGTGGAGACCCAAGGATGGTGGTCAAGAAAATGAAATACCATCCATAACCACTAACTCGGATTTTGCAAAATATTTTCGATTCCCTGTAGAAATGAACCAAGGACTTAACTTGATGTTTGTGTACTTCGATGTGATGGAGTACAACGTGGTAGGACACACCTCTGTACCGTTACTGCGCGTCATTCCTTTCAAAGTGGATTCTGTCTCAGCCGCTGACGAGGAAGGTGGAAATACCTATTACGTTCACCGCGAATTTGTACATTCTCATGATTTGTCCGTCTGTAAGTCGTATTTCGACAGTGTCAACATTACTACAAAAGGAGAACTGAGACAAAATATTCCATTTACCAAAGGGAAAGTCCAGTGAAACTCAATTTTCAAAAACGATTCTCGAACAACTGAAAAAGTGATGTATCCTGTGTACCGAGGAGTTGATCGACAAAAGGACATAGTTTTGAAGATAATGTTTAAATCAGCCTTTCGTTCCGTGGTCCCTGTTTTGAAACCGATGGTGACACGAGGATTGCACTCCTTAAAAGACGCAGCATTGACTCACGGCAAAAATTTACTTCACAATGTCTTCATTGACAAACAAAACCCCAAAGAAGCTTTCTTGACAGCAGGCAAAAATGTCTTGCTTCGAACGGGTAAAGAGATTTTGGGTCGACGTGAAGGTCCTATAAATGCCCTGAACGGTACCGAGTCTGGCATTCCTGCTTAACTGAGGACACAGCAAGGACAAGGCAGAAAGCGTTGACGAAGACACCCTTCCAAAAGTTATGATTTTTAAAAGTAAAACATAGAGATTGAGAGAAAAAATGATGCACCAAGAATCTTGTGCCTGAGCAGCAAAGGGGGAGAACAGACCAACTTTTATAGGCGTCGATACTGAGGTTTCCTCGAAAATCGTAAAAACGTTGTCCATTTGGCAAACTAAATCAGAAAAAGGACGCCAATGTCGTTGGCCTCGCCCCTCTGCTGCTATGGGTTAACTATTTTTCACAAACAGACTAATTTGTAAAACCTCACCACGTAAATTAATCAGATTATTAGACTGATCAGTGAGTTTGAAATTAATTCTCGTTAATGAATTATTATGACACTGCATATAGACTAGATTAGTTGGATCCTCAATAATTAGAAACCCAGGAGGAGCTGTTGGTGTAAATGAATATAAAATATATCCCTGCTGAGCTTGATTTGATCGCTCGAGATTTATTTGATAACTTCCTTCGATAGCATCACATACTAAATTCAATGCAATCACCGAGGATATATTCACATTTTGAGGAGCGATATGTCTACCACCGCCGTCTGGGTCATTATTATGTCTCAGGATTGTTGTTTATGATTTCCATTTTTCGAGTATCAAAGAAACGTTTTCTTGAATAAGATCGTTAACAGATTTTTTTAGTTCATTTGCGTTATACCCAGGAAACTTGAAATCAGGTAAATCGGCCTCTGTTATATTGTAACCGGTTAGAAATTTTTGTTTATCTCCGTTCTTATCATTAATTATTATCTGAACTATTCTTTTGTTGAAATATTCCATGTCGGATACAAGTTGATTTAATATCTCAACATATTTTATGATCTCATCACGTGGTTTTGTTATATCACAGAGATGCTCTTGGAAGCTCCATCGTAGTCGTTCTAGTTATGTTCTGTGTAATCGATTAATCTCTTTCAAATAAGCAATGACGTTATTTAACGTGAATACAATTGCAGTCGATGAACTAGGAGTTTTCTCAACACCAAATTCCCTTTGCATAGTATTGTTATCAAGAAATGTGAATCGATCAGTTAATTTTGCATTTTTTATATCGAGTAAATAATTTCGATATGATGGGTTGATTTCATGATATGATTGTATATCCGTGACATAATCAGATTTTTCGGGTTCGGGTATTTGATAAGATGTCCGAGGTGGGATTTCAGGCCATCCTAATATTGTTCTTACAGAACTCTGATAGATATCTACGGTATATCCGGGCAAGTTTATCTCAATGGCAGATGATAATGTTGGCTCGTGAACTGTTATAGCGATTTTCGATTCTCTTCTAGTAATAGATTATATCATACGCTGTAATTCAGCATTAATTTGTTCGATTTGGTACGACCCAGATGGCAACGAAACAACGTTTCAGTCTGGAGTTCCATTGGGTTTATTCTTATACGCGAACGCCAAGGAATTATTCGGTTGTTGACCGCCAAATGCTACCGACCTAATATTAGGCCAACTGTGATACACTCGTAATTTTGCTAGCGTGATTTCCTTCACTGGAATCGGAGTAGGGAAATTCACACTGAATTCATGATTGGTTGATGTTATTGAGATCATGCTGGTTTTCACCGGGTTTGTGTTCTCCGATACCCGCCGAATCGGTTCGGTATTTATTACTATCTGCTGAAGTAGTTCTTGCGGGGTTGCTATTGTTATTATCATTGTCCTGCTCTAATTTCGATATCGCAGAATCATAAATACGTACCATCGCTGAAAACTCGCTATCGGATATTAATGTGTCATCGAGCGACGATAATATCATTGAGGAAAATTGCGAGTTCGCGTTTGACACAACATGGAATTTAACTACATAAACCTGCAGTTTACGCTGGCTGCATGATGATATTTTTTTTTTATTATTGAAATAATTCCCACGATTGTTGTCGCCGCGGATATAAACATTGGAACAACTATCGGGGCAATCATTGTTACCGAGGAGAGTATTATACACGCTGCGGTGATTACACCACTCACCGAGTATACAGTGACATCAACCGCGGTGATTCTTCGTCGGTATTTTTTTATTTTTGTTTGGTACTCCTCAGTGAGTGTTTTGAGTTTAGTTTGAAATTCTCTGACCTGATCATAGCGATACTGCTGTGATGACATTTTATTTATTACAATAGATTTCAATTTAGTTGTTTACTTAAATCGGCTACGAATTCCACATACCATGATACTGAAACCCTAGCTAAATTATCATCATTCGTTGTTATCGTGAACTGTTCAGTTGTATCCTTGTCGATGATCGTTGATATCGTATTGTTGACCCCAGATGAACTCGACGAGGATATATTAAATTGAGTCGGTGTCACTAGTGTTAACCGATAAAAACCTTTGACGGTCGCGGAGATACTTAGCCGGTTAGTGGATGGTGTCCACATAAATGATCCATATTGAATCGTGTATACTACGTTATTGGTTCTGTCTTTCTCGTGAAGGATGTTTATTTTTTCAATGATTTCTATCATCCTCTTTGCATCGTTTTTAATTGCCTTGGTGAAGATTTTCATATCTTCGAATAATTTTTTAATATCCGGGAGTTTTATGTCAATTTTATCCAGCGTGGTTGTAAAACATTTCTCGATGAGGATTTTACGAAATGATGAAAACTTTTGAACGTGTTCTTCATATTTGCTTTGAAGTGTTGTTAGTTCCAGCATAGAAGTTTTTATCTCAGTGAGCTTCGGAGTGGTCACCGGTAGATTACCAAAAAATTCTAACACAGGCTTGTTAATTATATTTTTTTTGTAATTCAGAAAACTGATCGAATTTAGTTATATGGTCGTTGTATTCATCGCGTAGTATTTTTAATGGTTTTAAATCGTTAATTTGTTCCACAAGTGTTGAAACAAGTACACCCGGTTTGAGTTTACCCTCATCAGAAAACAACGCGATAGCATTTTCTGCTGCGTCTCGTTGTTTAACTAAAAAATCATCAAGGGAAACATTACGCGTTTTCAATTTACCCTGACGATCTTGAAATACAACTATTTCATTGGGATCAACACTTGCTAAGTTCAAAATCTCGGCTATTTCATCTTCGTTTATTTGTTTTTATATCACCGGTTGCGGATATTTCCACGGTTAGTTTCTTGAGCGCTGATAAAGATCGCCCCCAAATATCAATCATGGTATTGTAACACTAATTACTTCTCTAAAATCTTCGTTGACGACCTCGTCGTTGCCAGAGACTGCTAGTATACTCATTTACGACCCGATGAGGTGGTTCCAGCGATGATGAAATAGAGTCAAGGACATTTAATACTTCATTGCCGCATATTGGTGGGTCATTCATTTGTTGTGTTGGTAGCGTAGAATACCAACGAGGGTTGTTTAAGCGGTTTATATAATTCATAAATTCCCATGGCAGCGCTAATCCATATGAATCGAAATAGACGATTGCACGCGGATCAATCGCGTATGCAACCCAGTGAGTACCAGGTCCGGTGCTGTTATCGAGATTAATGATACCGCTTTCAACGCTGTTTGGTTGTGTCGGTAACTGATCTTTCATTAAAACACCTCTGAAGTTTTTAATCGCGAGTTTTTTAGCAGCATCGAGTAAATCGAAATTTGACATTGGAACTAGTAAACCGGTCCTAGTCTCAGGCCGCTTCCTTTGTACCATGAATACGTGGTTCCTGGTAGTCTTAGACCCTTTCCCTTTTTTATATCCTTTCCTGGTAGCTTTCTTTAGTGCCATCCCTGCCGCGGTACCAACGTCTCCCAACGCCGCCACTTTAGCCACTGCTGGTGCCACTGCCGAAATCAACGCTAACAACGGATATATACCACCTGATTTTATTATGTTTTTGATCGCGGCTGCAGAGAGTGTGATCTGAACACCTTTTTATCTTTGAGCGCGTCATCGAAATGTTTTGCCTTACGAGTTGTCTACGATAATTTATTCTGACCACCAGATTTCTGATTGTGTTTCAGCGTTATTGTGGTTCCACATTTTTTAGCTGATTCTGATTGCAATTTCTTCAGTTGACCAGGAGTCAACGTAACATTAACAACCCTATATGACATTATACAATAACAGATTGATCTAATTGTTACATGTTTTTGGAAAACACTACATGTTTTCTACCGGCGCATCTACCACTCTCATTCTTCCACCAACACCTTCGAGTTGCATTGATTTATCATTAAGAATGACAGCACTCTATAAGGAACACAAGCAGGGGCTATAGTAGCTCTAAAGTTTATATCAACGACGGACTGTCTTATTAAATCAAGATGTTCCAACGAAAAGTAATTGATCGGATACAATTTTTTACAATCCAATTGTGATATTTGCAGACCAGTATCTACATTTTCATCGCGCCCCATATATGATAACAGACGATGATACACGCGCGCAATATGGTTGGTTCCGTAATCAAGTTGTATATCCTCGGATGGTTCTTGTTGTCCGTTTATTCTCAGCGAGACGTCAGTAACACCTAATCGATCAAATATCATATGGCTGCGTTCTTGACTGTTTAATGGCCTTCTATCCTGTAGCGCAATAAATATATGACGTAGCGCAGCAACACCTTGTTTTGATGCCAGGTGCAATGTAAATGTACCAGTAATATCAGAATCCATACTATCTGTGGTCATTGATAACCAACTCAGTAATGATTTTCCTCATTTATCCATAAATGATAGTAGCCGTTCTTCTGCTGTGATTGATAGAGTCATTACTGGCATCCACAGTAATAGTTTTGTTAAAACGACTTTACCGGCAAGAACATCAGCAGTACGCCAGATCGCCTCTCTATCATCATTCTTTCTCACAAGTACTACGGTATGTTTTGCTCCGTAGATAACTTTTCGAACATTTCTACAGAATCCGAAAATATGATGTAGTGGAATCGCGCATGAAAATTGTCGATTCCGTTCATGTTGCAAATCCTAGATTGTAATCGAGATTAACGCTTCTTATGATATCAAAGGCAGCAGCTGGTCTATCTCTGTGTTCAGGGGTATCGGGTTGGTTTGGACCAGATACGGTATCTTTCGGTGTCCGTAATTTAATATACTGGATGTGTTCAGCGTTATCAGTAATATCCTTAGAGAACATCATAGATGGGCCTGCCGATCTTGTATAATTGTCGGAGTATCTTGTCAACCCTATTATTGTTGTGGCCACATCAACATTATTCTCAATTGCTTCAATTTCTCTTCCATCGATAAGATATTTTGCACCGTCAAATAGCGCCATGATACAATTATTGACAAAACCCACTCGGAGGTTTGGGTTATCGTCATACGGTGTATTAGCTACAACATTTATTACAAGTTCTCCTTCTACTTCGATAAACACTTCACACGGTAGAAAGTATTTACTGGTATCATGAACTTGAAGTTCGATTCTTCCTCGAAGATCTGGTTGTACTGCGTGATAAGAATAAAATTGATAATCGCGTACGGAATGATCCTTGCGCACTCGGGCGTCCATGTCAAAGGCTGGATCAGGTGATCGTTTGAAGATTGTATCATATATTCGTTGATCTAAATCATGATTAGAAAATCTTCGATTTTCATCATCGTCGACCCCGTCGTAGTTTTAAGCCACTTCCCGCTATCATATTTGCGGTTATATTATCCTGGTCACTTGCTGTCAACAAAGTTTCAATGAAGCTAATTTCTGATCTACTGCGTTATTGATTATTTTACTAATATTTGCAAGCATCACTGTTGTAGATGTTATTGGTCCCAATGACGCTGGTGGTTTCCTTCGCCGTCGAACTAGCTGTTAGTTTATCTTTTGTGGCTGAAAAGGCTTTCCCGGTAACATCTCCAACAGCACTAATACCCTTATCACGAATAACATCAATGGCTTTCATTGATAATTGTTTTGCTAGCGGTGCCACTTTTGAAGTCATTCTTGCAAATAACCCTGCAATGTTATAACCGAGAACATCACCATAGTACGCTTTGTAAACTGGCAATTGTGAGTTAACTACATAGACGCTGGTTGGTTTATCATGGTTGTAGTGTATGATCATTCTTATTTAAATGATATTTATCTAATGAAAAATCCAAAAGATTTTCAGTCACTGTGATAACGATGATGCTCGGCTAACTCGTCAATGAAATCTCAATATGTTTCAATATTCATGATACCGCCTTGAAATAATCGCCTACAGATGTCAGCTGCTTCGTTGATTATTTCCGGTGAGTTATTTCCAGCTCTCGTTTCCCTCCTATGAGAACTTCTAATCGTGCTATATCACTGAGAATATTACCAGGACAACTAGCTAGACCACTACCTGATACCCCACTTTGACCGCTCTGAAAAAATCCATCCCCACTACTAAAACCGGTTGCACCCTGTACATCATCATCATCATCATCATCATCATCATCATCATCATCATCATCATCATCATCATCATCATCATTATCATTATCATCATCATCATCATCATCATCTCATCATCATCATCAGCTCGATCAGATGGCATATACATTGGTTCAGGTGGTAGTTGTTGTTGAGGCTCTTCTTGTTTTTTTCGTCTTCGTGTTTGTTTTGGTGTTAAGCGCTTTCTTTCTTGTTCTCGTTCTTCTATTTCTTGTTGTCGTTCTTCTATTTGTCGTTTATTGTAATTACTGATTCCTTTTATAAATTCTTTATACCCTATCTCACTCTCATCTACGCGATCAATATTTTTGTTTATTTTATACAACCAATAATACCAATTATCACGTGATATTATATCATCTTTATACTCACCCTCTAAAAACTCTTTTTTGAATGATAACTGTTAGCAGCAAAATCACAAAACGCGTGATAATCCTTTTGTTTTAATAATTGAAATTGTTTTATTAGTGTTCTAGCCGGTTCGGTAAATTTATCCACTAAAGAAACACTGATATTTTTAGTAACATCACCCTGTGATTATTGTTTGTCTTCAGCTATCTATTTTAGCAACGGGAGAATACCCTTTTTTCTATCATGTTCGTCAATAGTCTCTCCCAAAATAACTCTCTCGGTGGTTGCAGTGATGGGTTTAAACAATTGTTCCGTATCAGTAAAACAAAGTCAGTCTGTAAACTCTGTCTAGCTTGTAGTTTATTTCTGACAGAGTCTCGTACGGCTATATACTTTTTAATCGCAGCTAATTTCTCACGAGCCAATCTATTCGTTGATGCTTTGTTTGCCATTATTGAAACAATAAATCAATTTTCCAATTTGAATCTAAGTGTAATGACGAAGTCGCTATAAATGACTTTTAATAAGAAAACCTCTAATTGATTCATTTAAAGTAAATCGACCGTTTGACCCGAATGACACCAACAGTCATTTTTGGTCGTTTTTGTCGTTTTTGTGTCATTTTTGGGTCATTGCTGGTCATATTTGTGATATTTTTAGTCTTAAAAAAACGCAAAAATGACTTTTAATAAGACAACCTCTAATTGATTCATTTAGAGAGAATCGACCATTTGACTCGACTAAGACCACCTAAAATCAGTCAAAAAACGACTAAAATCAGTCAAAAAATGACCAAAATCAGTCAAAAAATGACCAAAAAAATTATTTACTAAAAATTCCAGTAATAAAAAAATATTTACTATAGCTTCCTTATAGTACGTGTTCATTGATAAACCCCAGTATAGGATTTCAACCGCTATAAGTTGTTGACTAAAAAGCTTCTTTACAGTTAAGCGCGCATACCTGTCAATGGTATTGTAATACATACCGGTCCATGGAGTACATGTCTGTAGTAAGAATTTTACACACACAGTTAACTTATACAACTGAGGTATCCGAAAGGGGTTTTTCATTTGTTCAATTAACTCTCTTATATTCCTTATTTTTGAATTAACCTCCCGTTTCACCTCGTATTCCTGCCACAGTTCCTTTCTTATCCTCTCCACGAAAGTAAATAATGGGACAAAGACACCAACGTCGTTACAGAATACAAGGGAGTCGCGGATAGAATTCTGCATTTTTTTTTATCAGCGCGTATCTTTTTGGTAGGGTATATTTGTTCGTCATCGCGCAGTATTCAATATCCTGGAAAACTGAAATAATTTGATCATAATTTAAATTATTTGATAATTGTATTTTTTAGATTTCAAATTTGAAATTTCAGTTACAACCTTATTGATATTTTCAGGATTCATATTATATGATAATTATATATTTCTAATACAAAAACAAAAAAAAATGGGGGTCAATTTTGACCCGTATTTTAGACAGCACAATGCCGTTACCCCGTTTTGTTAAGAAGGTTTCTAACAATGCCGTTACCCCGTTTTGTTAAGGGGTTTCTATACATATAGGCACAATTATTTACAATTAAAACCAAATTTGAAAACTCCACCTGTGTATTATTTAAATCGGAGGTGCCCAGAGGTTACATATATAAGACAATACTATCATGAAACATAGTATCCGATAAGATTTCTAACTCGCCAAATAGCGGGGTAGGAATCTAAAAAGGTATGCTTGGCGAATGACGTCACAGGACAGTACAATATATAACAATGAATTATAGGACAACTCCAATCGAGTTTTATGGCAGTTGTACAATGAATGACGTCAATGGCGTGGTATTATATGAATGAATATATACAATAAATGAATGGATGGATATATACAATGACTGAATGGATGATAAGCACAGGACAATACGACATATAACAATGAATAAATGGATGGATATATACAATGACAAAGGATGAATGACGGGCATTCCTACCCCCAAGCACGAAACCAAAACAAGCCTACAAAATCAGCCCGGTTTGAATGAAAAGACATTCACAGCACGTGTGACGGTGTGATTTATTTTGCTTTCATAACTTGGGCTTCGCGCTAAAGCCTAATTATATAGAGAGAAATTTCGCTTATATATGTAAATACAAATTGGCGGAAGAAGTCAATAAGAAAGAGGTGTGATCGTTATACCCTTCGTGTACTTAATACTAATTATTGACAACATTGAAGCAGAACCGAATACTTGAAAAAAACACTAAGAAAAAGAATATAATTATTTGTAAACACTGCGAATTTTATTCGTTTTCTTACAAAAGCAGATAATTGATTATATCCGCTGAGAATCATGATAGTTAAAATCAACCAATCAGAAATCAGATGACACAGTGTTTCAAAAAATCTATTGAGATTATCTCTCTTTGCTCAACCGACATACCCGCACGAGTTATTCTGCTTAATGGTATATAGAATAATACAAAATGGAATTCAGACATAAACGAATTGAATATTTTGTCCAGTTTTTTTTTAAAAAGCCGAATTTTGTACTCGTTCTGCTACTCTTCGTACTGAGGGTATACAAATATCAAAATATATTCCGGCTTTATTCATGGGTTCAAATATTTTTTCTTCGTTATTTTCAGTATTAAATGATCTTACAGGTCTCCTTGCAACTGTTTTACAAGTACCAGTTCCTTCTTGTTTGGAATTCTCACTCTGTGTAACAGATTGTAGATTATACAAAGAATTATCAGTCTTAATACCATTTATTTGATCAATTACAAAAACATCCTTGATCAATCAGTTATATACTTCATACACGAAACTATAATTAAGATATTTCTTCTTCCCAGCACCGATCATCAAATACCCCTGATTTCTCACAACATCAACTGATTTCTTCAGTCTGCGGTTTCTGATAATACCATCACGGGATGCCTCATAATCGCTGATCACAGGATGTGGTTGAAATTCTTGGTTCATTTATATACTATAATATTATTTGTCTAATTTATTATTTGCTTGAAGTATTACTTTGGAATCTCTGAATATAATCTTGAGGTGTTCTTATGACTTTGTTGTTGACGCTGTCATTGAAGCTGACACAGTCAGAGGTAGAGTCATTCATGGAGTTCTTAATGGAGTTCTTGACTCTATTATCATAATAACGCTTCAACTCTCTGTATCTCTTACCACCACAACCGAGACACAACTGTGATATTCCTCTAACCCCTACCCCACATCGTAGGCAAGATAGGGCCCATAACTTTCGTTCCGAACACTTTGCATATGATATCTACAGAATTTTTTCTGCATGATTTGTTACATGTGGTTACTGATCCTATCATAAGCCATTTGCAATGATTCATTATATATAAATTCTCTATTAAAAACTTGTTTTAATTATAATATGAAGGAGTTCGAGAGATTATCTAAAATTAAACCTTGGAAAAATGCTAAATTCAATCTCGATAGTCTCCGATACACCAAAGGGTCTAATAGGTGATAGAACCATAATAAGTAGAATTCGTGATTGTTTTAATGAATTCAAGCGCGATGGAGCATCTCACTGTTGGTCAACATTCGAATTGATGGTAGTGTTGATGCTACCATAAACGACGAAAACGCAGCAGTGATAATTTCACATCTTGACAAGAAAAAGTATTTTTTTAGAGTGTAATTCATTATTCTTTCAGACACTGGAGATTGGATTATCAGAGATAAATTTGACCCCATCTTGAAGGATAAAAATACTATCACTGTGAGTCAAGATTCCAAACCAGGAATTCTGACTGGAATTGACAAAAAATAATACGACAGATCTTATCCTGTAACAGCAGTTGTTTATGGGATCTATCAGCTAAATGATAAACCAAGTATTGAAAAACTAAAACTAATGAAACTGTCAAGGATAAATTGTGTAGCAGAACGAATAATAGAACACTTTACAAATGCGTTGCGAGGGAACAAACTGACTGATCTAAGACGCTAGAAACTAAATGAATGGGGACTAACAATGAAGTAGCGAGGAGCAACAATTCAAAATGTGGCAGCATTAGAACGAATACTAAAATTCCCAATATCGGTAACGACGATAACAGGAGAAGTATTATACGAACCGAAATATAGATCGAGAGGAGCTCCAATGAAAATTATTGATCATAACGAACACGCGTGGACATCTGCAGTAACAATATTTCCGCGAGAACAATAAAATATATATCCGCGGAGCTCTCCCCGGAATTCGCCCCGGAGGAGAAATTATTCGATTTTATTTATCAGTTAAGTAAAAACGATCCTGTGTCAGTATGATTACTTCACAGTTTTGAAAACGAGGAGGGCAAATTCGATCAATTTGTAAGACCCAATGGAGAATTATACCGCACTGAGGCCCTCCGTGATGCGATGAAAAAACTAGCTAGCGGTTTTTTAACGGAACACGATGAACAACTATTAACAAATTGTTTTACAATTCCGTCGGTTGCAGCTCATTTCACGAGAAAGAAAAACACGTGCTGCATCGAATATGGACATGGTGGATTATGGAATAGAAAATACGACCCTGAAAATATTATTTCGGTTGATATGATCGCGTGTTATCCCGGGAGTTTTCTCGGGTACGGAGAATGCGCTGAGTACTTCAAGCAATTTGGACATCCCACACATGAAATGACCCGTGTAGCAATTAATGGCCCATTGCCTGATTTTGATTTAACTGGATTCGCTCCTGTGGTATTATTTGAAATGGCTACAGGACTTCATCCGTGCTGTTATGTTTGGATTGGTAGACACATATCTGAAAAACACTGGATGCCAATAGTGTTATTACGGTATATGATTGATTCTAACACAACCTGATAGTTTAGATAGTATAATCAGCGGAAAAAGAAAACAGTTTCCTGATCTCGACGAAGAATATATCATGAAATGGTCTAAACAGCTATTTGAAGTCAGAAATAAAGACGCAAAAGATTTCGGTAGAAGAATAATCTATAAATTCACTCAGGGTGTCAAATACGACAATACAAGATATTCTTCACAATTGATTATAGATAGCGTTGAATACGATTTTATAATCGCAGATGTAACATCTAAATGTATATACGTCAATCGTAAAGACGCTTTCTTGTACGATGGAACCAAATTGGGTACAGTTGTTACCTATAATGACGGAAACAGCCTTCAGTATACACATTTGAGGGCGTCTATGCTGGCTTATGTTTCAATCAATTTATTTTCAATGATAAATAGATTTCCTGACACCGCAGTTTGAGTAGCCACTGATTCATTTTATATAGACGCCAAACACAGCGAAGCAGTGGCTGAATTCACTAATTCAGACGAGAGTTGGGGATCATGTAGAATTAAGAGGGAAATCCTGCGTGATTATTCCAAATCAGATAATGTTACTATTAAATATAATTACTTGAAAAATAATCAGATATCAGAACTATCTAATGCACCACCGATATCTGGTTCAATATGTAGATATAAAACAGTTTATTTACACGGCTGTGGCGGGTCAGGAAAGACGTGGGAAAAATCCTACTGATTTTCACACATCAAACATGATTATGCTAACACCGACACACAGACTTGCCAGAGAGATGAAACAGCAAGGAATTAATGCAAGCACTTATCACAGTTTCTTTCGATGGAAAGGTGACGAATGGACTCCTGATCGAATGGGCGAGAAATATATTCCTGAAGTCATCATTTGGGATGAAATATGCACGGTGTCGTTAGATGTATTACAAAGATTTCTTGATTGGTTATTCCTAGCGAATACAAAAGTGATAATGTGCGGCGATCATGTCCAAACACGTCCATTTGTCCGTTTATCCCCACATGATCGGTTGAAGAATTTTGTAGACTATTATGAAGAAATTAATACCGACCACAGTGCACTTAATGAGCATTTACGCGAGTTCAAGAAACTAATCAGATTACAACCGGATAGAATCCAATGTGAAATAGCCCGTGAAATAATTTCGGAAACCCCATTAAATGATTTTTGGGAAGCGTGGAGACCAAAGGATTTGATAGTGGCACGTAGAAAGATAGTCAGAGACACACTTCAAATGAAATTATTTGAATTGCATAAACAAAAATTCGCAACACTTCCAGTGCCGCTGTGTTATAGACCCAAGGATACACGAAAACAGAATATCGAAGTTGATATTCCAGGACAAAGTGAAAAGCAATATTTAGTGTTAAATGATATTGTGCTGGTTGATATCAATGTCGTCGAAGATGCATTGCGCGCTGATAAATCCCCATGGACGCTAGGTTGCGCAGCGACGATACACTCCTCACAAGGATTAACTATATCAGATACAATTGTTTGGATCATAGATAATCACATCTCCAGAGTGCGAAGAATAAATCAACTTCGAAGAGTTGTTCTAGATTATAATGACACTACAATAAGTGATATTGTCAGCGATGATATAATCAGAAAATAAACTCTCTGGTTATAAACAACAGGATAAAAAAATAATAGAGAATTTGACATTCATGCTAAATTAATAATTACACTGAAACAACAACAGAATAATCACTGCGCGTGTTGCAATTTTATAATGAGTTGGTGTTGGTCGGATAAAGATCCTCGACAATTTACCGTAGACAGAGAAAATAACAGCGTAGGTCATATCAGAGATAATGTGATGCTGACTTGTCTTGAGTGCAACAGACGAAGAGGTGCTAGTTAAGACCACGCGGCGGTAATTGAGTATCCTCGGGTACCACTTGTAGTTGTTGTCAAGTAAATCCTCGCTGAGGAGCGGTTGAATCCAGTATATAGATTGCTGGTCTACCCGTAGCTCGTGTTTTACTAGATATTTTATGCACGGTGACACTCCAAATAGGATCAGTAGCAATTTTTTACCACCTTCGAGCTCTCACGCTTCATATAAATACCTAAGAGTGACATTGCCGAGAATCGGTTGTTTTGAAAAATCCTTTTGTGGTTTAACAGGTATATACTTTTTTTAATCGCGTTCTTAGGTTTCATGCTGGTTGTTCGAGTAACCTCATTATTCAGCGCGGTAATTACGTTTGGTAATCTCTTAACCCATTCACGGGATCGTTTATCCTGAATAAATTCCTTCGCGTATTGATATCCAAATAACCGCTCAGCAAGTGTGCGATTAAATCGTTCAACAATTGCCTGATCGCGATGTAGTGCAGTATGTCTTCGTCTGATAATGACATTATGATTCATCATCGTTGATAGAACCGCACCCTGAAATTCCTTGCCAGGATAAACTTGTAATAGATTTGGCCAACGCAGAGGACCTCTTCGATAAATCCTTTCAAATGCACAAGCCACTTCAGTTGATGATTTTGTTATTAGCGGTTCTGCTTCTTTGTATCGACTCGCAACATCAACTACAGTTAGCGCGTATTTTTAACCACCATCATGTAGAAGAAATTATATATCAGCTTGATGAACTTCATTAGGGACGGTCACATCAAAATGCGAGTAGTTAATTTGTTTAGGCGGTGGTAGATAAATTTGCCATATCGCCTGTTTAGATAACCAATCCGCTGCAGTGGTATTTTTCACCTTTGCAGCGCTAGCGAGTTTACCAATTGCTGCTTTACCTCTCCATTATCCTTTTGGAGAATAATAAATGTATTCCATGTTGTTATTAATTACCAGCACCTAACATCAATTTACCTTTCATCGCTGTTTTTACTAACCATGAAGCCAACTTTTCTTTGAAGGATTTATCAGTGATAGAATTCAACGCGTTAATTAATTTCACATCTGCGATATGTCTGTGTTGCAGATTGCTGCTTTTATAAGCAACATCATGAGCATGACACGCCTTATCAATAGCGTTTATTGGGTTTTCACCCAGTCGGGGTTGGTTTTGATCATCAAGTCTGATATCGAGTCTTGTCCCCGGTCCACAACAACTATACCCCGGAAGGTGTTTTTCTCCTGGATACTTTGCCCATGGTTCCCCTGGGAGCTTTACTAACTTGGCTGCAATATCACCTCCTCATTTTTTTTAATCCCTTTGATTTATCAAGGGAAGCAAATCTAAATTTCTTTGTACTGCATTGTACACACTTACCAGAAAGTGCTGATCGGTTACTTTTAGTTGTAATAGTCGTCAAGTCATCTGTGCCAGCACGCTTCTTACATTTCACACAATATAGATCCATAATATATTTATGCTACATGGATATGAATGTAATTGATTATTCATCAACACGAGAACCAGAACCCGTTAAACATCATGTTATGTTTCCAAACTCTATACGAATGATTATCATTAGACCTTCAGGGAGAGGTAAAACACAGTTGTTAATTGATATGATAATAAGATGGATGAAATGGGACAAGTTGTATTTAGTGGCACCGACCGTAGATGATCAACGATGTTACCGGGTGTTAAAAGATTACAATGAAAACAACCGTAGAGAGGGCCAGCAAGCTTATAACCGAGATCGAGGTAGCACATAGTACTAATAATACCGATGGAAGTATTAACAATTTAGTCGCATCCGACAATGTCATGTTAGACAAGATGTTAAAAGATTATGAAAGAGCTGTAGAGATTGTTAGGGATGGTGTCATTAGGTTTATAACCGATATCGAAGATGCACCAAGCATTGATGATATCGATGGAAGCATTAACAATTTAGTTGTATACGATGATGTGATGGTAGACAATCAAAAGAACCCTGCCAGGATATTTTCCAGAGGCAGACATAAGAAACCGACGTGATATACGCCATTCAACGATACACTCAAATACCAAAAGTGATCAGAGATAACTGCAATTTGTTATATATGTTTAACGGAGTTTACAATCATACATTACGAAATATTTGGCAAACTTGGTGCAGCGATATGAATTTTAATCAATTTAAAAATTTCTTTAGTCGCGCCTAATCAAGCCCACACGGATTTGTAACGATAAATTTATCAGAACCTCGGACGCAATATCGTATCGGACTTGATAAAATATTCGGTTAAAAAAATTGTTAACCCATACCAGCAAAGGGGGTGAGTGCCAACGTCCCTTTTTTCGATTTGGTTTGCCAAATGGATGCTTTTTTTACTATTTTCGAGGAAACCTCGGTTTGCCGAATCGACGCCTAAAAAAGTTGGTCTGTTTTCCCCCTCTTTGCCATGCCACGCACGATGATAACCATGCAAGAAGCATGATGGGTCGAATTTCATCCCGTCTACTCTTTGACGGATTCAGCTCCCATCGAGTATGAAATCAAAGAGCAGCCCGAAGATTACATTGATCTAAACAGCAGTTACTTGTATTTGAAAGTGAAAGTGATTAAAATCGGCAACTCCGTTTCAGGAGCCGATTCCCGAGTAGCTCCTGTCAACAATTTCATGCATTCCTTCTTTAGCGATGTGGATTTGTACATGAATAACAAACTGATCAGCAGTAGCATGGATACTTACCCTTACCGAGCGTACCTAAAAAATCTCTTGACGTACGGAAAAGAAGCCAAGAACACTCATTTAGATGCTTGCGTGGTATGTAAATATGACAAAGCAGGTGATAATAAGTTTAACGACACAGCCTTGACCGTAGATGACGATCCTCACAATGTGGGTTTTAACGAGCGTCAAAAGAAAATTCTGCAAGGATGTAGTTTAGAACTGTTAGATCGTTTGCATTTGGACATGTGGTTTCAAGAGAAGTATTTGCTAAACGGAATGGATATTCGCTTAAGACTGAATCGTAGCAGTACTGCTTTCCATTTGATGGCTCATGCCAACGAATACAAAACAATTATCCAAGAAGCCAAATTATTCGTGCGTCGTGTGGAAGTGTTACCTAAAGTGGGAAATGATATAAGTCACACTTTGAGCAGAACGACAGTCAAGTATCCGATACGACGCGTGGAAGTAAAAACTTTCACCATTGCCACTGGACTCCGATCTAAGATCGAAGATCATGTGTTCCAAGGACAGTTACCCAAACGTTTATTCATTGGTATCGTAAGCAATGTAGCCCTGAACGGTACCCACGATCAAAATCCTTTCCAGTTTAAGCACTGCGGAGTATCCAAAATCGAAGTCAGTCGCTATGGCAAAACTTTGTGTACCCGACCCTTCGAACCCAACTTTGCCGAGAAGAATTACTTGAGGTCGTACTTGTCACTGTACGAAACCACAGGACAGTTAGGAACCAACACTAGTCACAGCATTTCCTACCACGACAATGCAGGATATTACACTTTGTGGGCTTTTGATTTCACTCCAGACCAAGGCAGCGACGAGGGACATTTCCACCCTATAAAATCTGTGCAACTGTATGTGGAACTTCAGTTGGCAGGACCTCTTACCGACACGGTGAATGTCATTCTGTATGCCGAATTCGATAATACCATAGAAATCAACAGTTTGAGAGAAGTCATTCTAGACTATTAAATACTATAGAAAACTCTTATCCCTCTTTGAACAGTGGAGAATCGATGGAAAAGAAATGGGAGATTACAAAGAAAGCAGACCCCCAAGGACACGAAGAAGTAGTGATAATGCAATCCAGATGGCCAGAACAGGAACAACATTTCGTCACCTATTTTGCCAAACACTTAGAGAATACAATGAGAGACATGATTAAAAAAGATTGTTACGGATGTCAAATCGATCATCCCAGTCAAATTCAACACGATAAGTGTATGATGATGAGTCAAGAAGAAACATTGGACAATTATCTGAACGAAGCTTGGCGTCTCATCTCAAAAGAAGCCTTGTTCCACCAGTGGTATAAATACTTGCGTGATCATTCCTCTCCTCCATTGTTTGCTCGAAAAATTGATCGCATCGAAGCTCTCTTGGCCAATAGTAAGGAGACGAAGCAAACAAACAGTTACTTGACAGACCTTTTCAAGCGAAAAGTCTGTATTTAATTGATGACTTATCATCACCTGTGAAGAAATAAAAAAAACAAGGTCACAAAAACATGGATACCTGCCAACTTTATTATCTTTTGAGCCGTAGTTCGAATCCTGTCGTGAATGCCAAAGATGATCTACTTCATCGCAAACCTCAAGAGAATCAAGCTTATGTCATCACCACAGATGACAGTCATCTTCCAGGAACTCACTGGATAGCTGTCTACTTTCCTCAAGAGGGTTGTGTGGAGTATTTTGATTAGTATGGATTGCCTCCTTTGAAAGACGATATCATTGACTTTATGAGATGAAATCCACAGACGACACGATTCAATAATGTGAAATTACAAGGCACAGATTCTATGGTGTGTGGACAATATTGTGCGTATCTTCTGCATCATCGCAGTCATTCGTCTCGAAACGATGACAAAATAGATCGACGGTTTTGTGACCATTATGGCTATCTGTTGTCTTTAGCTAGGAAACGTAGTGTACATCAATGGCCCAATGACTTCCAACAGTGGAAATCTCAGTTTAATTCACAACGTTGTCAACCATGTCAAAGATAATGTATTGGTGTTATTGAATAAAAAAATGTTTGTTATTTGACGAAAAAATGTTTGATATTTGAGAAATGTTTGTTATTTTTAAAAAAATATTTGTGAATTAAAAAATGCTTGTTAGTTGATAAAAATTGTGTTTTGTAAGTTGTTTGTTATTTGAATAAAAATGTTGTATATGAAACCAATGCGTATGTCGTTTGTTTTACATTTTTATTAATATAGATTCTCTTTGACTTCTTTCAATCCCTCACATCAAACTCTAGAAACGTTTCCAACCCTAGACCGTAAAGGGGTGTTTTCTATCGCGTCCGAGCTTGACTATATAAGGCAGGGGTAATCTCCAGTCTGACCATCCATTGTTTGACTCATTTTCTTACGAAGATGTGCTCAAGACTAGCCAAGCTGAACGAAGCTTACGTCACTCTGCATCGTATCAGACACAATCTGATGCAAAAACCTGAAGTGACAGAGAATGTTAGAATGCTGCGAGTAACGGAAGACCTCATAGAAGAACTCTTCAGAGAGGAAATTCAAAAAGACAAAGAAGAATGGACTGAGAAGTATAGACTTCAGAAGCAGCAGAGAGAACAGTAGCAGAGAGAACAGCAGCAGCAACAGCAGCAGGAACCAGACAGAAGTTTTTTCGACTGTCGTGTCGATACGAAAGAGTTCTCTTTCTCTTCCCGAAGAAACAGACCCTATTCTGTTGCCAGACGAGGACGCAATCTTAGACGATAAAAGATTTCCATCCCTCCTCGTGCACACAAAAAACAGCCCTTTTCAGAGCTACCCAATATTCTCGAAAATAATTAATAATTCAATTTGCTAATGGTATGTGAGGAAGTTCGAAACAATAGAAGTGACTCTATAATCAAAGTCTCGTTTTAGTCTTGTTAGAAGCGCGTCTATAAGCACAGCGTATTTTTTAAGTAACTTGTTAAATTTATTATTTATGTGAGTAAAGTAAACAAATGAGTTTTTTCTTTTAAGTCCGCGTGTTTTGGTGATGATAGGGATAATGTAAGTTTTTTATCATAGGGGGTGTTTTGCTTCACGTCCGCACTTGTGCCATATATAAAGAATCACTCGTCAGTCTGGCTAATAGGTACACAGAAAATACCTCTAAGAACAAAAGCGACAATAATAATCAACAAACAGGAGATAGCAACAAACAAAAGATGTATCATCAACATCAACAACAAAGGAAAATGGGCAATCACCAATACCAGTACCATGCACCAGAATACACTGTGTTCATGGCCAGTGCAACTTCGATACTGCTACGCATTAGTAACAGGAGCCTAGCTAATACACTCATACAACAACATGGCAGAGAGTTTAGGATTGTTAGACCGCCCAAGGATTATATCACAATACAGTGCAACACATTGAAACAAGTCTGCAAATATATGGAAATCACAACTATAGCAGGGCTCTCAGTTCAAATCACAAGGCACAAAGGCACAATCAAAAATTATAATAACAATAACAAAACAAGGGCAACTCAAGATAAGGATAAATACACCCAAAGACCATATTTAGCAAACCAAGCTAAATACAAAGCAATCCTTAAACTACCTCAAACAATGGTGTGGAATACGCAAGAAAATATTAAATATGACCTCAGATTTTACAAAATAATAAAACGGTTGTCAAATTACGAAATCATCTAGGAATGGAAACATCAACAATACTACTAGAATTCCAACAAACCCCACCAGCGCACGTCAGAACTGGACCACATGGAACTGAATTAAAACAACAGCAGTACATCAACAAACCTCGATACTGCAATAACTGCTGTAAATGGGGTCACATTTCTTCCCGCTGCCGTTCACACCCAAGATGTGGAAAATGTGGCGGCAAACACACAGGAAAATGCTTTATCAAAATACCAAAGTGTGCTAACTGTAGAGCTGATCACAAATCATATGATACCCAACGCCCCATAGCAGTACAAGAAAAAGTTATCATTCAACTAATGGATCAACAAAACATCTATAATCAAGCCAAGAAACAACATATGCAAAAGGAAATCATACCTAAAGCAAAAAAGGCAGAAGTACAATTCAAACCAAAAACAACTAAACAAAATAATGACAAAGATACAACAAGGCAAGCATCAGATCAGGAACAAAGACTAACACCTGCGAGAACGAGAAATCTAGATACAACCGCAAACACCGGGATATTTTTCAATAGAACAACCATTGACACCTATTTAAACAAACTACAAAAATCAATCAGCAACCAAATGAAGAACGACCGAATTACTAAAGATGAATTTATTAGCATATATATGCAGCAAATACAGGACTACCTAGAATCACACCAGAGAGAGAGCTCAACCCATCACGAATAAATGAACAACAAACAAAAAATATTAACAAAAGCATAAACAATGGATACTGGAAATAAAACTAATGCTTCGGCTAACAAAACACAAAACAAGACCCCAGACAAGTTATTTATATGGCAAGAGAATTGCAGAGGGCTAAACAACAACCGTGGAGAACTAATCGCAGCAATCCACGGAACCATCACCAAGCCCAAGATCATCTGTCTTCAAGAAACTCTACTAAAGGAAACTAGTACAAACATTTCTAAAATAACAGGCTATCAAACTACATTCTTAAAACACAGAAGTACCGACAAAAAAGGAGGAAGCCTAGCCATATATGTACATGACACCACCACAGACGCAGTGGAGGAAGTTAATAATGTGAACTCAACAGAAACACCAGTTGAATTTCAAAACATTGTCTTCACAGTAGCAACCAAAACAATACATCTGTCAACATATATGATCCAGGACAAAATAGCCAAAACAACAACCAACTTTTTCAACAAATATTCAAGAAAAGGGGCACAAACACTATTATCTGCGGCGACTTCAATGCACATCAGACAGAATGGGGTAGTGACCACATAGATACAAGAGGGGAAAAAATCATAAAATACATAACAGAAGAACAACTAGAACTTTTGAACAACGGAACCCCACACGTATAGACCCCAGCCAAGGCAAACTCTCTACCATTGACCTCACAACTGTGACGCCTAGCCTGGCTGTAGTTACCCAATTGGAAGTGGTGCAACATTCTACATTAGGCAGCGACCACGTCCCCCTATGTACCACCATATACGTCTCATGTCCAACGGAGCAACAAAAAACACAACAAAGATGGAAACTCAAAAATGCAAACTGAAACAGCATTAGCGACCAACTTAAATTAGTAAACCTTGCTGAAATCCAAGATGAGGATACAAATAAATATTATGGCAATCTCATACAAATTATAAACGAAGTGGCAAATAAGAGTATACCCAAAACAACAGGTTTTCATTATAAACAGACTGCAATCCCTTGGTGGACAGAAAATTGCAGAATTGCCATTCAGAAGAAAAAAACAGCCTTAAATTGCTTTAAACACACAAAAACCGCCTCTGACTTTCTTAAATACAAACAATCAGAAATCAACACTAGGACGGTAATAAATGAGGCAAAAAAGGATTCATGGAGAAGATACCGCACAACGCTCAATCATAAAACAAATACTAAAGAAATCTGGAATAAAATAAAAGCCATGAAAGGCAAAACACCCACAACAGCGCCGAAAATCCAGGGAACACAAAACAACATGGAAGTAGCAGAGAAGTTAGCCCAACACTTCGCTAACTCCAGCAGTGATAGCAATCACAAACACGAGTTCTTACAGCAAAAATCAACATTAGAAAAAGAATTTCCCACATTTTCAAAGATCTAGACAACAGAGATTCGCCACTGAATTACCCTTTTAATCTGAAAGAATGGAGACAAGCTCTCAACACAAAAAGTACATCACCAGGAGAGGATAACCTAGGCTATGAAATATTCAAACAATTATCACCCAAAATGCAGAGCATTACCTTAGACTTAATAAATCTGATATGGAGAACAGGTCGCATCCCCACACAATGGAAGCAAGCCATAATCATAGCCATCCCAAAACCAGGCAAAGACCCTACTAATGTAACCTCCTACAGACCTATTTCACTAACAAACACAATCTGTAAGGTAATGGAAACAATGGGAGACAATAGATTAAAACACCACCTAGAACAAAATCAACTACTGGCTGAAACCCAAAGTGGATTTAGGAATAAACGATCTACACTTGATTAATTAATCCGTCTGGAAGCCAACATCAAATTAGCATTTAATGCCAAAAGGAAAAGAGATAGACACCTAATAGCAATATTTCTAGACCTAGAGAAAGCCTTGGACCTAGTCTGGACAAATGGCCTCATCTCTCAACTCAACCAATTTGGCATAACATGAAGAATGCACCGCTGAATAGCAAACTTCCTTACGGGAAGAACCTTTAAAACCAGAGGAAGAGAGACCTTGTCCCAAACATATACACTGGATAATGGAAGCCCACAAGGAAGTGTGATTAGCCCAACCCTATTCAATCTAATGGTCAACAATCTAACCAACTATCTCAAAAATTGCCCAGTTGATCTGTTACAATTTGCCGATGACAGTAGTATCTAGAAAGCAGGTAACCCAAATAGTCAAAAGAACATCACTCAAATTCAGAAAGGACTAGACATCATCGGCACATGGGTCAACAACTGGGGTTTCGAAATATCCCAAATAAAAACAGTTGCCATGCTCTTCTCCCCAACTAGCAAACGACCTAAATACCCTAAACTATATATACAGAATCAGCCAATCTGATTTCAAAAAGAGACACACTTCCTGGGAATGCTACTAAATGAAACAATCAACTGGAAACCACACATACAACAAACTATTCAAAAATGTCAAAAGGATCTAAACATACTTAAAAAAATCAAAGTTACTACATGGGGTGCTGATCAGCAAGCTATGCTAATGATCTACAAATCTTTAATCCGAGCTAAGATAGACTATGGCTGCCAGATCTATTCCTCAGCCAACAAGGACACACTTACACAACTAGACAGCATCCAATATAGAGCACTTAGACTCTGCACCGGTGCATTACAGAACACCTCCCTGGAAGAACTACAAATCCTCGCATGTGAACCACCATTACAACTGAGAAGAGAAGAACACATACTTAGATACGCCGGTAGAATCTCAATACATAAGGAGATCAATCCCACCAGAAACATAAGTAAATGTCAAACCACCTTTGGCTCAAGACTGGTACCACATCCTCCAGCAGCTAACAAAATACACACACTCTGCAAAGAACTCAATCAAATAGAACTCCAAGCAGAACAACTACTTATCAAGGACCCCACACCTTGGAGAAATAAACAACCTAACATCAACCTAACAGCACTCCAACTGGTACATAAGCGTGACAACCCCAATATCACATTAACACAAGTACAAAGCCTCGTCAACAACAACTATGATGGATATGTAAAAATCTATACTGACGTCTCAAAATCTAAAGAACTACATAGAACGGCTGCAGCGGTAGTGATCCCAGAACATCAGATCACATTTACGACAAGACTACCAGATGACTGCTCCATATATACCGCGGAATTCTGGGCCAGCAACCGAGCCCTAAAACGGATAGTAACACAAAATCAAAAACAGAACGTCATCATAACAGACTCACTTAGTGTACTTAAAAGTATTGAGGCAGGTAATTCCAAAAGTAGACAAAACCTGCTAGAGGACACTATGCTGACCATCAGGGAAGCAGATAAATCACACCAAACCATACACTTCTTGTGGGTGCATCACACATCAATTTGCCTGGAAATGAAAAAGCAGACCAAGCAGCAAAAAGCAGTCTGATGAAAGACCAAATTGAACCCGTACAGTATAACACTCAGGAACTATATAGTCAAGTCAGGGACAGAATTAATAATAAATGGCAACAACAATGGGAAAACTCCACAAAGGGTAGACATCTATACCAACTACAAAAAGAGGTCAGTAGAACCCAAAGTTTACCAAAAAGCCTGGCAGCCATTGATATTAAGATCATCAACGGTATCAGAACAGGTAAAACACTACTAAATGGCAGCTTTATGAAACATATAAGTACAGGACCCACGCCGGATAAATGTCCAGACTGTCCAGAAACTGAAACATTGGAACATGTATTCAACATATGTCACAAATACCATCGACAACGTACCGTCCTCCAACTACAACAAAGAAAACTTGACTCAGTTACATCATTCCCTCAAATTCTAGATAAAGATATAACAAAAACGTAAATACTACCTATATAAATATACTTAATTACCTAAAATCAATAGACAAAAAACACAAAACATAAATATCAAAACCATCAACTAAATAAATAAACATAAACATAGCCATAGAGTTAATATTTATCAATCAAGGGGCCAGAGCAGATAATAACACCGCTAGCTCAAAAGGAGACCCACGTAACTATGCCTTAAATAAACAGACAAAAAATAAATATTATAGCTACCAAAAAAATAAATAATTAACAAGGCCATATCGGTTAAAGGGGCCAGAGCGGATAGTAATACTGCTAGCTTAAAAAAGCGGAACGACTTAACAAAACCCTAAAATAAATATATAAAATAAAAGAGAAAAGGGGAAAGGTAGGGAAATGGGGGGTAATATAAACATTGTAATGCGAGGAAAAAGGAAGAAAGGAAGAAAAGGGAGAAAGGGAAGAAGGAGAAGGGAAAAAGAGAACATTACACTAAGTAGTGGCACAATGTAGGTACAGTAAAACCAGTCAACCGACAAGTGGCAAGATAAATACAAGTGTGATGAGAACACCGGGATCAAATAGTGATAGCTCATGGAAACATAACACCAACCAACCGACAAGAAAGAGTAAAAAAGTGAAAAGAATGAGGGAAGAAGGAAAAAAAAGAGGGAAGAAGGGAGTAGGAAGAAAGTGGGAAAGAGTAAAGGGAAAAGAAGAGAAAAAGAAGAAGGAAGAAATGAAATAACACCCAACACACCGCACTCCAACTCAATTTTGAGTTTTTTTGTTGTTTTTTTTTCCCAGGGTTTTCATTTGGTACGAGAACCCTTTTCGAACAATCACTTTCTCGAAATCTAACTCGATCAATTTTGACCACTGCTCAAAATTAACAAGCTAAAATACCTAACAGTAACTACACTCGTTTATGTCATTAAGACATTTTAGCAATTACATTTGTTAAGGACCTACAACATGTACACGATGTACTAGAAATATTTATTGATAGTAAAGATGAAATATTCTATGACTATATGGATTTGATATAATTGCACAGGTGGCTTACACATTACTGGTATATTTTCTGTCCATAGTAAAACTGGACTAGGTTAGAAATAAGGGCGTTTCAAGCGTAAACAATGGCAACATCCAGGAGTGTGGAGAAACAGAAATAGGCTAACCTGATTGTCGACGAAAACATGGCTGATCCATTTGACTTTATCTACTTTTACGTAACACAGGCTCTGATTAGATGTTGGAAATCTTGATTTCAAGCTCGGCCTATTCTCACACTTATGTGAAGTACAACTAAACTATTCGGCATTTCACTAATTACACAGATAATTAATACTACATTTTAGTAGTAATAAGATATCAAGATATTGGATTATGTCTTTAACTAGAGTGAAACAATTTGACAAACTAGCTTTCTTAAACCGGGTGCCTTCCTGCTTTGTTACTCTAAGGCGAGACTGCAATTTAACGTGGGTGCCAGGGAGACTGCGACAACACAGCCTAGTGTAGTCAAAGTTACCTTTGGTCCCGACCAATCAAATAGCTCAACCCTTGGGCATTAACTGGTCGCAAAAGCACATAGTTGCGCATGCGACCTTAATTCATATATTTAAAAAATGTCTGGCTACGTATCATTGGCACATCGACCCAAAGAAGATGAGCAGACTCAACAACCCTAGGCAGCTTCAGATGCACCTGGAAAATGCTAGACGTCTTCTGGACGATCTGGCTATGGAGGTCTTAGAAGAACAGGCCAGAATTAAAGAAGAATTGAAGTCTGTCAGGTTAAACCTCAGGTGAGGACGTCTCCACAAACATTATCAGTTCGCCAACCACAGTCACATGGATAGTCGCAACAACCACAACCCCAGCCGCAACAACCACAACTTCCTCCACGTTAGCGGTATAGAGGAAGACGTGAACAGGCTTTCACTATCCCTCAAAGTGAAGACTGGGAGATTGGCTACTCATTCTCCCTCTGCGCTCTCAATCACAAGAGTCAATTGGGAGAATGATTGGAGTAGGAGATGTGTGTGCGGGGCTAGACCTGGGAGGTGTCATCATTAGCCAGGTGTATTTATGAGCTTTAAAAAAAAAAACAGCCTTCTCGGGGATAACCAAATGTCTAGAAAAGAGACTATTCAAATTGCCAATGGGTATGAGAGACGAGTAGTATGATTATAAACACTGACTCTTTTTTGGATGGTAGATGGTGTGATATTGGATAGTAAATTATGTGGTTTGGTTTGGCTACTTCCCCGTGTGTGTGTGGATGGTAGATGGTGTGATTTTGGATAGTAAATTATGTGGTTTGTTTTGGCTGCTTCCCCGTGAGTGTGGATGGTAAATGGTGTGATATTGGATAGTAAATTATGTGATTTGTTTTGGCTGCTTCCCCGTGTGTGTGTGGATGATAGATGGTGTGATATTGGATAGTAAATTATATGGTTTGGTTTGGCTGCTTCCCCGTGTGTGTGTGTGTGTGTGTGTGTGTGTGTATGTGTGTGTGTGTGTGTGGTAAATGGTGTAATATTGGATAGTAAATTATATGGTTTGGTTTGGCTGCTTCCCTGTGTGTGGATGGTACATGGTGTGATATTGGATAGTAAGGTATATGATTTGGTTTGGCTGCTTCCCTGTGCGTGGAAAGTACATTGTATGGTTTGTGAATAGTATATAATATGAAAAGTGAGTGTAAGGGATGTTTTCCTTCACGTCCGTGCTTAAGATATATATATATATATATATATATATATATATATATATATATATATATATATATATATATATATATATATATATATATATATATATTGGTAAAATCAAAAGGTGGTGGAACAACGGCAGAAAATAAAAGAAGAAGTATCCAAAGGCCCTTTTTAGGGCCGCTCATATGCCTCGAAAAAATATTAGCTTTCTTTGCCTCTATTTCTCTTGTCGCTAGACAGTCCCAGATACAAATAACATTTCCAATGTTCAATTTCCCTTGTCGCTAGATAGGCCCAAATAGTTCCCATGTTAAATTTTCCTTGTCGCTATTCAGGCCCACCATGTTAAATTTCCCTTGTCGCTATACGTACCCACCATGTCTTCTCGCCTTACCTACCAAGCTCTTTTTGACTGGATTTCCCATTGTAGCTATAAATCTTGTCGCCATACGTAACCAAGCCCTTTTTTACTGGATTTTCCATTGTCGCTATAGTGCCCCACATTACTACTTGTATGTATGTATGTATGTATGTGTGTATGTATGTATGTATGTATGTATGTATGTATGTATGTATGTATGTATGTATGTATGTATGTATGTATGTATGTATGTATGCATGCATGCATGCATGCATGCATGCATGCATGTATGTATGTATGTATGTATGTATGTATGTATGTATGTATGTATGTATGTATGTATGTATGTAAAATTGCCACACAGAAGCAAGTGACATTTCAGTAAGTTGGACTGATTATTGTAACGAACACTACAGCCATCAGTCCATATAAGACCCAGATGTTCTTGAAGTTCCAAACGCCACAAATGATGATGATGTTTCCATTCTCAAACAAGAGGTGGACTCCGCAATAAGAGCACTGAAGAATGGGAAGGCAAGCTGGAGTAGATAATCATTCCAGGTGAACTTATAATGGATGGTGGGGAATCAGTGATAGAGCTACTAATAAAAATCTGCAACAATATCTGGCAGACAGATGAATTACCAACACATTGGTTCCAGTCACTTCACCAAAAAGGCAATTTCCAGCTGTGCCAAAACTACACAACTATCAGTTTGATCAGCCATGCTATTATTGTGATACTTAAGATTATCCTGAACAGACTGAAACCGCAGGCAGACGATATAATCTCTGAGGAACAGGCAGGGTTCCGAAGTACAAGAAGCACAACAGAACAAATATTCATTTTCAGGGTTTTGTGTGAAAAGTACTCTCATCATCAATAAGACATTTATCATGTGTTCAGTTTTCAAAAAGACTTTTGACAGAGTGTTGCATGATGCAAAGTTGACCAATGCCATCAAGTAGCTTTACGCCAAGGCTATCAGTGCAATAATTGCTCAAGATTATGTGGATGACTGGTTCAAGACGACTGTTGGAGTACGTCAAGGCTGTCTCCTGTCACCCACGCGTTTCAACATCTACTTGGAGCGCATCATGAGCGAAGCCCTGGAAAATCACTGTGCTACAGTTAGCATAGGAGGGTGTAACATCACCAACCTTCGCTTTGCAGATGACATCGATGGGCTGGCAGGCAGTGAAGATGAGCTTGTCACTTTAGTAGAGAACCTTGATGAAAGATCTTGAAAATAAGGAATGATGTAATTCTCTTACGCTTTTTCTTCTTAGTCTTCATGTCTTGCTTTTGCTCACGATTGTTACTTTGGCTTGAACATTTATGTTCATATTAAACAAATTTAGTTATAAATACAGCATCGTTTCTTTCCATGACAAACGTGAGACATAATATATTTTAGATGCGATGTCCATGGGTAGAGCACAATTGCAATAATTGACAAGCACTTTTATGTTGTGACTTTGTGTCATGAAATGTTGCTTGTAGCATTATGACTGCCACTGGTTTGATTGTAAGATAAGAAGAAATTTTAGTTAGTGAAAAGAACCGTTTGAATGCTAAATAATCACGGCAACTGTCCTGATTGCGCAACCCATATCAACATTTCTCATATCTCTCTCTCTCTAGTGAAGCTTGTAATGACATTAAACATTTTCGATGATGATATACGTTAATGCATTTTCGTCAGGAAAATTGGGTCCCCGAAGCACCAGGGGCCCGCAAACCACTTGAGGGTATACCTTTAACGTATAGCGTGGAACCAAGAAGTCTTAAATTTGTGCATTCAGAAAAGCCGCAGGAAGTCTCGCTGAATATGCCTGCTGTAACAGGAAACATGCCTCGTCGTTGATTTGGTCAGTCTGAATATCGAATGCTAAAGTTGTTAATTTGGACGATGCTGCGTTTGGTGGTGCAAATATCCTCTACCAATAAAACATTGCGTGGTCCGCTCCCTCTCGTAAGGGAAATATTGGTTGTGTAAAATCTGCTTGTCTATCAGTGAGGTGAAAATTGATGTTGGATTGCTGGATGTATTTATAGTATTCAATGACTTTGGAGGATGTCAATTTTGCTAGTATGCTGAACTCGATCCAGAAGGACGATGTTAAACTGTAGTACTGAATGGAGAAGTTTCCAACGTGTATCCTCTTTGGCATTTAAATTGTCTTTCGGGCGACTCTACAGAGAACTTCCATAACCTTGTATTCCCTGAGTCGTCCCTTCAGACTAACATTTACATTTCACCCAGTAGGATTATATCGTCGTTCTAAATTTTCCAATAGTGAGGTTTTACGTCTCTTCAGTGAAGCAATACATTTCGGGATCTACTGACTGACTTTCGCTGTAGGTAAACACTGTCAGGGGCAGTCGTGGAAGGTATTTTTTCAGGTTCCCTAATTACGTTTTCAAAATCACTGGCATGGAGTTGAACTTTATTTCATGTGTGAAGTGCACCTAAAGTTGTTATTGTCCTCTTAGTTTCAGTCATACTTAATGTGTACGAATACTGGAATTCCTATAAATTTAACCTGATGTCACGCGGTGCTCTCTTCTGATTGGAAGACTCCCACCTCTGACCCACCTTTGTAACTCGACATTGGATAGGTGAAACATTTCAATCGGTTTCGATCTGATTTTAGACTATACATTATAACAGATAGTTTCACGGTTTAACATATGCCCAGCCTCAATCTAAATGCATATAATGTAAACCGTTGGAGTGAGCAATCTATGCACCATATTAGAAAACATAGAAATAGTCCCAGTCAGATAGGGGATGTTGTCGTTGGAGAAGGATGCTTGTGAAAAGACAGTGTGCTCTAAGGGCCTGTTGCTGTACGGTCCAGTTGTGAGACGAGAATTCAGAAGTGGGCCGGTGAATTTAATCGTATGTTAACTCGCTTCGGTTACCAAACCAAACCGGACCCGTTAAAGGGACCCCAAAAACATAGAAAAATGACTATTTCACAATTGCCAAAAATGTGTGAGTTTTTTGTGTGCGTCTTTGTTGGTCCTATTCACATTACATATTCCTCTTTAGCATTTGCTGGACCCATGCATCGCTTGTCTGTCGATTCGACGAGAGCTCTCTAGTCATCCTAAGGTGTGGGGGGAAGGGGGCTGGGCTGGTTCTGTTCTGTGTGTGCGCAGGTGGCTGATAAGGCCAACCCTTTCACAGAATGTTCGTTTGCATAAGGAATAGGAGGTGACTGGGACGTAACCAGGATGGATCATGTCACGGGCTTTTCTAGCCTTTGTCTTCAGCTCTGCAGCAGCTATCCTGCTAGATTTGCAGCCTTTGTGCACAGAGGAACACCAGGTCGATTGCTGTTTGATGCGGGACTTTACTGCTGCCTCGTGTCAGTGATTAACGACTCTAAAGGCATGAGCCGCCATTGTGAATGTTTATGGCTACGGCTGCTAATGTACCCATACCTGCTGCTTGGCCACTTGCCTGTCGTCACAGACCTTTAGTAGGCGATGAAATAAAAATGCAATTGGATCATATTTTGATACTATAAACACGTTTGATCCCCAAGTGTCATTTCCATGTTAAACCTATGAACATGCTTATTATCGAATTTCCAGTTTGACTCTCAAATGGAAATTGCTACAGAAAAAGATTGATGGTAACACCCGCTTGATCATCCATTGACACATAAACCATTACTGTGGGACTGATAGGGGTTTAACACAGAGCTTTATAAATTTAGGTTGGATGTAATATTAAGATCACTATGAGGCTTATATAAATTTAACATGGGCGATTGGAGTTTAATTGTATGGTGTTGTTTTCCTGTGAACCTTGCATCAGCTTGCAACAGTCCTCCTTTGAAATATTTAATAGTCATTTATAACGTAACAACGACCAAAACGATATAACGATATAATAATAATAATAATAATAATAATAATAATAATAATAATAATAATAAGGACTTTGTATAGCGCATACTCTTTAAAAGTTCTAAGCGCTTTACAACATCTATACAGATATGACTTTGCAACAGAAAACCAAGAAATTGGAAAACATAAAACATGCTGAGAACATTTAAAGTACAAAACATTTTTAAGTATCTAGGTTTGTTTTCTACAGTCGAAAAGGTGAATTTTGAGAGCATTTTTAAAAGGGACCACTCTTTCTTGTGTCTAATTTAAATGGCAATTCTTTCCACATCGCCGGGCCCTGGTATGCAAAAGAACGTTATCCATATCACTTCGTTCTCATAGTGGGAACAATGAGTATACGATTGTCAGAAGAGGAACGTAAGGATCTTGCTGGTATATACACATGGGTGAGGTCATGTCAAGAAACAAATCAGAGATTGATGAATGTGGATTAATGAAACAAAATCACGAAGGAGATTCACTAATCTATGTTGCTAACATTTAGAGGGTCAATAAAGCACGATCCATAAATTATGGACAGTCGGGTCATGATGGAAGTGACCGTCAAGAAAAATGGACAAAATCTGCCCATGGTTCCCACTGGTGTAATACCAGTTCAGTTCGTACTAGATGTGCGTTAATCTATCAGAACCTATATAAGCAGCGCTGTGAAACAACCACTTGCTGTCATACAATAAAATCAGCGCTGTTTAATTCACTTTACCCATATCGATATTGTACATAATATTCAGATACATGTTCATGGCTTCTCCGTTTGCTGAGTGCTGCAGGAATTCGTCTAAAGATCATAACAGAAATATTATAGTATGATGTCAATTATCTTTATGGCGACTGTAGACAACCTAATTATAGACACATTCAACAGAAACAAAGAGGAATCAACTCTTTCAAACTAAACAATAATGTTCATGAATTAAATATAGCCATTTTGTAAATTGTTTTGTGCATGCGAATTACCCGTTTGATATCCTATAATAATATGCAGAGTCTTGTCCAAATTGTGTACAGATGATATTACAAGTTGTACTTTGATTGGCAGTTGCACCAGAAGCACTTTTTGCTAGCATATACAACACAATAATCACTTTCTAGTAGACTACTGAAACTGGTCAATTGATATTTAGTTCCGTTTTGCTAAAACAGTTTATCTCTGTAATGTATCTTTGAAGTGTAATGCATAAGTAAGGAAACGTTGGCACTTCATTTGCAAAAGTCACTGTTGTCTTCTTGTCTAACCCCATGCAAGTGCCATATACTGTCGTTTAAGTTTCGTTATTCTTAATTATTAGCTGTAGTATAGTTATTCTTCCTAAAATACATATTTTCAGCAATCACAATATATATATATATATATATGTGTGTGTGTGTGTGTGTGTGTGTGTGTTTGTATATATATATATATATGTTTGTGTGTGTTTGTGTGTATACATCCTGCAAGATCTGCTTCCACTTATTCACAATGACACAGGATACCTCTAACAACATGTTAACAATATACTGTACACTTCCTTCAGCATCTGAGATGTAAACTTGGAGCTAACCTGCAAGTGCAAACTTTTAGTAACGAATGTTTCGTACATTGTATACCAAACAATACTTGCATAAAATTATTTCCTACTTTGGAAACAAAAGTTGCTACATACGACAAAGGTTTATTTAATTAAATGATTTATTTGATGTAATCGAATAAAAGTGCGTATACTCTCTTTATTTAAAGGTCACTACTTGATGCTAAGTTTCAAAATCGGATACATTAAACATTGTACCGGAAGCAGGGATACGTAAACAGCAAGCTCTTCTTGATGAGCAAGAAAAGTTAGCTATACGTAAAAAAAGCAGAACTGGAGGCTGACCTGGAGCTTCTAGCACACCCAAAGGAAGCTGCTGCAGCTGAAGCTGAAGTAGAGGCTTTACAATCGATTGTTAAATCCAGTCTAAGTAAATTGTATGTCTCTCGTCGTCTGGACCCCATGGAACATGTTAGATATTGCGTTAATCAACAAATAGAACTGCCAGAAAACACTCAATTCAAGCCTGATTTTAATAAGGACAATACGGACATAAAGTGTGGTGCTAAACAAGGCGTACACCATAGTGTCGGTTACACGCCTACACGACTTACGTGATACAGTCATGTCGCAGTGTCAACCATTGTGATCCAGGATGTGTGTCTAGTGTAAGCTTAGACTTGGAGCAAGTACACGAATCGGGGATGCCCAAGAACGCTTCTTTATCCGCACATTGACCCACTGTGTTGAATGCTGATGCACCCGCCTACCACCCCAATAATGAACATGTGAATTATGTACCAGCAGTACTTCAACCATAGGAATATAGTAGTCAGTCTATCAATATGGAGCTGACACGTTATTTTCTGAAGAAAGATTAACCCCTTTCACGTCTTTCCAACTACAGTGATCAACCAGAATCGTATGCCATTTGGAAAGCATATTTTCTCAGTGTTATGAGAGAGATGCAGGTTACCAATAATGAAGAAATCGACTTATTGGTAAAATGATTAGGCCCCGGATCTTTAGCATCAGAGCATCGAATGTGCACAATCCCGTTAGAGGACTGCAAAGAATCTGCGAGCGTTTGGATGAGAGGTTTGGTTGCCCAGAAATGGTTGAGGCGGCCCTAAAAGCAAAATTGGCCAACTTTCCGAAGCTGACTAATAAGGACAAAAATAAACTTTACGAGCTGTCAGACATCCTTTCTGAATCGAGTCTGACAAGGAAGATCTGCCAAGGAAGATACAAAATACCAGTCACTTTTGGACTATTATGACTCGTCTTCTGGTGTACTTCCCATAGTGAACAAACTTCCTTATGGCATACAAGAGAAGTGGACAACACCGGCAGTGAATTGCAAGAAACACCATGATGTTTCGTTTCCACCCTTCTTGGCTGAATTTGTCCGTGAAATTAACAAAGTGAATAATGACCCCAGCTTCGCATATGAGACTAACACCAACACACCTACTAGCAAGGATTAAACTCCTTTTATGAGCGCCAGTAAACGATCTATCATCTCTACGAAGAAAACACAGATATCACGACCTTTAGATTGAAATGATGTTGAACCAGACAAACGATGTCCATTACACAAAACGAACCACTCTCTGAACAAGTGCAGAGGTTTCAAAGTCAAACGTTTAGACAAACGTAAGAAACTTCTAAAAGAGTACGGCATATGTATTAGATGTTGTGGATCAACAAAGCACATGCTACGTGCATGCAAAGGAGTTATACAGTGCGCAGACTGTGGCAGTGATCGTCATCCTACAGCTTTGCATGTCACCACCGCTGCATCAGAGAAGCTTATATCTCAATGTCACGCCATAGGTCATGGCGGGGTGAAAAAAAGAGATTTCATATTTCTCGTCCCTACGTGTAACATCTAAGTGTACACAAATTTGTGGCGAAGGATTTCATGGTAAATCATGTGCTGAAACTGCCCTTGTGAGAGTATTTCCAGACGGCTATCCAGCAAAGGCCACAAAGATGTATGCTATCCTTGATGACCAAAGCAACAGGTCATTAGCCAAATCAGACTTTTTTAATATTTTTGACATACAAGATGAACAGGTGGAATACACAGTTTCTTCGTGCAGCGCTTGTGTAGTGACTTATGGTAGAAGAGCAAGTGGATACGTTGTAGTGGCACTAGATGGGAGTGCAAGGTTGGAACTTCCGACGTTAATTGAATGAAACCAGATACCAGATATTAGAGAAGAAATTCCCACTCCAGAAGTAGCAGAACACCACCCTCATCTCAACGATATTGCGAGACGCATCCAACCATTAGATGGTGGCACCTCTATACTGCTACTGATCGGTAGAGACTTGACTGAAGCACATCATGTTCATGACCAGCTCATCGGTATACGGAACTCTCCCTATGCCCAGAGACTTAGCCTTGGTTGGGTAATAATAGGAGAAGCTTGTCTTGGTAAAGTACATAAACCCAATTTTGTTAATGTCAATAAAACTTTCCTGTTAGGAAAGGGACGTGCGTCTATCTTCAGACCATGCCCTAATGGTTTCAAGATAAAGGAAAACCACATCAGGAATGGACGTACAGACGACAATATAAAATTGTATTTCTCTTTACTCGCAGCTGCAGAAGGGGACCTTGGTGCTGCTATTTTCAAGAGCACAAGTAATGATGACAAAGTTGGGATGTCAGTAGAGGACAAAGAATTTCTCAAGATAAAGGACGAGGGGTTCTGCAAAAATTTTCATGGAAAAACTGGGTTGCACCCCTTCCTTTCCGTACACCTAGACAAAAACTACCGAACAATAAATCGCAAGCCATTAAACGGGCTAAGACATAAAATACCAGTCTTCGAAAGAATTCAGTCAAAAAACAACATTTTATGACTTTCACGCAAAGAATCTTTGATAGAGGACATGCAGAGTTAGCTCCACCTTTAAATGTCGATGAGGAGTGCTGGTACTTACCTATCTTTGGTGTCTACAATCCGATTAAACCGGATCAGATAAGAGGCGTGTTTGACTCGTCTGCCAAATATGACGGTGTTTCACTGAACAATGTTTTACTGTCAGGACCAGATATGACTAACAACCTCTTGGGTATTATTCTTCGTTTTCGGAAGAAACCAATTGCTATCACAGCTGATATTCAACAGATGTTTCATTGCTTTTTAGTCAGAGAGGATGATATAAATTTTCTAAGATTCTTTTGGTATCGTGACAATAGTCTGGACGAAGATCTGGTTGAATATAGAAAATGTGTACACGTCTTCGGCAATAGTCCATATCCTGCTGTCGCAACCTATGGACTGAGGAAAACGGCAAAGAACAGTGAATGTGTCTTTGGTATTGACGTTCAGGAGTTTGTTCAACGGAATTTCTATGTGGATTATAGATTTACATCACTCCCTAAATGAGCACAAGCTATCAATCTTATGAAAAAAACACAATGAGCCCTTAATGTTGAAGGCAACTTATGTTTGCACAAGATTGCTTCAAACAGTGATGAGGTGATGAATGCATTTCCTTCCGATGATCTGGCTAAGGATCTGAAAGATCTCAAATGAGTAACTTGGGCTTCAAATGAGCCGCGGACATAGCTTGCGTTTTTACATGTGTCTGCTACAGAGGTAAATATCTAAAAATCTAGATGGTTGAGGGGTTATGAAAAGTATGCTAATTTGTTACAGTACTAGTGAACTGTATTCATGTATGAGGCACATACTGATTCTTTTAGCTCTCTCGTCACAAGAAAATATACAAAATACCCCTTTTCTGTAAAAAATGAATGTAAAAAAGAGGGGTTGGGGGCAGTGTTGATTCAGTATAAAAGCCACTAGTTGCATGAGGAATTAACTTTAATTCCTCAGTCAGAATTTTACAAGCATCATTTCAATAAAAATCCTTAGTTCATTTTTATTCATGTCTTTAATGTAGTATTATTATCATTTTTCTGCTATAGGTCATTGTCGGACAAACATTTGCCAAAACAACTGTCCAGTGAGACCTTAGGAAACCAAAATTTACGAAGAAGAGTTAAAATGGGAGACAAATCTAAAGGCTACTGTGACTGTTCGAACTGTAATTCAAATGGTAGCTCCAGCTAATGTGTGTGGCGAACTGCTTTGGTTTATATTGTGTTGAATCAATCTGTCAATTGTAATTTTGCCTTTACAGTAACTTTATCATCTTAGCCAACCATTAGTTATAGCATATATGTAAGATATCATTTAACTGCATTTAATAATGAAGGTCAAATCGTATTTATTTTTCAATCTCGCTCTTCTTTCAAAACATTTCCTGGAATTCTATTTTACAAGAGAGAGAGAGAGTGAGAGAGAGAGAGAGACAGAGAGACAGAGAGACAGAGAATTGTTATTTAAAACATGCATATTGAATATTGCATATATTACAAAACACATACAAATTTTAATAAAAGGAAACACGGCTTGCCAAAATTTTCTTTATTGTGACACTTCTATAACGAGTGTTCTATTAACGATACAGTGTATATTCCACACATATATGTTTTATACAATACTTGTCCAATGCATTAGACTATATCAGTATGTGTCTCCAAAGAAGAGGCCTTATCATTACATCCGAAAAAGTGTATCGATTACACAATAATTTCAAATGTTTGAATATAAAACGTATACGATTTTTTATAAACCGAAAATATAAAAACTGTACAGTCCGAGTCCCTAACAGTGGATGCGAGGTCACCTATATCGATTTCCAGATAAAAATGTGAAGTGAAGGGAAAAGACAAAGAAAGATCACACAGAAAAGTTAGTTATTAAATTGATTTTTGGATTATATATATAAAAAAAATCAAATTCGGAAGAACACTTTTGCATAAATGTAAAATGCATCAAGGAATTTCCCGAAATTCGAATTTCAAAACTGTAAATTTCATTTAACCCTTAAACAATAATCGAATCTTTCGAATTGTCTAGACTAACGATCTTTCCTGCCTATCTTCGTGAGCAGATTCTGCACAGATTAACCCAGACCGGTTTGTTAAGTAAAAGATTCAAATATAACTGAAAACATCAATTCGAAGTAAAAATCTACATTCAGGTTCCTGCGGAATATACATGAAGACTAAAGTAAGAGACAGCAAAAGAAAAGAATGCAAACAAATAACAATAAAATTTGACATGAGAAAAGAGGGACTCAGCCCTTTTTCAACGGCACTAAATATATTATTCTCAATGAGACAACCTAACGAAGATACAAATATATAGAGGTCTATTTCAAGAAAGGTTATTTACGCTTGTGGTGAATATTCGTATAAAGACAAGAGTCAACCACATCGATGAGACAAGGCATACATGTATGCATTCAAATATATATATATATATATATATATATATATATATACATTGGTTTAGATATAGGTCCTCCATATTAGTGTTGTGTCCCTGTATGTATGTATGTATGTATGTATGTATGTATGTATGTATGTATGTATGTATGTATGTATGTATGTATGTATGTATGTATGTATGTATGTATGTATTGTTTGCCATTCTAACTTTGTGCATTTGGCATTACTATCGTGCTAAGCGTCGAAGAAAGTGGAGACCTAATCTAAGCACTGGGAATGGCATTATCAATTTCCTGGTGTATATCTAATTGGCTATGCGCGTGTGAGTACGCATGTGTATTTGTGTATGTGTGTGCGTTAACTCGACACACGTGTTGAAAGACTACCTGATTGCTAATTAATTTTAGAGTTCGTGAGTAAGCTGGTTGTTGTTGTTCATTGATTTGTATTGGTATGTTTTATATTCTTCAAATGTATGTTCCTTTCCGATTTGGAATGTGAGAAGGAAATTGAAGAATCGCCCAATACAATGAGCATGCCTAAATATTAGGATGGTATCTTCTGTACGAAATCTTCAGGCAGTTTGGATAAAAAATAAATTCGGCTTTGATAAAAATTGAAGCTATACGTATCATATACTGCAAGTAGTTCTGGTGTCTTGCAAGTTTAGCATCAGATGTTCAATGAGTTAAACAAGCATACTAAATGGATCATTGAATACATGATCACAGCGTACATGTATGAAGCTTGGTTAGTGACACATTACAAGTTTGAATGAGCATTTTAGGCAGATTATGACACAAATTGTATCTGCAGAGGGATTGTTGCGGTGTTCCACAGGGGTCTGTTATTGGACCTGTTCTCTTCATTCTATACACTCAGCCGCTCTCAAGTGTCATAGGTCATCATCCAGTGTCTCACCAATTGTACGCTGATGTCACCCAAATATACAAGCCTAGCCACCCAACTGAAGTTGATGCTACTATCCAAGAAGTAGAGAGGTGCATTCTGATGTGAAATCATGGATGACATGTAACAAGCTGCAAATGAATGATGATAAAACTGAGGCCATTCTGATAGCAACACAAAGACATTCTCATTCACATCCTTTACCTTAGACAATAAATATCATTAACACCAACATTAAATTCACATAGTCAGGACGAAACATAGGTGTTACTCTAGCCAATACTCTCACACTGTACCAACATGTCAAGAACATATGCAAGGTTGCATATCTGGAGCTGAGACGCATCTACTTCATTCGTAAATCTCTTTCAGTTAATTCCACTAACACACTTGTAGGTTCATTAGTACTTTCAAGACTGGACTATTGTAAAATAATTATGTCTGGTTAGTCTCAATATATACTCCAGAAACTTCTAAAAGTTCAAAACACGGCTGCTCTGATCATCTTTAGATTAACACGATCAGAATACAACCCCCTACTGCTCTGTACCCTACACTGGCTATACATTCGATCCATAATCAAACAAAATGTGTTCTCTTTGCTACGTTTCACTGGCGGACTCTCGTCCAACATACCTATCCGGCCTCACCCGTATGTACACACCAGCAAGATATTTACGCTGCTCTCCTGACAATCGTATACTCATTATTCCCACTCTGAAAAAGAGGTCATATGGACAACGTTCTTTTGCAAAACAGGGCCCAGCAATGTGGAACGAATTGTCAATTGAAATTAGACACAAAAACAAAATGATCCCTTTCAAGAGTGCTCTTGAAACTCACTTTTTTCGACTGCAAGAATAAACATAAAGACCTAATAATGTTTATTACCTTAAATATTTTCAGCATTTTTTATGTTTTCATTGCGTTTGGTTTTTTTTCTTTCTGTAATCATATCATTATAGATGTTTTAAAGCGCTTACAGCTTCTAAAGATTAAGCGCTATACAATACTTGCATTATTATTATTAGTAGTAGTATGATTATTGTTGTTGTTTTTGTTGTTGTTGTTATTATTAGTATTGTCAGTATTAGTAATAATAGTAGTAGTAGTGAGAAAGAATTGGAGTTTGAGAATTTTTCAATTCCATAGCACAACTTGAAAGCATCCCACTTGATGAGGGCGAGCATGAAACTTGACCAGTATTATCTACATGCTTAAGGATGATTGAAAGCATGCAAGGTAAAGTTCTGCTATTTTCAGGGGTTTTGTATCCGTTTAAACAGATCGATTATAAAAGATGACCATTATAAAAGTAACAATTGGTTTTTAATGGCGCAGAAGACAACGGCACACCATCATATTATCACAATGTTACTTTCAGTTCTTATTTGTAAACGCAGAAGGATGGTGATTTGTCCTACCTGGGTGAGACTATGATATCACGTGACATTATATTTATTGCTCTTTAAGCACAAAAATAGTAGAAACCATTACATTTTTCCGCATTACGAAATTGTGAGCAAACTATGGAACCTACTTGTACATATGTAGTAGATCATGAATATGAGCACTTGAACAGTCTTTCAGCTCTTTCTCTATTCGGACATATATATATATATATATATATATATATATATATATATATATATATATATATATATATATATATATATATATATATATATATATATATATATATATATATATGTATGTTTGTATGTATGTATAAATGTATGTATGTATGTATGTATGTATGTATGTATGTATGTATGTATGTATGTATGTATGTGCGTATGTATGTATGTATGTATGTATGTATGTATGTATGTATGTATGTATGTATGTATGTATGTATGTATGTATCTATGTATGTATGTAGGTAGGTAGGTAGGTAGGTAGGTAGGTAGGTAGGTATGTATGTATGTATGTATGTATGTATGTATGTATGTATGTATGTATGTATGTATCTATCTATGTATGTATCTATCTATCTATGTATATATGTATGTATGTATGTATGTATGTATGTATGTATGTATGTATGTATGTATGTATGTATGTGTTGTGTTGTGTTGTGTTGTGTTGTGTTGTGTAGGTGGGTGTGGGTGTGTCAACTCGCAGATGGCAGATCTGATTGATGATATATATACTGACAAGTTCGAATATTGTGCCTTCTGACATCAGAAGATAATGCAAACCATTCCAATGTTGTGAATAAATGTTTACATTCAGTTAAGGGGCCCCGAGTGGCGGAGTGGTCGATTGGGCTTTCCGTTACGGATCACTGCCGTCTCACCTGTGTCTGCGTGGGTTCGAGTCTAAGATTCGGCTAATGTAATTATGTGAGAAAGCTTGCCAATAGCTTCTCGTGGATCGGTGGTTCTTTCCTGGGGTCTTCCCGGGTTCTTCCTCACAAATAATATTGGCCATCATGTATAGCCTATCGTGTGCTGAAAATAGCGTTAAACCGTACAACAACAACAACAACAACTACTACTACTACTACTACTACTACTACTACTACTACTAGATTCAATGAACGTGAACAAGGGACATTCGAAATCTGATAATGGGAAATAATGATGGACAGAATTGGGTGCATATTCTGCATTTATATTTTCTGAAATCTCTTTCATGCAGCAGGTTTAGTATGAAGTAAAACTCGTTCAAGTTCAGTTTCCATCGTAGAGGCACAATGGTTATATGATGCACGGGTCAAACGTACATAATTTCCTTTTAATGTACTTCACCGAACATCACCAAAAGACACCGTATAGAAGGTGGCATCTATTTAATCCTTTGGTTTATACAACAGCGGATTCATATTTTCTTGCTTCAAACAACTGATGTAATTATCTGCGCTAGTGTTACAGTTATGACTGTTCCTATTGGAAAAATAAGAACGTTTCACTTATCAATGTTTCCAATTTGTTGAATTTAACATCAAACGATATATTTCAAAATGGCCAGAACAAGCACACCTTTATTTACCTTGGTCGATTACAACATCTGATTATCTAACTTTTCTTAGACATTATCGTGCTGATTATTTTGTGTTAGATCAGGTAACTGTTTGTTGAAACTGTTATCTTAGCTTCTTACCACATTTATGGGAAAAGCCTCACTTCAACAAATGATGAGAAAACACTTTACACAGGTGTCTTTAGTTTGAAAGCTAGACATTCTTGCGACACTTTCTCGATAAGTATATTCTGAATAAAAATTGAAGCGCAATGTTTACACAGTTAAACGCTATACTGTACATTGATAAATAGAACACGTATATGACGTCAATTTTCAAACTGCATTTACGTAATATTATGGACGATTGTCAGATATTATACAAATCGAACCATCTGAAAGGATATGAAACGTAGACATTCCGTGATCGACTGGGCCCAATGTAACAACTTAGAGAAACTCCTTGTTTTATGTAAACGGTTGCAAAAGCAGACGAAAGAAAATTTAAATTATTTTCCTAACAGTTCACATAACATCTTAGATTCAAATTGTACAATATTATTAAAATTGTCACGAATTTATGAAAATGTTGTGTATTATTGTATTTATTCACAATATGCTGAAAAGACAATATAATTTAATGTTTACCATTCGTTATCGTAATCGTTTACATATATGTGTGTGTGTGTGTGTGTGTGTGTGTGTGTGTGTGTGTGTGTTAAAGCATGCGCTACATATAAAAGTACAACATGGTATAATTAAAAATAATTATGGCTCAAAAGGATTTCAATCCTACGATTATATATATTTTTTTCTAACATTTACAGAATGCAACAGATGTGATACCATTCATCATATGTTTCTGTCATGGAAGCACTGCAGTTACTTAAAATATGGATGACACGTACAGTAAAGTACACGTACAGTACATCATTTTTTTCAATTTACGTAATACACATATCATCGCCGAATGAGGTCATAGAAAAGACAATATTTCTTCCCTCATCTGAATCACATTGCAATGAATACATAATTTTACTCTTTGCACTTATGATATGCGGCGATAAGAGTCATCGACAGATTGCTATGCCACAATCAATTCACCACATATTTTGCAGTATATCTAATAAATTATTTTAAAATGAAATAGTGTCTTTAAACCGCGAATATACGTACAATGAATAATTGTGTGCTTCTTCTTGAACTGAAAAGATCGCTGAATAAATGTGCTTACATCAGCATGCCTCCGACATCGTGAATTTATTGTTTGAGTGGTTATGTTAAAACAGTTGGTGCGAATAAGGAAATGTCATCTTAGATTCTCAGCACATAATAGTAAATCCATGTCATCATGACACATTCGAATGGTGAGCATTATATTTGCATAATTGTAGTAAATCGTGAGAATGGCCAATTATTGCAGCAATTTCTCCATCGCTATTTTGGATGTATACAATAGCTCTAAAATATATAGATAATTCCAGGTATTTCAGGCCCTGCTTTAGCATAAGATAAACAAAGGGTCGATCAATGAATATTGAAAGATAAGCAAACCATTTCAAATTTGAAAATAAACCTTGATAGGTTACACTCAGCAAACAAGAATAAAAAATAATTAGAACTTGCTAATATGAAATGATCGGGACAGAAACTGAATATGATGTTAATATTGTATATAACTCCATTAAATGTTATTACATACAGGCGTATTAGAACAAAGATAATTCACACTGTAGTGAATTCGTTATTTCCTGTTACATATCAATATGCAGTTATGTGTGACTATTTAGGCTATTTAGCGCCATACAATATGTTGTATGTATACATGTTTAGAAATGCTAAAATGTTTAATATCGACCATCGATTTCAAAAACCTAATAGTTTAGAGTAAAATGGTAAGATGTTGGTAACAGTAAAATATGAAGCTTACCAATCAACGGGATATTTAAATGGTGTATGCTGTTGAGTACAGATGAAAAGATGTTGAAAATAAGGGGCGGTATTTACATTTTTTTAAAAATGCTCTTGGTTATGACATACAAGTTATAGCTTCAATAAAAAAGATTTACTTCCTTGAGGAAATCTAAATATATGTGACAGAGATTCGAGTTCTAAATATTGCTGCGCAGCTATGGTGTGTAATTCTAATGAAATTATGTCACCCCATGCTTCATAGGGTCATGAATTTGACATCAATTTCAAATTTCCACACAAATATGAATACTTGAACTTTTGTCGGACATCGAGACTTTTTTTAATTCAAGGTTACATTAACTTTCAGTATCAAAATGTAACCGTCTTACCACATATTTATTAATACCTCTTTGGGCATGGCTTTCATACTGCAACCAATAGTTAGTAATATATGTACAAAACTAGCATTGTTAACGAAGGTAGATATTTTTGCAGTTATTTATCAATGATACAGATATTATGAAAATATCTAGAGGCTCGATGTTTCAAAAATGTCTATCAAACAACTTTAAGTACCAAATTTTGCAAATTAAAATACCTACATCAAATTATGGATTAGCGTTTAACAAACAATTAACATTATATATACTAATATATGGCAAGACTTTTTAAATAAATCAGAAACATTCACAATCCGTGAACGAGAAAAATGAAAATATGTAAAGATAATCTGGGTAATATTAAACCTTAAAAGGCAGAACAAAGCAAATTCAAAACAATTTTTCTTGCAGTAAAGTAAAACTCTTTTAAATTCAGTTTCGGTCGTTTAAATACAGTTACTACCTGAAAAAGTAAAAAGTATATAATTTCCAATTTATATATTTAATTTCAATAAAGAGGTCTTTGATAAAGATTATATTTCTGCATAAAGCAACAACTCCATTTTATTTATAACTTTCCAGTCATTTGTGACAGGGATTAGAGATATTAAAGGTTGCCGTATACAGCGATCTTATTTATGCAGTTATAATGTAAGCACTTGAACATTAAAATGTACATATCAAATTTCTACATCTGTATTTGACAGACTGATTACACCATTTGATTACTGAAACTTCTATCGCACATTGAAACTTTGTTTCAATAATAGGTCAGATTAACAATTAGTACAATTTTATCTTAGTTTCTTAGCACATGTATAATACAAGCACTTAGTTATTACACTGCAACAAATGCTAAGCAAAAGATTTACATAGGTGTTTTTTATCTTGAAACTAAACGTTCTTGCAGTTTTTTTCTTTATACGGACATTCTAAATATACATACAAACTCAATGATTCAAAACTTTGTCGGACAGAAAGAAGTACACAGGAGAGAAAGACACAAGATAAAAGGGGCAATTTTAATTTTAGCTATAACAAGTGAAATATGGCCCCAAAAGTCAAAAGATACGACATCATAATTTGAATTAAGTAATTGTTTAGGTTTTAATATGAAATGCTCTGTGCACATTCAGGTTTAGGAGTCATTAATATTTTCAATAAATTTTATAACAATATTCAACAACAAGTGTTCACAATACCATCAAAATAATTAGTGATTTAACTGTCATTACTAATGCAAACGTTCTTTAATTATTTAATATAAATGGCTAATACAGTCTTAGTTTGAATGTACACAGGAGTTCCATGTTTTGTAAGCGACGGTTCTACACGTTTAAGCGCTAAGTCCAATTCATGAATGCAGCATTCAAAATTTTAATTTGCATCAATTTAGCATTCGGGACCATCATCAGGCAGTATATGGTAAGAGAAACCATTTGACAGAAATCTAAACATTTCGATACCTTTTAACTAGGACATCAAGGCTCAATACAAGTACTTATATAATATACACTATGAGTTTCATTTTAAATCTTACAAGGCAGGACAAACTTAATGTATTACTATTGTCTAGCTATTTCCTTGGCCAGGTTAGTTGAATGGATTAAACGTTTTATTCAAATGCTATGGTAATGTTCAATACAAATGCTTTTAATTTTGCCAAAAGAATACTTATACACTGAGCTAACCAAGCGGATTGGAACGGCATAAACAACTCTCTCTCTCTCTCTCTCTCTCTCTCTCTCTCTCTCTCTCTCTCTCTCTCTCTCTCTCTTTTTTTAAACACTAAGATCTCCTTGCACCGTGCATGCGTACTAAGCACTCTTCTGTATGCCAGTGAAACCTGGACTCGGTACGCCTCCAACAACAAAAAACTGAGCGTCTTTCACATGCGATGTCTCTGACGCATACTCAGGATTACCTGGTGAGATCGAGTAACACATATAACGAGATGCTTGAACGTGCCAAGATTCCCATCAAGGTTACACTCTTCCGCCAACGTCGCATCAGATGGCTGAGTCATGTACGTCAGATGGATGACGGACGGATCCCCAAAGACTTTTTTTTTATTCGGAAAGGTCAAACAGACGGCTACATCTCCGCTTCAAGGACGTCTGCAAACGCGACATGAAAGACTTTGACATCGATGTCAACACCTGGGAAAAGATTGCACTACAGGACAAGCTGGCAACATGCTCTGATCACTGTTTTGAAAGCCGGCAATGATACGCTATAATTGCTAGATGAAAAACAATCTCAAAGGAAGAAGAAGCCGCTCCAACGCAAACCAGACTCAAATATATATATTGCTATACCAGTCTCACAATTTTATCATATCCATACGTTTAGTATCATTATTTAAAATGTTGCGTACATATACCTTGTTTCCAATTATTGCGTTGCCTTTAGACGGTCTCTCGATGAAAGCACATGTCGGCTTTGTATGATACCGACTGACACTCATTTCATCCTATCTGATGATTATTTCAGCTCATCACTATGTTTCGAGTAACTGTTAGAAACTTATGTTTTACTAAATGACAATATTTGATGACAGTGTACTTTAATCAAATAGTGCCTCCCGGAACGTGCTTCGCTACTTCGTAATGGCGCTATTGTTCCCAGCCTTTCGTGTTGCTGAGCGCAAGGTGGTAGCGTTCCCGTTTCTAAACACGAATCGGAGAATCTCGAATGTCTCCGTTGTTTATGTTTCTGTAAACATTATAGATTATCCAAGGGTACGTGAGACGGACAGCATTTAAATCAGAACCGTCAGAACTTTCGGACCATAACTTAAAAATTCTAAATCCAAATTTCCTTCAGTCATGAATAATTTTATACCGGTAAACACCATCTATGAAAGTGATATGTTATTGGAATGACTAAATCGGATTTGCCCAGATTTTGATTTATAAAAATTTCGGATTTGCCCAAAATTTTGAAAATTGACTAGATTTTTGTCTGAAGGTTTTTCTTTTATATAGCTGCTGTAATTAGGTTTAGTACCAGTCTCCAATAGGATTAATCTTTGATATTATAAAAACATAAACTTTATTTTATAAAATCATAATTTTATAAAGTCAAGTTCATAAAAGACTGATGCTGAAATTGATGTATTTTTAAGCATACATACAAAATTGTGTATTAAACAAACAAGATTGTTTGATATATAAATGTATCGTCATTAGGTAACATTAGTATCGTGTATGTCAATGTACTTGTGACCTTGTGAATATTCTAAGAAGAAAATAAGAGAGAACACAATAAAAAGTAAAACATAATTTATTTTGTATTTAATTGTCATAGAATGTACACAGTTCTTCATTCACCTCTATAATCTCTTCTGTTGTTCTAGTCTTTTATTATACATAAATATCAATTCAAACACCACAACAATAAAACTGCTATATTCATTTCACCTCAAGCAAGTACCAGACGAACATAGAATAGGCTATGATTGAAATAACCGTTGTAAACGGAGGTAACATTATATATATATATATATATATATATATATATATATATATATATATATATATATAACATATGTATACTATAAAAACTGGAGATAAATAAAATTTCATCAAATTAAAAGTCTCAAGTTATTCAATCAACCGCTCAATGAGAACAAAATAAATAAAATTCAGCCAGAATTCACTTAAACATTGTTATGTGTTACAAAGGAAGTGTGTATATGCATGTATTCACAGAGACAAATTAAAAACGTTTGGCAAACTTTGGGCATTATTTCGTTTCTATAGAACTGACTCCGGTGTTGACGAAAGTGAAGACATACGATGACAAACCGGTGCCTGTGATAACATTCAAAAGAAGCGACGAGAGTGAAAGAAAATGCACCTTTGTTTCCTGAAATTTTCATTCTGAATAGGAACACAAGAATATCCATAAGAAAAATATTAAATGTAATTTTGTCTGGATATTTTTAATGCCATGGTTTTAACACGCATGCCCTCAAACGGTCATGTACCTGTCATACATTAATGATGTCTGGAAATGTGGATGTCCCTGAGAGGGATAGTTGGGTGTTTGTTCTGTTTACAAACTCATGGACTTGACAAGATAAGGTTTACTACCTTAAACTGATATGGTAGTCAACGCTGATGGTATATTAGTAGTTGTAATGCTCTTTTGATTGGACAGCATGGCACGTTAATTCTTCTTTCTCTTGGAACGAATTAACGAAATGTGATACATTTGTCTTACACACATTTTGTCGTGTTATTGTGCTGCATACAACGGTTGCCTTTCACCGTCATTTTTATTTTGTACAGCTCATTCGCACTTTCTCCTCTCTTCGTCGTCTTGTCTTTTATTTTCTCTTCTTTCTGTTGTTCAAAGACAAAAACGAATTTCGCTTCTTTCTGTTCTTGTAAGAAACTCTCCGATTTTTTCTTTTGTCTCCGTCTAAAACTCTACAAATGATCACAAGCGATAATGTGGTGAAATCAGTCATTCTTTTGAAACTTATTCTGAAGTCAAATAAAAAATCAGCTACGTCATTCTGCTGGACATATGACAATGGTTTTAGTATCCGCAGCTCGCGCACCTCAATATTTTGGCTTCTTAGTTTGACTCATGATCAAACTATGCGATTTGTGAACTCTGGTTCTCCTGTGTACTTAGTTTGACACTACAAGGTGTTCTCTTCTGATTATACTAGAGATTCCCCCTCTGCTTGAATTTCCTGATGCATATACGAAATAGTGAAACATTTGGATCCGTTTCGATCCGATGTTAGACTTAATACCAAAGACTTTTCATGGACGCTCATTTTAAAGGATTTACCGTTTGACTTCAAGTATCAAATACTACATAAAAATGAAAGCGAATATTAATTCAAGTTTGATTCCAATTAACTACTAACATGAATTGGTTATTATCAAGCTTCGTATAAGTTTGTAAGGCTGGATCATTGTGGGGCATATGGGGACTTAACATGGTTAGGTCACAAACAGAATTTTTGAGAATATAACACGTATATAAATGTTTGGGAAACTATGAGGTTGATGGAAATGTAGCATCCTTATGGAACGTAAGGAAAATTGAATATGGCCGTGACGCTAAACACCATTTGAGTAAGCAACACTGACTATAGAACAACAATAAATGTATAAATGTTATAGAGTGTTAGTTGTTTTGGTGTCTTACAATAAGGTCACGAGATCGCACTTTAGTCACGACATAGTAGCACAACATTATCTGTATATAATGGACTGCAGATTGCCATGGATGCCCTTAGTTAGCGGCCCATTACAATTTGAGATAAGGAATTCATTTACAGTTGATGCTAAAACGTGAAGCTGGAGAATTGGTCAATTTTATAACTCAGTGTTACGTTCGCCTAATAGAAATTAAATTTGATGATGGCGATTCGCAAAAGAAATCCAACCATATTATGTGTATATGCATACTGCTTGAAAGGTGGAAATGTTTTTGTATGTTGTTTCCTTGTGTAATTTTCATTCAGAACAGTCCTCCTTTCCAGAAATAGGATGGGTATCTTTACATTAGGCTATCAAAAGAACATTCCACATCTGCGCTCTTGCAGATTCTATAATTATCTAATACATGATAATAATAAATGATAATAATAAAAAAAGACTTTCAATAATTATTCATCGCATTTTAGTAAGATATTCAATAATGCAGAACTGGGTTATTTTGTGATGCGCCTAAAGTATGCGCGTTGGTAACTCTAAAAAAACAGCATTTCAGATATCACTGCTATGCCCCTGGTGAATAAAGCTAGCAGTCTAATATTTGGTTCACAAATGAAAACTGTCAATTGCAAACTAAATATTCAACGAACAAGCCATCCATTCAATGAATGAAGGAAGGAAGGATTAAAATAATTTATAACGATTACAATTAGGTCACATTTAGATTTTATTCATAATTTGGTGAGAGTGTGAATAGTTAGGTAAAGAGTCAGATTAATAATATCTACTTTAACGTGTATGTACATTTTATGTTGCTTCTAGTGCACTCAGAGTTTATTTTTCAATTGCATCTCTATCGTCCTTCTCTATCGTAAAGTCACAGCCATCTCGAACCAGTTTATATCCGCTTGGAACATGAATGGCACCTGCCATATTTCCAAATCTGTAAATATATTACACAAAATCTGATATAATTAATGAAATTTTCGCCATGAATCAAGTGACGTAGCGAAATAGTGTTTGGTAAATTCTTTACAAAACATATGCATAGAAACTTCACGGACCGATCCCATTGTTACCCAGGTCTCCGATGAAAACTGGTTACATATTTCGGATCTTCCTCCAAACCAGGTTTTAATGTTAATGAAATCCATGAATACTGGTCACCTCTATAAAACTTTCATCTAAACTCAACCATATTGACTATAAATTACAACGTTAGTCTGAAACGCTGCTCAAATATAGTAACTTTAGGTTACCACGTTGATCTGACACGTTTCTCGTTCATTTTTACTTTTTATTGCATATTTAACATGAAACAGTGTGCACGAGAACTGATAAAATTTAAATATATAATTAATATTGAAAACACCCCCTTCGCTGGCAAATACACATGTATAATCGCAGCAACTTAAATAATTTCTGAAGTAGACGGGCAAAAATGCACCTTTAAGAATTAAACACTTCAAAAGCATTTAGACACCATAATGTTCAAGAACACATTGCGTGACCCTGACATTCCATTACGTCTAGCTGCCCCTAAAAGACAATATCAGTCTTCTCCGTTTCGCAGAATATCCTTACATCATATACCCTTACATAAAGGTTTTCTGCCAACAGTAAACTTTTATAATTATTATTGAAGTGACCTGTAATGTAGTGGAATATTAACCTTGTTACTACCCTCACACACACACACACATTATAAAAAAAATATCCACCCCACCCACCCTCACACTCACCGACATGATCAACATACTAGGGTTTCTTTTGACAGAGGAATAATTTAATATTGTGTCATGGATTTACAGAATGGCATTTATAGAAACGTTACGTAAAATATGATAAAACAAATTACACGTCTATAGAGTACTAATGGGGCTTCATATTTATTGTGCAAGTTTATTGATATACAACATGCACCAAAGCTGACAAAGTTTACTCGAGAAACGTTCCTTGTCTCATTCATCCCATGTGAGTGTTTAATTAATCATGTAATATGTATATTATCATCTCTACTTCCGTTGCAGCCACATAGGACTTTATTATGATTTTAAGGTGCTAAAATTCATTGGATTTTTTTTTTTTTTTGGGGGGGGGGTTCAAAGCATTTCTCATCTATTATTAAGAGAATAAATATTAGAAGATATTTATAGTTTACAGTACAACCATCTTTCATAAATAGGTCAACTGTGGACAGCACGTGTATATATAAAGCGAACGTTTCGGAAACAATGATACAACTTGTCTCAAAAACTAGTATGGTCTGCATGATTTTATGTCGTGTGATAGCTAGAATGATATTAATTATTAGACATTAGCGTAATTTTCCAAAATCTTGCATATTGGCCAAATCATATAATCATTTTAAATATTATCATGTAGTGTAACTTTTATGTCTCCATCTTCAACGACTATCGCACAAGCAAAATAAAGTACATGAAACATAACCAACGCACTACAAATTGAACATTGAGCTGTGGTAGAGCATAGAGAAATTTGCAACAATATCAAATAAAAACTGCAATATTTACATGTCGCTATATATGTACAACAATATGTCAACCACCCTTACTGTACAACATGTTGAACATCTCGGGTACACTAGTCGTCTGCTATATGTCAGACTGTAATGGCTGTTCCTGTTCAGAAAATGATGTTCTAGTCTTAGTTAGGGGTATTGTTTGTTCTAGTCTCAGTGAAGGGTATTGTTTGTTCTAGTCTCAATTAGGGGTATTGTTTGTTCTAGACTCAGTTAGGGGTATTGTTTGTTTTTCTAGTCTCAATTAGGGGTATTGTTTGTTCTAGTCTCAGTTAGGGGTATTTATTGTTCTAGTCTCAATTAGGGGTATTGTTTGTTTTTCTAGTCTCAATTAGGGGTATTGTTTGTTCTAGTCTCAGTTAGGGTTATTGTTTGTTCTAGTCTCAGTTAGGGGTATTGTTTGTTCTAGTCTCAGTTAGGGGTATTGTTTGTTGTAGTCTCAGTTAGGGGTATTGTTTGTTCTAGACTCAGTGAAGGGTATTGTTTGTTCTAGTCTAAATTAGGAGTATTGTTTGTTTTTCTAGTCTCAATTAGGGGTATTGTTTGTTCTAGTCTCAATTAGGGGTATTGTTTGTTCTAGTCTCAGTTAGGGGTATTGTTTGTTCTAGTCTCAGTTAGGGGTATTTTTTGTTCTAGTCTCAGTTAGGGGTATTGTTTGTTCTAGTCTCAGTTAGGGTATTTTTTGTTCTAGTCTCAGTTAGGGGTATTGTTTGTTCTAGTCTCAGTTAGGGGTATTTTTTGTTCTAGTCTCAATTAGGGACATTGTTTGTTTTTCAAGTCTCATTTAGGGGTATTGTTTTTTCTAGTCTCAATTAGGGGTATTCTTTGTTCTAGTCTCAGTTAGGGGGATTCTTTGTTCTAGTCTCAGTTAGGGGTATTTTTTGTTCTAGTCTAAATTAGGAGTATTGTTTGTTTTTCTAGTCTCAATTAGGGGTATTGTTTGTTCTAGTCTCAATTAGGGGTATTGTTTGTTCTAGTCTCAGTTAGGGGTATTGTTTGTTCTAGTCTCAGTTAGGGGTATTTTTTGTTCTAGTCTCAGTTAGGGGTATTGTTTGTTCTAGTCTCAGTTAGGGTATTTTTTGTTCTAGTCTCAGTTAGGGGTATTGTTTGTTCTAGTCTCAGTTAGGGGTATTTTTTGTTCTAGTCTCAATTAGGGACATTGTTTGTTTTTCAAGTCTCATTTAGGGGTATTGTTTTTTCTAGTCTCAATTAGGGGTATTCTTTGTTCTAGTCTCAGTTAGGGGGATTTTTTGTTCTAGTCTCAATTAGGGGTATTCTTTGTTCTAGTCTCAGTGAGGGGTATTGTTTGTTCTAGTCTCAATTAGGGGTATTGTTTGTTCTAGTCTCAGTTAGGGGTATTGTTTGTTCTAGTCTCAGTTAGGGGTATTGTTTGTTCTAGTCTCAGTTAGTGGTATTGCTTGTTCTAGTCTCAGTTAGGGGTATTGTTTGGTCTAGTCTGAATTAGGGGTATTGTTTGTTCAATTCTCAGTTTGGGGTATTGTTTGTTCTAGTCTCAATTAGGGGTATTGTTTATTCTAGTCTCAGTTAGGGTATTTTTTGTTCTAGTCTCAATTAGGGATATTGTTTGTTCTAGTCTCAATTAGGGGTATTGTTTGTTCTAGTCTCAGTTAGGGGTATTGTTTGTTCTAGTCTCAATTAAGGGTATTGTTTGTTCTAGTCTCAAATAGGGGTATTGTTTGTTCTAGTCTCAGTTAGGGTATTTTTTGTTCTAGTCTCAATTATGGACATTTTTTGTTCTAGTCTCATTTAGGGGTATTGTTTGTTCTAGTCTCAGTTAGGGGTATTGTTTCTTCTAGTCTCAATTAGGGATATTGTTTGTTCTAGTCTCAATTAAGGATATTGTTTGTTCTAGTCTCAATTAGTGGTATTGTTTGTTCTAGTCTCAATTATGGGTATTGTTTGTTCTAGTTTCAATTAGGGGTATTGTTTTGCTTCTACTACAAACCATAATTTGTAATATATATTTGTTTAACCTCTGTCACGTGGTTGTCACATGCTAATTACTCACCCGCAGCAAGATAATCCTGACTCAGTACATGAGCATTCGAAGCAGCTGACGGTCTTGAACTTGCTTCCTATCATGTACTCCAATGTATCGTGCACACATTTCTTCATTTCCCACTTGCCTGTATGAAGACAAGAAAATACATTTTTATTAACAATTCACAAGGTTTTAAGTCTCTAAATTAATTGATTATGGCATATTTTTCTCCACAACTTTATTCTTAAAATCTTCCCAAACAAAAGCTATTTATTTCAAGGCATCAGCGTAAATGGGTCGTTCATTACGTATTTAAGGGACAACCAATAAAATTACTTGTTATATAATAATCGGCGGAGAAGGTGATGGAATTGTAAAATGTTTGTTTCCATCTGTGTTATAATGATTCTTCATACCTGACCGATTAAAGCATTTAAAACCATAAGATTAATCTTACTACAGCAATTATTATGGATCCAGTCTCCAGCAATTATTATGGATCCAGTCTAAAGCAATTATTATGGATCAAGTCTACATCAGTTATTATGGATCCAGTCTACAGCAGTTATTATGGATCCAGTTTACAGCAATTATTATGGATCCAGTCTATTTATAAAGGAAACTATAAGTTCAAAATATAGATGCCTAATCGTACCTAATTTAAACGTGATGAAACATAAAATATAAACTGCTGAGACTGGTGCCCTAATGAACCTAACCTGATCCACATCTGTTCAATGACACACTGTACTATTCAGCTTTGAAATACTAGCATTGAGTCTTAACTTCATGTCATGTCTGAGATTCTAGATACAGGTTACCTGCTTCTTAGATACCTTGAGTTTCTTTCTTGTACATTTATAGCCGTAATTGTTTATCATGAAAACCTACTGCAATTGTAAATTTGCTGATCTCATACAAAGCGACGTTAACTAACTGTGAGAGACAACTTAATTGTTTCAGTAAGGGAACAAAGAGAGTAGCAATAGATGGATAAGACATTTACTCCGCACCATATGCTGATGATAAGTTGCATCTAACAAGCAAGCGCTCCTGGATGTGTGTAGATTATATAAATCTTAAGAACTTTAATTTCACTTTTGTTTGTCAGTCCCAGTAGAACAGTAAACAATAGTAAAATTCCAGAACAAACGACCAGATTCATCGTGTAGTAGTAAGTTTTTTTTCATATAGGTTTAGAGATCTACCTGAGAAAGACATGTATGGTCCAAAATGCATTGCATAAAATAGTATAAAACGTAAGTTCGATAGCACACAAAGATTGTTATTCGTGAATGAATAAACCAAGTAAATTATATATATATATATATATATATATATATATATATATATATATATATATATATATATATATATAATAACACAAGTACAAACTCGGCTCACTAGTTAACTTGGTAGTATTTAGAGGTCACTATATAAAAAATGAATAAATTCTGCTCTTGGTTTCCACAGTGTACAGAACATTTCAATTCGCAGTTGTTAATCTCAGATTTATGTCAAACTACTTGAACTCCGATAAACTAAAGTTTGTTACCTTATAATATACGCATCATTGTTTCATTTCCCTAGCCAATCCCGATTTTGTAATAATATTCAATTAAATATTTAGCCATCTCTTTTGTTAATTGCTGAAGGAATTTCTCGAATGATCTTAAATGTACAATTCGATTATAATGTCATTATTTGTATGGACAGTGAAAACAGCTTCCTAAAAGCCTTATTCTTTAGAAACAATAAATAATTTACGCGAGTTAAGTTAAGCATTTTGTAAATTATTTTTTTCTACAAGCGAATGTTCCGTTTGATTTTATTTCAAACTGATGGCATTAAATTTTTTATTTTTTTGCTGACGGTTTTAATTTCGTACCAGATCCGCTTTGTCTTATAGATACAAAAACATTTACCTAACACGTACGTCATAAATGTCTTCTAATGCATTATTGAAACTGGACAATTGATATTTAATATTTCATTTCTGAAACACTTTGCCGCCGTAATATGTCTCACAAGTGGAATACGTAAGAAATAAACAATGGGATTTCATTTGAAAATTCAAGTTTTTTTGTCTTATGCTGTAACAGTGCCTTCTTGCGTCCATTTCCTGAATGGTTCATTTTCGTATAGTTAGACATCTTGGAGTATACGATACATGTTATACTGTGTATTTATGTAGATGAACAAACGATATGATAATAATTATGATAACAACATGTAAATTGAGTAGTGTGCACCTCCTGCAGAATCTGAAAAATATACTTGGAACTAGCCTGGTTGTGCAAAATGATAGAATATAATGTGCCATTTGAAATTGTAAATAAATGTCCAAGCTTTAACTGTTGTTGTTATTGTACACTCATCGTGCAATTAAAAAATGTACTTTTTCAATTTAAAATACATTTTATTATCTTATTTCAACTTATGATATTGTGATTATATAATTGATGTTAATTTGCTGCTTAAGGACAATAAAAGAGTCTTGTAACTGTAATTATCTGGTTTAAGGTTTAATATGTTAGGCTTGTCATGTGTGAGATATGGAGCTGCTAGATATATTCGAAATGGAGATATTGTTAAAAGAATATCCAGTTTCATCATTTACTATAGCTGTATAACCATATGTTTCGACAGATGATTGATACGAGAAGTTCAAAGGTCTTTTGCTGTTTTTATGCTTGGAATCTAAGATGGCATGTTCGTTATTTGTATCAGCGTTTTAACTGAACTACTGGATAATAAACTCACGATGTCCGATAAATGTGCAAGTAAGCGAAAATAATCTTGATTTGTTCAAATCAGGGTGAACAATTACTGTCCAGTGAAAATATGTTCATGGCTAGAAAGATACTATTTAATTTTAAATTCATTCCTGTCTTTTGTGCAGCACAGAATTTAGATAAATCTGTAAAATGTCTTTATCGAGACCGAGCCTGGAATAATGTCTAGCTACATGTCCAACGTCACCTGTATAAATCACTTTTCCACCATTGCTAAAGTATGATAACACACTGGCATTTGTTATATATGTGATAAGAAGCGAAAATATTACCAATATTTGTATCAAGTGTTTACTTACATACTTTCTAAAAAAAGTTTGTTTAATCAAATGAGTTGATCAAGTCCAATAAGTGTAGCTTGTTACGATTTCGAAATGTAATATTTGAAAAACATTTGGATAAGCTGCTAATGGTGCCATGAAACACTTGTATTTAAATTGTACCAAATTGCAGGATAGCGCACTTTATAATCTAATCCCTGTCTAGAAAAGAATGTTGATATGTAGCATGTAATTATGAATCCATAGCAGAGTGTATCAAATGAGCCAGTAAATGCATTTGCAGTACGGACTCTCTCCGTTATGCTACGTGTGTTACAGCTAATGAAATAATCTTCCATGCTTTCAGGTAACCACTTTACTATGACAATGGAAACTGAATGTGCTTAACTTTGTACTAAAGCTGCTGTATTTAATACATGTCAGTGTAAATTTATATAATTGCAATCACTTTCTACCAAGAACAATACTGTTTACTAGACTATGAGCTTGACCGATCTCCAAAGTTTTTCTCTGCATCGGGATGGATTGATGTAAATGATGAAATATAATTTAAAATTATTATATTTTAAATGTTAAATTGTAAAGCATTGTAGTATATATATATATATATATATATATATATATATATATATATATATATATATATATATATATATTAGTAACAGTTTCATTGATTCGAGACTGACTAACATACTAATCATGCAATCCTTGTTATGTAAACTTTTCGAAAACAAAATTACTTGTTACACTGTATAACATGTAAACACAAACTATAGTTTCAATGAAAACATTTGCCTTATGCTTTGTAGTTCTATATCACTGTAAAATTTACAGTTTTATTTTCAGATTTGGATTGGTTTTCAGTGTCATATTAATTCTGAAAACCATAGCGAATATTGAAATGTTGCTAAATCATTAAAATTCTGCATTTGTGACATTCCTGAATATAAGGTTTAAGATTAAACGTGCTTGGCCTGTTAATTAAATAGATACGCTGCAATGTGTAAGAGTGACTTGAATTACACCACAATGCTCATAGCAATTTTATCATACATCTTAACACGGAATCATCCATTAGCTGTATTTTTAACAGCCTGGAGAATTAAAACCTCTTTTTCTTCTAAGTACTCAGGCGTCGAAGTTATTTGCAGTACGTTCAAAGGAAATATAAACTTATAATTCTTAATTTTCAATACGCGCTGTACATTGACATTGACATTGTGAATTTAAAATAAATGAAATCAAGTTAGTAATGACCTTGATCAACATTTCATCAACAGCTTCTTTTAAAATAATAAAAACTTAAATAAATAAATGCTATAAATAATATCATAGGTCATCGAATGTTAACGGACTAATATCATGATATTTAAATTATATCATAGGTCATCGAATGTTAACGGACTAATATCATGATATTTAAATTATATCATAGGTCATCGAATGTTAACGGACTAATATCATGATATTTAAATTATATCATAGGTCATCGAATGTTAACGGACTAATATCATGATATTTAAATTATATCATAGGTCATCGAATGTTAACGGACTAATATCATGATATTTAAATTATATCATAGGTCATCGAATGTTAACGGACTAATATCATGATATTTAAATTATATCATAGGTCATTGAATGTTAACGGACTAATATCATGATATTTAAATTATATCATAGGTCATCGAATGTTAACGGACTAATATCATGATATTTAAACTATATCATAGGTCATCGAATGTTAACGGACTAATATCATGATATTTAAATTATATCATAGGTCATCGAATGTTAACGGACTAATATCATGATATTTAAATTATATCATAGGTCATCGAATGTTAACGGACTAATATCATGATATTAAAATTCTTTCAACCAAACGGATCTATGATACTGCCAGAACAAAATTTTAATTGTCTTGTTCTACCTTGAAAGATTTAAAATAACAAACCTTCAATAAATTCATGCTTTTTGTTTCATTGTTAAGATTATAATTTACTGAAAGCTGTCTGTGTCATCGTTGAAATTTAAAGAACATCTTCAATGATATATTTCGAAGACCAGTATATTTACAAAATAGCTGCAGTGCAGGTAATAGCTGTAATGCAGGTAGTGCTCGTAATGTTGAAATTTACAGTTTCATCCTATAACAATCTTGACTAAAGGCGGTCTGCCAACATGGATCTACAGCCTAAGCAATAGTAAAATAAAACATTGTTTCTACGCCACCTATCGGTGATAAGATGCAAACGAAAACGCACTCGTAATGACGAGTGTGCAAGTCATATGAATGTTGGACAGGTTCATGGAAATTAATTTAACCTACCACAATTAATGTCTGGATTCAAGTGTCAAGTTAGGTTTCTGCCAAATAAATTGTAAGAACAACTGACATATCGCGAATAGTATACACTCCAATAAATACGATCGTCCAAAATGAGAGGCCAAGAATGTTAATATGAGGTAGAAAACATGCTTATTGTCGAATTAATAAATCAGCTAGTGAAGCAATGATAAATAAATGTATATGAATTAACAAAGCATGAAGATGATTTATTTACCTTTTGTGACAACGGTAAGAGGTTCAAAGAAGCAATATCCATTGACCGTCGTCAGTAAGGACGTGATGGACGTCACCATCAACAAACCTGCACAAAATTTGCTCATGATACGCACAGGTATACGCCAACAGAGTTCACTTGGGAATTGTTGATACTCCGTGTGAGATAAACTATCTGAGCTTATATAATAAATCCATCGATACAACCACCTGTCACCTTATATGAGTATCACTTATTTTATTCCGTTCATAACATAAATGTGGATTTTGTACAAAATATTCAGTTAAACGTTATTGCATTCTCTCTTGTTAAGTGCTCAATGAATTTTTTGAAAGTCATAAATATAAATATATCGTACTGCCAGTATCTGTAAGGCCAGTGTAAACAACTTGAATATAGCCGTATTCTTTAGAATTGTATAGACAATAGCCGTATTCTTTAGAAAGAAATAGACAAAAGCCGTTTCATTTTTAAACCAATAGACAACAGCTCTTGGAACCAAGTTTTGAATCAATTTAATTAAAACTATTTCGTAAACTTTTTTGCACACGTGGTTGATTTCGTATAAGGATATGCAGGTTCTTTTAATTGTTCTCATTGTTTACTAATTTCATCGTCCCTCCCGAAAGGACAGAAGGGCATCATAATCCTTTCGAGCTTGGAGAGACCATCAATAAATACTTTCAAGCTTACAAGAAAACATTAAAATGTAGGTTATTAATTTATAATCCATATTTTTGCATAAATGCTGTACTTTGGCAATGAAAAGTGAATAAATAATGCTGTACTAACGCCATTCCAGCCAGCGTCAATCAGTACATTAATATTGCGAGGAATCTAAACTATATCAGCAGATATCAGGTAATGAAACTTTTTTGTTTTACGTGCTTACAGAGTTTGAATCAAAGCTGTTTCCACGCAGATTCAAGGTAATACAGACAGTGTGCGACTTTACGATTGAGATAGAAGACGGAGACGATAGCATACCGATGGATGAAGCAGACGACAAACTCCACCTTTAAATGAAAGTACTCAGAATGAATTTACATTCTTCTTTTACCGTCTGACAAAACTATAAAATCGGGGAGCAGCCTATTTTTCTTTCAATTTCCGTCATTCAATCATTTGATTATTAAATGATTAGTTCGTTACATTATTAAATAATTGTTTTAATATTCACATTGAATTTCAAAATTTACTTCTTGAAATATAGTAATGGAATAATCTGATGTGGATCACATTTAAATGGATTAATTACACAACAGGCCGTACTGAAAAAAAATTCGTATCCCTGCTTAACTTGGCTACGTAAATAAATAACAGCTTTATCTATCTTACGCCACGTCTAGACTTAGCAATTATTCTACATGATAAATTTATTTGTAAAGTTCAACAAATGAAAAACTGATTCGCAACGATGCGATTTTCATAAAGAAGATATTAAATGCAGCGGTTTCAAATCTGACACATTGCCTTTACTGGGGTGGGGGGAGAGGAAATTGTGGCACGGTAAGACAGGGATCGAACTCACGACCTCTCGTTTCCGAGACTGATGCTTTAACAACTAAGCCACCGGAGCGGTCCCACCCTTTGATAAAGAGAATGGCATAATAACTAACAGACATTAGGTATATATTACCACTTATGCAGAAGATGTTTCTATGAACAATGGATCAGAGATACAAGCATTTTTTTGACGTATACACACGCACACACACACACATATATATATATATATATATATATATATATATATATATATATATATATATATATATATATATATGTATGTATATATATATATATATATCATATATATTACATACCCTAAGAAAGATACCAGAACATAGTATCAGATATTTGCTATTGCACGTCATGTTTCATCTTGGCCATCATCTATTTATCTGATGCCATCAATCGGTTGACTGGATCCACATGTGGCGTTGCAAACGTATTTAAGACTGTAATAGTTTAGCTGCATTGGCATTCCTAATAATTGTACAAGGACCATATAAGATAATACCATTGATCTATTTTTTCCAATTAGAAGTGTTAAACATATCAATAATAAGCTGATGAAAACGTGCTAGTTATAAAAGATTAAATAGTATATCCAACAACTACAGTTGTAACGTACTATATGTTGCTATAGCAAACATATTAGATTGCTAGACACCACACGTTTCCAGTTTCAACTAGTCAGCTAAACAAAATTCAGCCCTGGAAAACATATGTTGGAAATTTCCCTTGCCTCGTGCTGCTCAACTAGGAGTTCCTAGACTGTATGTAATAACAGTTCTGCACCGAGTGCACATAAACTATATTGTCAGTAAAATATTCGATACGGACATGAACATATTAGTCAGCATGTGTGGCGACTGTAGTACAGACATTATCGTTTATGAAATGTATAGTTGGAAAATATAAATCAATTTACACGCTTCCAATGACTAATCAAGACGATTTATATTCTAATTTCATTCTCCCATCAGTGAATCGGTACTAGACAAGGAACACCTATATGGTAGTTATCGGATAGCGGAATCAACGAGCACAGTCATTTTGCAAAAGAGCCGGAATATTATTTTCAAATGGATTGGCATAACTATTTTGACATTTTCTTCAAGCGTGGGTGAACAAGAACTATGAGATGCAGATATATTCACTGTATATGTAATTTTTAACCACACATTATGTCAATTAGCCGAAATTTAAAGCCGTAAATAAAATGTATCCTTAACTTCTTCATGTACTTCAATTACTGCTGTAATATATAATGCATCCATGAGCTCAAAAATAAATTATCTATAATTATAAATTTAAGTTTCTGCCGTAATACATTTCGTAAAGTTCGACAGTATGTTAATTATTTTTGTTTTTGTGTTGATGTTTCCTCTGACAACATTGTGTATAGACTCTTGAGTCCCTGTTTGGCATCACGAATCTTACAAATGTATCTGAAGCACCTGTTTTAATGCTGAAAACGTCCTTATTCCGTCTTGTTTCGTATGCAGATCTTATTCGTAATAGTTTCTTTATCTGTTTATCAAATATTAAAATCTATGTAAAACTATTTAGTTGTCGGATTACTATATTTGTAGGATTAGTGTGTGCACTCGTAGCATATTGTTTACATTATTGTGTGATTATTTATTTATTATTGATCATATCTGAAGAAAATTTAAAAGAGACAAAAGTACGAATGCAAACACTGCTGGACAGTAAGCCTCATGTAGTTGCTATTAGTTAATACTATTTGTATCAATTGTTATGTTTCGCAGATTAATGTCAGATTGAAGTCTACGATCGAGATCATTTATTGAGTTTTAAAGACAAAGTTTTTTTTACTAGATATGTCATAGGAACCAGGATAAGATTTTCATTGTTTGTATAATCCGTGTACGTATCCTAGTTTATAAAGAAATTACAGCACATTGGATCATTTCTGGAGACAGTTTAGAGTAGACAACAGTACAAATACAAGCACTTATTGAAGATAAGTCTCGTGTATTTTCGCAGCTGCCCACTAGCTAATACTAATTGGATCCCTTGTCATGTTTTTACATCCATGTCAGACTGAAGTCTATGATTAAGAGAAATGACACCTGTATAAATATTTTATCTAACCATTGCTGAAGGGTAAAGATGAAGTGGGTTTTACTATAGCTCTTAAGACCCTAGGATAACATTTTCCTTACTTGTACCAAACGTATACGTGAATTACTTTATACAGAAAGTAACAATATCCAACGAACCTTAATATAATAAAATGCTGCAATTGATCCACGTAAATAAAACATATTTTCGTTTTCTGAAAGATACCCTTTCATGTGTTCATGTTAGACTACAAAAACGGATAAAATGCGTAGTGTACCGCGTACTACTGTAGTGCACCCCGTGGCAGCAAATGAAACTTGTATTGATCGCAACACTGGGTGTATAGTAGAAGTACGTAACATGACATTATACATTAACTACAGTGTGAACTGAGTGACTAAATGTCTTCTCGAAGGACTCAGTGGGTGAAGTTAGGTGTAATACATTAATTGAAACATACGTTCTTCTAACACGTACTTCGGGTAACCACTGTATTTGTTGATATAAAACGAATCTAAATAAAATTAAATTGATACGTACGTTGTTCCATTATTAAATTTTAGTGGAACTATAAATAATTGTAGCAACAAATTGATATGTATAACATTATTAAGCACCATATATATTTTAACACAAACCAATAACATTCGTTAAATTTTTATTACTTCTAGAAAGCCTGCATTGTTATATGTAGATGCTGAAAAGTACACAATAATCAGAAGTATTTGAAATGATTCTTTGGAGAATAATTTTATAATTCTGCAATGCAAAACCTTTCTTGTTGCATTAGATTCTAATGTCACATTGTGCAATATATACAAAATAATTTAGTAGATAAATAATGTGGGGCGAGATTTCATTTCAGCGAGTTTTCAAAAATCTTTATGAAAACACTGGACCAATAATTTTGTTAATATTTTACACTGGAAAAAAACATAATTTTGATGCCGAAAACCTGCAGTTATAGTTTCACACATCACAAAAATCCAAAAGCTATAAATTATCACTAGAATGAGATTTCAAATTGAGGATGCCTATTCAAAATATAAATATGCTACTATTAGTCTGCTACTAGAAGTGACATCTTGAATAGAAATTGAATGGACAGAATACCTATCAAGGGGCAAACACTCTAGTTGGCAAACAGACATCATCTCTTTATAAACACAAACCCATTGATGCAAACCACATTTCACACGTATAATCAAATGTATATTATGGTATAGCTTATTTTATATTGTGTAATACTTGTAATTGCAAAATAACCCTTGCCCTTACAAAATATTAATTTCAAACCAATGTATATGGTTTTATTGAATGTAATATTATTATTAATCCTCCTATTCACCAGCTATTCCTCACAATTGCAAATAAATACACGCATACAAATAAAGTATTCTCTACTTTGTATGATAAAGTATTGTATATTGACAGACTCTCATACTTACACCAACATAAATTCTAAAAGCAAGATCTAGATGAAAATTATATGATACGCCAGGATAGATACATACTTTCATAAAATCATAATCTTTTCAGGAAATGGTGAATGACATGCATATATTTACAATCATCAGTTCCTGAAAACAAACGCACACCTTTACAAAACGATTTGTATGCTGTCTGATACCCTATTAAAATATTGACAATCCCTTCATAGTATTCAATTCACAGGGAGAGAGGAAAACATTTGTGTCTCATGAAAGATAAGAATCTGACAGGGAGAGAAGAGGACATTTGTGTCTCATGAAAGATAAGAATCTGACCAGAGAGAAAGGAAGAATTTTGTATCCCATGAAAGATACGAATCTGACCAGGGAGAGAGGAGGACATTTGTATCTCATGAAAGATAAGAATCTGACCAGGGAGAGAGAAGGACATTTGTATCTCATGAAAGATACGAATTTGACCAGGGAGAGAGGAGGACATTTGTATCTCATGAAAGATAAGAATCTGACCAGAGAGAGAGGAGGACATTTGTATCTCATGAAAGATACGAATTTGACCAGGGAGAGAAGAGGACATTTGTGTCTCATGAAAGATAAGAATCTGACCAGGGAGAGAAGAGGACATTTGTGTCTCATGAAAGATAAGAATCTGACAGGGAGAGAAGAGGACATTTGTGTCTCATGAAAGATAAGAATCTGACCAGGGAGAGAGGAGGACATTTGTATCTCATGAAAGATAAGAATCTGACCAGGGAGAGAGGAGGACATTTGTATCTCATGAAAGATACGAATTTGACCAGGGAGAGAGGAGGACATTTGTATCTCATGAAAGATAAGAATCTGACCAGAGAGAGAGGAGGACATTTGTATCTCATGAAAGATACGAATTTGACCAGAGAGAAAGGAAGACTTTTGTATCCCATGAAAGATACGAATCTGACCAGGGAGAGAGGAGGACATTTGTATCTCATGAAAGATAAGAATCTGACCAGAGAGAAAGGAAGACTTTTGTATCCCATGAAAGATACGAATCTGACCAGGGAGAGAGGAGGACATTTGTATCTCATGAAAGATACGAATTTGACTCTCAAACAGCAATTTGTCCGTACAGCTCTTTAAATTAAAATGTATGATACATGCAATAAAGTGATGTGGTACGATAATTAATGCACATGCAATACAGCAGAAAGAATTGCAAATCAACTTACAAAGAAATGGTATGATATGAATTCATTTGTAAACTGTATTTTCAGAACTCATAAAACTCATAAAATTCAGATATCGTGTTTAGAAGTTTGGTAATTATATTGATAACGTCATCCAAGTACGAATTATAATATTTCTGAAAGAAGCAATATATTCCAATATATTAAGTAAAAGGAAAGACGTTGCATGCGCAGGACCTTATGAAACATCGCGTTTGTTACTATAATTGAGAATCATCAAAATTTATTACTAAAATATTATTTTCATATGTCTAACTTTGTGCTGGTTGAGATATAAAAACTATATGTGCTGCCGAATTCACAGAGATCATATGTCCTCGTACACGTGCAAATACAAGTATTGTAATAACTCAGTCTTTCCGTTTATCGAAATCGCCAAAAATTCAGTATGTTCATACCACTGAAGTGACAATCATTTCTGCGTGTAAGAGATGATATACGTAGCGACCAGTATAACTAATGCATGAAGAACACGGGAAATAAACCACTAACCCACCATGGAATTTATTGGCAAGCTTTCTCAAATACCTACACTGGCCAAGCCTGAAACAAAACACACGCGGACAGATGTGAAAGGGCAGTAATCAGTGACGGGCAAGCTCTTTACATCGCTTGACCACCATGGGTCTTCAAATAAGGTTATATGATTGACACATTTTACATTATAATGTTTACATACATAAAATGCTGGAATGTCACAAAATAGTCATACTATACTACAAGCAGCTGTTCTCTACAAAGAGCATGTGAGCATAGTACTGCCTTTTTTGCCAGCGCTGCAACTATTGTCCACAGAGTCATGGTCCAGATGGAAAGATAGGCCCATGGCTCATTTGACTCCATTGCCAGGCAAGGTCGGTCTTTAATTTGCTTTCATCTCTAGTGGCTATGATTATGAATGACCTTGATATCAGAACACAATCAAACTTTACGTTAGTGCCTCGGTCAGCTCTATCTGTTGCAGCTATTGACATTCAGTAATTACTATGTGTCATCGGGAGACAGCTATTGACATTCAGTAATTACTATGTGTCATCGGGAGACAGCTATTGACATTCAGTAATTACTATGTGTCATCGGGAGACAGCTATTGACAATCAGTAATTACTATGTGTCATCGGGAGACAGCTTTTGACATTCAGTAATTACTATGTGTCATCGGAAGACAGCTATTGCTATGAGTACCACTATGAACAACCAATAACGAGAAAGAACATTTCAAACCAGGTAATAAGATTAGCATAATATAACTGGCTGTACGCACTACACGTGACCAAAACTATATTACTGCCAAGAAGAGTATTGCACACACACACACACACACACACACACCAATCATTTACCAATGTGTCACATGTTGCTTTATGTAATACTGTTAGAACAGTGACATTTATAAGACATACAAATCAATGATAATCGTTATCATTCAGTGATTATGCAGCATGTGTCTTCCTACTATAAATGAATTAACCACTGCAAGCAGCACCGATGATTTTTGAATATATCCTGTACAGATTGAAAGCAGGTGCACAAAGCACAATTGGAAATGGAGTTATGAAACTTGTTGATCCCATCCGGCCCCAAAATATCATGCGGTTTTTAAAATTTTGACAACGAGACTGAGTTGTTTCCCTGGGACAACACTAACTCATCAACACAAATAGTAATAGTATGATGCTTAGTTGAACTCATTATCTTTAATAAAGATGACTTTGTCCCAATGGTACGACCTGGTCCTGGTTTATCCTATCCGGCCCCAAAATAGCATGCAGTTTTTGAATTTGTGACTACAAAACTGAGTTGCTTCCCTTGGACAACAATAACTCATCAGCACAATAGTATGCTGCTTTCTTGGCCGAGAGATGGATAAGATTTTTCTGCATGCATTCATGAAGTCAAGTGAATCTTTCTTCACGTAAAGAAATGTTTTTAAAGACACGGTTGACACAAATGTGTTCATTATGGCAGTACCATTAGCTTTGCGTCTCAACATCCCTGAAATGTAGGTTGATTTTGTCACTTTCAGAAACGTTGGAATCTTAGCATCACACTAAAAAACCTTAACAATAGGTAGTAGTTAGTGTTTTGACAATGTTTAATGCATTTGCTATATCTGACATGATCTCATCCTTTGAAGGAAATTGAATGAAAACTACATGAGACACATGGAACGCATGCCTTGAGGTTACACCATCATGTTGTGCTTTGAGTACTACACTAGAGTCCACTGAAGGCTAGTTGAAACCACTGGAACATTTTGTAATCTTGCCGTGGGACCGAACATGCAGCCAGTAGTGTGCAAAACCAGACTCAAAAAGACCTCGTCCACGCAGTAGGCTAAAGTAGTTAATGGCCCTGCCTCAAAAACCGCAGCTCTCATCCATCACATTGATGTCTGTTTATCAAACTGGTCAGGAGGCGGTTGCAGGTCCTGAGGTTCAATTGCCATATATATTCAGTTATGTGAGTAAACTAATTAAATTGATTTAGCGTGTAATATTCACTTATGACAATCTCCAACTCCTACCACGTAATATATTGATTTAATTCTATCCAACACATACATAAAATCTTCATTCACATTGAAATACTACCTAACATTATTTAATATCAGCAAACATGGAAAAGCGTTGGAACAAGTTAAATGAGTAAAATCTTCTTTCACAATATTGGTGCGTAAATATATTTCTTTAATATTCAGTTTTCATATAACTTTCAGTGCAAGATAAAGTGAGCTCTAGAGAATCAACCATCTTAAGAAGCATTTCTTGAGAGGGGCATTTTCCTAGATGCAGTTGCTAATGGGATGGAAATGATGCTGCTACCAGTTATACATGATTGTTAGCCATTGACATACCCATAAACTCAACCAATAGTTCCCGTTTAACTGCGGTATTTTTCAGTCTCTTTTGCTAGAAGAGTCCCATGACATGTATAAATATGGGGCATGTTGAGTACTACCCTGTTGGGAAAACTAAGTCAGTTTGACATATTTTATAGTTTAATAACTTTTGCTCACCATGAATGAATAGTTGGATTTAAAGTGAAACCGGCCATTAGGGTCATATGTTCACTATTTTGCACTGCCATTTATTTACATGGCAGTGATTTAATTTATCCAGGAAGTTGGAATGGTGCCACATCTTCCTGGCGTTTATGCGCGCAGAGTGCGCTATTTAATTTGGTCATCCTATCATACCCCTAAAAAGGGGCTAATGATATGAATATCAGACCTGGGTGAGTGGGAATAGACCCATCACGCACTCAACCTATCAACCAATCGAAAATACGTACGCTTATTCCAAAATCAATCCAGTTTTTCTAGTGGATTTCCCTATGCCAAAATTGTGTAAGCCACCGATGCAATTCATCAAATGGTGATAATGACTTTATTATTTAAAGAGGGTAACACAATTAGCTAAGAACTAATCTAACTTGAGGCCCTCATACAAGGAATTAATTTAATTCAGCAGCATCTCAGAAGCCACTGGATATATTGGGTTTGGAAGATGGAAAAAGAGTGGGCATTTCTAATCTCAACTTGAATACTATTCCAGAGTATTGGAAACTTTTCTTGAATAATTCCTTATTTGGTTTGTGAATTTTATACTGTTTTGTAGATATTGATCGCAGGTGGGATGTATTACCAGGTAGCCTATACTGGAATAGGGATTGTAAATATTCAGGAGCACTATTATTGGTTATCCTGTACATTAATTTGGCTTTTCTTAAACATATTCGGTCTTTAATAGGTAATATTTTTAACTTACCAGATAAATTTTCCTTGCTTTCTTTCTGGTTTGATATTAGCCTAAATGCTCTTTTCTGAAGATTTTCCAACTTTGATATGTTTTTATCATTTGAATTACCCCATACTGTATTACAGTAGTCTAAATACGGTTGTATGTAACTGTTATAAAACAATTTTCTGTGCTTTTCAGGGAGAAAATGTCTTATCCTACTGAGAAGCCATAAACTTGAATTGACCTTTCTCTGATGTTTGATATGATCAGTCCATGATTGATTATTATCTACCAAAACACCAAGTAGTCTGTCGTGACAGACCATTTGCAAATTTGTATCCTTCCATGTCAGACATAATTCATTGCTATCAAGATTTTTCTTTTTTTCCTTGTTGAGATAAGTAATATTTTTGTTTTACCAGTATTTACTACCACGCCATTGCATGTGCACCATTTTTCCAACTTGTTTAATGCATTCTGTAAAGACATTTCGAGTTCATGCTTTGTGCTTTGGATGTCTGATAATGTTGTGTCATCTGCATAGATATCTGTAGATGATATCGAGTCTCTTAGTAAAAGTGGTAGGTCGTTAATAAATAAAAAAATAGCAATGGACCTAGAATTGAGCCTTGTGGCACTCCATATCAAATTGCTTCAGGTTCGGACAGAACGTTATTTATATAAACATGTGTTCTCTCACTTAATTATGAAGTAAACCATCTAACTGTTTTTTCATCGCAATGGTAGATTTTTAGTTTCTTCAAAAGGATTTCATGATCCACCATGTCAAACGCTTTCCTGAAATCTACAAATACAGATCCTATTATTTTACCTTGGTCAAGTGCTTGAAGTCATTTATCAGTTGGGGAGATCAAGGCAGTCTCACATGAATGTTTGTGTCTAAAGCCTGATTGATTAGGGTGTAACAGCAGGTGTTTGGTTAAATATGACATGAAAGAGTCATGGACATGTTTTCAATCAATTTTGACAAGTTTGGTAGTATTGAGATTGATCGGTAGTTATCAGCATCATTCTTAGATCCAGATTTGTAAATAGGAGTTACTTTTGCAGTTTTCCATATTTTGGGGACTGATGAGGTTGCAATACTTAAATTGATTATGAATTGTATGCTATCTAAAATTGTATTGCTCTTTTTGTTTTCAAGCAATGACTGATAATACGACTTTTTAGCTATTTTAATCATACTTGTTATTTTATTTATCCATACTTTATATTTTGCATGGTTTCTCCTAGCCTCGAATTGGTCTCGTGTTTTCATAGCATCTAGTATTCAGTAGTAAGCCAATTAGGTTGGATTTCATTCTTTACTCGGTAGAGTTGAAGAATTAAATTACGTTCCTATCTATGCCAATTTTCTAGTATAAAAGTGTACATATTATGTCCCTAACAATTTTTTTTGCTGATATAACTAAACGTCATTTGAAAGGTAGCCACTGTCAGAGAGGATTACATTGTTAATTTTGAGCGGTGGGTCCGAAAATGATCAAGTTAGGCTTTTTTGATAGAGCTTGTCAAGGAGGGTTTCAATAACCAAGTGGAAGACCCTATTAAGGCAATGAAAGACAATAGCAATCCCATGATCACTTGTTAGTGACCGATTATCCCTCTGCTCCTGTGGTTGGTCCCTGTATACTTCTTGAGTGTCTTGTTTGACCCTGTACTCACTCGATGATTCCCTGTATACATCTTGGGTGTCTTGTTTTGGATTCTCACTCTAAACATCCTTGCTCCCTCGTCCATTTGCTTCCGTATTTTTCCCTATCAATTTGGAATTCTTTGTGCTGTTTTGTTTAGAATATATAACCCCATATGACAACTATTTGCATTGTTAGTTAATGCATGATGTTATTAAGTTACTGCAAGGCCTTATAGTTTTGGGGTTCCCTATCTTTACCGTGTATGAATTTGAGGTCATTTTCTAAATTAGTTTTTTTTTGGTTGCATCCTTGTGTTGCTGGGCCTGATAGTCTTGGGTTTGAGACTACCTTATAAGATCTAATTTGAGGTCTTAACTTATGCATATTTGATGAGGTTTTTAGTTGCAACATTGTGTCGCTGGGCCTGATAGTCTTGGTTTTTAGACTACCTCATACACTCTAGTTGGGACCATAGTTAGGGGCGCGTGTTAGTTGTTATACTTTAACCACAGCGGTATCGCGTTTTTTAGGGGCCTATAATACCTTCGTAATATTAAACTCAGTTATGAGATGCTGTCAATGGGGTTATATAGAAGGAAGAATTTAGAAGCATAAAAGAAAAAAAGAGGTAAAACGCTTGCCTTATTGATTGTATAACTGGTAGTTAATATAACTTTTGATGTTTATACCTTTATGTATTTCTTTTATTTTAGGTTTATTTTTATTGTTCCATGTTATTTTACCATTCCATTAGGTTTGGTTGCTCTAGAGCCGCCATGAGAACTTTATACCCAGCGTAGCGTAGGTGGGCTCCTTTAAGGGTAACGAATCCCTTTTTTTGCTTACCATTGTATTAAGCTCGTCTTTTTTATTTTAAGCTTAGCGTTTAGCCACGTAATTTCGGTTGTTAACGTATCTTTAGAAGTGCTTCACACTATACTCTGCGTTAAGCGAAGTTTTCCAAACAATTGTTGGCATAGTTATATACCTTTGTACGTAGATAAGTTCGGAAGAAAGTACTACCAAGGTAAAGAAAGTACTACAACGTTAAAGGGAACATTGAGACATCAATATCACTTATCTCAAGTGTAATCATCATTATAATGTATACAGTATTTATTAACGTTTAGTGAGATGTTTAAGTTTAATTGTACATGTCAACATATTTCCAATGGGCCATGTACATCTTCGGCAGATTGCTTCACTCGAATTCGTGTTACGTCACTGAGATACCCCCCCCCCCCTTTCCCTTGCGAATAAACATGTTTCTATCGTTATTTTAGTATGACGTTTATCAGGATTGTTTATTAGTGTACATGTAGGATATGCATTGTTCGTATATGTAAGGGGACTATGACCTTGCCACCTCAACATAACGAAAACCTCATTATCTCAACCTAGTCATTCCCTTACCACTAGAACGTCAACTGGTGATGCAAAATATAAAAGTGTCTATTTCATGAGGGGGGGGGGCAGAAATGCATAATTCTGTGAAAGACGTAAATATTTTCACAATACATTCAATTTTAAAAAATGTAGCTAATATGGTGTATTCAATCAGGAAGTTTCACATTTACATATTTCATACCTGTTCAAATTATATTAGTTCAAATTATATTAGTAAAACGTTGCTCTCTTCCTAAGATGTATTATTCTCATCATACACATGTATGCTTGAAAAGCAGACTTATCGATATGAAAGTCACATTGTTGGCATTATGTTCCAAATTACATGTATATCAATATATTTACACAGAAATTAAAATTATTAATACTCCGTATGTTGAAATCACTAAAGAGAGAGAAAGAATAATTGATGAAGTCATTTGACTCCAGCAACTGTTGAATTCGAGCAAGACTAGTGGTTAAGCTAATATAGTTATTCGTTTCAAGTCAAAAGATAATCAGCTATCATGAACAATTGTAAATCATGTTTTCGGTAGTAACAATACAGAATTGTTTGATTAGGCACTGTATTTGTGTGTTAAAAAAAACAATTTTATGAATTGAAATTAATGCAAAATATGACCTCGGTTAAAATTGCTCAATTTGATATTTATTTGTTTTGCAATAATCTTTAGCTGTTTTATATCACTTATTTTCCTCTATCTTTCCTGTGTATTCTATATTTATTTTTTTATTTATCGTATTCATCATCAACTATTCATGTGCTTTTGCTTTTTTGGATGGATATGTATTTGTAAGTTTTTGTGATTTTGTTTGCCATCACTTTACAAACACATTAATTTCGTCACAGTAATATGTTTCTACTAAATGGAAAAGAATATAAAACGTAATCAAACTTCTAGAAATGTTATGACCACAAAAATGCTACTTTCAAGTATACCAAATCGAAATGTACTTTTCTGAATAATGTTTACCTTCGACATGTAGTGAAGAAATAGTGTATAAAATTGGCAACATTAGACTCAGTGAATCAGTGCAGACATCGATAACTATCAATCAAATATGGTAACTCACTTTGACGAAACATTTGTCATCAAGCAAACAGGTGCGAGGGCAATGCTACAAGCAATATTAGCAGCTCATTGGCATGCGAATAGTGTGGAGAAGTAAACCAACATCAGATATTTTATTTTGCCCATGGTATGCCAAACCCATACAACAACCAGTTTTGCATATTTAATATATTCCTCTGGTCTACCAAACCCCAATAAGAGCCAGTTACTCACAGGTCTTCAAACACTCTACAACATCAAGTTTTGCAACTAACATTCTTTCATGTCTTCAAAACCCCATAACAGTCAATTTCAATTACCTCACTTTACTTTGGTTTTCCAGACCTCTAACATATCTATTATCTAACCACTATAAGAGACAGTTAGTTGTCTTGTTGCATAGATGTGTATTAAGTTTTAATTTTTTTTGCATTGCTTAAGGCACACGTCAATGGTACATTTTGTGGCGATTTTGTTAAACGTTACAAAAGGACGTCAGTGCAGAAATTAACATAGTGAAAAAAGTTTAATAAATCCAAATTAAGTGTCAGTATTGTATAAACAGGAAGCTGTCTTGTCACTGTTTCTGACTATTATGAATACCTTGCAGTTACCCCACGTACGTCCAAAGATCACACGTGTGAATAAGGCTCTTCACAAAACGTTGCTTGACTGTTTCCGGCGAGGTTACATTTCGGTGGCAATTAAATAACCATATCTCCTGATTCAGTATAAGGATATGTTTGAAGTCGTCACAGTACTCCGTCAATGTATAACAAATTAAAATCCCAGGGCGTAATAAGCTGCATTCAGGTTTATCTTTACATCACAATTAGCTCAGCGAGACTTATATTCACACCATTGTAACCTGTATTACTCTTTGTGCATACCAATGATTCTATATCACATCATGCTGATTCATGCGACTTGCTATGTACATACTAGAATCCGCAATGCAATATTCTTCAATTAAAACTAAGTCACCATGACCCATATTTCACGTACAAATGACCTGCATCTACAATTTTGTTTAGATTGATAGCTCAGACACAATTACTGCAAAATAATATTGCTAAATATACAAGATACTTCATGAGAAGTACTACATCACTAAGATAAAACAAAACTGTAAACTGACTGAACCGCCAATGGCGATTTCTTTGTTTAATTCTTTGATGTGCAAATAAAGATAACATGTGTCGGTCTAATCGGGGTTTATCTTAAAATCAGATGGTTATTACCTGGAGCTATTAGAATCAGATCTGATTTCTCGCACGTACAAATCTTTGTTAACGGTTTAAATTAGCTAAAACACGTGATTTATTTAAAGGTTTATAGTTCCCTAAAATTGTTTTAAATTCAAAACTAATATTCATGACAAGTACTACATCACTAAGATAAAACAAAACTGTAAACTGGCTGAACCGCCAATGGCGATTTCTTTGTTTAATTCTTTGATGTGCAAATAAAGATAACATGTGTCGGTCTAATCTGGGTTTATCTTAAAATCAGATGGTTATTACCTGGAGCTATTAGAATCAGATCTGATTTCTCGCACGTACAAATCTTTGTTAACGGTTTAAATTAGCTAAAACACGTGATTTATTTAAAGGGTTATAGTTCCCTAAAATTGTTTTAAATTCAAAACTAATATTAAAAATTTGAAGAACATATGTACTAATTTGCAAACCATATTCATGCATTGTCACTATCATAGTGTAATTTAATGCAATTTAAGTTAATGGCCAATTTAATTATTCAGTTATTTATCTAATCAGTAGGCGTATGGTGGAGGAGGGGAGAGGAATGTGAAAAGTTAAAGTCGTTTTTATCAGTATGAGCTAGATTATTGATAACTTTAGGAAAGAACAATTTAAAAAGCAATAAATTCTCCCGTAGCAAAAACAAGAGATCAATATATATAAACAATGTGCACATATATGGACAAAGGTATAAGATTAGCGTACATGTATGGACAAAGTAAGTTATTTACCCGGTACAAAATATTTTCTACCAAATGATGACAATAATACAGGAGCAACGGTAAAGTGTATATGAAATAAAGTCAAACTGTTTTCAATTTACAAAAAGTACTACATCATTTTGGCATAACAAATACATTCCATTTGGTTATACAACTACTGGTGGTTTTATTATATTGTATTATTAATTTGATACCCGGATGAGGAAAACATGCGCCAGGCTTTTCAATGTTTACCTTGTATGCAAGAAAAAGCAGCGTGATTGTGATTTGATGTTAATGCAAAACCAATCAGATTTCCCAAAAGTGTTATATTCAAAAGCCATATAACATGTGTTTCTGCCTTGCAAAGATATGTTCCTTTATGTTTACATGGTTATAACAAATATATACAAATATATACTAGTATGATATTTTCACAGTGTAATATGAATATATGTGCATTGTAAATAGAGTTATTTTGCAAACCGTTGCTGTATTGCAGCTTCATCTTTATATGCGTAATAATTAACTATTATATGAACAAATCATTAGTTCTCTTTTGATATTCTTATATATTTAACACATTTAAATTATCAGTGCACACACACATATTACAAACAAATGATTGAAAGCCAGACGATAATCGAACAGTATTCAAATATTTGTAGCAGAATATTTGCTCGAGTACCTCAAAACATATAGTGCTTTGTCACATCACTATCGGAAACTTTTTGCTTTAAAGACATGCCCGAAGACAAGGTGTGGAACGTAACATACTAGAGACGTTTACGGAAGGTACATATATTTTAAATATCTGGTAATATAACATATGGACTATATATATATATATATATATATATATATATATATATATATATATATATATATATATATATATATATATATATATATATATATATACAGTTGTGTCTTTTTGAGTTACTATAAATTACCTTGTACTGGAAATTGTGTCAATTCGTTTGGATCAAGAGGAATTATTGTGTTATTTATCTGGAAAAGAATATGTGCTCGTAGATTTTCATTAACAAGAACTGACTTCATCAAGAGACATCGTCTTTCATATTGGATACTTCGCTGGAATCCGAACTTAGAATTATTTGGATATTTTATTACCAGGACTTTTGCAATTTCTCTAGTGGATAATATTTTGAATTATTTTGCATTAATTTTGGAATTGATTCTTAAAACCGTAAGTTTTTTTCTTTTCTGGAAAATATTTGTACTCAATAAATTGTTTATTAAGTTTTACAAGCTTGTTATTTTCACTCTTTCTGTGTTACTGTTTATTCGAGCCTAAGCACGTAACACACCTCACAGTGTATAATCTGCTCTGTGTGTGTGTGTGTGTGTGTGTGTGTGTGTGTGTGTGTGTTCACATATATGTGGTTGTATTTGCTGCTAATGAACTTTAAAGACACTTTAAATGATTTGGCTACCAAAGGAGCTGTTAACAGCAATAACGATTATTTGAATTTTTAATTTCATTTTGAGAACATTATTAAATTATAAGTTATATATTTACTGTAAATAATAATTATGCTTTGCACAAAATCTGGTTACAATACAAGAATTTTGAAATGCTGTTGCAAAATTAAGAACATCATCACATATTTTGCATTAAGAAAATGGTAGAAGGAACATGCCAAGTTTTATTTCACTTTAACTCCGATGTATATACAAACTGCTTGAATTTCTAGTGCAGCTATGTTATTAGAAACCTGGGAGATGTCATTTAAAGAATTAATGTAAATGTTGCTTGGCAATATAACCCAAACTTTGTAGTTTGTAATAATTACCTGTCTCATGCAATACTTTTAAAGGAGTTAATCACAGACCACATTATATTTATTTGCTTTCACAACTAGTTGTGTTATGAGCGTTGGAGTAACACAGTATGTAAGTTTTATTTCACTTACCCAGTTTCGATAACTACATAGACAAAGTTCACTTAAGTGCAAAATGTGTATTGCATAAAGCTAATCAGCCATGCCATGTATAAATTATAAGTTATAGAATAAGAAGACCTGGATACATATATAAAGTTGGTACGAGTCAATATGACTTGGGACGCTTTCAGTTATATATGAGTATTCTAAGTCCAAGGTAAACGTAGACTATTGTGGATCAGATAGTTTTCTTGAAGTATACAGTTACGTCTCTGTTTCTGTAACACAAACTATCTTAAATTGAAGCCTTGTATCTTTGAAGCACAATATATTTAAATCTTTATAAATACACGTCATTCATATGATATGATCGTCATTATTTTTATCTGCAATATTGCCAGTTGTATTTTCTGAGGAACCTTTTTACAATTGCCTAGTAGAACAATGTTAACAAATGCACAATTAACTGCACCCATTACCAAATATTGAGCCCTTTATCAGAAACTTGTACATGTTCCTAATATAGAAGAAATTACCGAGAACATGTCACTGTTTTTTGATTATGAGTGACACATTCATTGTTACACTCTGTTGCACACGAATAAGTATAATACGCTAATCAAAACCATGTCATTGTAGTTTCTATAACGTTATTCAGCGAAGACTTAAAGAAATAGTGCAAATCTTACAAATATATTTTTGGACGATGTTTCCATTGATAGCGTTTGATAGGGCCAGTATACAGCGCATCTAGTTTGTTTTATTCCAACAACGTATTGTCTATTTAAGTTATTTCCAAAATTACCAACATCTAATTTTTTTGATGGCCGATTAACGCCATGTTTCTATTCCGCCTTGTTACAGTCTTTCATGGCATATTTAAACTCAGTTCATGTTCAAATCACTATAACAAAGCTCTTGTCTGCTTTTAAATAATTAATTACTTAATTAAATGATTAATTACTTAGATTAGATTACCATTGATGATCAATATGGTCAGATGATGGTCACTTCCCTCTACAGTATGAATAATTTACTTATCTGAATATGTAATCTGGACAGATATGAAATCATTAGTCTCCTTCAAATGTACACTGTTTTAAGTGATGTTCAATGCTCTAACTCTGGCATGATATTGACATGCTCTTTGCCAAATTAACAAAGTTCGTAGTCGCAAGGTATGGATATTGGCGTTTTAATATTCCAATCCTTCTAGCACGTTTGACAATACAGTTTATTAATTTTACCTATATAATAAAGAAACTCGTCAAACGTTTAATCTGAACCACAAGGTAAATTTTAAAAAAGCACAAAGAATCGCCGGTCAAAACATCACTTTTGAACATAGAAGCATCGTGTCGTAATTCTATCACGCTTATGTGTCAGAGAGGACTATGAAAGGTTAAATCGTGTAGTGTGTTGCCGATATCAATAAAGATGTGTACATTGCAGGAATTTAGTGTTTAAAGTCATTGGAAAGTATGGTAATGCAAGAAATGTAAGGTTGCACATAATTGTAAAAGAAAGTAACATATTTAAAATACTAATTTTACTGAAATATGTAGATACATGAGTGAAGCAGTGATTGAGAGAGTAAATGAGTGAATTAATGAATAAATAAATGTGAAACATTATCTCACTTATTTCGATCACCTGTGTAGGGCTAAATGTGCAGGACTTGTGTATGTAACGTCATGACGAATGTAATCCTAAACAAAGGGGCAATAAGTTTGATCAGCTTTAGGACAGTATCCTTCAAATGATTTATCGGTATGTCTGTTTAAGGTGTTTTATTGCATGCAAAAAAATTAATTGTAATTTGAATAGTTGTATCACGTGCCCATGTGCGGTTAGATATTGTGATATATAATGGTTGGATTATTATAAACGATTGACATACAAATCATACAAGTGTGATAAGATGGTATCTTATATAACACAGATGGTATCTTATCTATGACGAATGAAGTTTTCTTTATACCACTGTAACAAAAGATAATTACATCATTTCAGTTCAAATAGGCATACTGGAGTGTGAATAAATAGTAGTTTATGCTGCATAGTCCGTAATGTGCTTCTAGTATGCTGATATTTAGATAAAACATTTGTGTGGTGGAGTGATATGGTCTGTAAATCATGATATGGCAGGGATTCATGGACTATGTGTGGTCTACAACTTTGGGGGATGGCGTAAAGTGTAACACATGGGTACATTATTAGTGTATAAGAGCTTGTACAAACATATAGCCATCATCTTCATTACTCGAATGTCAAGAATACTTCATTATATGTGTATGTATAACTACCTTGTATGTTCATGTAACGTTTGATCTTTCTCGTGAATGTTATTAAGTACTCGACTGTTTTTAGATTCTGCTTCGACTAGCAATTCCTCAGGACTGCGCCAGTTACCAACATCAGGGCAGTTTCCAAAGCAAATTTTCTCATATGCTTCTCGATCGTACTTTGTGCTCACGAAATGGTAGACATAAACTATTTTAATCAGGAAGCTCTTATGAGTGGTCAAGTTTTCGTACGAGAAACAGAAACCAAAACAATTGGTGTATTTTCCTCCAATTATCAACTAATAAAGCCCGATCTGTAAACGTCGATTCAGAAAGAGATTCAGTCGTAAATTGTAGATATGACGACACGAAGCAAGAAAAGTTAACTGTGTGCAAGTTATCATATATAACCAGAGTAGCTATATATGTATAGTTTGCTGAAGAAAACATTCATACATTCCATGAAGAATGGAGATGACTAGTTTTCAAGGTAACATAAGCATGTTTGCAATACAGATAACAGATTTATTCAATATTTGTCAGTAAAATTTGGGCTTTATCAAACTAATTTATCCTCTGATGAGCTTAATTTGTTGTTTTAAAGTCAGATGTGTCATGTAGCCGCTAATGTTTGAGAACTTAAAATTTGAAAAATTATCATCTCCAAAACAGAGATTTTAAATTTGGTCTGTTATATTATTCTAACTATTTTGGAACTAGACATAAAACAATATTTAAGGATTAAGTTTTGCTTAGATTTTTCTACTTTTGCTCTCTCCTAGAGAGACCACTAAATATTAGGAATTAAAATGTATCCCAGTTAAAAGTTTCAGCTATACGGAATATTAAAGCGTTAAAGCTCCGTAAATCTAATAGTAAATTAACTTCATATAGAATTCGTATGTAAGCTACATGTGAACATAGCTGAGATCATGACAAGGACAGTGTATATGTAAATCATTAAGTTTATTACTTATGAACTAAATGTTCTTTACATTTTCATACAAATAATGACTCGCTCGCAATTCAAAATTCCCATCATGGACTCAGCTTTTGCATGAAAAATGCATGACTAAAGTAAACAATAAAGTTTTATTATAATTTCTTGAAAGCGTAATCAGAGTCTTTTTAAAGGCAGTTGGATACTTCTGTTTCAACGTGCGTTCAGTTTTAGAACTATTTTGTGTGCCTTTGTTCGTGCTCTTCTCCGCCTTCTTCCTCTATCGTGAAGTCGCAGCCATATTGTACAACCCTGAATCCGTTTGGAACACCAATCGAGCCGGCCCTGATTCCAAATCTGTAAAAGCGTGAGATGGGATTGAACTTTTATTACTAGGTATATGTTAATTACATTAGGTAAATATGCTAAATCAAATATTAGAGATCCATGCAATTTCTGATTTTGAAAGTATAGAGATAAAGAAACTTTAACTCAAATCCTGGGTATTTTAAAAGATTTGGGCATCCCACCCAATCGATGACACGTGTTGCGATTAATGGGCCTTTACCCGATTTTGATCTAACCGGATTCGCTCGTGTGGTATCATTCGAGTTTGCCCAAGGACTTCATCCATGCTGTTATGTTTGGTTTGGTAGACATATACCTGAAAAACATTGGGTACCAATAGTGTTATTACGGTATATGATCGATTATAAAATATTGATATCGCTGACTGTCTCCGAGGCAATTATATCATATCACGCGCAGACTAAAATTAAATTTGGTTAGTCTTGATAGTATAATTAACGAATACAAAGAAAACTTTCCTGATCTCAACGAAGAAAATACTGTTAAAGTATCCAAGGAGATATTTGAAGTCAGAAATAAACATGCAAAGGATTTCGGTAGAAGAATAATTGGTAAATTTGCCCAGGGTGGAGCATATGATCACAAGCGACATTATATACGATTAATTCTAGATGATGCTGAATACGATTTGTTTTTCTCAAATAGTAACAGATGTATTTTACTCGTATGAATGTATTCACTCAACCAATGAAATTATGTAAACAAAAGGGAGAGATATACAAGTTATCTTTCCAGTTCCAAAAACACACTTGGTTTAAGAAACTCAAAAATTAGCCCACAGCTACAGAATTTACACATATGGAGTTACACACTACGGCACCAGCACACTTGGCTACCAGTCACACAGATCAACAAAGCCGTCAGTATTCAAGGCTGGTCAATCAAGCAATCAGCGCCAACCAATCTTGGTCAGCAACGCCCGGTCACCTGCTACTCGACCATCAACACTATTCAGCTCTACGTCTGGTATGATTCTGTTTCACAGCTGCTATGGTCGACTTCTATGGTTAATTCTGAAGCTGATACTACCTCGACTTCGATCATTCCGATAACTCCGATCACTCTGGTCAGCTGAATATGTGCAAGTCTTTAAAGTAGACCTCTCACTGACAAGAAATGTAAAACGGTGAGGATTTTAATCATAGATATAGGCGGTGCACTGGAAGCATTCGGTTCTTCCAATCAAAAGCCCTTCGCACGTGTGGCATAGGATGAACCGAACTCACTATTGTAAAATAATGCACAATACATATTTATACACGAGTACATGTATTTAATAAATGAAAGGATTTATACAACTCTGTGACAACGGGTGGAAATGAGAGTAAAAGAAGTGAGATCGCGTTGAATCTACATTACAATAGCATTATAAATATGAACTTGGATCATCAAGACTGAACAAATGTGTTTAACTAAGAGACAGATGAATGGACGAATAGACGAACGCATATATATCTGCTCTACACTCCAAGTAAAACGGTGAACGGTATATTTATGGAGTACCCTTTAACGTTGCAGAAACCTCAGTGTTCAAGTAAACCATAACTTCTAACTTTTCACCATCTGTCCCCTTAAAATTCAAGATCAAGCTATACATTTTAACAGAAAGACTTAACACCTATGAGCTTTATTTGCAGGGAGTTATACTCTAAAAACTAATTGTTCATAATTATTTGAGATGTAGTTTTACTTTAAACGGTAACACACACAATGTTTATTTATCTCCGCAACAAGCCCACATTTGACGCTATAATCAAGTAAAATTGAGTCGGAAGGAATGTAGTAATATGTTGCGATATCAAAACACAGTGAGACATTCTAAGTTAAAAATGTTTCCATGGTATTAACATTGTGGAACTATATAGGAAGAAGATGCCAAATGTAGTGTCACAATGATCAATATATTTCCCATTGCACCCACAAATTTGTTTAATAATGCTAATAGAACAAGATGGAAAATGTTATATTAAAGTTACACTGGCGCTCAAAGAAATACTATTTTCCTGTCCAACAACCAGCTATAAAACATCCAGCACGCATTGTATAGTAACCACAAACTAGTCATTTACTGTCCAACAACCAGCTATAAACATCCAGTACGCAATGTATAGTAACCACAAACTAGTCATTTACTGTCCTACAACCAGCTATAAAACATTTAGCACGCAATGTATAGTAACCACAAACTAGTCATTTACTGTCCTACAACCAGCTATAAAACATCCAGCACGCAATGTATAGTAACCACAAACTAGTCATTTACTGTCCTACAACCAGCTATAAAACATCCAACACGCAATGTATAGTAACCACAAACTAGTCATTTACTGTCCATAGAGAACCTGATTAAGATTTGCTTAGGTCGTCCTTTTGCTTAGATCGTCAATCTATGATGGCATATTCTACAAGATGCGGCTTTGACGAGGTGAAATTAATTTATCCAAAAACACATTTTATCAACAAAGTATCACGCATGTCTTCATGGAAGCAATTAAATATGTATTGGTCCAAATCAGAAAATATATTTTGGCTACCGAAAAATCCCTTTTAATTCACCACCCACACATAACGTAGACATTGATATTTCCTACACGCCTAAGCAAGTGCAACAGAGATGCGAAACCATCCAGACCTCAAATACACGATCAGAAAAAGGATAAGAAAAGAAGAACAGCCGTCAGAAATTCGCATATATTAGATTACTACATAAAAGGGAAATAATGTAATGGGATTTTTGCGAGTGTTCCAAGCCAGACCTCAATATGTTTGAAATTCCACAGTCAATGACAACGCAAATATTTTAATGGGGGAGACCTGTATCCAATTATCTTTAACCACCTCAGTAGTATATCTCTAACTTGAAATCAATGGGGGAGAGAGGGGCTGAATAACATCTATTTGTATCTGAAAGTCACCATCTTAAAGCCTAAGTTTTCAAACTGGGCACTTGCAATCCATGAGTCAACAGCAGAGTAGCTACTGTCAACAATTGTATACATGAGCAATTTCACGATTTAAATTTGTGCACAAATTTTGTGGAGTAGTTTGGACACTTTTCCATAGCGAACTTTCTAAAACAATCTCTTGAAGTTAGTATACGAAGTCAAAGACACACGTCAGAATGCTACTGTGGTGACGAACCCTGGCACTCTGGGCACGTTGAACGACACAGAAATGAATGCAGATGACAATCCTTCAATGTTGGATTGAATGCCCTCAAGCAAAACTCAAAACAATACCATGGTTTAGAAATGATGGATCGTTTTCACTTGAACAAGTGATTAAAAGACAAAAATTCGTTTAAAATTCTAAATAAACGCCAGGTACTGAATCAAAGTAGTACCATGTTCCACGTGATTGCTACATCGTTCGAGTACGAAATGAACATTGAAGAAGTCGTGTTCATAGTTCGATCTGTGGAAGTCTTACCTACAGTAGGGATCGATATCTGGTAAATTCTTAAGAGAAAGATAGTCAAGCACCATCTACAATGGGTTGAAGGCAAAATCTTCACCATTTCCAATAAACTATGATCCTAGATTAGATTATTCTTGTTTCTCAAGGTCAACTACCAATGGGTATACTAATTGGCATCGTCAGCGATATGGTAATCGATGGAGCTATTTATTGATCAGGGTCGTTTCGAGTTCCAACACTTTACAGTGTCTAAGATGAGAAGTCACCGGATTTGTTTCAGGTCATTTAAAACTAACTTTGCTCAGCAAAATTATTTGAGATCTTTCTTTGTTATGTTTCTCTCAGGACACTTAATAACCAACATTATCCACAGCATTTCGTACTACGATTATACCGAAGAATATGCTTTTCGAGGATTTGAATTCCAGAGAATATGACTGTGACAATGGACATCAAAAGCCCATAAAGTAAGACCAACTATGTGCGGAACGATTGCATTAGCTATCATGGACACAGAATACATTTTGTATGTATAATGTGGTAACGCTCTTGAAATCAACAGTCTGAGAGGAGTGAGCCCATACGATTGTAAAAAGTAAGCTATGGATGTATGCAGAAAGGGTTCAAAAACGGCAACGTCCCCGAGTGAGCAAGAGAATGGTAGTCATGACATCGAGATGGCCGAACAAAAACATTTATTAATCTCCCTGTTCTGCTTGTCCACTGGCTAAAGTAATTACACACAATAACTGATAGCATAGATAGTAAAACACCAATGTCACGTGCAGTAGGACATATTGCTTGATGATGAGTCGAGACGAAAGTTTCCAAAATTTATCTAGAAGAAGCAGAGTGGTATAAGGACTTGTGTAAACGTTTCATACCTCCATTGATATCTTTGAAAACGAAACACATTAAAAATCACACCATAAGTGTGAATTCATGACTTGTCCGTTCTTGTGACAGTGAATACATGAGATCTTCTTTATCTCCTGACTTGCAATTAATATCTCATTTACGATTATTGTAATACTCAAACACGCAATGTACCAGATTTCATTGATGGAGAAGAACTCATTTAATGTTAGTTGATTAGTACACTACTGACTGAAACATTCCACGAGCATCAAAAACCAAATGAAAATGTTTTATATATAAGGGTGTTTGAAAACTTACATGTTTACTAATTATTAATGGAGGATTGCTTAACGATGGAAATATTGGCAAATTTATTTGTATGAGCAATAAAGATAAAGGTTCAGTGGATCATGTCATTATTGGTCAACCTTTATCCACACAGTAGTTTAAGGGTGCGTGCATCTATCAGACAATGGAAATGTCCTCAGAAGAATTTGTAATTGTTTTAAATCAGTAAACCAGTCACAAATGTATTTATTTGACGGGGAAAAAATTCACAAATTTTAGGATTGAAGATTTTATATTAGATTTTGTTATGTATTATATACTGGTATTTCTTTTCAATTTTTCCCTTACAGTAATATTTCCAGGTTTTGTGACATTAAAAGCCGTAGAGGAATTACTTTGTTCGGTACAATAGGGAAGCTTCTTGCCAGTATATCAAACAGTTAGTTAAATTAGTGATATATATCAACACTTTACGAATTAATTGCACATCTAGTTAATTTAGGGAGAAATTTGTTTGTGCATTTTTTAATTTTTAAAGCAAAAGATATTCGATTATGTTATAGGAAATATGTTGTGGCTTAAGGACGTTTCCTACTATTCCACAAACGTTTGAGGTAATTTCTTGAATTTCTTATTCCTCCAGTTCTAGTATATGATACAGAAGTGAAGGAATTAATACTAAATAATGTTGTTAAGAGCCCTATTTTGCATTTTGTAATATTACAGTGCCTTTTAAAGTCAATACCCAGTGTCATTCCATTCGGGGAATTCTTACATTATGTATATTCTTTAGTTTTATTAAATATTGGTTTAGCAGTAGAAAATGAAATACATTTGCGCAAGACACGCAGTAAATATGTAATATAGTACGATATTTTGAAAGTATATGTCTGGATAAGGAAGAGTGGCAACATTTCGGTTACTTCACACCCGTGGTGGGATCGTATTGCAATTACACTTTGATACCGTTTCATACATTGACAATGTTTCACAGATGCAGAAGTGTTTTGAAACTAATTACTTTGTATGCACATGACCTTATGTCACATGACCTTATACTTTTTTCTCATATTAATTGGCTGCATATGTTTTCACAGTGTTACGAGTTTAGGCTCTAATACACGGTAACAAAGAGTAAAAACAATAACAAATAACTTTTTTCCCAACAAAAGGTTATAAACTTGGAAGACGGACTTACAGTTTTAAGAATAAAATCCAAATATAATCCAAGAATTATCCACGAATTAAATTGCCAAAGACTTTGCAATGAAATGTTCTAATAGATTCAAGTTCGAGTCATGTTAGAAAATTCAACATGGCAGACGGTGACGTATGTTAAATTATGTTGGTTTTTTGTGTCATCTATATAGCTCCTTGTATAATTACAAGATTTAACACTCCATTGTTGAAAATCCGAATAAGATTTTGATAAACTATCTTTGTCCAAGACTTTGATATTAGCACATCAACGAACTGAAGAATTTTTAACATGGATTCATAAACTTGGCTAGAGCAAAATAAAATGATTTAATGCCATTCGTAAAAGCCCAAAACTAGCTATATTTCACAAAAACAAAGATTATAACATAGTCTGATAATAAAAGAGTCACATGATCGTTTATATCACGAACGCCTAGCATGACGCTGACTAGAACCAATTATTTCTACTTTAAGAATCAACGGTTATTTACTTCTTCGTTTATATACTCGTCACCTTGACAAAAACCAATTTTTTTTACGTGGTTTCAACTAACCTTGAATCAAGGATAGGATCTTCCAGATCAACATTACATGTTTATAAAAGACTAATTCGGTGAACCGAATTTCTGAAAAACCATCATATCTAATGAATAAATTTACATTACAATAGCATGTAATGAAAAATTAGAAAGAATTTAAAACTGACAAACAATATTAACTTAAAACAAATATTTATCAAATCAGATATACGTAACACCAAGCAGTGAGACATGCAAGCAACATCTTAAAGCTAGTATTTGATCGAATTATCCAGAAATTGTTCTTTGTATACGTCGGATTTGGTTGAAATGTTGCTCTATCAAGGTGATCTCACAAACTGCAGGTTTCTCTGCATCATTTAGATTTCAGATGTAACCCTTACAATTACAATTTCTACACTTGCCACCTTTGTTTTCTCTCATGACATCTTGTAACGTTAATTATTTTGCGGTCCACATGATACGGCTTGGCAGGCTGCTTCTTTGAGACCCCTGGACTACATAATTCTGAGACGATTTATGAATAAAACCATGTCAGTTATGTTTTACTAATTTTTGTGCAAGTATAAATATTATGTCGTTAACTTAAAAGGAAGAAATCGTCAAACTTTTTCGGCTTGGAATTAAATAGGTTTTCTTTATATTCACAAAGAGGAAAAATCTTTTTGATTTCAAATTATTCTTTAGCTGATATATAGAAAGACGAAAAAAAATACTTTCATTTCTGTTTTTCATGTAGCTTTCATTATTCAATTGAGTGGCAATGGACATTTTAAATATGTGCACTCGTGTGTTGTTTCTCGTGCGAATTAATAGTGCAAAGTGTTTCTTGAGATCACATTCACGATATGTAACATCTGGCAAAAGAATGACTAATTAGTGACAAAATGAGCTGTGACATAGTATACAAAGTAAATGCTACAAATCTTTAACATCTGAAAAATGTTGCATTTGATAACCGTGAAAGGGTCTTTACCTTAATATTTGTATCTCCCAGATTGAAAAATGTAACTGTTTTTCCTTCGAGTAATTTGATAGTCATTTTATTTTCCAGACGCAGTTAAAGAATTATTCAGTTGTAAAGGAAACAATTACTCAAAGTGCGTCGTATTCATTCATGACCATTTCAAGCCCTAACCCCATAAACTAAACGTCCACTGAACCCCTGTTACATGGATGCTACACCATATATCTCACCCGCAACAGGAGAGTCCCCCGCTAAAACAGTTGCATGAGAAGCAGTCGGTAGTATTGAACGTGGCCCCTTCCAAGAACTTGATCCCTCGGTACTCACACGCCACCATCTCTTTTGAGCCTGTAAACATGAACCAAAATGCAAATAAGCACCTCGTGATATTTTGTATAATTGGAGTATGGTTTAGATTATCTGCATTTGCTCATTTCAATAAACAAAGATGCTTTTCTAACGTATTGCGCTACCATATTTTTTAGTAAATTTTGCGAACAACTATACATATTTGGGACGCAGATTCAGAAATCACAAATAAAATGTTCTTTTCTGTGATATTGAGTAATAGTATCCTTATAGAAGAGATTTTACAAGGGACTGGTACTCTGGTCTGAATGGGAATTTAACATTTAGAGAGTCACCAGCCTTGAACGGGAATTTAACACGTGCGGGACCATATGGCGACATAAAATTAGGTGGGGTTGAACTCTATTATACCACAGGCTTAACATGATAGACTGATATTGCGACATACTGGAATTGTAATGTTATAATAATAATAATAATAATAATAATAATAATAATAATAATAATAATAATAATAATAATAATATATGATAATATATTTGGTTCAGAATCAATAAACCCATTGTACATGTTGTCACCAATAAAAAGAATAATAAAACTATAAATACAACGTATAAATACATAAGTCATACGGCTAGTATCATCATCATTCAGCAAGTGGACTCCGAGCAAGACGGACCGGTCATAACTTGTAGCTAGTACACGGCAGTGAGAAAAAGTGCCAATAGGACTGTGGACCATGAATGCAGCCATAGAGCACTTAGGTGTTTGTCATACGGTGACGGGAAACCGAGCCGGTGGTAATGGGAAACCAAACCTGGGCAATATTATCACCCCACTTGACCAGTATACAGCACAGTTAAAGATATATCCCACAAGCTTGAAGACAAAGGAAAAAAAATGGCGTGGAGGCCACGTGGAGTCAAAGATGGCGGCCTGTGTGTTTCACTATCAACATCAACGGTGCGACACGAGGGTAACAGAAAGCCAACGGAGATACCATGTGGAACATATCGTCAACCTGAAAGTACTCCGCAACGTCACACAGGAGTACTGCTTCAAGAATTTGGGGATAAAGAGGAAAACGGGCCATGATATGAGGAAAACTCTCATGGCTAACCTGCTGCACGAGAACAGACGTCCCGGAGATAGATGTATATAGTAAACCAGGTTTTTATTCATTTGCCTGAATGAAAAAAAAGGGGCTCATTTGGCTGCGAGTACCCCTCTTTGACTAACTTTTTGGCCCTGAAAACACAAATATGACATTTTTGGTATGCCTTCGACAAAATTCATAACCAAAATCCCCTACCATTGACTACACTTTTATGTGTCGCTTAGACACTTTAGTTAAATACAATAGGGACTTACGCATGTACGCTTTAGTACTAGTCCCTATTTTTGATAGGATGTTTAATTAATATTTTTTATAACTCAGATATTTGGTAAATTGCACAGGTGGCTTACACATTATTGGTTGTTAGGGTGTCCATTAGTATAACTGGACTGAATTTGACATACAAGCGTGCTTGGCGCTTCACCACCTTGCTCCACGCTGCAGTAAATTCTCGTGCTTGCACGACCACATTACGCAGCCACAAGCGATATGAGAAAGCTAATTTTCTCTCGCTTTCTTGCTCTTGCAGACTGATAGGAAATTGAATGATTGGGTGGGTGTGTGTAGGTTCTATTCCTACCCACCCTACGGCCTTACATTCACCCAGTGGCAGTTCAATAACTGCCCCGTGGTGACGGCCAAATTAAATAAGCACTCCTTTGAGTGTATAAACGCCTGCAGGGGATGTGGCACAATTCCTTCCCCTCAGGATAAATTAAATAACCCTCTTTTGAGGGATAAAACGGTGCCAAGAGCCTTCTTGGACGAAGCACCTTAAACAAATCTATTCATTCATTCATTCATAAGTCATACACATACGTGCATACATACATTATATATGACAAAAATATATACATGCCGGTTTGGGATATGGGAATATAGTGACTACGTCATTGTCTTAAGAAATGAATTCGTTAAACGATCTCTAAAAAGAAGAGAGTGTGATTGTTTAATATCACAGAGGATGATGTCCAGAATCACTGCTGAGGAACAGTGAAATATTGTTTAGTCATGTAATAAAAACATTTATATGCCAAAATATCTTTGAAGAACATTACCGGTACGTAGTAAAAAAGAAAGTAGTATCGTCTTAATTCCTAATTTATATGTGTTTATCATTTTATCAGACAGGTGTAATGTTTTACTTACTAATTTATATGTGTTTATCATTTTATCAGACAGGTGTACATGTTATAATTCTTGACATTTTTATTTCAGTTGTTTCTTTGTTTTTGCTTTGTCAGGTTGAAACTGAAAATGTTTCAATACATGTTATAATTCTTGACCTTTTTATTTCAGTTGTTTCTTTGTTTTTGCTTTATCAGGTTGAAACTGAAAATGTTGCATATCCTTCAAGTTCACTTCGCTATGCACTATGTATAGAACTGTTTGAGCCAAACAAAACGAGAGAGAGAGAGAGAGAGAGAGAGAGAGAAAGAGAAAGAGAGAGAGAGAGAGAGAGAGAGAGAGAGAGAGAAAGAGAGAGTCAAATGTTAGCCCACCCTGAAAAATGCTTGAAAAACAGCCAACACCGTTATGTTTAAATATCAACATATCTTACTAAGTCCCGCTAACTTAAAAAAGAACAAATGGATTAAGTTGGTCCTTCCTCTTCGGTACACATGACTCTCTCTCTCTCTCTCTCTCTCTCTCTCTCTCTCTCTCTCTCTCTCTCTCTCTTCAATTTTCAATATATAACTATGTCAGCCTAGAAGATTGTATTGCATCATCATTTTCAATTTTTAAACTTAAAATGTTACAACCTCGCAAAAACAATGAGACTTGGGCCAGATCATGGCTTCATTTGGCAATATAGCAACTTTTACTCTTTCGTCGGAAGTAAAATTGCACTCCACTCATTTCATTAGTTAAATGTCATTCAGTGTTATAAAACAGCTACGGTGGCAGAAATCGTCCTGATGTGATTATAAAGGAAAACAAAACACAACTGATAATAATTTTACAAAATTTATAAATTCTATTTAGTTTAATACATTGTTAATGACATCGTCAGATATATTGGTGCTGTGCTTGTAATTGGAACCAATAACTCTCCTCAAATATGTATTCGTTCTTCTCTCCATTCAGTTAACATCTGTACACGAGCCTTTGCATTCCATTCCATTCAGGCGGTGAACACGGAGCAGGCAGGACCGGGACGGCATGCTGTCCAGTGAGTGTGGAAATAAGCTACCATTTAGGAGTGCTAAAGAAATAAGAAAAACGCACCCATAGGAGTAGATGTAATGAAGCAGTAGTGTTGAGTAAACTCCACTACAAATAAGTCTTCAAAATTTTCCAGCCACAAGAAGATAGACGACCGTAAAATCTATACCAAGCTGAACAAGAAATGGTGCCACGTGGGGAAACAAGATGGCCGCCGGATTACAAGGCTATCATAGAGCCATCAACATTGGAGGGACCCGATACCACCACTGGAGAGTACTCACGGGGACTACATTTCGACAACCAAGTGTTCAGCGAAGTAGAAGATAGAAGTTAACCAGTCAGCAGGGATACAGGAGGCCACATGAGACAATTCTGTGGCTTTCACCTACTGCACCCCGACGACGAAGCCTGCGTTTACAATGGTGTTTTCATTTGCCTGAAAATAGGGGACTCATTTGGTTAAGAGTACCCCTCTTTGAATAACTATTCCGTGGCCCTAAAAAGCTGATATGACTTATTTTTGGTACCTCCGACAAAATTCATAACTAAAAACAAACTACCATTGACTACACTACTATATGTCGTTTAGACATTTTAATTTTCTAAATTGTTAGGGACTTAAATTATGTACACTCATGTACTAGATTTTTAGAACAATAGGATGTTAAATAACAATTCTTCAACTTTTATATTTGAGTAATTGCACAGGTGGCTAACACATTATTGGAAGTTAGGTCTGTCCATTAGTAAAACTGGACTAAATTTGAAATAAGTAGGGCTCTTTTGTTTCAGGTGTATGCTGCGTTCGTCGCCTTGCTGTCTGTCTCTTTGCGTGGCCTGTGTGTGCTGCTGTGTCGCCCGCGCCTCCTGGACCTGGACCCTTTCCACCTTTGCCGATTCCGCTCACCAAAATTACTAGCGAAATGAGGAAACATTTCCCCTCGCTACCTTATTTACAACTCGATTGGATGCTAGGGGTGGGTGTGTGTGGGTACTATTCCTACCCACCCCCAATATAGGCTTTCATTTCCCCTGATAGTTACTTTTTAGTAATTCAGGGGAACGCCTTAATTATAGTGCATTTAAGCACTTTAAGGGAGGGATTAACAACCCCTCCCACCTAAATGGGTGCCGACATGGCACCTATAAAAGATATACAAATGCCCCTAGTGGGCGGCTATATCTATAAAAAAAACTCATTAAGCAAGCAAACACGAGCCTTTGATCGAGTATGTATGTAGCTACTGCTACTACTACTACTATTACTCTTTCCTTTTCTCTCACTCCACATATGACTTCATATGAGTAAACATGGACATTTTTAAAGTATTGTTCTCTATGTTGCATTTTTATAGTATATTTGTCTATGTTGACATATTTGCCCATCAGGTAAAACCTATGGCATTATGTTAGTTCACATATATCGCCATACAATTCAATTAAATTCCTGTTAAATTTCCACCACATGAAATTACCATAGATACGAGAGCGTCAATTTCATGTTAAGTTCCCCTGACACAATGATCTACCATTTTAAATTCGCATTAGAGGCGTAGATGCCATTTTAAGTTCAATGTTCTTCGAAGGTTAGAGTACCATCTCTATGCCTATCCCAATGGAGGCCAGAATATCTTCTCTGCGGCTTATTTGCTACTAAAATATAAAGTATGTAAGGTGCTCTTACTCATGTTGCTTAACCTCAGGCAACTAGAGCAACTAAACTCCCAAGCAATCCCCACATCCCTACACATTTTACTCCATATTGTGTAGTAACCCCATATCCCTACACATTTTACTCCATATTGTGTAGTAGCCCCACTCCCGAGACAGTGAACCAGGGTTTACAGTGAGTGTTCTTGCCATGTCAGGTGTTGTTTACATATACACCATGTTGAACATTAATTGCCAGTTTTGTACATATCACACCTGAACCACTTGTAAGCACATCGAGAGGGGGAGCTAAGGATGAAACCCATGTCACAGACCTTTCTCACACAGGCAACATAACCACAGATTCTTTAAACTTCATTGATTGGCTTAGTTGATGTGTTAATGAACCAAATGACATACAGACGGATACTATCATAATATCCTTGATGTTTCAAACAAATCGTCTGGATACAGAGGACAATAATAATACAGACCAACTGTGGAAATCAGGTGCTGAAGTTTCCCCACCCTTCGGGCTACTTGGATCAAAAGCTGGTCAATGGCCCACGTCCATTTTCACAGCTCCGGTGGCCTAGGTGGTTGGAGTCTTCGGATTTGGGAAGTCGCGGGTTCGAACCCCGACCGAGTCAGACCAAAGACTTATACAAATAGTACTACCATCTGCCTCGCTAGATTTTCAGCACTAAGGGGTTAATATTAGGAATTATTGGTCTGGTATCAGGATAATGCGACATGTTGGGGCATGATGGCACAGCGGCATGATGCCCCAGTGCTAGACAGTATAGTGATATGACTAAAATTGTTGAAACTAAGTTAAAAAGTCAATATAAAAAGTATCGCTACCATTTTCATTTTTAAAATCAATAGTCTGTGCAGTATTTGTGTAATGAAACATGCATCTGGGCACAGAGTCTCTCTATTTATGAATATTATAGTGACTTTGTTATGCATTGTTAAACTAATTTGGTCATCGAGATTAAGCAATTCTTTCTTAGAGATTTCAGGCCAGAGAACTTTACTACTGTATAATTAAACGTTAATCATATTAGATAAATTAATGTCAAACAAAAGAGAAATTTGTAATTATTTAAATACGTAAATTATGTCAAAGTGTTTTTTATAATAGCATTTCTGTAATGGACATTTCAAGCATAGCACATATCAAATATATTCAATGTCTCTCAGCATAACGGCAGCACGAAATATTTTGTAAACGCAGCAAATGTATTCATCGTATAAAGAACGTATTGCTTTAACCGCGTTAAAAATTAACAGGCGGCATGATGGCAGCAGTTAATGTTCCATATTGTAATTTCAGTCAAACAACAAGCTGGCTGACGATATCAAGCAAATCTGGCCGGATGAACCATGAAATGAATGTGTGTAAAATCTGTTCCGTTCTACCTCGTGACGTACATGAATGAGACTATAATGTAGACGTTGTGACGTCAGCCGACTACATAAACCATCTGAATAACGAATTACATTAAATTTACGTTGTGGGTTGCACAGAATCTTAATGGACATTATATGTTCTTGTACAAAGGACTATATGATGAATTTTTCATCTTTCCAAATGAAGTTAAAAGTCGGTTTTTAGAATTTCAACATATATAACAACATATAAAGTTAAATAAACAAAATCTAAATATATGAGGTCTTAAAGAACAAGACATGGATATATGAGAATTCCTTTTTCGACAACAAGTGTCAGGATGATTTTTTATCGTATAGGCATTGGTCTTTTAAGTAAGTTTAAAGTCATTTTTTGGTTGATATTAGAGGTACAAGCTGACGGAAAGAGAAATGAACAATTTATTAATCAAAACAGATATCATTGTCTTTATATTTACGCCATGATCTGAGCAATTCGAGGCAAAACATCCCACATAGCAATTTTTCCTGCTTAAATCGATTTCTTTCAAGAAATTCTTGCAAATGTACGTCTGATTACCATGAAGTAAGCGATTCAAGAAAATATGAAGAAAGCAACCTTATAACTTTTATAAATGTAACATAACACTTATTTCTGACTTGGTAGATCATAATAAGAGCTGTAGTTTTACCTTTATGATTATATTTATATTTTATCTGTACCTAACTGAAGCATAATATCTGGAATTAGTTTATCAGATCAATACAGGTTTTGTTCTTCAAAAGCAACATTTCAAGAGGTCAAATTCGCATACATTAGACATTGTACTTAATATGTCATTTTGAACGAAGGTAATCGATTCGAAACAACACCTTTAAAGACAATAATGAGCAAACGAATAAGTGGCCACGTTAATAAATATGAGCGCCGAAAAAGAAGTTAAAGACGAATGATAAAATCAAATTCACAATACACGTACCTATTTGAATTATCTGTGCAGGATTAAAAAAGCATGATCCGTGGACTTGTATCACCAATATCAAAGCAGACGTCACCGTCAGCAAAAGCGCAAAACGTTTGAACATAGTTGTCAAAACTGTTACGACAAAATAATGCCAAACGGTAACTGTTACTTCTGGATGCGAGTCAAACTGATGTAGCTTTTATAGGGTTGAATAAATCTGACAGTTGTAATTTTCCTCTCTCATTATATATGATTGTTCTATTATGACTGATACCTGACCTTTTAAAATACCATAACAGCATGTTGATATTGTATCGCTTTGTAAATTGTTTATTTGACGCTATAATTGTCAATACATAATCATCGCATACACGTTTTCGTAATACTACTATATGTCAGTTGTCATCATCATTGTCCTAATTGCTTGTGGTGTATCATTTGTAATCATTATTAAAGAAGAGGAATTCCACTTTAGACTCTCTAAGCGTGTACAAATCAGCTGTAATTTAAAGAATGTGTAAATAGCAAAATGTTAAAACGCTTTGTGCAGTTTAGCGAATATGACTAACTTATTTGTTGCACATTGGGGGTGGGGAAGGGGGTGGGGCTTGTTATGCCTTTGCTGAGATTGCAATATATTTGATGCAAGGTCAAATAAAACTATTAGGCTGCTCATTGCCTTTTAAGACCCTTCTTGCCCTATGGCCAATTAAGTCAATAGTTTCTTCTTCCATCTTCTTAGTATCAATGGCGACGTTTAGGCCATCGTCTTCACACGTATGCCAGCTCATTTTGTTCACCTTCTTCTTTGCCAATATCTGTCAGGTCCCCTTTGGTCTTTCAATAGAGCAGATTATATAGACGACATATCATAAGGTAAAAGGTTTAATAGTAAATGGTGAAGAGAAAAGTATCGAACACTATACAGCTAGAAAGGAATATGTGATGTTTACATATTGATCTAGTATCCAAACACATGACTTTACAATCAAACACATCACATATACAATCTAAACACACACACACCAATACAATCCAGCACCCATCGTTTGTTATTACCATCCAAAAACACCGACAATACAATTCAGCACATGCTTTTACATACCATACAAGTACACTTAGTTCTCAGCAATTTAGACATATGCAAAAAAGCATGCACAATATCACGGAATTGTGTATGACTGGTGTCAATATGTATATGTGGTCAAAAATGTACTCGTATTTCGCTGCCGTGTAGAGCGTTACCCAGGGTGGTTTATTCATTATCGGCTCTAGTTAATTTCGAAATAGTGAGCTCAGCTCAGATCATGCTGCATGTGCGAGTTTCCTGCAGTTTAAAAGTTTAAGTACCAAAGCTGCACATATCGGTCACAGATAGGGTATATATAGCAGGCAAATTCTAAGTAAACATCACATAACAATCCAGTCTTGTCAGAAAATCTTCCAGCTTTAAGGAAGAAAACTTTCAGCTAAAGAGGTAAAATAGATTTAAGATTATATTCTTATCGCTATTTGTTTTATTTGACATAATTGTTTCACATATCAGATGTTTTAGTATTTATTCTAATTTCTCGAGAGTAAACAGTAAACGTCTAGAATGAAGCTAATACTATGTTACCTACCTTTGCTTATCAAGTGTATAATTATTTTATAATACAGTAATTATTATAAAATATTTTTGTATCTATGATTTCAGATTTCGCTTAATGCTATTTTAGTCTGGTTTCAAGTTGGGCATATATTATAGGATTAAATGATCATGTTTGGGTATTTATTGATGTGTAAATTTTACCTAATCACTCACAAAGTAAATAAAGTCCGAAGGACTTTATGTTAACTTTGTGAGTGATTAGGTAAAATTTACACATCAATAAATACCCAACCATGATCATTTAATCCTTATAATTCCAATTTTATCATTTCTATCGTCAAATTAACTTATTCCATCAATAATGCATTCGAATTTACGTAGCGCGTAATTACCTTTCATTCGGCGTTTCACACCGCCCCGTAATACATAACCTGTAGAGAATCACACGAAGAAATTGACTACAGCCACAGTTGCGTTTATTCATAAACTTCATCTTTTACATCATATGCAAGGGTTACCGTGGTTTTTAACACATTTTGTTTACTGACAACATTCTTGTTCAATTTTAGTCATTCCCATCTGTTACGTCAGATGACCATGACCTTACATAATAACAACTGATACCGACTCAACAAGTGTGCTAAATTAAATTTCAAGCAAACCTGAAATCATTATGGGTTTTTTCAGTGAATACTTCCAATTTTTATGGAAATATGAACAAGATGATGCTATCCCTTACTATATAAAGGTAACAATGAAATAAATTCTATACAAGAGTAACATTTTATGTCATTCTCAGCAGTGTTAATACTTAACAAGACCCACTCGGTGATCTATCATCTAGTGAGAAATGAAATGTAGCAGACGAATGCTAAATTGTATAGTAAACTATGCATTTGAATCAAAAAATATTGGAAAAAGAATAAAAAGTGTAAAAGTTATATTTATTTGCAGAATTATATATTTTACAGATGACAAAATCGTTTCACAATAACGTGTCTGCAATGTTTATTTATATTTCAAAAACCGAAAGTAGTCCCAGAATTTATCGAAGTGTAAACAATTCCTGATCAACATCACGTGACCCGTTACATCCAATCATATTACAGGAAATTCGTTTAATTCATAAAAATTGGAATTATAATTTGATAACAACACATGACAATATAATAATAAACTGAAATTACACAACTAAGACGATACATTTGCTTGCGATAATGATGCACCATTTACACCGCGACATACCGCTCTAGTGGCCTAGTGGTTAAAGCGTCAGACTTAGATGCGGAAAGTCGTGGGTTCGATCCCCGGCCGAGTCATGCCAAAGACTTACAAAAATGACAGTGACAGCTGCCTCGCTTGGCACTCAGCATTAAGAGGTTAATGTTAGGACTCGTTGGTCTGATGTCAGGATAAGTTGACTGGGAATAGCATCATGATATGTCTGCGGCATGATGCCCCGTGCTAGAAATCACTATAAACTACCACAATCCAGAAATCGTTGCGATATGACTGAAGAGTTGTTAAAACTACGCATTAAATCCAAATCACATACACGCATTTTCCGCGATAAATTTGCCGACATTTAAAATGTTATATGCAAAGGTCAGGACAATAATAACGCAGTCATATACAATTACAGACATTTCACATTTGGCAGACTAATTCAAGACGACTAAACGTTTTCCATCAAATATCAAAATTATTTTCATCAGCGCAGTTATTACTCCGCCCATATATTTGCACAATGATCACAATCATTGTCTGGTGGATACATTGATAGATATTCCTATGTATGTATGTATGTATGTATTTATGTCTGTATGTATGTATGTATGTATGTATGTATGTATGTATGTCTGTCTGTATGTATGTATGTATGTATGTATGGCTGACTGAATTTCTTTATTTCCTCTTCATAAGAGATTTCATTCAGTTAATGTTTCGTAAATACAAAAAAGTTATGAACATAGTTTGTGATTAAATTACTTACAGTACACTATATAGCAACAAAAGCAAAGAGAACTTAATGTCAAAACACATACGTGAGATAACTCATTGCAAACGAGTTATATACGAAACATAGATTAAGAGAAATAATGGAATTGTAATCATTTACATTCAACTAAAACTATTTAAATTAATTATCATGTTCTCATTCACTTAGAGCACATGTGAGATATTTATTAGATATAAATGAATTGGGTCCATTTCCTTAATTTACTGAATAAGCATACTATGGGATATCATTTACGAGTTCATTTGCTCTTCTGTAAATTGCGTCTATTCCATCAGCCACCACACATATGAATGTCTGCCATGATTGATCATCCATAGAATCAAAGATGTCCATTCTCTTGCCCAAAAGGATATGAAGTAGGGTGTCATTGTCCTGACATAAAAGCCAGTGGGAGTCTAGGATGTCGATGGCATCTATTATTTTTTCAAACATAGTGTTACGCTCGTCATTTAGGGCGTTGCAGAATAGTAACATATGCTTGGTTCTGTCTATAATCAATCTCTTGCGGAGTTTACAATTATTTTCCTTCTCTATTGTAATGGGACACAGTTATATAAGCAATGTTAGCGAAAGTCCAAGTTTTATTAGGAACACATTTACCAAGCTTCTAAACTGCAAGTGGTTGAAGATTAGTATGGACACTTGCATAATGTAAAAGTTCAGGTCTCATTTCAAGTTTAGATCTCCACAATGATTCTTCGCAGCAGTGAACTGCCATTTCAATATTCCTCCTCCATGCCGATTTCGGGGTAGAATGTAGAGTGTTCACGTATAGGTGGAAAAACCCGCCAAGCTGATATTTCAAAAGAACACGATATATATCTTTAACAAACCCAATGCTCTCTCTCTCTCTCTCTCTCTCTCTCTCTCTCTCTCTCTCTCTCTCTCTCTCTCTCTCTCTCATGTATCAAGAAGTCAAGGATTCTTCTATGGAATATAATTTTCCATACAAATGAACCTTTAGCTCTGCAGATTTTATTGAAGAAGCCAAGTTTGATTTTGTCCACATAACCCTCAATGGCCCACAGTCCAAGACTGCTAATTGTTGTTTCTGTACAAGAGCGCTGATCGAGACCTATAATTCTTCTTGCCGCCTTTCTTTGACATACTTCAAGATCGTATACCTGTGACTTGCTCAAGCTGGACCACAATTCACATCCATGTGTCAATGCAGGTAGTACTATTTTTGACCATATTGTAGCACTATTAATTGGACTCGTTCCACCCTTTCCAATGCCAGTCCCTACAATGGAATAAAAAACTGACCTTCCTTTATCACAAGCATTTTTTACTGCAGCAGTATTGGAAAGATCTGCGGAGAGAGTAACCCCAGCGTAGGTTCTAAAAGAAACTATTGGAATCAATATATCTCCAAGCATGAACATAGGTTTCTGTGTGATTTTCTTCTTCGAAAATATGACAATATTGCTTTTATCAGCATTGTACCGCAGTCTCCACTTCGATGCATAGTCATTGAAGTTACGAAGTAAAACACACATACCATTAAATGACGAAGATATCAAGGACGTGTCATCTGCTAGTAAAACACAGGGGATAATCAGAGTGCCAACTTGTATTCCAGATTTTGTAGATTCCAGCAAGGATATTAGGTCATTTATCATGACTAAGAATAGCCATGCCGATAGCTTCTTCCTTGACCTACTCCTTGATTGACAGCGTATGGTTTCGAATGATATCCGTTGAGCAAAACAAGAGCCTTAACTTCTTGAAATGAATCTCTTAATTAATCTCCACAGTTTTCCGTTGATTCCGAGATGGAATAGCTTATAAAAGAGGCCATCATGCCACACCGTATTAAAGGCCTTCGCATTGTCCAGGAATGCAGCATACAATTTTGATTGACCTTCCAAATAATGGGCTATTCCTTCTTTTATAATGAAGGCTGCAGTAATGCCACTGCATTCGCTTCAAAATCCTTGTTGTAATGGGTGAGGGAAACCGATTTTATCGCTGTAAAGAATTAGCCTTTTCAGCAATATGTTTTCAAAAACTTTTTGAAATACTGGAACGATTGAGAGATCTCTATAGTTATTCATATCTAACCTATCTTTTTTCCCACCTTTAAAGATAGGTATAACATTTACAAGTTTGAAGTAATCAGGATACGTTTCTAAGGAAATTATTCTATTGTATACTTTGCACAAAATATAACTAATCGACTGCCAGGCGAACATTAAATGCTCTGCACATATGTTGTCATGTCCACATGATTTATTTTTCTTCAGCTCTCTTACAGCATCTTCAATGTCTTTCGGTAGTATGGTTTCACAGATATCCTTATCAGCTCTGTCATCAATATTTTAATCCACAATATGTTTCATTTTGTTTCTAATTTCAGTTGCAAACGATTCGTTAAAATTAATATCTGGTATTTCAGTACTTAACATTTTAAAATGTTGGCTCCATGCGTCACGAATTAAATCAGGGTCTCGTATTATTTCTCCTTCCACTTTTAGTTCAGAAATATCTTGTCTCTGCCCCTTCTTATGTAGTCTTACTATTCTGAAGAATTTCCCTACATCCAGTTCTGCAGCTTTTCCAGCTCATTTAATTGTTCTTGTTCATACTGGTATTTTGTCTTGTTTAATTGTTTTCTGAAATTTCTTTTGGCATTTTTGTATTCTGCATACGTTATAAATTGTGTCCAACGTGGCCGTTCATCTTTTATCCATAACAATCGGTTTTTTTTTTCTCATTTCTTTATGCAGTTCAGCCACATTAAAAAATTTCCAGTAAGGTTTTAAGTGTGGGAGGAATCTTTTTTTGGGAAACATTTTATCAGCTGTGTTGTGTAGAACGGTCGCGACAGTAACAAGGGTGTTTTGTACATCCGAAATACTATTTACAAATAGTTCCATTGAGTGCATGTGCTCATTGATTTCATTTTTGTAACTCTCCTGCTGTTCTGAAGAAACCTTTTGCCAGTTAATTGTAACTGGATATCTGGAAAATGTAGATACCAGGAGTTCCTCAGGAACTAACAACTCTACTCGTGCAGGTAAATGATCAGATAAATTGAGATGATGATCATCTTCAATATTAGCACTATGAACTAAATCTATTTTGGAGGAGGGTATCAAAATGTAATCAATCAAAGACGAACGTTTGTCATCGGATGAGCAATATGTATATCCTGGTATTTTAGAAGGGAAAATATCAAATGTTGACATTAGATGTCTATTTGTCAAGAAGGATTGTAGTATGTATCCTTTACCATATTTGCTTTTTGGAATCACTTTTGTAGGTAGCTCCGCATTAAAGTCACCACAAATAATCACACAACCTTTTTGATTATATTCATCATATAGGCATTCCACAGTTTCCATTATTTCTTTATAATCATCTAAAGAGGCATTTGTGGAAGGAAACCACACACAGAACAGAAACAATTTAATAGTGCATAGGTTAATTTCAACTGCAATAACTCTGTCATTCCCAATGTTATTCATTGGACGAACAGTTAATGATTTCCGATAGAAAATTGCAGTTCCTCCAAATCCAGAGGGACGCTTTCTTTCCCATAGACATGAATTAATTCTGCTATCCGGTCTCAAAAAAGCCATAAAATTGCTGTCAATGTTTTGAAAAAAATGTAATTGCTCTGGATATAGCCAATGTTCATGTATACATACAATATCTACCGTATGGAGTAATGAACAAAGATAAGGCGTTCCTGTCATAATGCCCTTCGCATTCCAAGTCATTATGTTTAGAGTAGTCGTCATTCGGAAAGTAAACAAAAGCTTTTCCACATACAAGTTGTAGACAATGACTCTTTTATCTCTCGTACCATTCTCTAGCTAATACAAATTCTGGCCAAAATCCCTTCTGTACAGTTTTCGTAAGCAGATTTTCCGGAACAGTGACACGAACGGTATAGGTTTTTCCCTTCATATTGGACCACTCTTTTAAGAATCTTAATATTTGTGATATGTATTCCTCGATTGTATGCATGTCCGCGTATTACATTATTTAACTCTTCAGGTCTATGGTCTGCTTTAATTCGAGATAACAACAACGATTTTGTTTTTGAACCCCTCTTCATTCCACTGAATGTCATAGTACTTATTCGCACCTGAATTGGTTTCGAATTGTTATTGTTTGTATCATTTATGTCGTCCTTTCTCAGTGTAGAATTTATGGTATCCAATACTAGATTTTGATTAGTTTTGTTTTCTTTCTCATCAATTTTCGTTTCCAATGCTCTTCCTGTATCTGCTTCACATATTGCAGTAGAAGATGTAGTGTTTGGGGTTTGTGCTACTTGAGATTGCATCAAACCTGCAGTGCGATTCTTATAAACTGATACCTTAGAGACGCTTACGCCGGTATTTCTTCTATATTCTTGTTGATCTGACAAAATCCTCTCTCGAGATTCTAGATGATGACTATTTATTACGCCTGTATTCGGATTTGTATTTGGTGTACCAGATGGACTTGCAGTTGGGCAATAAGATCTAGTCATATTTGTATAAGAGCAAGACATTTGCAAAAAATTCGTAAGCTGGAGCTGAATTCCACGCATCTGTGCACTTACTGTCTCAATTTGTTTGTCGTTTACAGCTTGTAGCTTTTCGATTGTCATTGCCTGACTCTTTATTACATCTGCCATTACATGTAGATTAGATTGCAAACGCAATTCCGACTCCCTTGACTTATCAATGCACAATTCAAGTATTTTAATTGTATCATCCTTACTTTGTATCATCTCACCCAAACGAACATTATCCTTTTTCATTCTCTTCATTTCTTCCATAATACTTGCACACATGGCATTTAGTTCATCTTTTACAAATTGTTTCAGATCTATAAATGTTTCATATTGTAAAATATGAATGTTGCTTTCAACTCTCTCAGCTTGACTATTATTTCCACAATCCCCGAATGATGTATTACTTCTTGACTGATCTATGTCATTTGACTGACCACTTTCTTGACTAGCTTCTTGAAGATTCTTTAAGCAACTCAGACTGTCTATTTTACTTGGCTTTGTTTTCCCATATCTGGACATGCATGCCTTTACTTCGCTTGTGTTACCATCTCCCTCAAGAAAATGAAATATATATCTGCTATTTTTTCTTTCAGTGGTATCAGAACGCAATGTCCTCTCCACCAGTCTACCAGAAGGATATCCTGTATGACTGAGCCTACCAATATCGTGCAAAGAACTACGAATATGACGAAGGGACGTTATGTCAAGATTACTTCATAACTCTCGCTTAAATAACTGTTTGTCCAATTTGCCATATTTTTCTCTTATTTCTGCAAGAATACAGCGTTCTAATTGAGAAGCGCATGGTATATCACTATAAGAATCCTGAATATCTTGGGTATCATTGGTCTCCATTTTCTCACTCTATTCATATATCACTTACTCGCCTCTAATTGTTAGAAAATTAGTCAGAACTATATATTCAATGATGAGCATTCTTATTAATCAAACTTAAATTACAAAAATTACATACTGCAAATTATCTGCAGTTTACAAAATTCGTACAAACGGCAGTTTGCAACCCAAATTTGTTACACAAACAAAATTATAACAAATCCATATATTTGCACAATGATTACAATCATTGTCTGGTGGATACATTAATATATATTCCTCTGTATGTATGTGTGTATGTATGTGTGTGTGAAAGAATAATACCTATTTATCCATCAGAAAATACCATGATTGCATACATGCATGCATGCATGCATGCATACATACATACATACATACATACATACATACATACTTACATACATACATACATACATACATACATACTTACATACATACATACATACATACATACATACATACATACATACATACATACATACATACATACATACATTAGCTTAATGTTGAGTTAGCTATGAATAAACCACATTTTGCGTCAAAGAGATGCACATGAAAAAATTTGGCCCACTTGCCAAATTTCATTTGACTTAAAATCAAAACTCTTTCAAATGCGTTGAATGCTTTGGAAATTTGATGGTGATATTTTGTTAATTGTAGATGTTTTGATTGTCTCTAATAAATATCTCTCTATCCCTTTTAGATTTATAATTATCACTGTATTTCAATTGAAACCACTAATCCTGTAAAAAGTGTGCCAATTATTGGTATTATTTAGTGTAATTCAGTAAAAATCAGCAAGCATTCCCTATTATAACTTGAAAAAGATACAATGTCAACAGTACTGATGGTTTATTTTGGGAGAGTTCACTCGATGTTGCAGTAACAAATGTTTATACGGTCATTACCATTACGATTTTATGTGGAACACTATTATTTATAAGTTCAATATTTTATGCTAAATTAACATATCTCTTCTTCAAAACGTTAATGTGGAGCAATCAAATGATATCATTTACCAATGATATTAAATACCATTTTTTAAACATGTCCTGGGGAAGATAGGATGTGATCATACATAGCCAAATTGTTACTTTCAAAAGCAAACAATTACATTTTCAGTGAAAACTCGATATTGTACAATACATATCCAATAGATAGTGATCATTTGAAATTACACTTAAAAGGAACGTGAGAATAAATGGAACGTCAGTTTAGAAGGACGTTGACGTTAATATACCACTTTTTCCGATGCGGGAGGTTATAATTTTCCTTGCGTTTGGAACATTCAAACCAAAGTCCTATATACGTGTTATCTCTGTCAGATGTCAAATGTCGTATTTGTCTGGGATAGACGCACGCAGCGTGTGTGCATAACAGTATTAAAAAGGCTAATATTTCAGCTTGCTTCATTTTTAATTTCAAATTATCAGATACATCTTCTTTTCATTTATTTTAAAAAACAACAAGATTTAAAATGAGCAACTGTTTTATATTATCCACAAATTTAATGAGTTCACTTGTTATTTGATCATTAAAAATAATGTATGCACGCATTGTAAATTGACCTATCACGAGATAAGCTAATTAGTATGACAAGCTAATAATGACCAACGACACGTTCTATCCTTGATTCCTTGATCGCGCTTATGAAGTGAGATTCGATATCTAAGATAGTATCACCGCTCACAACAATAATGTAAAAGAATCACAGCGTGAATAGTACTTGTTTCTTCTTTTATAATCAGTCGCCTCTATTTTCACGAGTTCTATCCAAAACATATATTGCATTTGCGTAGACTCTATGTGGACTTGTATAGACTTTGAATAAATTATGTGTAAATTCACTGCTTACAAAAATTTAAAACTTTTGCCATAACAAATAGTCGAAATTAGTATCCATCTGAATAAATACAATGTGCAAAACGTTAGTGAAAGCAAAATAAAGATTATTTGGAATCTAGACTTTAATAAAAGCATTTACAGCGTTTGTGATCAAAGAGCTGTGCAAGTGCAACGCCATCGGAAGAGAATGGGGGTTAGTTCATCCCAGACATGCGGTATTTAAATTTCGATTACCTGATTTAAAACAACTTTTAAAACTGGTACAATTTCATATAAAGAATTAAGTGATAACAAGTTTGGACCGTGGATTTTCACAGTAAATTCAGTGATTTTAATCCTGTGTTAAATATGCATCGGAAGTATCTGAAAATGCTGTACATTATTTTACATATAGTTACATCAATTAAAAAGAAACACCTTTAGAGACAATTAGAATATATCTTATTAAAAGCTTATATTATGCATATCATACGGTTTGTATTGTAAACCTGTAATGTTGGCTGTCAATAGGAAAAGCGTAATATCATCAACTCCCACATATATAATCACAGACATTTGAAATTACTGTAGTGAGAAAATGTCAGAAATATAAAGGCAACAAAATAATTCCTATGTAAATGTAAATAATTCGGAAAGGTTTGCAACTAATTTTCGGGAGAGGAAGCAGCAGAGGGGGTGAATCGGACGATTTTTTCCGACATTTTTGATTAAACCCTCAAAACGGCAAATAGAGCCTTCCTGCGAAATCTCATTTTTTAACCAGAAAAAAAATAAGTCTCCATTTGACAAATAGAGCCTTAGTGATTTTTGTCTGAAAACATGAGATTTCGCGGGTAATACTTTATTCGCGTTTTCGTTGCTTAACCATAAATGTCGGAAAAAATCTTCCGATTCACCCCCTCTGCTGCTAATGTTTAACAAATGATTTCAACCGAATATTTTATCAAGTCCGTGTACCAGACCTTGTCTGGGGTCTTAGGACGAAAATCCTTTCAGGATGAAAATCCTTTCAGGACTTTACAAACAGACTAATTTGTAAAACTTCACCTTGTAAATCAATCAGATCATTGGACTGGTCAGTGAGTTTGAAATTAATTCTGGTTAATGAATTATTATGACATCGCATATAGACTGGATTCACCGGGGACTCAATTATTAAAAATCCTGGAGGAGCTGTTGGTGCAAATGAATACAAAATATATCCCTGATGAGCTTGATTTGATCGTTCTAAATTTATTTGATAGCTTCCTTCGATAACATCGCATACTAAATTGATTGCTATCACCGATGAAATATTCACATTGAACGGAGCAATATGCCTACCACCACCATCTGGGTCATTATTATGTTTGAGGATAGTTGTTTGTGGTTGTGATGTTGTTTTTTTCCATTTGTCATGAATTATTTTAAAACCAACATCGATGGTATCACTGAGAAGTTTTTCTAGTTCTGGCACGTTATATCCTGGTAGATTGAATTTACCGATATCTTCTTTGCGTATATTATACTTCGTTGCAAATTCTATTTTCGTATTAAGATTACTAAAAAATATTACCTGTTGAATGATTTCCGCATTGAAATTATACATGTCACTGAGAATTTTATTACATGTTTCTATGACGCTGATAAATTCATCTCGGGTGAGAGAGCCGGATTTAAGGGATATTAACAGCAACGAAATATCGTTATTCATTGCTGTGAAGTTTTCATTGATTTTATCCTGTCGAGTTATGTAGTATTTTCCTCCACCTCCATCCATCTTTTCAGTGAAAAAATTCCATTTATCATAATCGCTATAACTCCTTATTGGATTATCAGATTTTATCCTGTCGGTGATATAATCAGTTTTTTTGGGTTCTGGTAAATTAACGGTTTCTCCTGGGGGTGGTATTTCAGGCCATCCTAGTACGGTCCTTATTGAGCTTTGAAAGATATCTACGACATAACCATCTGTGCTTATTTCAATGGCAGATGATAGTGTTGGTTCATGAACCGTTATAGCTATTTTTGATTCTCCTCCAGTAATGGATTTTATTCTACGTTGCAATTCAGCATTGATTTGTTCAATTTGGTATGATCCGGTTGGTATGGAAACAACGTTCCAGTCTGGGGTACCGTCGTCTTTATTCTTATTTGCAAATACCAGTGAATTATTCGGTTGTTGACCACCAAATGATTTTGATCTGATATTAGGCCAACTGTGATACACTCGTAGTTTTGCTAACGCGATTTCCTTCACTGGGACCGGGGAAGGGAAATTCACACTGAATTCTGGATTCGTTGATGTTATTGAGATCATGCTTGTTTGTACTGGGTTTGTGTTCTCCACTATTCGTTGAAGTAATTCCATCTGTGTTGTCATTGTTATTATCCTCATGCTGTTGTATTTCTAATTTTGACATCGCAGAATCGTAAATACCTACCATCGCTGAAAACTCACTATCTGATATAATTGTATCATCGAGAGATGACGATATCAATGAGGATAATTGCGAGTATGCAGTGGATACAACATGAAATTGAATTATGTAGTCTTGTAGTTTTCGTTAGCTGCATGATGATATTTTTTTTGTTATTATTAAAAATTATTACAGCGATTGTTGTTGCCGCAGAAATGCAAATTGGAACAGCTATCGGGGCAATCATTGTTACTGAAGATAGTATAATACCAGCTCCGGTGATTACACCACTCACTGAATACACAGTAACATCAATTGCGGTAATTCTCCTGCGATATTTTTTAATTTTCATTGCATACTCCTCAGTGAGGGTTTCGAGTCTAGTTTGAAATTCTCTGACCTGATCATAGCGATATTGCGATGATGAAATCATTTTTATTTTAAAAACGCTAGCGTTTTCAATTACGATTTCAATTGAAACCGTTAGTGAAATTGCTTCGCAATTTTCAACTTAAATCCACTACGAATTCCGCATACCACGTTGTTGAAACCCTAACCAAATTTTTATCAGTAGATGTTATCGTGAACTTTTCAGTTGTATTCTTGTCGATGATCGTTGAAATCGTATTATTGACCCCGGATGTACTGGACGATGAAATATTAAATTGAGTCAATGGTGTTACTAGTGTTAATCGATAAATACCCTTAACGGTTGCAGTGATATCTAATTTGTTGTTTGTAGGTGTCCACGCAAATGATCCGTGTTGAATCGTGTATACTAAGTTGTTGGTTTTCTCATGAGGAATTTTTGTTTTTCAATGACTGTTATCATCCTCGAAAAATCATTTTTGATGGCCTCGGTGAAGATTTTCGTCTCATCGATGGATTTTTTGATATCCGGAAGTTTTAGTTCATTTTTATCTAACGGGGTTCCAATAAATTTATCAATGATATTTCTACGAAATGAGGTAAACTGTTTTATGTGTTCTTCGGTTTTAGATTGAAGTGCTGTTAGTTCCAACACATAATTTTTCAACTCATCGTTGAGAGTTTTAAATCGATCTGTAATCGTCGAAAAAAGTACGCCCGGTTTGAGTTTACCCTGATCGGAAAATAACGCGATAGTATTCTCGATTGCGTGTCGTTGTTTAACTAAAATATCATCCAGAGAGACATTACTAGTTTTCAATTTACCCTGTTTGTCTTGAAATACAACTATTTCGTTCGGGTCAACACTTGTTAAGTTCAACGTCTCAGCGATTTCATCTTCAATTATTTTTTTTATATCCTTGATAGAATCAAGGGCTGCAGTGCCATCGGGTTTGGGTTTCAAAGATCTCCCCCAAATATCAATCATGATATTTTATACATCTCTCTCTAAAATCGTTTTTGACGACTTCGACTACTAGTGTATTCATTTACGACAATGTGTGGTTGTTTTCTAGATGCTGAAATAGCGTTAAGGACATTTAATACTTCACTGCCGCATATTGGTGGGTCATTGATTTGTTGTGTTGGTAGCGTAGAATACCAAGTTTCATTGGAAATTTTTTATGTAACGCATAAACTCTTTTGGCGGTGCTAATCCATATGAATCAAAAAAGACGATTGCCCGTGGATCAATAGCGTATGCACCCAGTGAGTTCCAGGTCCGGTGCTGTTATCTAAATTAATAATACCGGTTTCAACATCATTGGGTTGTGCCGGGAATTGATCTTTCATAAAAACGCCTCTGAAGTTTTTAATCGCTAGTTTTTTAGCAGCATCCATTAAATCAAAATTGGACATAGATTTCTCAATTAATAAACCGTTCCTGTGATTCTCAGGCCTTTTCCGCTGTACCATGAATACGGGGTTCCTGGTAGTCTTAGACCCCTTCCCTTTTTTTATATCCCTGTCCAGATGCCTTCTTTATTGCCATTCCTGCTGCAGTACCAACGGCTCCTAACGCCGCTGCTTTAGCCACAGCTGGGGCTGCTGCTGCAATCAAGGCCGGAATCGCAGCTAACAACGGGAAGATACCGCCTGTTTTAATCATATTTTTGATAGCAGCCGCAGAAAGAGTAATCTGAACACCTTTTTTTGCTACAAGTGCATCATTGAAATGTTCTACTTGACGAGTTGTTAGCGATAATTTATTTGCACCACCAGTCATTTGATTGGGTTTCAACGTGATTGTGGTTCCACATTGCTTAGCTGATTTGCATTGCAATTTTTTTAATTGACCGGGTGTCAAATACACATTGATATTACTATACGACATTATAAATAATTGATTGATTCTAAATCGTTTACAATTTCAATGAAAAATCGTTCAAAGATTTTCCACTGGTGCATCAATGATTCTCATTCTTCCTCCAACACCTTCAAGTAGCATTGATTTATCACTGAGAATGACAGCAACCGCTCTATAATCAGCAATAGCACCACGAAGCACATTAGCTCTAAAATGTATATCAACAACAGATTGTCTTGTTAAATCAAGATGTTCCAATGAAAAGTAATAAATCGGATAAAGGCTTTTAAAATCCAATTGTGATATTTGTAGACCGGCATCCACATTTTGATCACGTGCCATAAACGACAACAATCTATGATACACGCGTGCAATATGATTTTCGGTGTAATTAAGTTGTACATCTTCAGATGGTTCCTGCTGGCCGTTTATTCTCAGTGAGACGTCTTTAACACCTAATTGATCAAATATCATATGGCTGGAGAGTTGATTGCCAACTCGTGTGTTATCCTGCAACGCAATAAATATATGACGTGGCGCAGCAACACCTTGTTTTGATGCTAGATTCCACGTGAATAACCCGTTAATATTTGATTGCTTCACATCTGTACTCACTGATAACCAACTTGGTAATGATTTTCCCCCCTGGTCCATAAATGATAATAATCGTTCTTCTGCAGTAATTGCTGGAGTCAACACTGGCATCCACAATGATATTTTTGTTAAATTGACTTTACCGGCATCATCATTTATATGTGCTGCAGCTGGGTTTGCTGGAATCCTCCAAATTGCGTCATTATCATCACTCTTTCGTACAAGCGATACTGTATGCTTCGCCCCGTAGATAACTTTTCTGACGTTTCTACAGAATCCAAAAATATGATGCAGTGGAATCGCGCATGAAAATGATTTACGCCGCCCTTCCAACATTTAAATACGTGTTGCAGCTCCTAGATTAAAATTAACATCGTTGTTTATAATCATATCTTCGGCATCAATATTAGCGGTACCAGCATTATTCTTTGGTCGTCTTACAACAAATTGATTTCCTCCAGCGGTATTTTTAACATCTTTTGCAAACATCATAGAAGGTCCTGCTGATCTTGTATAATCATCAGAATATCTTGCTAGCCCGATTATTGTTGTAGCCACATCAACATCACGATCTATCGACTCAATTTCTTTTCCATCAAAGAGATATCTAGGACTCTCAAATAGCGCCATGATACCATTATTGACAAAACCGACTTGAGTACCAGCTGGATACGGTGCTGGTACAGCAGTAGTATCAGCAGCTGTTACAAGTGCTCCTTCTACTTCAATAAATGCTTCAAAAGGCAAAAAGTATTTACTGGTATCATGGACTTGAAGTTCAATTCTTTATCGACTATTTGAGTCTATTGCATGATAGGCGTAATATTGATAATCGCGTACAGAATCATCCTTGCCAACTGGGGCGTCTATATCAAACGCTGGATCATGTGACTGTTTGAACATTTTATTCTATTTATCAGAGTCTAAATCGCGATTTTCCATTTCATCGTCGTAGTTTTTTAAAGCCGCTTCCTGCTATCATGTTTGCAATATTGCTTTGGTCACTTGGAGTCACCAATGATGCTAATTTTTCATCTACTGCGTTATTTATAATTTTACTAACACTTGCAGGCATTTCCGCTGTAGACGGTAACGGTTTATTTTTTCGTCTCACTAATGATGTTAATTTTTTCTTCGCAGCTGAAAACGCTTTTCCGGCAAGATCTCCAACAGTACTAATACCCTTATCACGAATAACATCAATGGCTTTCATTGATAATTGTTTAGCTAACGGCATCACTTTTGGGGCCATTCTCGCAAAAAACCCTGCAATGGTATTACCTAAACCATCTCCGTAGTATGCTCTATAAACTGGAAACCGTGAATTAACTACATAGACGGGGGTTGGTTTATCATGATTGTAGTGTATAATCATCTTGTTATAAAACTAGTAGTTTTTTAATTAGTGATCAATCGCTGTAATAACAATGGGCATCTTTGTGATTTTCAACTAATTCAGCAATGAGTTTTCGATATACATTAATGTCCATGATACCACCGGCAAATAATCGTCTACAGATATCAGCTGCTTCATTAATTATTTCCGGAGAGTTATTTCCGGCTCGTTTCCCTCCGATGAGAACTTCTAACCGTGATATATCACTGAGAATGTTACCAGGACAAGTAACGCTAGTGTTTTCAACTATGCCGCTGCCTAAATACCCATCTCCAGTTGACTCCTCTTTACCAAAAAATCCAGTTGGATACTCTTTATCTACTCTACTCAATACTTCTTCTTTAAAACTCTAAAAATCATTGCGGTTACTTTCTGTGATTCTAAATCTATCACGGTTTGCTAAGTATACATTTTTTTATCCAATTCTCGTCGTTTTTTATATACTCTTTATGCCCTTTGTTTACAGCAATTTCTCTTTGATCCAGTGAAAAATTCCGCACGGTAAAGTTAATTAAATTATTGTCATCTTTAAAACTTTTAACTATGCTGTATGCATAGTATGTACATATATTTTGCGGTGAATACATTTTTTCTATAGTAACGTCTTCTTCCTCTTCTTGTTTTCTTGCAGTAGCACCAAGTTCTTCTAGTACTCGCTCTTTTTTTTTGTTGTTGCCGTCAAGTAGCTACTATATCTACTGGAAGTGTTTCTAAAGACTTTTTTGTTTGTTTAGTTCTTTTTGCTATTTTTTCTAACACAGGGAGAAAAGTCTCTTCTTGTTTTTTTCCTTGTTCAGAGATTGTTGACACTACCTCCTTCGTTGCTGTGGTTACTGGTTTAAACAATTCTTCAGATCCCGCAGCAAAATCAGTCTGAAGACTCTGTCGTTGTTGCAGTTTATTCCTTACAGAGTCACGAATTGGTACAAATCTCTTAATTGCATCTAGCCGCTCACGAGCCAATCGGGTCGTTAATGCTTCATTGACCATTATTTGAAATCAGAAACAATTTTTCAATTGTAAAACAATTTTCCCCATCGATGATTAACTAATCGGAACAATCCTTTAACGGTCCAATTTTTTATTCAGTGTGAAATATTTTTATTTTCTATTGCTGTGAAATATTTTTATTTTCTATTGCTGTGAAATATTTTTATTTTTTATTCAGTGTGAAATATTTTTAATGCTGTGAAATATTTTTATTTTTTATTCAGTGTGAAATATTTTTTATTCAGTGTGAAATATTTTTATTTTCTATTGCTGTGAAATATTTTTATTTTTTATTCACTGATTTTGCCTGTTTTTCACTGATTTTTTGACAGTTTGGTGGTTTTTTGTGCCATTTTGTGCCATTTTGGTGGTTAATCTCTTTGAGATTTTACGGTCAAACGGTCGATTTTGCATTCGATTTTCCATAGGGAAAAGCTGTTAGAACTCATTTTTGATGATTTTTGGTTGTTTTCATCAATTTTTTGCCTGTTTTCAGTGATTTTTAGTCATTTTTCATCGATTTTTGGTAAAAAAAAAAAAACTGTAGGGTAAAGTAGTCGATTTTGCATTGGATTTTCCATAGGAAAAGTTCTTAAAAGAACTTTCAAAGCTGTTAGGAATCATTCAGTGTGTGAAATATTTTTATTTTTATTGCTGTGAAATATTTTTATTTTTATTGCTGTGAAATATGTTAATTTTTTATTGCTGTGAAATATTTTTATTCAGTGCCTTTTTATGTCATTTTGGTGGCTTTTTGTGTCATTTTGGTGGTTTTTTGTGTCATTTTGGTGGTTTTTTGTGGTTTTTTGTGTCGTTTCGGTGGGTAATCTCTTTGAGATTTTACGGTGAAGTAGTCGATTTTGCATTGGATTTTCCATAGAAAAAGCTGTTAGGATTGATTTTCATCAATTTTTGGTCGTTTTTCATCAATTTTTGACTGTTTTTATCGATTTTTGGTCATTTTTCATCGATTTTTGATGAAAAACCCTGAAGGGTAAAGTAGTCGATTTAGCATTAGATTTTCCATAGAGAAAAGCTGTTAGGATTCTATTTTATTTTTGCAGTGTGAAATATTTTTTTTTTATTCAGTGTGAAATATTTTCACTGATTTTCTGACATTTCCCTTGAGGGTCGGTTAAAAAAATGAAAATCTCTTTGAGGGTCGGTCAATCAAAATCGTTTATTTTCTTGAATTAATGCCCGTAGGTTTCTAATTTTAAAATTAACCTCCTTTTTCAATTCATATTCGTTACCTAATTATTTTCGTATTCCTTCCACGATAGTATACAACGGAACAAATACACCTACTTCACTGGAAAATGCAAGAGAGTCCCTAATAGAATTTTGAATTATGTGATGAGAGCATTATTCTTTGGTAGCATGTATTTGTTAGTGCTAACACCATATTCTATATCCTGAAAATCCGACTTGATTTGATCAGGATTTAAGCCATCTGATAGTTTGATATCCTGATTTTTCAATTTTGCTATTTCAACTATAATGTTATTCATATTTTCAGAATTCATATTATATAATAATTACATATTTCTAATTGAAAAATATGACGCATTAGACATAACTAAATTGAACTTTTTGTCCAGTCCTTTTTGAAATCGCCGATCGATAACGCCCTTTTGCAACATATCGTACTGATGGTTTACAAATATCGAAGTGCCTACCGGCGCTAGTTATCGATTGAAATATTTTTTCTTCCTTAGTTGCCGTATTCAAAGATTTTACTGTACTCGCTTTTTTTGAGCATTTTCCAGTCTTTCCTCGTTTCAAATTTTCACTCTGTGTGATAGCTTGCAGATTTGATATAGAATTGTTCTTCGGATTAGAATCCTTGTGATCAATAACAAAATCATCCTCGATCAATCCATGAAAACACTCGTACACGAAACGATGGCAGTAATAAAATTTCCTTCCAGCGCCAAACTTCAAATACCCACCACCATTGTCAGAACCAACTGGTTTCTTCAGTCTACGGTTTCTGACAGTACCATCACTGGATGCTTCATAATTTGTAATCATAGGGTGTGGTCTGAATTCTTGGTTCATTCGTATACTAATACTATTGTTTGTCTAATTCATTGTTTGGTTTAATAATAAATCTTTCAATATAGTCTTGAGGGGTTCTTATGATTTTATCGCTGACTTTGTCAGTGTCAGGGACACAGTCAGGGTCAGAATTTTTTATTGAAAATCCATTTTTGATTCTTTTATCATAATAACGCTTCAACTCCCTGTATCGCTTACCACCACAATTTAGACATAATTGCGATTTTCCCCTAACCCCAACCCCACATCGAATACAGGGTAACGGGCCAAGGCTTCCACGACGAAAGTTTTGCATATGATACCCACAGAATTCATTTCTGCATGATTTGTTACAAGGAGTCACTGATCCAATCATGAGCCATTTGCAATGATTCATTATACTTAAATCTTTCATTTAAATGCTTGTTTTAATTATAGTATGAAAGAGTTCGAGAGATTATCGAAAATTAAGCCCTGGAAAAGTGTTCAATTCAATCTTGCTAGAGTTTCTGATACACCAAAGAATAAAATTCTTGATAGAACCATGATTAGTAAAATCAGAGACTGTTTTAATGAATTCAAGCGTGATGGGGCATCTCACTGTTGGTCAACATTTCGAATTGATGGTGTTGTTGACGCTACCATGAATGATGAAAAAGCAGCAGTGATAATCACAAATCTTGGGGAAGAAAGAAATTTTTTTCGAATCAAATTCCTTATCCGTGATGATCGAAAATGGATCATTAGGGATAAATACGAGCCCATTCTCAAAGACAAAAAACTGTCACTGTGAATCAGGATTCAAAACCAGGAATTTTGACCGGAATTGATAAACCCTACTACGAAAGATCTTATCCTGTCACAGCAGTTGTTTACGGAATATATCCGCTCAATGAAAAACCTGATATTGCAAAACTAGCACCCATGAAATATTCGACAGGGCTCAATTGTGTAGCAGAACGAATAATGGAACACTTCACAAATGCATCCCTGGGAAATAAATTAACTGATCTAAGACGAAAAAAAATAACCGAATGGGGACTGACAGTGAAACAGCATGGGGCAACAATTCAGGATATAGCTAAATTAGAAACATCATTGAGATTTCCAATATCAGTAACGACAATAACCGGTGAAGTATTATACGAATCGAAATATAAATCAAAAGGAACTCCAATACAGATTATTGATCATAACGAACACGCGTGGTCATCTGCAGTAACTATATTCCCACGGGATAGAACCGTAAAATATCTGTTTGGAACAGAAGAGTTTTTTTCAGAGCAGAAATTATTTGATGCTATTTACCATTTGAGTAAAAACGATCCTGTGTCAATGTGGCTATTTCATAGTATTTCAGACGAGGAATGTAGATTTGATCAGTTTAAAAGGCCCAACGGAGAATTATACCGTACTAAAGAGCTGCATAATCAAATGAAAAAACTAGCTAGTGAGTTTTCACTGGAGGGGGAAGACAACGATCAATTATTAGCAAACTGTTTTACACTACCATCAATTGCAGCACATTTTGTTAGAAAGAAAAACGCGTGGAAACCAATACGAAGTGAGTTTTTATCAGATGTCAGATTGTCCTGTCTTGAATACAGTCATGAAGGGTTATGGAATACAAAATACACCGCTGAAACCGTTATTTCCGTTGATATGATTGCGTGTTATCCAGGAAGTTTTCATGGGTATGGAGAATGCGAGAAATATTTCAAACGATTTGGACACCCCACACACGAAATGACTCGTGTTGCTATTAATGGACCACTGCCTGATTTTGATTTAACCGGATTCGCTTGTGTAGTATCATTTGAAATGGCTACAGGACTTCATCCGTGTAGTTATCTTTGGATTGGTAAACACATGTCTGAAAAACACTGGATGCCAATAGTGTTATTACGGTATATGATTGATTGTGGGATGTTAAAATCATTAATTGTCAGTGAAGCAATTATATCCTATCGAGCACAGAAATCAGTCTGGTTACCACAACCTGATCTAGAAAAAATAATTAGCGAACAGCGAAAACTGTTTCCTGATTTTAATGAACAACAAATCATGGATTGGTCCAAACAGTTATTTGAAATCAGAAACAATGAAGCAAAATATCTTGGACGAAGAATAATCGGTAAATTCACTCAGAGTGGTAAATACGATAATACAAGATATTCTTCACGGTTAATTATAGACAATGCTGAATACGATTTTATAATTGCGGATCTAACGAATAAAGGCCTATATGTCAATCGTAAAGACGCATTTTTGTCCGATGGAACCAAATTGGGTACAATTGTTACCTACAATGATGGATACAATCTGCAGTACACACTTTGAGAGCTTCTATGCTTGGTTATGCCATATTAATCTGTTTTCGATGATCAATAAATTTCCTAACACCGCAGTTAGAGTTGCCACTGATTCATTTTACATAAATAGCAAAATGGCTGATTTTAAGGCTACTGGCAACGAGAATTGGGGGTCATGGAGAATTAAGAAGGAAATGCTTCATGATTATATTCAATCAGCAGATGTTACAATTGAAAATAATTATTTAGAAAGCAATCAGTGTTCAGAATTTTCTAATGCACCACCGTGTTCTGATCCAATCTGTAGATATAAAACAGTTTATTTAAATGGCTGTGGTGGGTCAGGAAAAACAACTCGGGCAATTGAGTTATTTCGTGGGAAATCAAATATGATTGTACTAACACCAACACACAGACTTGCCAGAGAAATGATACAGAGAGGGGTAAATGCCTGTACGTATCACAGCTTTTTCCGATGGAAGGGGGATAAATGGACTCCTGAGCGCATGGGAGAGAAATTTATTGCTGAAATCATCATTTGGGATGAAATAGACACTGTGCCATTAGATGTATTAAAAATATTTCTTGAGTGGTTGTTATTGAAAACTACAAAAATCGTTATGTGCGGTGATCACGGCCAACCACCACCATTTGTAGGTGCATCACCCCATGAATGGCTAAAGGGTTTTGTAGACTATTATGAAGAAATTGATACCGATCATAGATCACTTGATAATGAATTAAAAGAATTTAAGAAACTAATTAGATTACAACCGGATAGAATCCAGTGTGAAATAGCGCGTGAAATAATTTCGGAAACTCCAATGAATGATTTCTGGGAAACATGGAGACCAAATGATTTGATAATTGCAAGTAGAAAAATAGTCAGAGACACACTTCAGATGAAGTTATTTGAATTGCATAAAAACAGATTTGCAACACTTCCTGTGCCCCTTTGTTATAGGCCATCGGATACACGAAAACAGAACATTGAAGTTGATATTCCAGGACAGAGTGAAAACAAATTCTGGTATTAAATGATATTGTGCTGGTTGATATCAATGTCGTTGAAGATGCATTGCGTGCTAATAAATCCCCATGGACGCTAGGATACGCAGCAACAATACATTCTTCGCAAGGATTGACTATATCCGATACAATTGTTTGGATGGTAGATAATCGCATCGAATGGTCGAATTTAGTCTATCTTGCAGTATCCAGAGTACGAAAAATAAATCAACTTCGAAGAATTGTTTTCGATGATAATGACACAACAATGGATGATATTGATGTTAAAAGTATTGATAAAAAACTCTCCGGTTACAAACAGCAAGACAAATAAAAACAACGAGAATTTGATATTGATGCTAAATTAATAATCACTTTGAAGAAACAACAGAATAATCACTGCGCAAGTTGCAATTGTATAATGCGTTGGCAGTATTCGAATAAGGATCCTCGCCAATTTACCGTAGACAGAAAAAATAACAATCTCGGTCATGTCAGAAATAATGTGATGTTGACTTGTCTTGAGTGCAATAGACGCAACGGAGCTAATTAGGACCATGCGGTGGCAATTGAGTATCCTCGGGTATCACTTGTAATCGTTGTCTAGTAAAACCCCGCTGAGGGGCAGTTGAATCCAGTATATAGATTGGAGGTCTACCCGTAGATCGTGTTATACTAGATATCTTGTGTGCAGTAACACTCCAAATAGGATCAGTAGCCCTTTTTCTGCCCCTTTCAAGCTCTCCTGGTTCGTATAAATATCTCACAGTGACATTACTACCAAGAATTGGTTCTTTGAAATCTTTTTGTGTTAATTCGAATAATTTCCATTTCAGGTATTGACTTCTTTTTAATCGCGTTGATAGGTTTCATGTTGATTGTTCTAGTAATCTCATTATTCAGTGCGGTAATCACAGCTGGTAATCTTTTAACCCATTCACGGGATATTCTTTCTTGGATGAATTCTTTTGCGTATTGATATCCAAATAACCGCTCAGCAAGGGTGTTATTAAACCGTTCAACAATTGCCTGATCACGATGTAGCGCAGTATGCCCCCGTCTGATAGTGACATTATGATTTTTCATTGTAGATAACACTGCTCCCTGAAATTCCTTGCCAGGATCAATTTGTAATAGATTTGGCCAGTGCAGAGGACCCCTTCGATAAATCTTTTCAAATGCAGAAGCCACTTCAGTGGCCGATTTTGTTTTTAACGGTTCTGCTTCTTTGTATCGACTTGCAATATCAATTATGGTTAAAGCGTATTTGTAACCGTTATCATGTGGCAGAAATAATATATCAGCCTGATGAACTTCATTAGGAAAGGTCACATCAAAATGCGAGAAATTAATTTGTTTAGGCGATGATAGATAAATCTACCATAGTGCCTGTTTAGATAACCAATGAGCCGCAGTGGTTTTTTTTCACTTTTGCGGCGCTAGCGAGTTTATGGATTGCTGATTTACCCCTCCAGTATCCTTTCGGAGAATAAAAAATTGATTCCATGTTGTTGTTAATTACCAGCACCTAACATCAATTTACTTTTCATTGCCGATTTTATCAAAAAGGAAGCCAATTTTTCTTTGAAAGATTTGTCAGGAATAGCATTTAACGCATGAATTAATTTCACATCTGCTAGATGCCTGTGTTGCAGATTATTGCTTTTATAAGCAACATCATGAAGGCGACAGGCCTTATCAATGGCGTTTATTGGTTCTTCACCGGGTCGGGGCTGATTTTGATTATTGAGTCTGATATCAAGTCTGGTTCCGGGCTCACAGTAGCTATATCCTTGAAGGTGCTTTTCTCCTGGATACTTTGCCCATGGGGTTCCAGGGAGTTTAGCTAGCTTGGCTGCGATATCACCTCCTCGTTTTTTTTTAAAGGTTCCTTGGGTTTAAAAACAAATCTAAATTTCTTTGTACTACATTGTACGCATTTACCAGAAAGCGCTGATCGGTTATTTTTAGTTGTAATCGTTGTCAAGTCATCTGTGCCAGTACGCGCCTTACACTTCACACAATATAGATCCATAATTTATATATAACGGCATGAATATAATTGATTATTCAGCTACCCGACGACGGGAACCTATTAAACATCATGAAATGTTACCGAATTCAATTAGAATGATTATAATCGGACCATCTGGAAGCGGAAAGACACAACTGCTACTTAATTTCATAACGAGATGGATGAAATGGAACAAATTGTATTTAATAGCCCCGAGTGTAGACGATCAGCGATGCTATGAAGTGCTAAAGGATTTTAACGAGAAAGCAAAAGAATTTCAAATCGATGATGATATTATTGAATTTATTACTGATATAGAGGAAGCCCCGAGCATTGATGCTATTGATGGAAGTATTAACAATTTAGTTGTGTATGACTTATTAATCTTTGCCTTATTGAGGTAAAGTAGAGGCTGATGATCTGTTTCCAGATTGAACTCTCGGCCCTAGAGGTAGGTTTGGAATTTATCTATTCCCCACACCACTGCTAAACACTCTTTCTCTATTACCGAGAAATTCTTCTCTCTTGGAAGTAATTTCCTGCTGGCGTAGGCGACTGGGAGCTTGATTCCATCTTGTTCCTGTAATAGAACCGCCACTAGTTAGAGCTTGGTAAGCAATTGGGTTATGAGGGGGAAGCTTTACAGCAGTTTATCAAGGACGAACAAAATAGAGAACGAGATCGACGCGCCGAAGAAAGGGAGGCAGAACGCGAAAAACTAGAATTAAACGCACGCATTGAAAAAGAAAGAATACAGGCAGAACGCGAAAAACTAGAACTAGAACGAGAGGTTGAAAAAGAAAGAATACAGGCAGAACGAGAGGCAGAACGCGAAAAACTAGAATTAAACGCACGCATTGAAAAAGAAAGAATACAGGCAGAACGAGAGGCAGAACGCGAAAAACTAGAACTAAAGACACGCGTCGAAAAGGAAAGGTTTCAACGTGAACAGGAAGCAGAGCGCGAGAAATTAGAAGTTAGTGCGCGGATCGAAAGGGAAAAGCTGGAGTTAGAAAGGTCTAGACTAGAGAACGATAGGGTATTTCAATCGAGTAAATTCAAAAAACCACAACTCCCAGCATTTGAAGAATATAAAGATGACTTAGATAGTTACCTGTTGAGATTTGAAAGATATGCTACTGCGCAAAATCTCCGAAAAGAAGATTGGGCATTACACCTTAGCACTTTATTGAAAGGTAGGGCTTTAGAAGTGTACTCAAGGATACCAAGTGCAGAGGCATCTAATTACGATTTGTTAAAGGATGCATTACTGAAAAGGTTTGAACTTACTGAAAAGGGTTTCAGGGAAAAATTCCGATCTAGTAAGCAAGAAAAGGGAGAAAACTTTGATCAATTTGTATACCGGATATCTAATTACCTATTCCGTTGGTTAGCTTGCGGGGGAGTCGCAAAAACTTACGAAGCAGTATGTGATTTTCTTGTCAGGGATCAATTGCTTGCAGTATGTAGTAAGGAACTATTCCAATATTTAAAAGAGAAAACCATTAATAAGTCAAGCGAGATGGCAAAACAAGCAGATATATTCGCTGATGCGCATGGAGGGGTTGTGAATGTGACAGTCCGGGACACGAGGGGTCCTAAGGAAAGTAAGCAGGTCAATTCAGATAAAACAAATTTTGGGAGGGGTTTACCTCAGAACCAAAAGGGTGATTTAGTTAGGTTAGATCAGAGGGGACCTAAAAGTCAAGATAGACAGAGAAAACAATGTTTCAGTTGCGGGGAGTGGGGTCATATGTCTAGCGCATGTCCGAAGCGTAAAAAAGATTTACCAAAGGCGGTAGGTGTATCGTATATGGTAGGCTCTTCAGCTTGTGTAGAGAGCAATAGGAATGGCTCCAATCAAAATGCATCAAACGTATCAATACAGTGTGAGGGATTAGTGAATGGGGTTAGGGCCTCAGTACTTAGAGACACGGGATGTAATACAGTGGTTGTTAAGCAAAGTTTGGTAAGGCCGGATCAATACCTTGGGGGAACAGTATCTGTCAGATTGATGGATAATACCGCAGTACAAGTGCCGACTGCATGCGTTCATATCAAAACACCTTATTTGACAGGCACAGTGACAGCATGCTGTGTAAAGCAACCTCTGTATGATCTGATTGTAGGTAATATAGAAGGAGTAGCGAATTTTATTGTGCCAGCCAAAGCAGTGGCCGATGTTCCAACTTCCATGGCTGCTGAAACTAGGTCACATACATCTAAGAGTAAGAAGCCCTTGCCAAAACTAAAAGTACCTGATGCCATACCGATGATAGATAAAAAGGCACTAATTGAAGAGCAAAATGAAGACGAGTCGTTGTCAATAATCAGAAATAAAGCCGCGTCAGGGGAAGTCATGAAATGTAAAGGTGGGGGTAGCTACAGATTCAAATATCTCAATAATGTCTTGCATAGGGAGCATACTACTCGTGAAGGTCGACGGTTTACACAGGTAGTAGTGCCTCGGAACTATAGACCGCATGTGTTGAAGTTAGCACACGAGTCGACGATGGGGGGTCACCTGGGTTCTACAAAAACTAAAGACCGTGTATGTGCAGAATTTCATTGGCCAGGGGTTCACGGTGACGTAACTAGGTATTGCAGATCGTGCGACATTTGTCAGAAAACGCAGTACAAAGGGAAAGTGAAACGCGTACCTATCGGTAAAATGCCTTTAATCGAAACTCCGTTCAAACGCGTGGCGATAGATATTGTTGGTCCATTATCACCTCTTACAGACCGCAAGAATAGGTACATCTTGACCATGGTTGATTATGCAACCAGGTATCCGGAAGCCGTCGCTCTACCATCCATCGAAACTGAGCGAGTAGCCGAAGCCCTGGTAGAAATGTTCAGTAGATTAGGGATTCCGGAAGAGATACTGACAGACTGTGGGTCACAGTTCACATCAGAACTCATGGCAGAAGTTAGTAGGCTTCTATCAATCAAACAACTATGGACAACTCCATATCACCCAATGTGCAACGGGCTGGTTGAGAAGTTCAATGGAACACTCAAACAAATGTTGCGACGGATGTGTGCAGAGCGTCCGAACGATTGGGATAGATATCTCCATGCAGTATTATTTGCATATCGAGAGGTTCCTCAGGAGAGTCTAGGGTTTTCACCATTTGAACTTTTATACGGAAGAACGGTGCGAGGGCCAATGAAAATTTTGAGACAATTATGGTCGGATGACGAAACAGATGACGAGATTCGAACGACATATCAGTATGTATGTGATTTGAAGGACAAGTTGAGAGAGACTTGTGCAATAGCCCATGAAACGTTAAGGCAAGCTAGTAGTCGCGCAGCTCGCTACTATAATTCAAAAGCGCGTGATCGGAAATTTAAAAAGGATGACAGAGTTTTGGTTCTCCTTCCAACCGAGAGAAACAAATTGATGTTACAATGGAAAGGTCCATATACCATCATAGATGAAAAGGGAGGCATGGATTATACCATCGATATAGGTGGAAAGTCCCGTATGTTTCATGCTAATCTATTGAAACGTTACTACGAACGTACAAATGCAAAGCCAGACCAAGGAATTTTAAACGTGGTCGGGGTAGCCATCATTGAGGAGGATGAGGAACAAGAGTCAGTTCCAGGTCTTAAGTTGAGTGGGTTACTGGAGTGCGACATGGGAAAGACGGTATTCAATACGAGTCCCGATCTGACTGAGAAACAGAGAAAGCAGGCTCAGGATCTCATCAATGACTATCCCGATGTGTTCTCGAACAAACCTGGTATGACAGACGTGCTAGAGCATAGGATTAAACTTACATCGCATGAACCATTTCGAGTCAAGGGGTACCCAATGCGTCATGCATCCAAAAATGCCCGAACTGAACAAAACATTCATTTTGAGAACCGATGCTTCAGAGTTGGGACTAGGGGCGGTTTTATTACAGGAACAAGATGGAATCAAGCTCCCAGTCGCCTACGCCAGCAGGAAATTACTTCCAAGAGAGAAGAATTTCTCGGTAATAGAGAAAGAGTGTTTAGCAGTGGTGTGGGGAATAGATAAATTCCAAACCTACCTCCAGGGCCGAGAGTTCAATCTGGAAACAGATCATCAGCCTCTACGTCCGATTCAACCCATCTGCTGCTGAGGATACAGAAGAAAAGTTCGTAATTTATTTAGGTCATTCCAAATATTTTGAATTTTTTTTACAATCTGTACTAATCATCCATCTGATATTTTAACATGTTCTGTAAAGGACAAACGTTCTAGTGCCATCTTGAAGAAATGACTTTAACAATATAGCCTATTTCCAACGTCGCGTTGATACTGTGCAGTATGATACATTGCTTCTTATTAAAGTAATGGAAGTAATGAACATTTTCTATTTTCGCGATATCGAGACTATGCGCACTGACTCGGTTATTCACTTTTCTTGGTCTTTCTCTTTCGCGGTTTATTCACTCATTCTTTGTGGTATTCTCACACTTTACTTTTAGCTCCTCTCGCAAATATGATTAACATTTTACACGGTCTTGCAGTGATTAGTTAAGCAGGTACATGTATATTCACGTGACGACATGAAATAGGCGCACATGCGGCCGACGGATGATAAAATAACTTTGCGGATTGTCCCCTCTGGCATGCTAAGACATTGTTGAGAAAGGATTATTGCAAAATCGGGGAATTTTCCTGACAATTGATACTTCGTCAATCTCGTGCTTAAACACGTGGGAACTCAACGAACTTTTGCTATATACCGAAGGAAAAATTTACCTTTTAGTGAGAGGCCCCGAGTGGCCGAGTGGTCTAAAGCGCTTTCCGTTACGGATCACTGCCGTCTCACCTCTATCTTCGTGGATTCGAGTCTAAGAGTCGGCTAATGTAGTTATGTGAGAAAGCTTGCCAGTAGCTTCTCGTGGGTCAGGGTTTTTCCCGGGTTCTTTCTCCACCCAATTTTTAAAAAATACAAATTACACTTATCTTAAAGTACAATCCGTAGTTATGGACAAAAGTGAAGCACACACTATAAAATTAAATGTACATAGCGTATGTTATGTCTTTCCTTTAGTTCGCTATACTATGTTAATTTATATGTATACCATTATTGGAATTAATAATGTCGATGAAACAATCACTAAAAGGTTTGTTTGTTTGTTTATTTTGAGGGTTTAACGCCATTCTTTAGCACACGATAGGCTATACATGGCGGCCAGTATTTTTAAACATAATTATGAGTGTGCTTAAAATTAAATATCACTGCTTTGATTCGTTTTCAGTACAGTAAATGAAGAGTATATTTTGTAATTAATATTCCTCCATTTTGTCATGGACTGTAACAAATATGCGATTTATTATATCAAAACATATCCACTTGTAACACGTTATTCAAAGTCAGGTACTGACGTTTTGCATAATTCATGTGTAAGAGTTGATGTACATAATGATAATACTGAACGTCTTTTTGCTGGTTGGTATTTATTTCATCTTGATTTTTTGTGGCGAATTATCATATATCTAATTCGTGTACTAACGTTTATACAATCTAGGTATATATTTTAAGATCTGTTCATCCTAAAGGAGGGAGAATGAGTCAAGCAGAACAAGACATATGATTCAATTAACTAACATTTTCGCTAACAATCTTTAATGGATTTGCTAAACGACTTAATCAGTCTTTATTACGTAAAATTGTACTCCCTGTTTTTCGACTGAACTACTTGCACACGTAACATAAGTAAACTATTTATGAGTGAAAGGGTTTAACTAAATGACCAATGAAACCATTTGTCTAAGGGAGGAACTGCGCTTCTTCATTGTACTCATTAATTCAGAATCATATCATGACATGAAATTAGTCTCACAGATAACATATTTGAAAACAGTTCCCAGCAGGAATTGAACCAAGCAATCGCCCAATATTCATGCACCAGCACCTAAAGTACCATTCAATACAAATATGGAAAATGCTTCACAGAAGCGAGTTACATTGCAGAAAGTTGGACTGAGTATTGTACAGAACTCTACAACCATCAGTCCATAGGAGACCCAGAGGTGCTTGAAGTTCCAAACGCCACACATTATGATGATTTCCGCTATTATCAAAAAAGAGGTGGAGTCAGCAATAAGCCCACTTAAGAATGGAAAGGCAGCTCAACAATATCCTAACTGATCGTATCACAAATAAGGGGAATATGTGATAGAGCGAATAACGAAATTCTGCATCAAAATCTGGCATAGTGGACCCGTTCGCTGATTACAACACTCCTATATCATAATCATATAATAACATTAATTTAGTCTGACAGATAACATATGTATAAACAGCTCCCATCAGGACTCGAACCCACCCATCGCTCAGCTTTTAGACAGCAGCACCGGAACATATCCAGCTCGTCTTCTATAACGAAAGGTAGACAAGAACGCACTCGTTCGGCAAACGGAACTTACTACTCAACAAATTATATACCAACACTGGATTTCTCTAAAGACATATAATTTATATCACATCAATATATCAATATAAATTACATACAAACGCAAAAATGTATAGAGAAATAACAAAGACGAAGAAAACTGTATAGTTACCTGTATGTATTATAATTGTACCCTCTGATGCTCTACAATATCAGTACTCTAACACTCCCGCCTTATATATAAAAAATATGGGTAGTGCTTTTCCAAATATGTTCACTGTGAACTTTTGATCTCGCTTTCTTAAGTAATTAATTTACATAGCATTTGTTGTGATGACTATGAATACCGTAAACATCTGACCTGAATGCCTCAGGAAATATCTCGTCGTGGCGAGGAAAATTAATTATTGTTGTAAACAGCCACTATTCCAAATTAATCTACACACACACACACGCAAACGCACACGCACACGTGTTTGTTTGTTTGTTTGCAAGTTCAGTTTTTCCACAATTTCCCTTATATGTTACTCTAAGTGTTTCTTTCCGTAAGATATTAACTACAACCAAAATTTTCAATAAACACAAAGTGACTAGATCTACATTATATAATATACAGGTGTGTTAGTATTTGTATTTTGTTCCTCAGAGCCCGCTGACAGGGCTTAGACCAGCATCGATATATAGCTACAGAGTAATTAAATCGATTAAGCATAATTATCAACTTTATTGACCTAAAGTAATTTCCATATATTAAGAAGTTGTCCTTTGAAACGATTTATTTCTGACATTACTTACTGCATCCAAGTATATATACATTGTTGGAAGTTGAGCAATTGTCCGAACACCATTTAATACAAACCTGGAGAAAATGAATAAGTGAACTACAAATAATACATATATCTTTACACGTACAATATGACGTATATGGTGGTTTTTTATGAAACTAAACTAAAAATCATGATCTGGGTACTTTAGGACGTGTTGTGCCTTACTATCCCGCCTCTTCCCGCCTCCATCAGGCATAAAGTTGTATGTATTTAATAGCCTCAATATATGATGGCTGATATCATACTTGAAATTTAACAACTTCAGGGTTGGATGTAAGGAGTAAGGGAGCATCAATGCTCCTTAAGTGATGTACATGACCCTTAGCACTAAGACAGGTTAGGATAAATCCCATTTCTAAGTCTCCGTCGATCCCTCAAATATACACATACGCGAGCACACATAATTCATATATATAAAATCAGATCTAACTTGGGCTTTCTACTGTTCAGGAGACTGTTTGAATAATGCTAACTGATTTTGATATATTAGTAACTAAAATGCTCAATGTCTACTGGGGATGTCCCAGTTGACAATAATAATGTTTTTTTTATAAACACGCATTTGACACGATCAAGACAAATATAAATTTAGTTATTCAAATGAGAATCTTACAACTTCGTCCAAAAAGATATATTTTCAAACAGAGCATACTTAATGGGTGGAGTAGCGGGGTTTGGAGATAATCTGAACGTGATTTAACTTGATTGATTGTCTCTTTACTAGTTGCCACAGTATATAGCGACAGTCGATAATTTACTTACTATTTACTATTATTGGCAATACATACTATTATTTTTATTTTATTTTGATAACGAACATTAATATACTTTAAACAACTGGAACAACTCTCTATTCTGGATTTTTTGGCTTTTATTCACACAAATAAGAACTACCAATTGAAAATATGAAACAACCTAATAACAGTGTTTCCATCACGTCCGTGTGATGGAGGATTTCAATCGTTTTGAACTAAGGTGCAACAAGAAATTTTAACACAATTAGGCCACAAAATCCTAAGGAATAACTAGAACACCAGTAATAAACTCAAGCTCTTAATCACTTGAGTTTGTTTGGTGATAAGAACGTACAACTATAATGAATTTGACAAAGTAAACCACGTAGTAAGCGTTATTGGGATAACGTAAAACTATATTATTCGACAAACAAAACAGATAGTAACCCTGACTATATTACTTATTTTAGTATTAATTTTGTTCTCACGACATGTACACTTAAAACATCAAAAGAGTGGACAGGGAGACACTCACCACCTAACACTTTTGGAAAACCAGGGTCTCACTTTTAAGTCCTAACCAGCTATACTTGCTAAGGTGAGGAAAAGAGGTGTCACCAACTACAATTAAGGACTTGCATATATTCAGCTGTACAGGTGTTTGAGTTATTAATTTCTTGAGTATAAGTTATAATTGTTGTACTACCAAGTATATTTTTGTATATTATCTATGTAGCTTCGGTTTACGTGGTATAATGCAGCTATTTTGTATTCTTGTTCGTAAAGTTGCATTTTTAAGAAACGTTTAGTACCGTCGAATTCTTATCAGGTACGGTTCGGTTCACTTCTAAACTTATGTATTGTTTTTTAATTATTTGTTACTGAACGACTAAATCTTAGTTTTTTTTGTGCGTGTAATTTTACTCAGTGTTTTTCTAGTAAACTATTTGTAAATGTAACATATGAAAACGGTTCATTTGTCAACAGGTTTAAATAAATGACCAAAGAAACCATTTGCTTTAGGGAGGAATTGCACTATAATGACATGAATTTAGTCTGACATATATCATATTTAAAATCAGTTCCCAGCAGGAATCGAATGCACCATTCGCCCAACATTCATGCACCAGCACCCAAACACATACAACCATGAGCTCGTTCTCATGACATAAACGTGGACAGGACTCACCCGTTCGGCAAAGGAAACTTAATATTCAACTTTATCTACATCCCCACTGGATTTATCTAAAGATATGCAATTTGCATCACATCAGTGACATATAAATTACACGAAAACGCAATAATATAGATATATAACAAAGACGAAGTAAACGGTAAGGTTATGTGTATGTATTATAACTGTACTCTCTGATAATCTACTAATTCAGTACTCTAACAATCCCAACTTATATCAACTTATATACAAAGCAATATGGGTCGGGTTATTCTAAATATGTTCATTGGGAACTTTTGATCTAATTAAAGTAATAAATTTACATTTTATAACATTTGTTGTGAACGTAAAATAGCGTAAACTTGGCCAACCTGTGTATATTCGTCTTGTCGCTACATGATTTTAGTTGGACCTTAATTATAATCCTAGTCCAAGACAAACTTTGTTAAACCTTGTACCTTGTACCTTTGACACACTTTGTGTATTTTACGCTTGCTAACAACATATTTGGTTATGATAGTATTACAGTTGGAATTAGAATACTTCAATCCTTCTTGTTTCTTTAACCACTTCATTTAATACTACCTCATTTCAAATATGTCAGCCATCACACGTTTTTTCTTTGCTTTACAATTGATTGTCACTCTTATAGTTAGTTTTCAATCTGAGGAACAATGCATTTTCCTTGCATGCTTCAATGCTTGTTTGATTATCAAGTTATTCAAAAATATATTCAAGTTTACTTAGTGTATATGCTATTTTATGGCAAAATCCTTTGGACGCAAAAGTTCAATATTATCATGATGTTTTATTCAAAGTTAAAAAAGTTAGCATTTTTGTTGTCATGGTCGGCAACTTACATTTTTTTCACCAGGATATAAATAAATTTCGACAATATACCCTGATTCCTTGACCACATAAAACATCCAAAACCTACACGTAACTCAATCACATGCTTTTCAGAATTTTACAACCGATGCAACGGGTCGCGTTTTAAAATGATATTTAGTGATTCTATATAAACTATTGGAAGATTTTCAGACCATGAATACAATTCTAACAGATAAGTTATTTTCATTCTAGAACTTGAAATAATAAAACATATAAACAGGTGTATCAGGCAATAACAGAGTCGGTTCAAGACCACATTTCAAATAGTATGCGTACATGTCAAGGTGTGTTAACAATTCAAATATGACCTTATTCAATTGAACGATTACTATTTCGATCAGTTGCAAAACGTTTTTAAAATCGACAGAAACAAAGAATATGCACGTTAGATTATTTCGAAATATATATTTAAAAGTGATGGATAATATTATAAAACGTACTCTTGTCACAAAAATATTTTGTTGTGATTGGTCAATAGCTCAACGTATGCCTGTCAAAAAGTTTCAATGGACAACAAATACACAAATTAAATGATAAATTACAAGATGATGATGAAACGGGCGGTATTTCAAAAGTAGTTTTTATATGTATGAGTGCAGCTGTGTCGATATAAACACCTGATAATAATACATAATACCATGTGTATCAGACTTCTCAGTATAAAAAATGGCTGTTGATTGATTGCATGATAGCAATGTAAAAACTTACACTTTGTAACAAGAGAGAAAGAGAGACAACATAAAGGTTGTGTTATTCAAAGTAGAGTAATTAGTCATAGCTATGGTATGAATTCAGTCTAGATTTGTTTTGTGAAAATTTCCTCTAGATGAATGTTGAAAAGGCTCACCCATTGCAACGAATGATTACTGAATCAATCCCCTCCTCAATAACTCCTTACAAGCTGTAATAACATTTTAAAAATGTTGATTTCCGTGTTCTGTTCGCTCTATTATATATATATATATATATATATATATATATATATATATATATATATATATATATATATATATATATCTTTATAAACACAGTAATAGATCAATAAATGTTACAATAACAGAGCAAGAGATCAATAAATTGTGTTTCTTTCCTACTGAGAGAGTGAGATGGAATTAATACGCGTGTTCCCACGTGTTTACCATCCGTACTAGTGAAGTAGCAAAACATTCTGAGCCATCCTGCAAAACCTAATTATGGGACCCTCTAAAACTAAACTAATTGTTTCATAGGAATCATAGACCAACTGGGTCTGTCCAACCACTACCCACCCCCGCCCATTGGGCGGTAACTCCTCTACTGATCTGTACACTTATCGCTATGTTCATCTGAGATACATCTCGTCCTCTTATAAACTAAAATCCAATGGTTGTTCCTTTCTAACATTATTCTCAAATAGAAAGGAAAATTTACAGAAAATTAAGGATCTATAACACTTAGACCCCGTTTCATTAGAAGTGCTTAAGACAAATGGAACGGACCCTCATCCAACATCATCCAAAGTTATTTTGGTTTTTTTTCTTCTACTGTGGAAAGAGAAAGATAGTATTAATACAACAACAATGTAAAAGCTCCACAAAAGCGAACTATGATATTCAATGACATAGATGGATCCTAGGATTCTAAGGTTAGATTGTGTGAAAACGTAAATGTAACTATTTCATATCTTTAAATAGTTTTGCTTTCCTTGTATTTATAGAGACGTGTTGTCCTATATTAACGAAAGAGCTTTATGACCTTGGTTACAAGTTTTTGGTCAATTAATCTTTGACTTTTTCTATCGACATTTTGAACAAAAACATGGCTTTCATGTATGCATGATATCGTTGCTTTAATTGATACACATAAGAATTAATTAGCCATATAATTAATGCACTATAACTCAAACACACATGGCCATGTTTGTGTGTGTGTGTGTGTGTGTGTGTGTGTGTGTGTGTGTGTGTGTGTGTGTGTGATTTCGATGTTTAAAGTAGCATTAAGTCATATTGCTATTATCTCTGTAGTGTGGAAGTTTCCAGTGATGTCTAGCACTGGGATATTATGTCGCGGACATGTGACTTCATGCCCCCCCCGCCTCTCCTTACATTATCTTGACGCCAAGTCCTAACATTAACCTCTTCATTATAAGCGCCAAGCAAGGCAGCAGATAGTACCAATTTGCTAGTCTATGGTATGACAAGGCAGGGGTTTAAACCCGCAACCTCAGACTCCTGCATCCAAGGCTGACACTCAAACCAGTTTAGGCCTACGGAGCATGGTCACGGTCATTCGCTCAACCCCAATAATGGAAAGAGGGGTGTCAAACGTAAGGATACGAGATACATGAAAAGTCATTCGAAAAACAAATGAAATTGAATACTGCCAAACAGACACGCATACGCACGCACACACACACACACACACACACACACACACATGGATATATCTGTTTATATAGATACATTTCACCACGCAATACGGAAACTCATTTCAAAGTCTTTTGTCGCTACATGATTTTAGTTTTACCTAAATTATAATCCTAGTCCAAGACAAACTTTTTTAAACCTTGTACCTTTGACACACTTTGTGTATGTTTACGCTTGCTAACAACATATTTGGTTATGATAGTATCCTAGTTTGAATTAGAATACTTCAATCCTTCTTGTTTCTTTAACCACTACTTCATTTAATACTACCTCATTTCAAATATGTAATCCATCACACATGTATTTCTTTGCTTTACAATTGATTGTCACTCTTATAGTTAGTTTTCAATCTGAGGAACTTTGCATTTTCCTTGCATGTTTCAATGCTTGTTTGATTATCAAGTTATTCAAAAATATATTGAAGTTTACTTAGTGTATATGCTATTTTATGGCAGAATCCTTTGGACGCAAACGTTCAATATTATCATGATGTTTTATTCAAAGTTAAAAAAGTTAGCATTTTTGTTGTCATGGTCGGCAACTTACATTATTTTTCACCAGGATATAAATAAATTTCGACAATATACCCTGATTCCTTGACCACATATAGCATCAAAAACCTACACGTAACTCAATCACATGCTTTTCAGAATTTTACAACCGATGCAACGGGTCGCGTTTTAAAATGATATTTAGTGATTCTATATAAACTATTGAAAGATTTTCAGAATATGAATACAATTCTAACAGATAATTTACTTTTATTCCAGAACTTGAAATAATAAAACATATACACAGGTGTATCAGGCAATAACAGAGTCGGTTCATGACCACATTTCAAATAGTATGCATACAAATCAAGGTGTTTTAACAATTTAAATATGACCTTATTCAATTTAACGATTAATATTTCAATCAGTTGCAAAACGTTTTGAATATCGACAGAAACAAAAGAATATGCACGATAGATTATTTCGAAATATATATTTAAAAGTGATGGATAATATTAGAAAATGTACTCGTCACAAAAATATTTTGTTGTGATTGGTCAATAGCTCAACGTATGCCTGTCAAAAAGTTTCAATGGACAACAAATAAACAAATTAAATAATAAATTACAAGATGATGATGAAACGGGCGGTATTTCAAAAGTAATTTTTATATGTATGAGTGCAGCTGTGTCAATATAAACACCTGATAATAATACATAATACCATGTGTATCAGACTTCTCAGTATTACAAAAATGGCTGTTTATTGATTGCATGATTGCAATGTAAGTTAGAACGTATAAACTTACACTTTGTAACAAGAGAGAAAGAGAGACAACATGCAAGTCAATTTAATCCTAATTATCAAGGGATTTTGTCATTCGTAATTAAAAGAAAAGAACCAGTCCGTGGGACTGACTCACTACTGGGCGAAAACGATATCGATTAATTCCAGAAAAGACATTATTTGTTTTACTGATGTGTGTTGAAATCATCTTGCATATTTTTCGTCGAAAGTGAGATTTTCAAATTGCCAGTAAAGAAATATCACCATCACTTCTTCCGTTCCCTTAATATTGTTTTGTTACATTGCAATTCTCTCTCTCTCTCTTTCTCTCTCTCTCTCTCTCTATCTCTCTCTCTCTCTCTCTCTCTCTCTCTCTCTCTCTCTCTCTCTCTCATGTTCACACACAAGCACATCAACACACAATAAATATTCAAACTATAACGATATGAACTTGGGCTTTCTGATTTTCAAGGAATTGTTGGAGCAATGCTAACTTTGATTTTGATCTGCTATAGATAGCTGTGGGTATCATGGATTCTCAATAAATATTTGTCAAAGTGGTTTCTGATCATGGAACTGAAACCATTTTGGTCTCTGTTTACATCACAAATTTAAGCATTGCTCCCAAGAACTTCAAGCCATGCAAGGCATTATTGTCCCAAAGTGGACAATGGAATTATCAAATAACTGCGCAAACAATTAGTATTCTGAGCCAAGAACTGTAGCAATGAAATACTGGACCACACGTAATACTCATGTTACAGCCACCTCCAGAAATTGATATACTGACACGAAAAGTACATTTAAGGCCTCAAAATACTAATTAAACACCCATAGTAAACATTTGGAAACACTATCATATTCAAAATTCAATAACTTTAAACTTATGGGTGCTAATGAGCAGACCTATATTTCTCCACGCACAACTATCCTTGTTGCATGTTTCTGTTTGGAGAACACCATGAGCCGCGGCATGTTTTTAAATATCTACATCTACATGAAATACATGTTATTGATTCTGCACCAAATGAATCAGGTGCTACTTTCATTATTGAGTGCTCCCAAGTCAAGCCTGTAAAATACTAAAATTGCATCAATATTATCTTGTATATATTTTTTAAAATTACAGATAGGATAATCTATCAAAAGATACTTTTACTAAACTTTTACTTTTCATTATTAACCAATTATGGACCAGCAAACCCATATATGATCAATTTTTTTTGTTCACACATTTCTAGACTGGTTCACATTTCTTCCATATAATTAGTACCGTGTCCTTAAGGGGAGGATGTGCATGACGAGGATATGTCGATTGGGAGAAGTGATGAGTCTGTATCGTGACTGCGATGATTTCCTGTTTAATCTTAATTATTATCCTATTCCTAGCCCGATTTTGTTAAACCGTGTAACTTCGATGCATTTTGTGTCTGTGTACGTTCATTCTCTTCCTGTCGCTTCAACATACATAATTTTGCTTGATGTTGGATTTATTTAAATTGATTTATTTATATTATTTTGCTAGTTTGTACAAATAAGTTCTCTTTATACTTGAATTGTTATTATACTTTAAATATATGTTTGAGGTTATTCAACATTAACTGCCGTTCTGTTATTTGTAGCATCAGTTGAACATGTACACTTGTTTACAACATATTTCGTTATGATAATATATACGTTTGAATTAGAACTCTTCATTCCGTTCAGGTTTCTTAAATCATTTATTAATAATTCTTCAGTGCGAGTTTGGCATCTATCATACATGTTCTATCTTTGCTTTCAGCTTATGTCTAAGATGTATTAAACTTGATTGCAACTCATAGAGCGGTATTAAATTATATTTTCGAACTAATAGTGAGTCAGTTATATTGATTCAAAACTGGAACATCTGTCAGGTCGATGATGACCACGGCTTTTTCGATTCAGTAGCTCTCATCAAATGGCCAAGGACCGCTCATGTCAGCTTGAAGAATGATTCAGTGATTCCCTAATTATTCCCTGTAAACCCGTGCGTCATGAACCTTTACTCGAATATTATTCATCTTTTAGTGCATGCAGTATAAAATTTAATTCAACTGTCTGTTCATTTAATATGTGATTGAACAAATGAATAACTTGAAAAAGGGTGTATCCTATCAAATAACATTTAATGAGTCAGCATAATAACGTTCTAGAAAATTCAAAAACATTACTGAACTCCAAATATATAAAACAATTTTTCATTATATAAAACATATAACAAGAAAGATTACAATTTTACATTTCACATATCTCTACAGCTGAAGCTTTCTTCCGTAATATGGGCAGCATCAGGACAAAACGCGTTGTATTGTGATAATACAACAATACTTTCCTCTATCTAAGGACCCTAACTATGGCCTAATCGATGGTCAAGGATCAAAATATACTTAGAGAGCATCATGAACGAAGCCCTGGAAAACCACTGTGGGACAGACAGCGTCGGAAAATGTAACATCACCAACCTCCGATTCGCAGACGACATTGATGGGCTGGCAGGCATTATACATAAAACGTTTCGGGGAACGTGTGAAAATATGGACATTACGTCAGGTTCATAAAGATTGTGATAATAATTAATTAAAAAAACTAATAGATTTAATTACTTTGTAGAATAATATATATACTTGTTAAAGACCTGTCAGTTGGTTTTGTGCTACAACATAAAAACACTGACATAATTTGACAAGTATAATTAAAATAAGGTAGATCAGGTCACTTTGTGCTGATTAGAAAAATGTGGTTGCAGTTCATAGCTTATGGAAAGAAACATATTGATTAATTATGTCTTGCAATAGTGACCTTTAACGACGATAATGAAACAAAAATTCCTGCGGCAATCGGGTCAGAAGTTTAAGTTATTTACCTTCACAACAAATGTTCTACTCTGTAAATTTATTACTTCAGAAAATAAGATCAAAAGTTCACAGTGGACATATTTAGAAAAAACCACTTTCCATTCTTTATATATAAGCTGAGAATTTTAGATTACTGATTTTGCGGAGCATCAGACGGTTCATTTAAACAACATACAGATAACTATACCGTTTTCCTCATCTTTCTTAACTATATTTTTTTGCGTTTGTGTGAAATTTATATGTCATTGATGTGAAATCCAGTGAGTTCTTATCAACCTTTCATTCTAGAGGACGGGCGAATGGTTGTATGCATTTGATTTCTGCTGCATGAATGTTGGGTGATTGGTGGGATCGAATCCTGTTGGGACCATTTTTAAATATATTATCTGTCAGACTAAATTCATGTCATTATATGATTCTGAGTTAATGAATACAATACAAATGTGCATTTCCTCCCTAAGACATATGGTTTAATTTGTCAATAATACAAACCTTTTTGACTAATTAAACGTTTTCATATGTTACATGAGCAAATAGTTTAGTCGAGAAACACTGAGTAAAATTACACGTACTGAGGACTAAGATTTAGTTCATCAGCAAATAAATCAATGATTGTTAGAGAAACTGTTAGTTAATAGAACCATATTCCTTATTCTACTCACCTCCATCTCCCTCCTTTAGAATGAATAAATCTTAAAATGTATACCAGGAGTGCATAACCATTAGCTCACAAATTAAGACGAAAGAAATGCCAACCAACAGAAAGACTTCTAGTATTATCATTATGTATATTTACCCTTACACATGAATTCTGCAAAACGTCAGTAACTGAACTTGAATGACGTGTTACAATTGGATATTTGTTTTATGTAATAAATTGTATATTTGTTCCAATCTCTCACAAAATGGTTAAATTTTAATGGAAAAATATACGCTTCATTTACTGTGCTGACAAATAGTCAAATCAGTGACAATTAAGTCTAACCACACTCATGATTATGTTTTAAAACGATGGACGAATTTCTTATATGAGTCTTGTTTGCAACGCGAAAATAAGTAATAATCGAGTTATGGGAGCAGCCTCTTTTGGTGCATAAGACTCCAATCGGATTAAAGCCACATAATGCACATTTGTAGGCAGAAAAATATAATATACCAGATTCTTTATAAGAGCAGCAGAGGGGGTGAACAGACCAACTTTGTAGAAGCGTCGATTCGGCAAACTGAGGCTTCCTCGAAAAAAAAAGCGTGGACGAGGCTAACCAACGCTTGTTCGAAGACGCCATGGTCGTTGGCACTCACCCCCACTGCTGCTATGGGTTAACAATGAAAATCACTACGATTTCACAAACAGACTAATTTGTAAGACTTCGCCTTGTAAATCAATTAGATTATTGGATTGGTCAGTGAGTCTGAAATTAATTCTCGTTAACGAATCATTATGACATCGCATATAGACTGGATTAGTTGGATCCTCAATTATTAGAAATCCTGGAGGAGCTGTTGGTGCAAATGAATATAGAATATATCCCTGTTGAGCTTGATTTGATCGCTCGAGATTTATTTGATAGCTTCCTTCGATAACATCACAAACTAAATTCAATGCAATCACCGAGGATATATTTACGTTGAACGGAGCAATATGTCTACCACCGCCGTCTGGGTCATTATCATATTTGAGGATTATTATTTTTTGTGATTGTGGCAATTTCTTCCATGCGTCGTGGATTTTTTTGAAACCTTCATCGATGGCGTATCTAAGAGATTTTTTTAAAACTGAGACGCTATGAACTGGAATCTTAAAATTAGGAATATATTCTATATGTATATTATACTTTGTTGCAAATTCTGTTCTTGTTTTAGGATAATCGTCACCTAATACCTCTTGAATAATTCGCAAATTATATGTTTCCATATCATCGATGATTTTATTACATGTTTCTACAACGCTGACAAATTCATCTCGGGTGAGAGTACCAGAATCGAGAGATACTAGCGGCAACGCGAAATCATTAGTCATCGCTGTGAAATTGTTAACGATTTCATGTTGTAGAATTTGATAATATCTATTAGCGCGATCGTCTATCATTTCAGTGAAAAATTTCAACTTATTGAATTCGTCATAACATTTTATTGGATCATCAGGTTTTATTCTGTCGGTGACATAATCAGATTTTTGTAGTTCGGGTATTTTATAAGCTATCCGAGGTGGGATGTCAGGCCATCCCAGTATAGTTCTTATAAAACTCTGATAGATATCTACGACATAACTAGGCGAGTTTATTTCGATCGCAGATGATAGTGTCGGCTCGTTGACCGTTATACCGATTTTCGATTCTGCTCCAGTAATGGATTTTATTCTACGCTGAAATTCAGCATTGATTTGCTCGAATTGGTATGACCCTGATGGTATCGAAACAACGTTCCAATCTGGAGTTCCATCGGGTTTATTCTTATTCGCAAACACCAAGGAATTATTCGGTTGTTGACCACCAAATGCTACCGACCTAATATTAGGCCAACTGTGATACACTCGTAGTTTCGCCAACGCGATCTCCTTCACCGGAATTGAAATAGGGAAATTCACACTGAATTCAGGATTCGTTGATGTTATTGAGATCATTCTGGTTTGTACTGGGTTTGTGTTCTCCAGTATTCGTTGAAGTAGTTCTTGCGGTGTTGTCATTGTTATTATTATTATCCTGCTCTAATTTCAATATCGAGGAATCATAAATACTTACCATCGCCGAGAACTTACTATCGGATATAAATGTATCATCGAGCGACGACGATATCATCGAGGATAATTACGAGTACGCGGTTGATACAACATGAAATTTAATTGAATAATCTTGCAGTTTACGCTGGCTGCATGATGATATTTTTTTTGTTATTATTTAAATTATTCCTGCAATTGTTGTCGCCGTGGATATACAAATTGGAACAGCTATTGGGGCAATCATTGTCACCGAGGAGAGGATAATACCGGCTCCGGTGATTACACCACTCACCGAGTACATGGTAACATCAATTGCGGTGATTCTTCCTCGGTATTTCTTTATTTTTATTTGGTATTGCTGGCGAGGGTTTTGAGTCTAGTTTGAAAATTCTCTGACTTCATCATAGCGGTATTGAGATACTGAAGGTATCGTCGGTGATGTCATTTTATATTTAAATCGTTTTACGATTTCAATTAAGTTGTTTACTCAAATCCGCTACGAATTCCATATACCATGATACTGAAACCCTAGCCAAATTCTCATCAGTGGATGCTATCGTTAACTGTTCAGTTGTATCCTTGTCAATGATCGTTGATATCGTATTATTGATCCCAGATGAACTCGACGATGATATATTAAAATCAGTCGGTGTCACTAGTGTTAATCGATAAATGCCTTTGACGGTTGCAGTGATATCTAATTTGTTGTTTGTGGGTGTCCACGCAAATGATCCGTGTTGGATCGTGTATACTATGCTGTTGGTTTTCTCATGAGGATTTTTTGTTTTTTCAATGATTGTTATCATCCTCGAAAAATCATTTTTGATTGCCTCGATGAAGTTTTTCGTCTCATCGATAGATTTTTTTAATATCCGAGAGTTTTATATCAATTTTATCCAACGTGGTTCCAAGAAATTTCTCAATGATATTTTTACAAAAAGTTGAAAACTGTTTTACGTATTCTTCATATCTAGATTGAAGTGTTGCTAGTTCCAACATAGAAGTTTTTTTTTATCTCTGTGAGCTTCGGTGTGATCACTGGAGGATTACCAAAAAATTCTAACATGAGTTTATCAATATTGTTCATGTTGATTTTTTGTAAATCATTAAATTTAGTTATATGATCATCATACTTATCATTGAGCGATTTTAATGAATTCGCCGTGTTATCGAGTGTTAATATTTTATCTGTAATCGTCGAAACAAGTACACGCGGTTTGAGTTTACCCTAATTGGAAAACAACGCGATATTATCCTCTACTGCGTCTCGTTGTTTAACTAAAATATCATCAAGGGAAACATTACTCCTTTTCAATTTACCCTGACGATCTTGAAATACAACTACTTCATTGGGATCAACACTTGCTAAGTTTAACGTCTCAGCTATTTCATCTTCGATTACTTTTTTATATCACCGGTTGCAGATATTTCAGAGGTTGGTTTCTTCAGCGCTGATAAAGATCTCCCCCAAATATCATCTTATTGTAAAACTCTTTCTCTCTCTAAAAAGCGATTACTCGTATATTCATTTACAACCCGATGAGGTGGTTTTCCGGATGTTGAAATAGCATCAAGGATATTTAATACTTCGTTGCCGCATATTGGTGGGTCATTCATTTGTTGTGTTGGTAGCGTAGAATACCAACAAGGGGTGTTTAAGCGGTTTATATAACGCATGAATTCTTTAGGTGGCGCTAGCCCATGTGAATCGAAATAAAGAATTGCACGTGGATCAATTGCGTATGCAACCCAGTGAGTACCAGGTCCGGTGCTGTTATCGAGATTAATGATACCGGTTTCGGCGCTGTTTGGTTGTGCCGGCAACAAATCTTTCATAAAGACACCCCTGAAGTTTTTAATCGCTAGTTTTTTAGCAGCATCGAGTAAATCAAAATTGGACATGGGAACCATAGGTTCCTCAATTAAAGATTCCACATCCGAAGGTTTTCGAGTTAATAAACCGTTCCTGGTAGTCTTAGATCCTTTCCGCTGTACCATGAAAACGGGGTTCCTGGTAGTCTCAGACCTTTTCCCTTTTTTTTATGTCCCTTCCCTGTTGATTTCTTTAATCCATCCCTGCCGCGGTACCAACGGCTCCTAACTCCGCCGCTTTTGCCACCGCTGGGGCCGCTGCCGCAATCAACGCTGGAATCGCAGCTAACAACGGGAATACACCGCCTGATTTTATCATGTTTTTGATCGCAGCTGCAGAGAGAGTGATCTGAACGCCTTTTTTATCTTTGAACGCATCATTGAAGTGTTTTACTTGACGAGTCGTCAGCGACAACTTATTCGCCCCGCCAGTCATCTGATTAGGTTTCAGCGTTATTGTGCTTCCACATTTTTTAGCCGATTCCGATTGCAAATTCTTGATTTGACCAGGAGTCAATGTAACACCAATATGACTATCTGACATTATACAATAACAAATTGATCTAATTGTTACATGTTTTCCACTAGTGCATCTACCACTTTCATTCTTCCACCAACACCTTCGAGTAGCATTGATTTATCACTGAGAATAACAGCAACCGCTCTATAAGGAACACCAGCAGGGGTTACACGATGGTACACACGCGCTATTTGGTTGGCATCGTAATTAAGTTGTATATCCTCGGATGGTTCCTGTTGTCCGTTTATTCTCAGCGAGACTTCATTGACACCTAATCGATCAAATATCATATGGCTACTTTATTGATTGTTTAATCTCCTTTTATCCTGTAGCGCAACAAATATATGACGCGGAGATGAAACGCCCTGTTTTGATGCCAGGTGCCATGTTAGTGTACCATCAACATCAGAATCTATAGTATCTGTACTCGTTGTTAGCCAACTCAGCAACGACTTTCCTCCTTGATCCATAAATGATAGTAATCGTTCTTCTATTGTGATTGATGGAGTCAGTACTGGCATCCACAGTGATAGTTTTGTTAAAATGACTTTACCGGCAGCAACACCAGCACCACGCCAGATTGCATTACCATCAGTACCCTTTCTCACGAGTACTACTGTATGCTTCGCTCCATAGATAACTTTTTGGACATTTCGACAGAATCCAAATATATGATGCAGTGGAATCGCACATGAAAACTGTCGACGAGGTCTCTTCAATGCTGCTACGCGTGTTGCAAATCCTAGGTTGTAATTATCATTAACGCCTTTTATGATATCAAACGCATCAGCTGGTCTTATTTCGTGTTCCGGATCAACTGGTTGATCAGCATCAATTGGAACAGATGGTCTTGCTCGTAATTTAATATACTAAATATGATCAGCGTTATCAGTGATATCCTTAGAGAACATCATAGACTGACCCGCTGATCTTGTATAATCATCGGAATATCTCGCTAACCCGATTATTGTTGTGGCAACATCAACTTCACGCTCAATAGATTCAATTTCTCTTCCATCAATGAGATATCTTGCACGTTCAAATAGCGCCATGATACCATTATTGACAAAACCAACTCGAACATTTTGGTTAACTGCGTATGGTGGATCATTGTGAGCAGCATCGTTTGTTACACGTTCTCCTTCTACTTCGATAAACTCTTCACAAGGCAAAAAGTATTGCTGGTATCATGGACTTGAAGTTCGATTCTTGGTCGGAAATCTGGTTGTATTGCGTGATAAGAATAAAATTGATAATCACGTACGGAATCATCCTTGAGCACTGGGGCGTCCATAGCAAACGCTGTATCAGGTGACCGTTTGAACATTTTATTATATATTCGTAGATCTAAATCATCGTCGTCGTCGACCCCTTCGTGGTTTTAAGCCACTTCCTGCTATCATATTTGCGGTTATGTTATATTGGTCACTTGCTGTCAACGAAGTCGCCAGCGACGCTAGTTTCTGATCTACTGCATTATTTATTATTTTACTAACACTTGCAGGCATGTTTTGTGTAGATGGTAGTGGTCCTGGTGACACTGGTGGCTTCTTTCGCCGTCGAAATAACCCTGCAATGTTATCACCGAGACCATCGCCATAATACGCTCCATAATTAGGAAATCGTGAGTTTACTACGTAGACGCTGGTTGGTTTATCATGGTTGTAGTGTATGATCATCTTATTTAAATGATATTTATCTAATTATCTAATGCAATAACTTCGTCATCAGATTAATCACTATGATAACCATCATGGTGCTCAACTAGCTCGTCAATGAAATCTCGATATGTTTTGATATCCATGATGCGACCTTGAATTAACCGCATGCAGATATCAGCTGCTTCATTAATTATTTCTGGAGAGTTATTTCCAGTTCGTTTTCCTCCAATGAGAACTTCTAATCGTGATATATCACTAAGAACATTACCATGACCACTACCTGAAATTCCAGTCTCAGAATATCCACTTGCTGTAAATGTTTTAGTTGTACCAGTCGCACCTTTTTTCGAATCAACTTCTGATATTTCCTGGAGGGGTTGGGATACAAAAGGCGTAACTGGTGTCGGTGGGTTTTCTATTTGAAATACCAACCTTTCAAGATTCTTAAATTCTTTACCGTTGTGTGGTAGTTGAGACTTACCGATTTTTGCGAAATATAGTTTTTTTCTCCAAACCACCCTATCAGTGACAGCATCTTCATATCCTTCATTCATATATTGTTCTCACTGACCCTTTGGAAATGTATCGACGATAAATTGAGCAAATTCTTTATCAATCTTAAAGCTTTTAATATCATCTATCGTATCATTTTTAAATATATTTTCAGGGTTAAGATTTCTTCGTTCTCTTTTACCCTTTTGTTCTTCTTGTTGAAATTCAAGTGGTGGGGGTATAATATCAGTATCACCTGGTAGTTCAATTTCTTCTTCTTCTGCAAGTGTCGCTTGGAGTTCAGGTGGTGGGGATCTAATATCAATATCACCTAGTCGTTTAATTTCCCTTTGAAGTTGCTCTTTTTGTTGTTCTCGTTGATTTGCAGCAGTTATTATATCACCAGGAAATGATCTTAAAGATTTTTTTGTTTGTTTGGATCTTTCTGCTATTTTTTCAAGTACACCAAGAAGAGGCTCTTCTTTTCTTTTCCCCTCCTTGGGAATATCCCCGTATACAGCTCGCTCAGTGGCTGATATTACCCCCTCTGCTGCTTCCTTCGTTGCTATAGTAATTGGTCTAAACAACTGTTCAGACCCCACAGAAAAATCGGTCTGAAGATTCTGTCGAGCTTGAAGTTTTTCGCGTACGGCATTGCGCACGGGAATATATTTTCTAATTGACGTCAATCTTTCCCTCGCCAATTTAGTTGTTAAAGTTTCGTTTACCATTATTAAAACAGTAAAGCAATTTTCAATTTGAATCTCGAAGAGATTTTCATGTGCGATTTTGTCATCACTAATAAGAAATCGACCATTGACCCGACTCAGGTAGACAAGCATCAATGAAAAAATATGACAAAAAAAAACACAACAATTTTCAGTTTCACTATAGGCAATTTACTTCCTCGTAGCAACCTGTTTACTGATCAAGGCCGGTATTGATTACCTTTGCAGTTATACCTTGCAACATCTGTTCCATTGTATTGCAATCCATGGAGTGTTTATAGTAAAAATTTTACCTTGCAGTTTACAAACTTAGCGGGGGGTATCCAGAGGTTTTTTTTTCATCTTCTTGAATTAATGCTCGTATATTTCTAATCTTCGAATTAACCTCCTTTTTCAATTCATAATCTCGACCCAATTCTTTTCGTAATCCTTCTACGATAGTAAATAACGGGACAAACACACTTACATCGCTACAGAACGCAAGAGAATCGCGAATATAATTCTGAATTTTTTATTAATGCATATTTCTTTGGCAGCATATATTTATTGGTAATAATACCATATTCTATATCCTGATAATCAGACATAATTTGGTCAGGGTTTAAATTATCAGATAATTTAATCTCTTGGTTTTTCAATTTTGAGATTTCAGCTATAATTCTATTAATATTTTCAGAGTTCATATATAATATTACATATTTCTAATACAAAACAATATATATTTTTCAAAAATGAACCCTGTCCGTACTAAGGTGCTTGGTCATCTTAGTACGTCCAGAGAAATTATGCGATGATATATGATATGTGAATCATGTCCGTGGCAAAGTGTATTATTACATTTTACTCACGTCCAGAGATTATGTGATAATATATATTTCTATAAACCCATTTTGTGTGCCTCAGGTGTATTTTCATCGGAGACCCCCAGAGGTTACATATATACGACAGCACATCTCATAGGACTCCATCAGGTGTATTTTCATCGGAGGGCGCCCAGAGGTTATACACATACGACAACACATCTCATAGGGTCCGGTTAGGTGTATTTTCATCTAACTGGACCCAGAGGTCATGAAACGTATTCCCGCGAGTAGATCTAACCCGCTATTTGGCAAATTAGACCAACAAGAGGATACGTTTGATGAATGGACGTCACAAACAATAGATTATATATCACGAAGCATATTCCCCTAGGAGTGAATTTAACTCGTTATTTGACGGGTTAAATTTACAAGAGGATATGTTTAGCGAAATCGAGTTGTATAATGAATGACGTCAATGATGTTGTATTTACATTGAATGGTAGGATGGGATGAATGATGGGATGAAATGAATGAATGATGAATGAAATGAATGATGGATGGATGATGGGCGGGTTTACATTCATACGTGATTAATCATACAACCCAGATAAAAACCAGGTTGTATGGATACAAAAAGTATCCACACACCGAATAGTGTGTGGGTTGTATGATTAGTTCATATATGATCTTCGACGCTAAAGTCCAATAATATGACAGACGATATAGTATATAAACTGGTTACACACGAACGCCGAACACAAAGGTGTGTGATCGCTATATCTTTCATGTTTTTAATAATGATTATTAACAGCATTTAAGCAAGACCGAATACCTGGAAAAACACTAAAAAAAAAGAATATAGTGTTTGTAAACAGAGCGTGTTTGATTCGTTTTCTTACAAAACAGATAAGTGATTATCCCCGCTGAGAATCATGATAATTATAACAGCCAATCAGATGACACAGTGTTTCAAAACACACATTGAGATCTGTAACTCTTTCATAAGCCGAACATACCCGGACGAGTTATCCCCGCTGGTGTTATAACGAATAATGCAAAATGGAATTCAGGCATATGTAAATTTAATGCTATTCTTAAAACGATTTGAAAAAGCCGAATTTTGTATTCCTTTTGCTACAAATTGTATTGAGGATGAGCAAATATCAAAATATTTTCCGACTTCATTCATAGATGAAAATATTTTTTTCTTTATTGGTTACTGTATTAAATGATTTTTCAGGTCTCTTCCCAATTGATTTACAGGTACCAGTCCTTCCTCGTTTTAAATTCTCACTCTGTGAAATAGCTTGCAGATTCGATAAAGAATTATCAGTCTTAATAATATTTATATGATCAATAACAAAACCATCCTTGATCAATCCATTATACACTTCAGATACGAAACCATGGCAGTAATATTTCTGCTTCCCAGCGCCAAACATCAAATATCCCTGATTACTCACAAAACCGACTGGGAACTTCAATCTACGGTTTCTGACAATACCGTCAGGGGATGCATCATAGTTTGTGATCACAGGGTGTGGTTGAAATTCTTGGTTTATTTCTATACTATACTATTGTTTGTTTAATTCATTGTTTCGTCGAATGATAACACTACTTGAGAATCTATGAATCTTGGGGTGTTCTTATGACTCTGTCAGGGGCACAGTCATTGATGGAGTTTTTGATTCTTTTGTCATAATAACGCTTCAACTCTCTATATCGTTTGCCACCACAACCGAGACATAACTGCGATTTTCCTCGCCCCCCTGCCCACATCCTATACATGGAATTGGGCCAAGGCTTCCACGCCGAAAGCTTTGCATATGATACCCACAGAACTCCTTTTTGCATGATTTGTTACACTGGGTTACTGATCCAATCATAAGCCATTTGCAATGATTCATTATATAATAAATTCTCTATTTAAATACTTGTCATAATTATAGCATGAAAGAGTTCGAGAGATTATCGAAAATTAAGGCCTGGAAAAATGCTAAATTTAATCTCGATAGAGTCTCTGATACACCAAAGAATCTAATAAGTGATAGAACCATGATAAGTAAAATCCGTGATTGTTTTAATGAATTCAAGCGTGATGGAGCATCTCACTGTTGGTCAACATTTCGAATTGATGGCAACGTTGATGCTACCATGAACGACGAAAGCGCAGCAGTGATAATCTCACATCTTGACCAGAAAAAGTATTTTTTTAGAGTGAAATTCATTATTCGTTCAGACACGGGAGATTGGATTATTTGAAACCATCTTGAAGGATAAAAAAATTTCACTGTGAGTCAAGATTCCAAACCAGGAATTCTGACTGGAATTGACAAACCATACTATGAGAGATCTTATCCTGTAACAGCAATGATAAACCAAGTATTGAAAAACTAAAACCTATGAAACTGTTGTCTCTGAATTGTGTAGCAGAACGAATAATAGAACACTTCACAAATGCGCTGCGTGGAAATAAATTGACTGATCTAAGACGCAAAAAAATAAACGAATGGGGGCTAACAGTGCAACAGCGTGGAGCGACAATTCAAAATGTGGCAGAGTTAGAACGAATACTAAAATTCCCAATATCAGTAACAACGATAACAGGTGAGATATTATACGAACCGAAATATAAATCGAGAGGAGCTCCAATCAAAATTATTGAACATAACGAACACGCGTGGACATCTGCAGTGACAATATTCCCACAGGATAGAATAATAAAATATATACCCGTGGAGTTCTCTCCAGAATTCTCTGAGAACAAAATTATTTGATTTTATTTACCAGTTGAGTAAAATCGATCCTGTGTCAGTCTGGTTACTTCATAGTTTTGAAAACTCCGAGGGCAGATTCGATCAGTTTGTAAGACCCAATGGAGAATTATACCGTACTGAAGCCCTCCATGATAAAATGAAAAAACTAGCTAGTGCTTTCTCAACAGTGAACTCGAAAAGTTTCGACGAACAATTATTAACAAATTGTTTTACAATTCCGTCAGTTGCAGCTCATTTTGCGAGAAAGAGAAACTCATGGAAACCAACGAGAGGTGAGTTTCTATCAGACATCAAATCAAGCTGTATCGAATATAACCATGGTGGATTATGGAATACAAAATATGACCCCAAAACTATTATTTCGGTTGATATGGTTGCGTGTTATCCCGGGAGTTTTCTCGGGTACGGAGAATGCGCTGAATACTTCAAGCGATTTGGACATCCCACCAATGAAATGACTCGTGTTGCTATTAATGGACCACTACCTGATTTTGATTTAACTGGATTCGCTCGTGTGGTATCATTTGAATTGGCTAAATGACTTCATCCGTGCTGTTATGTTTGGATTGGTAGACATATGTCTGAAAAACACTGGATGCCAATAGTGTTATTACGGTATATGATTGATTGTCAGTGAAGCGATTAAATCATATCACGCGCAGACTGAGGTTTGGTTACCACAACCCGATCTAGATAGTATAATCAACGAAAACAAAAAAACAAACAGCTATTTGAAATCAGAAACAAAGACTCAAAAGATCTCGGTAGAAGAATAATCGGTAAATTCACTCAGGGTGGCAAATACGACAATACAAGATATTCTTCACGGCTGATTATAGATAGCGTTGAATACGATTTTATTATCGCGGATATAACATCTAAGGGTATATATGTCGATCGTAAAGACGCTTTATTGTCCGATAGAACTAAATTGGGTACAATTGTTACTTACAACGATGGATACAGTCATCAGTATACACATTTGAGAGCGTCTATGCTGGCTTATGCTTCTATTAATGTATTTTCAATGATAAATAGATTTCCTGACACCGCAGTTAGAGTCGCCACTAATTCATTTTACATAGACATGAAACACAGCAACAGTGGCCAAATTCACTAATTCTGACGAGAGTTGGGGATCATGGAGAATTAAGCGAGAGATGCTGCACGATTATTCCAAATCAGCAGATGTTACGATTGAAGATAAATATTTGAAAAATAATCAAATATCAGAACTATCTAATGCACCGAAGATATCTGATCCAATATGTAGATATAAAACAGTTTATTTAAACGGCTGTGGCGGGTCAGGAAAGACGACTCGTGCGATTGAGTTATTTCGTGGGAAAAATTCTACGTTTTTTCACGCTAGCGTTTCCAAATCAAACATGATTGTGTTAACACCAACCCATAGACTTTCCAGAGAGATGAAACAACGAGGGATTAATGCAAGCACTTATCACAGTTTCTTTCGATGGAAAGGCGATGAATGGACTCCTGATCGAATGGGTGAGAAATTTATTCCTGAAGTCGTAATTTGGGATGAGATATGACGGTGTCGTTAGATGTATTAAAAAAGTTTTTCGAGTGGTTGTTGCTATCGAATACAAAAGTCATCATGTGCGGCGATCATGGCCAACCACCACCAATGTCGGTTTATCACCCCACACATGGCTGAAGAATTTTGTAGACTATTATGAAGAAATTAGTACCGACCACAGAGCACTTGAAATAGCGCGTGAAATAATTTCAGAAACACCATTAAATGACTTCTGGGAAACGTGGAGACCAAACGATTTGATAGTGGCAAGTAGAAAGATAGTCAGAGACACACTTCAGATGAAGTTATTTGAAACGCATAAAGAAATATTTGCAACACTTCCAGTGCCGCTCTGTTATAGACCCAAGGATACACGAAAGCAGAATATCGAAGTTGATATTCCAGGCTTGACAGAGTCAAGAAAGCAGAATTTTGTGTTAAATGATATTGTGCTGGTTGATTTCAATGTCGTCGAAGATGCATTGCGCGCTGATAAATCTCCATGGACGCTAGGTTACGCCGCGACGATACATTCTTCACAGGGATTAACTATATCAGATACAATTGTTTGGATAATAGATATTCACATCGAGTGGTCGAATTTAGTTTATCTCGCAGTGTCCAGAGTACGAAGAATAAATCAGCTTCGAAGAGTTGTCCTGACAGAGGCAGGAGATGATAATGAGCAGCAGAGAGGGTGAACAGACCACGTTTTCGAGCACAAATAAGGCTTCCAACGAAATCTCATTTTAACCCAAAAAAATAAGTCTCCATTTAGCGAACGGAGACTTTACGATTTTTCAATCAATTTTGGTCTCAACGATGTGGTCATCACCCTCTCTGCTGCTACGGGTTAACAAAAATAATAAATGATTTCAACCGAATATTTGATCGAGTCCGATACGATATCGTGTACGAGGATCATGTAAATTTATTGTTACAAATCCGTACGGGGTTGACTGAGCATTACTAAAGAAATTTCTAAATTGATTGAAGTCCATATCAGAGCACCATGTCTGCCAAATATTTCGAAGCGTAAGTTTATCAACGCCGTTAAATACACACAGTAAGTTACAGTTATCTCTGATCACTTTTGGAATCTGAGTGTATCGTTGAGTGACGTATATCACGTCAGTGTTTTTGTGACGCCCACGGGAAAAGATCCTAGCTGGGTTTTTTTGATTGTCTAACATCACATCGTCGTATACGACTAAATTGTTAATGTTCCCATTAAGGTCATCCACGGATGGTGCCTCGTCAATATCAATTATAAAATCAACGACGTTCTCACCTTTAATCTCTGAAGCGTTTTCATTAAAATCTTTTAGCACTTCATAGCATCGTTGATCATCTACGCTAGGAGCAACTAAATACAATTTATCCCACTTCATCCATCTCATTATTAAATTGAGCAACAATTGCGTCTTGCCGGATCCAGATGGCCCGATTATAATTGCGCGGATAGAGTTTGGTAGCGCTGCATGATGCTTAACTGGTTCTCTTGTTTTAGTCGCTGAAAAATCAATTATATCCATATCTCTATACATAAATTATGGATCTATATTGTGTGAAGTGTAAAACGCGTACTAGCACAAATGATGTGACGACGATTACAACTAAAAATAACAGATCTGCACTTACTGGTAGATGTGCAACATGTGGTACAAAAAAATTTAGATTTATTTCTACAAAATCAAAGATTTTACAATCCGGAAATGTTTTTAAAAAAAACGAGGAGGTGATATCGCAGCCAAATTGGCAAAGCTCCCTGGAACCCCATGGGCAAAGTACCCCGGAGAAAAGCATCTTCCAGGATATAGCTACTGTGGTCCCGGAACACGATTAGATATCAGACTTGATGATCAAAATCAACCCCGATCCGGCGAGTATCCGATAAACGCTATTGATAAGGCGTGTCATGCTCATGATGTTGCATATAAAAGCAGCGATCTGCAAAACAGACATCTCGCGGATGTGAAATTAATTCATGCGTTAAATGCTATTCCTGATAAATCTTTGAAAGAAAAATTGGCTTCGTGGTTGGTAAAATCGGCTATGAAAGGCAAATTCATGATGGGCGCTGGTAATTAATAATATGGAATCTATTTATTATTCTCCGAGAGGATACTGGAGGGGTAAAGCAGCAATCAATAAACTCGCCAACGCCGCAAAAGTGAAAAAGGCCACTGCGGCTAATTGGTTATCCAAACAGGCTATATGGCAAATTTATCTACCACCGCCTAAACAAATCAATTTATCGCATTTTGATGTTACTGTACCCAATGAAGTTCATCAAGCTGATTTATTGTTTTTACCACATGACAACGGTTACAAATACGTGTTAACCGTAGTTGATGTTGCGAGTCGATACAAACAAGCAGAACCGTTAAAAACAAAATCATCAACTGAAGTGGCTTCTGCATTTGGAAGGATTTATCGACGAGGCCCTCTGCGCTGGCCAAATCTATTACAAGTCTATCCTGGCAAGGAATTTCAAGGTGCTGTTTTAACAACGATGAAACATCATAATACCACGTTACGACGAGGACATACTGCGTTACATCGCGATCAGGCAATTGTTGAACGATTTAATCGGACACTTGCTGAGCGGTTATTTGGATATCATTACGCGAAGGAGTTTATTCAGGATAAAAGATCCCGTGAATGGGTTAAGAGATTACCAGGTGTAGTTACCGCAATCAATAATGAGATTACTAGAACAATCAACATGAAACCTAGCAACGCTATTAAAAAGAAGTATATACCCGTACAACCACAAAAAGATTTCAAAGAACCAATTCTTGGTAGTAATGTCACTGTAAGGTATTTATACGAACCAGGAGAGCTTGAGGGTGGTAAATAAAGAGCTACTGATCCTATTTGGAGTGTCACTACGCATAAGATATCCGGTATAACACGATCAACTGGTAGACCAGCAATCTATAAACTAGATTCAACTGCTCCTCGGCGGGGTTTTACACGCGAACAATTACAAGTGATTCCTGACGATACTTAATTACCACCGCGGGGTCTTAACTAGCGCCGTTGCGTCTGTTGCACTCAAGACAAGTCAACATCACATTGTTTCTGACATGACCAATGCTGCTATTCTTTCTGTCTACGGTAAATTGGCGAGGATCTTTATCCGAATACTGCCAACGCATTATACAATTGCAACTAGCGCAGTGATTATTCTGTTGTTGCTTCAGCGTAATTATTAATTCAGCATCAATGTCAAATTCTCGTTGTTTTTTTTTGTCTTGTTGTTTGTAACCAGAGAGTTTTTTTCTGATTATATCCTTGACTCTATCAACGCTGACAATATCACTTATTGAAGTATCATTATCGTCACTGACTTCGTCAACAACAATTCTTCGAAGTTGATTTATTCTTCGTACTCTGGATACTGCAAGATAGACTAAATTTGACCATTCAATGCGATTATCCACCATCCAAACAATTGTATCTGATATAGTCAATCCCTGTGAAGAATGTATCGTCGCTGCGTATCCTAGCGTCCATGGGGATTTATTAGCACGCAATGCATCTTCGACGACGCTGATATCAACCAGCACAATATCATTTAACACGAGAATCTGCTTTTCACTCTTCCTTGGAATATCAACTTCTATATTCTGTTTTCGTGTATCCGAAGGCCTATAACACAACGGTACTGGAAATGTTGCAAATTTTTCTTTGTGCGTTTCAAATAACTTCATCTGAAGTATGTCTCTGACTATTTTTCTACTTTCATTTATCAAATCGTTTGGCCTCCACGCTTCCCAGAAATACTTTATGGGAGTTTCTGAAATTATATCAAGCGCTATTTCACACTGGATTTTATCCGTTGTAATCTAATTAGCGCTTTGAACTCGCGTAATTGTTCATCAAGTGATCTATAATCAGTGGTAATTTCTTCATAATAGTCTACAAAACCCTTTAGCCATTCATGTGGGGATGCACCGACAAATGGTGGTGGTTGGCCATGATCACCGCACATGACGACTTTTGTATTTTTCAATAACAACCACTCAAGAAAGGTTTGTAATATTTTCAAGGATACTGTGCATCTTTCATCCCAAATCATGATTTCAGGAATGAATTTATCGCCCATTCGATCAGGAGTCCATTCATCTCCTTTCCATCGAAAGAAACTATGATAAGTACAGGCATTTACCCCTCGTTGTTTCATCTCTCTGGCGAGTCTGTGAGTAGGTGTTAGGACAATCATGTTTGATTTTGAAACGCGGTATAATTCAATTGCACGAGTTGTCTTTCCTGACCCACCACATCCGTTTAAATAAACTGTCTTGTATCTACATATTGGATCAGATACCGGTGGTGCATTAGAAAATTCTGATTGAATTTCAATGGGGTTACATGAAAGATATTTATCATCCATGGTAGCATCTGCCGATTCACAATACTCATGTAGCGTCTCCTTTTTAAATCTCCAACATCCCCACGCTTCCTCCTGGGATGTGAATTTAGCTACATCTGATTTGTATTTCTCGTGGATATAAATAAAATCAGTGGCTACTCTAACTGCGTTATTAGGAAATCTATTTATCATCGAAAATAAATTGATAGAAGCATAAGCTAGCATAGAACTTCTCAAATGCGTATATTGTTTAATATATCCATCACAATAGGTAACAATTGTACCTAATCGTCTTCCATCGGATAGGAAAGCGTCTTTACGATTTACAAGTTTTCCCTGTTGCGTTAAATCCGTTACAATAAAATCGTTTTCAGCGACGTCTATGATCAACCGCGAGGAATATTTTGCATTGTCGTATCTTCCACCCTGGGTAAATTTACCGATTATTCTTCGTCCAAAATCTTTTGCTTGTTCTTTTTTAATTTCAAATAACTTCTTAGACCAATTCATGACTTCTTCCTCGCTGAAATCTGGAAACTGTTTTCGCTGTTCGCTAATTATACGATCTAGATCGGGTTGTGGTAGCCAAACTTCTTTCTGAGCTCGATAGCATATAATAGCTTCGGAAACAATCAACGATATTAGCATACCACAATCAATCATATATCTCAATAGCACTATTGGCATCCAGTGTTTCACAGTCATATGTCTACCAAGCCAAACATAACTACACGGATGTAACCCTGTAGCGAGTTCAAATGATATCACACGAGCGAATCCGGTTAAATCAAAATCAGGCAATGGACCATTAATAGCAACACGAGTCATTTCATGTGTGGGGTGTCCAAATCGTTTAAAGTACTTAGCACATTCTCCATATCCGAAGAAACTTCCAGGATAACACGCGGATATATCAATTGAAATCATACCGCCACGATGGTATTTTGTATTCCACAGTCCTCCATGACTAAATTCGACGCAACTCAATTTAACGTCCTCGAGAAAATCACTTCGTGTTGGACGCCATGAGTTTTTTCTCTTGCGAAGTGAGCTACCACTGATGGAATAGTAAAACTATCCGTGAGTAGTTTTTCATGGGAACTCTCCGGTGAAAAATCACTAGCCATTTTTCTCATTCTGTTATCTAATTCTTCAACGCGATATAATTCACCATTAGGTCTTACAAATTGATCAAATCCTATTTCGGGATCTTCATCACTTCTAAGTAGCCACACTGACACAGGATCATCCTTACACAGCGTGTGAATAGCATCGAATAATTTCTCATTATAAAAAACATCCCCGACGAATTCCTCGGGGATATATCTCACGGTTCGTTCTCGTGGAAATATTGTTACTGCAGGTGTCCACGCGTGTTTGTTATGATCAATAATTTGTATTGGAGCCCCTCGCGATTGATATTTCGGTTCGTATAATACTTCTCCGGTTATTGTCGTTACTGATATTGGGAATTTTAATGATGCTTCTAATTTAGCTATATCAGAGATCTTTGCACCGTGCTGTTTCACTGTCAGTTCCCATTCGGTTATTTTCCTACGTCGCAGATCAGTTAGTTTATTTCCTCGGGATGCATTTGTGAAGTGTTCCATTACCCGTGTTGCCACACAATTCAGTGAACTAGAATATTTCATAGGAGCTAGTTTTGCAATATCGGGTTTATCATTTAACGAATATATCCCATAAACAATTGCTGTTAGGGGATAAGATCTCTCGTAGTATGGTTTGTCAATTCCAGTTAGAATTCCTGGTTTGGAATCTCTACTTACAATGACAGTTTTTTTATCCTTGAGGATTGGTTCAAATTTATCCCTGATAATCCATTTGCCTTCGACTTCGATAATGAATTTTATTCTGAAAAAATACTTCTGTTGGGAATTGCTTTGTTTGGGAATTGCTTTGCGATTTCCATCTTTGGATTTTACACCCTTGGATTTCCACCCCGTTGGCTCGCCAAGGTGTGAAATTATCTCAGCTGCTCTTTCATCATTCATGGTAGCATCGATGTTCGGTACATTGACATCGTCATGTATAATTCGAAATGTCGACCAACAGTATGCTGCACCGTCTCGGTAGAATTCATTAAAACACTCCTTGATTTTACTTAGTATAGTTCTGTCACCGATTAGACGTTTTGGTGTATCAGAGACTCTATCGAGATTGAATTTAGCATTTTTCCAAGGCTTAATTTTCGATAATCTCTTGAAGTCTTCCATTTTATAATTAAAACAAGTATTTAAATAGAAAAATATAGTATAATGAATCACTGCAAGTGGCTAATGATTGGATCAACAACCCCGTGTAACAAATCATGCAGAAGCGAATTCTGTGGGCATCATTTACAAAGCGTTCGGCGATGAAGTTTTGGTCCTCTCCCATGCCTCCAATGTGGGGTTGGGGTAAGGGGAAAATCGCAGTTGTGTCTCAGTTGCGGCGGCAAACGATACAGGGATCTAAAAAGCTATTATGACAAACGAATCATTGACCCCAACAATGACTCCGTCCTTGATAAAATCATAAAAAACCCTCAAGATTATATCAAGAGGTTTATAATTAAAGCAGATATAAATTAGACAAAGAGTATTATTATACAAATGAGCCAAGATGTCAGACCTCATCCAGTGCTTGTTAATTACGAAGCATCCCGTGATGGTGTTGTCAGGCACCGCAGACTAAAAGAACCGGTTGGATATCTGAATAATATGGGGTATTTGATGTTTTCAGCTGGGAGGAAGAAGTATCTCTGTCACAGAGCCATCTATGAAGCATTTTACGGATTAATCGAAGACGGCTTTGTGATTGATCACATAAATGGCGTAAAGACTGATAATTGTCTTGTGAATCTTCAAGCCGTCTCACAAAGTCGGAATGCAAAATTAGGTGGAACTGGTAAACATGCAAAAGCCCTAGGGGGATCAAATCGTTTGATTTAGAAAATAATGAAGAGAGAAGCTTTCAGTCGATAAATGAAGCCAGTATATACTTTGACATTTGCGGGACTTCAATACGATTTGTTGCAGAAAATATAATTAAAACTGCTCTGTCGAAAAAAAATAGTCATAAAATAAAATTCGTATACACCTGAAACTATTCAAGGGAGATAAATCCCCCATGGACAAATCCGCCGCAACTTACTAAGTTCCCTTGTATTATGACGTCAAAGGAATTTGTCGTCTGTTAACTAGGCGCGCACGTGACTGTACATAGTTTCGGTAGAATTTTATTTTTTAACAATTTCTAAGACGTTTTATTGTCGCTTGGCTACACTGAGTGCAGGATAAACCACGCGCGGAAAATAAGCACAAGTGACCATATATAGTACATCCTTCCGATTTCATATCAAGAACCATATGTACATCGCGAGTGGTTTCCATTCATTGAAGTAGGTGGGCGTGGTTAAAATTCCTGTATACAGCTCTTTGGTCTAGTCACTGACACAGGCATGCGTGACTGATATTTACATTATATTTTAAACTGCTCCGATTTTATGTTTTCTCGAAGCACCTTACACGTTGTAATTTAATGCTGTTTTCACTGTTTTCTGGATGGTTACAACAGTTCGTTTTAGTATTTATTTCTTAAATACGACAGTAAAATTGTCTTTTTTAAAAATCTCTTATTGTTAAGTATAATCAGAAGATATATATATTAAAAAATCTCTATTCTGTATGACAGCTCCGTGGTGTAATGGTAGCGTGTTTGTCTTGTAAACACAGATCTATCAACTACTACGTGTTCGGTCCCCATAGCAGCTACATTATTTGATGGCGAAACGGAAGATGTTCTTTCTATTAATTGGGGCGGAGGGGCGGTCCCCCTCAGCCAAACCAACATTGTAACTCATGCTATCGCATTCTCGGTAGCGTGGGTTGGTGTTTTTTCCAACTCATGCAACCATGAATTTAATTTCATGGGTTGCCATGTTGGTTTGGTTTACCACGCCCACACGCCACAATAACATCCAATAAACATATACCTTCTGAGAGATCTAATTCATCCTTTGCTGAGTTAGACCCCTCGCCGGAGATTATGTGTTTATCAAAGTAATTGGATGTAAAATAAATGGTATAAATTGATGCAAAAGCATCACATGAGGAACCCCACAGGGGTAGCACAGAATGGGCTACCGGCTAATAGAAACGGTGTTAGGGTCACAAAAGGGCATCTGGAATGGATAGCCAAAAGAAAAGAGCATCCGGAATGGATAGCCAAAAGAAAAGACCCTAACAAAGACACAAAGGCCTGAATAAGGGACTCATGAATGAATAACCGCTCATAATTGATACCATTTATTTTGCATTTTTTTTTAATAATTAAAGATAAAATATATTATATAAATAATGGATATCAAAGATGTAAATTCTATAATTGCTGAAATTTTAATTTTGAAAAATAGAGGGATAATATTATCTAAAGATCTCGACTGTGACAGGATTGCCTAGGAATATGAAGACATTGAGTATCAGTCTAGTAAGGGTCGTTATGTTTTACCTAAGATGTACAGACTCGTGAAAGGAATTCAAAAGTCCATCTATGCTTGTTTGTACGGTAACGATATTGATGTATTTACAAAAATATTGATGTATTTATAACGCTATTTAGCACCGTTGAAGCAATACGTCAAAAGCTCGGCCAAGAGTATCAAAAACGAGCTGAAATTAGTTCCAAGGTTCGTGATATTAGAAAAATATTAAACGAGGAAAAACCAGTATCTTAATCACGTGAGCGTTACTATAAAAAAGGCTTTCAGTAAATTTTATTAAAAAATAATTTTTTTTAGCGTTTTTTGTAACACTCACATGGGATTTTCTCCTGAAAGGATACTCAGCAGTTTGGACTTGCCCATGCAATTATGTGCGTACTGGATGATCTGGTCGTGGTAGCAAGTAATCACCGCGACGCCTCCATTTTCACGTAGTTGTTGTTGTTGCCGCGTCGTTAACACAAATCGTTCATTTCCGTTCTCAGATATTACAATTCTGAAACCCCCAGCGATGTTATTTCTGAAACACTCGCGGATAGCGTCGTACAGTTTAACCCTGTCGAAGATGGATATGTTAGCTTGATGGTACATTATTTAATAACTCAGCTTTTAATTGTGATAGTTTCACATTTGAAAACTCAGTTCACAAACACTATATGGTAGGTGAATCGCTTACATCTAGATTAGCCCGAGAGAGGTTAGCAGCAATTAAATAGTTTATACCGGTTCGAGACAGACTTCGCAAGAAACTTCAACAACGACAACAAGCTCAGACTGACTTTTCTGTGTCAAGTGAACAACAGTTCGCCCCGGTAACTAAGGCGACCAGCGATGTGAAAACAGCAACTGAACGAGCAATATTTGGAGATATTCCTGAGGAAGGCAAGCGACGAGAAGTGCCTGTTCTTGGTGTGCTTGAAAAAATTGCAGCAGAGACCGAACAAACAAAAAAGTCTTTAGAAACACTTCCAAAAAAAAGAGCGAGTACTAGAAGAACTAGGTGCTACTGCAAGAAAACCAAAAGAAGAAGACGTTACTATAGAAAAAATGTATTCACCGCAAAATATATTTCTACACTTTATATACAACATAATTAAACATTATAATGACAATGAGTTAATTAACTTTACCACGCAGAATTTTTCACACGATAGAAGAGAAACATTTGTAAACAAAGGGTATAAAGAGTATATAAAAAACGACGAGAATTGGATAAAAAAGTATACCTGGCAAACCGTGGTAGATCTAGAATCACAGACAGTAACCGCAATGATTTTGAGAATTTTAAAGACAAAGTATTGAGTAAAGTAGAGTATCCAATTAGATTTTTTGGTGAAGAGGAGTCAACTGGAGATGGATATTTAGGTAGCGGCATAGTTGAAAGCACTAGCGTTACTTGTCCTGGTAACATTCTCAGTGATATATCACGACTGGAGGTTCTCATCGGGGGGACGCGAGCCTGAAACAACTCACCGGAAATAATTAATGAGGCCGCTGATATCTGTAGACGATTATTTGCCGGCGGTATCATGGACATTAATGTATATCGAGAACTCATTGCTGAATTAGTTGAAAATCACAAAGATGCCCATGGTTATTACAGCGATTGATCACTAATTAAAAAACTACTAGTTTTATAACAAGATGATTATACACTACAACCATGATAAACCCGTAAGCGTCTACGTGGTGAACTCACGATTGCCTGTTTATAGAGCATATTACGGAGATGGTTTCGGCAATACCATTGCGGGGTTATTTACAAGAATGGCTCCCAAGGTGGCACCGTTAGCTAAACAATTATCAATGAAAGCCATTGATATTATTCGCGATAAGGGAACCAGCAAAATCGGAGATTTCGTTGGAAATCTTGCCGGAAAGGCATTTTCTGCCGCGAAAGATAAAACAGCATCATTGGTGCGAAAGAAACCAACAGTGCTGCCATCAACTACAGTGATGCCTGAAAAAATCAGCAAAGCAATAAATAGCGCAGTGGAAGAAAAACTAGCGTCGTTGACTGCTTCGGTGACTCCGTCACCATTGACGGCTTCACCGGTAACAGATAGTGCTATCATGAACGCGATAGCAGGAAGTGGTTTGAAACGAAAACAAAAACGACGATGATTACAAAGAGTTTCACAATTGAAAACACTAGTAATGTTATAAATGTTTAAACGAACAGCTGATCCCGCGTTTGATATGGAAGCCCCAGTGCGCAAAGATGATTCTGTCCGCGATTATCAATACTATTCCTATCATGCTATACAACCCAACCTACGATCGCGAATTGAACTTCAAGTTCAAGATACTAGTAAATACTTTTTGCCATGTGAAGCATTTATTGAAGTAGAAGGAGAACTCGTAACAAATGATGCAGCTGATACCCCATATGCAGATGATCCAAATATCCGAGTTGGTTTTGTTAATAATGGCATAATGGCGTTATTTGAAAGTGCAAGATATCTCGTTGATGGAAAAGAAATTGAATCAATAGACCGTGAAGTTGATGTTGCAACAACAATAATCGGGCTAGCAAGATACTCCGATGATTATACAAGGTCGGCTGGTCCATCTATGATGTTTGCAAAGGATATTAATAATCACGCTGATCTTATTAATCATACTAGAGTAAAAGCAACACGAGATACAGCAGCTGATCCAGCACCAGACGGATATACTAGACCAGCTGGTACCTTTGATGTCGTAGACATTAATCGCAATTTCAATCTAGGGTTTGCAACACGAGTAGCGACGTTACAAGGACAACGCTGACGGTTTTCATGGGCGATTCCGTTGCATCACATATTTGGATTCTGCAGAAATGTCAGAAAAGTCATCTATGGAGCCAAACACACAATCGCGTTAGTGCGAAAAGGCAATGACAATGATGCAATTTGGCGTACTGGTGCCACTGATGGTAAAGTTGTTTTGAGTAAAATAGTATTATGGATGCCAGTAATGACCCCATCAATTACCACGGAAGAGAGGCTACTTTCATATATGGACACAGGTGGCAAATCATTGATAAGTTGGCTAACAACAACGACTGATGCCAAAGAGGATAATGACTCTGGTACATTTACATGGCATTTGGCATCAAAACAAGGGGTTTCAGCTCCACGTCATATATTTATAGCGCTGCAGAATCGGAATCGATTAGGTTCCCAAGAACGCAGTCATATGATATTCGATCAATTAGGAGTAAATGAGGTTTCGCTGAGAATAAACGGACAACAAGAACCATCTGAGGATATACAGCTTGATTACGAAAACAACCATATAGCACGTGTGTATCATCGGATGCTGTCATATATGGGTCGTGATCAAAATGTTGATACTGGTTTACAAATATCTCAACTTAATTTTAAAAGCCTCTATCCGTTTTATTACTTTTCGCTGGAACATCTTGATTTAACAAGGCAATTCGTCGTTGATATACACTTCAGAGCTCGTATAGCTCCTGGTGGCGTTAATTATAGAGCGATTGCTGTCATTCTCAGTGATAAATCAATGTTGTTAGAAGGAGCTGGCGGACGAATGAGAATCATTGATGCACCAGTGGAAAATATGTAAATGAAACTTGAAGAGTTTCCAATTAGATCAATTGAAAGCATAAATGTGTTTTACAATAAAATGACATATAGTGTTGTTAGTGTCAATCTGACTGATGGTCAGGTCAAGAAATTGCGATCAAAATCCGATAAAGAATGTGGAACCACAATAACGTTAAAACCAGCGCAGATGTCCGGTGGTACACATAAAATATCACTGACGGATCGTCAAATAAAACATTTCAATGATGCACTAAAGAAACAGCGAGGAGTTCAAATAGAATTTTCAAAAGCTGCAGTCGCGAACATGGTAAAATCAGGTGGTATATTTCCATTGTTAGCTGCAATACCAGCATTGATTGCAGCGGCTGCCCTAGCAGTGGCGTAAGCGGCTGCGTTGGGAGCCGTTGGGACCGCGGCAGGGATGGCGTTGAAAAAGGCAACTGGGAAAGGATATAAAAAAAGGGAAAGGGTCTAAGACTACCAGGAACTCGGTATTCATGGTACAGCGGGAGATCCGTGAACGGATCGGGTCTAAGAATACCAGGAACGGTTTATTAGTTGAAAACCCAATTGTTGAGGAGTCTATGACTCCTATGTCCAATTTTGATTTAACTGATGCTGCTAAAAAACTGGCGATAAAAATCTTCAGAGGGGTTTTTATGAGAGATCAATTACCGAGAAAACCAAATAACGTTGAAACCGGTATCATCAATCTTGATAACAGCAGCGGATCGGGAACTCACTGGGTTGCATACGCAATCGATCCGCGTGGGATTGTCTATTTTGATTCATATGGTTTAGCTCCGCCAAGAGAGTTTATGCGGTATATAAATTCTTCGATGAAACTCAAAGAGTTTCCGATTTTTTATTCCACGCTGCCAACACAACAATTAAATGATCCACCGATATGCGGCCGTGAAGTATTAAATGTCCTCGCGGAGATTTCATCGTCACAGAAACCACCTCATCTGGTTGTAAATAAATACACGAGTGGGAAATTGCAAGGTAATTTTAGAGAATCAATAAATTGAAAATACTAGAATCTTTACAATAATGATTAATATTTGGGGGCAATCTCTGTCAATGTTGAAACCCACCGCGGGTTCTATCGAGGATGTAAAAAAAATAATTGAAGATGAAATCGCTGAGACGTTAAATTTAGCAAGTGTTGAGCCGAACGAAATAGTTGTATTTCAAGATCGCCAGGGTAAATTGAAAAGTAGTAATATATCCGCGAATGACATTTTGATACGGCAGCGCGATGCCACTGAAAACTCTATTGCGCTGTATTCCAACGATGGACAACTTAAACCAGGCGCACTTGTGTCTACGATCACCGACGCGATTGCCGCCCACAACAGCATGATTGCCACCCGCGGCCGTGAGCTGGATGATCATATACGAGGTTATAATAGTTTTCGCAAAAATGTCGTACATAAATTCTTTGGAAACCCGCTTGTGGTTGGCATGACTCTCGCTGAAATTAAAAACTTTCTATCGCTATTCTTTTTTAACAAGAAGGCGGGAAGGATGATGAATGAAAATGAAATCAAGGCAAATTATCTCGATATTTACAATGATATTTCTAAAATAATAGAAAATCTTGAAAAGGTACAAAAACCCACCAACGACGTCGTTAGTAAGTTTTTTGGATCCCCACCTGTGGCAGACTCGACTCTCGCTGTAATTAGCGAGTTTATTATCAGGCATACTCACAATGCCTACGTCGCTAATAATTTCTTTGGTGTCCCAGCTACATCTACGGTGACTCTCAACGATATTATTAGGTTTATGGTGAGACAAACAACACTTAATACCATCATGGATGAATTTTTAGGGAGAACACGCGAATCTGAAACCACATCGTTGACAGGCATGACTCTCGCGGAAATAAATAGCGCTATTGACGAACAAAAGCCCACCAGAGAAATTGTTAATAAATTCTTTGGGGGCACTAAACTTCAAGATATCACGACAACATTTTCTAACATCGACCATCATATTAAAGAACAAGCACGGCTTGGAATCAACAACCTTCTGACTTCATTCTTTTCTAACAAGGAGGCGAGGTGGAAAATAATAGATTTTACCAAAATCACGGTAAGTTATCTCGATATTTACGACGATATTCTTAAACTAAAAGCAGCCTATGAAAAGGTAAAGATTCCGCACAAAAAATATTAAAAATATCGTGTATACGACCAATCATGGAATCGTGGATTGGACAAGAGACGATCCTAGTAGCATTGCCGTCGATCTCTTGTGGGGTGGGGAAGCGAAGGTTGATGGTATCTCTAGGTTAACGTGGGCCTCTATCGATCAATTTAATCTGATCATGGGCAATAGAACCTACTCTGGTGGCATCGCGACGTTAATTGTCGAGACTGGCAGAACACCAACCTTTCACTTCGTCGCGGTTAATAGCTCCACCATTAGATCAAAAATAGCCTGGTGTATAGAACTTGTAGACAATTTTTCCGGCTGAAGCTACAATATCTATAGGCCAGCAATTCCCCTTAACGATGGCGAATAATTGAAAACACTAACGGGTTTAAAATAACAATGACATCATTGACAGAGTCAACAAAATCAATTGAACCGATAATAGTCCCGTTGACGGAGTCAGCGGTGTCACAATCGCCAATGATTTCATCATCGCGATATCGATATGATACCGTGAAAGAATTTTCCGCGAACTTGAAATCACTTTCTGAGCGCTATCGTGAAAAAATGAAAAAATACCGCAGAAGAATTACCGCCATCGAGATCACCGTGTACTCGGTATCCGGTGTGATGGCCAGCGCCGGGGTTATTTTGTCGACGGTGACCATGATGGCTCCGATTGCAGTTCCAATTGCTATCTCCGCGGCAACAACAATTGCGGCAGTCGCCACCGCGATAACTAAAAAGTTATCATCGTGTTCTCAGAAAAAACTCAGTGATTATACAGCTCAGTACAGGGTGGTATTTGACGCGTACTCGAAATTATCCGAGTTGATCTCACTGTCAATAGATAATTCGTTCATATCCGATGTTGAATTTTCCACGATGACCCAGTTGTATAACTCCGCGATGTTGAAATTGGAAATTAAAGACAGCGTTAACAATAATGTCACTACAATTCAACGAATTGCAACTGCTTCAACGAATCGCGGAGAATACCACTCCGATACGAACAAGCGTGATATCAATAACATCAACAAACCCTGAATTTAGTGTGAACTTCCCTTCTCCGATTCCAGTACGCGAGATCGCGCTGGCAAAATTACGAGTGTATCATAGCTGGCCTAATATCAGATCTGTTGCATTTGGCGGTCAGCAACCCAATAACGCACTGGTGTTCTCGTATAAGAATAAACCCGATGGCACTCCAGCGTGGGAAACTGTTTCGTTACCAACTGGGTCGTACCAAATTGAGCAAATCGATGCTGAAATTCAGCGTAGAATAAAATCAATCACTGGAAAAGAATCAAAAATAGCTATTAAACTTAATGAACCGACTCTCTCGTCGTCGATCGAAATAAGCACAGAGGGATACATTGTAGATATCTATAACAGCTCGTTAAGAACAGTGTTAGGATGGCCTGAAAAATCACCGGAAAAATCCACCACCGACTTAACCACAGACGTACAATCATATCATGAAATTAATCCCAGTTATCGAGATAATTTATCTGATATAAGAAAAGGAAGAATCACCGATAGATTTATATTTACCAATAAAGACACATTGCAATGGGATTTTATCATTAAAAGAACAGCCGAGTCAGCTGTTACTATTTCATTTACGCTAAATGACGTCCGTGGTTATTTTAATGAAATTAAACAATTACATGCAACACAACTAGAACAACTAAGGCAAACAAAATCGCAAAAACACGTTGAAATAATAAATCAACTTATATCTGACATGGAATATATCTATGAACTAATTATTCAAACAATAATTAATGACAACAGTGACAATAAACAACGATTCCTAACCGATTACAATATCACAGAAGACAATCTGCGTAATTTCAAGTTTCCCAAATACAACGCTGATGAACTAGCAAGAATTGTTAAAACCGATATCAAGGCGCTACAAAAATCAGATTCAACTGTCCTCCTCAGGTATAATAATGATCCAGATGGTGGCGGTAGGCATATTGCCCCGCATAATGTGAATATTTCAACGGTGATTGCTCTCAATTTAGTATGTGATGCAATTGAAGGAAGCTATCAAATTAATCTAGAACAATCAAATCAAGCTCAGCAGGGATATATTCTTTATTCATTTGCACCAACAGCTCCTCCAGGATTCCTAATTATTGAAAACCCAATTAATCCTGTCTACATGCGATGCCATAATAATTCGTTAACGAGAATTAATTCCGACTCACCGACCAGTCAAATAATTTAATTGATCTACAAGATGAGGTGGTAGCGATTAGTTTGTTTGTGAAATCATAAATGATTTTCGTCCTAAAGACTCGATCAAATATTCGGTTGAAATCATTTATTATTTTTGTTAGCCCGTAGCAGCAGAGAGGGTGATGACCACATCGTTGAGACCAAAATTGATTGAAAAATCGTAAAGTCTCCGTTCGCTAAATGGAGACTTATTTTTTTGGTTAAAATGACATTTCGTTGGAAGCCTTATTTTTGCTCGAAAACGTGGTCTATTCACCCTCTCTGCTGCTTAATGACCCTACAATCAATGACATTGTCAGCCTTGACTCTGTCAAGGACATAATCAGAAAAAAACTTTCTGGTTATAAACAACAGGATAAAAAAAATAGAGAATTCGACATTGATGCTGAATTAATAATTAAATTGAAACAACAACGGAATAATCACTGCGCGAATTGCAATTGTATAATGCGTTGGTGCTGGTCGGATAAATGTCCTCGACAATTTACCGTAGACAGAAAGAATAGCAGTATTGGTCATACCAGCGATAATGTCATGCTGACTTGTCTTGAGTGCAACAGACGAAGAGGCGCTAGTTAAGACCACACGGTGGTAATTGAGTATCATCGGGTATCACTTGCAGTTGTTGTCGAGTAAATCCTCGCTGAGGAGCAGTTGAATCCAATCTATAGATTGCTGGTCTACCCGTGGATCGTGTTATGCCGGATATGTTATGCGCGGTGACACTCCAAATAGGATCAGTAGCTCTTTTTTTACCACCTTCGAACTCTCCTGGTTCATATAAATACATATCAGTGAGCAGCAGAGGGGGTGTATCGGACAACATTTTTAGACAAGTTTTCACTGAAATCACGCTTAAAATCAATGAAACCAATGACATCAGACCCAAAAGTCAATGACATCAGGTCCCAAATGTGTGTGTGAATCATGGATTAGGTCCAAAAAAAAAATATGAAAAAATCAATGAAATTAATGAAATCAAAAACTTTTCAACTATTACATTTTTTGGGAAAAAGGGACTACAACGTCGTTGTCACTACCCTCTCTGCTGCTAGAACTTTCAGTTGGGGTTAACCGAATATTTGATCCAGTCCGATACGATATCGTGTTCGAGGGTCATGTAAATTTATTGTTACAAATCCGTGGGGGGCAGACTGAGCATGACTAAAGAAATTTCTAAATTGATTGAAGTCCATATCAGAACACCATGTCTGCCAAATATTTCGTAGCGTATGTGTATCAACGCCGTTGAATACAGCAAGCATATTACAGTTATCTCTAATCACTTTTGGAATCTGAGTGTAGCGTTGAGTGACATAGATCACATCCGTGTTTTTATGCCTGCCTCTGGAAAATATTCTAGCAGGATTTTTTTGATTATCTAACATGACATCGTCGTATACAACTAAATTGTTGATACTTCCATCGAGGTCATTCACGGATGGCGCCTCGTCAATATCGGTTATAAATTCAATAACATCCTCGCCGGCAATCTCTGAAGCGTTTTCATTAAAATCTTTTAGCACTTCATAGCATCGTTGGTCGTCTACGCTAGGGGCAATTAAATACAACTTATCCCACTTCATCCATCTCATTATTAAATTGAGCAACAATTGCGTCTTGCCGGATCCAGATGGCCCGATTATAATTGCGCGGATAGAGTTTGGTAGCGCTGCATGATGCTTCACTGGTTCTCTTGTTTTAGTCGCTGAAAAATCAATTATATTCATATCTCTATACATAAATTATGGATCTATATTGCGTGAAGTGTAAGGCGCGTACTGGCACAGATGACTTGACGACGATTACAACTAAAAATAACCGATCAGCGCTTTCTGGTAAATGCGTACAGTGTAGTACAAAGAAATTTAGATTTGTTTCTAAACCCAAGGAACCCAAGGAACCTTTAAAAAAAAACGAGGAGGTGATATCGCTGCCAAATTAGCAAAACTCCCTGGAACCCCATGGGCAAAATACCCCGGAGAAAAACACCTTCCAGGGTATAGTTATTGTGGACCGGGAACAAGACTTGATATCAGACTCAATGATCAAAATCAGCCCCGACCCGGTGAGGAACCAATAAACGCTATTGATAAGGCCTGTCACCTTCATGATGTTGCTTATAAAAGCAGCAATTTGCAACACAGGCATCTAGCAGATGTGAAATTAATTCATGCGTTGAATTCTATCACTGATAAATCCTTCAAAGAAAAATTGGCCTCCTTTTTGATAAAATCGGCAATGAAAAGTAAATTGATGTTAGGTGCTGGTAATTAATAACAACATGGAATCTATTTATTATTCCCCAAGAGGATACTGGAAGGGTAACGCTGCAATCAGTAAACTCGCTAGCGCCGCAAAAGTGAAAACAACCACTGCGGCTCATTGGTTATCCAAACAGGCACTATGGCAAATTTATCTACCACCGCCTAAACAAATTCAATTCTCGCATTTTGATGTGACCTTTCCTAATGAAGTTCATCAGGCTGATCTATTATTTCTGCCACATGATCGTGGTTACAAATATGCGTTAACTGTAGTTGATATTGCAAGTCGGTACAAGGAAGCAGAACCGTTAAAAACAAAATCGGCCACTGAAGTCGCTTCTGCATTTGAAAGGATTTATCGAAGGAGCCCTCTGCACTGGCCAAATCTGTTACAAGTTGACCCGGGCAAGGAATTTCAGGGTGCAGTGTTATCTGCAATGAAATATCACAATGTCGCTATCAGACGAGGGCATACTGCACTGCATCGTGATCAGGCCATTGTAGAACGGTTTAATAAAACCCTTGCTGAACGGTTATTTGGATATCAATATGCAAAAGAATTCATCCAAGAAAAAAGATCCCGTGAATGGGTGAAGAGATTACCAGGTGTAGTTACCGCACTAGCAGCAGAGGGGGCGAATCAGACAACTTTTTTTTGTTTTTATTTTTGATTATACCCCCTCCAAAATAACACTGGACCCTTCTCGCGAAAAAATAAGTCTCTGACCCTTGTCTGAAAACATTCGCGTCGCAACGTCGTTGTCACTCACCCCCTCTGCTGCTAGAACTTTCAGTTCTGGGTTAACCGAATATTTGATCAAGTCCGATACGACGAAAATCTTTTCAGGATTTCACAAATAGACTAATTTGTAAAACCTCCTCTTGTAAATCAATCAGATTATTAGACTGATCTGTGAGTTTGAAATTAATTCTGGTTAATGAATTATTATGACATCGCATATAGACTGGATTCACCGGAGACTCAATTATTAAAAACCCTGGAGGAGCTGTTGGTGCAAATGAATACAAAATATATCCTTGCTGAGCTTGATTTGATCGTTCTAGATTAATTTGATAGCTTCCTTCGATCACATCACATACTAAATTGAGCGCAATCACCGTTGAAATATTCACATTGAACGGAGCAATATGCCTGCCACCACCATCTGGGTCATTATTATGTTTGAGGATAGTTGTTTGTGGTTGTGATGGTGTTTTTTTCCACGTATCATGGATTTTTTTGAAACCTTCATCGATGGCATCATCGAGAGATTTTTGTAGTTCTGAGATATTATATCCTGGAAGTTTGACTGTTGGAATATCCTTGACCGGGATATTTAAGTTCGTTGCAAATGCTGTTCTCGATAGGGGGATATTGTCACCTAATACTTCTTGAATAATTTGTGAATGAAATGTTTCCATGTCATTGATGATTTTGTTACATGTTTCTATGACGCTGATAAATTCATCTCGGGTGAGAGTACCGGATTTAAGGGATAATAACAACAGTGAAATATCGTTATTGAAAGCTGTGAAATTTTCAGTGATTTCATCCCAGTTAGCAGAATGATAAACAATTTGGCCGTTCTCATATTCTACTCTAATGAAAAAATTCAATTTGTCATAATCTCTATAACTCTTTACTGGATTATCAGATTTTGTCCTGTCGGTGATATAATCAGTTTTTTGTGGTTCTGGTAATTTAACGGTTTTTCCCCCGGGTGGTAATTCAGGCCATCCCAGTACGGTTCTAATAGAACTTTGATAGATATCTACGACATAACCCTCTGTGCTTATTTCAATGGCAGATGATAGTGTCGGCACATGAACTGTTATAGCTATTTTTGACTCTACTCCAGTAATCGATTTTATTCTACGCGCGAATTCATCATTGATTTGTTCAATTTGGTATGATCCGGTTGGTATGGAAACAACATTCCAGTCTGGGGTACCGTCGGGTTTATTCTTATTTGCAAATACCAGTGAATTATTGGGTTGTTGACCACCAAATGATTTTGACCTAATATTTGGCCAACTGTGGTATACTCGTAATTTTGCTAGCGCTATCTCCTTCACTGGGACCGGAGAGGGGAAATTCACACTGAATTCTGGATTCGTTGAGGTTATTGAGATCATGCTTGTTTGTACTGGGTTTGTGTTCTCCACTATTTGTTGAAGTAATTCCATCTGTGTTGTCATTGTTATTATACTCATGTTTTTGTACTTCTAATTTTGACATCGCAGAATCATATATATCTACCATCGCTGAAAACTCACTCTCTGATATAATTGTATCATCGAGCGATGACGATATCAATGAGGATAATTGCGAGTATGCAGTGGACACAACATGAAATTGAATTATGTAGTCTTGTAGTTTCCGTTGGCTGCATGAGGATATTTTTTTTGTGATTATTGAAATTATTCCAGCGATTGTTGTTGCCGCAGAAATGCAAATTGGAACAGCTATCGGGGCCATCATTGTCACTGAAGACAGTATAATACCAGCTCCGGTGATTACACCACTCACAGCGTACACAGTAACATCAATTGCGGTAATTCTCCTGCGATATTTTTTAATTTTCAATTCATACTCCTCAGACAAGGTTTTGAGTCTAGTTTGATACTCTCTGACCTGATCATAGCGATATTGCGATGATGAAATCATTTTTTATTTTAAATACGCTAGCGTTTTCAATTGAAACCGTTAGTGAAATTGCTTTGCAATTTTCAACTTAAATCCGCTACGAATTCCACATACCACGTTGTTGTAACCCTAACCAAATTTTTATCAGTAGATGTGATTGTAAACTTTTCAGTTGTATTCTTGTCGATGATCGTTGAAATCGTATTATTGAACACGGATGAACTGGACGATGAAATATTAAATTGAGATAATGGTGTTACTAGTGTTAATCGATAAATACCCTTAACGGTTGCAGTGATATCTAATTTGTTGTTTTCAGGTGTCCACTCAAATGATCCGTGTTGGATTGTGTATACCACGTTGTTGGTTTTCTCATGAGGAATTTTTGTTTTTTCAATGATTGTTATCATCCTCGAAAAATCACCTTTGACGGCTTCGATGAAGTTTTTCGTCTCATCGATGGATTTTTTAATATCAGGGAGTTTTAGTTCAATTTTATCCAACTGGGTTCCAATAAATTTATCAATGATATTTCTACGACATGCGGTAAACTGTTTTATGTATTCTTCGGTTTTAAATTGAAGTGTTTTTAGTTCCAACAGAGAATCGCCGAGTTCAATTATTCTATCTGTAATAGACGAGAGGGGTACACCCGGTTTGAGTTTACCTTGATCGGAAAATAACGCGATAGTATCCTCGATTGCGTTTTGTTGTTTAACTAAAATATCATCCAGAGAAATATTACTGGTTTTCAATTTACCCTGATCGGAAAATAACGCAACGGTGTTCTCGATTGCGTTTTGTTGTTTAACCAAAATATCAGCCAGAGAAATATTACTAGATTTCAATTTACCCTGTTTGTCTTGAAATACAACTATTTCATTCGGGTCAACACTTGTTAAGTTCAACGTCTCAGCGATTTCATCTTTAATTTTTTTTTGTATATCCTTGATAGAATCAGGAGTTGCAGTGTCATCGGGTTTGGGTTTCAGAGGTCTCCCCCAAATATCAATCATGATATTTTATATATCTCTCTCTAAAAAGCGATTACTAGTGTAGTCATTTACGACAATGTGTGGTGGTTTTCCCCTTGGGTAACCCAAGGAGTTAGAAATAGCGTCAAGGACATTTAATACTTCACTGCCGCATATTGGTGGGTCATTGATTTGTTGTGTTGGTAGCGTAGAATACCAAGTCTTCATTGGAAGGGTTTTTATATACCGCATAAACTCTTTTGGTGGGGCTAATCCATATGAATCAAAATAGACAATCCCACGTGGATCAATAGCGTATGCAACCCAGTGAGTTCCAGGTCCGGTGCTGTTATCGAGATTAATAATACCTGTTTCAGTTTTGTTTGGTTGATGTGGTAATTGATCTTTCATAAAAACACCTCTGAAATGTTTAATCGCTAGTTTTTTAGCAGCATCCATTAAATCAAAATTGGACATTGGAATCATTGATGATTTCTGTATTAATAAACCGTTCCTGGTAGTCTCAGGCCTGATCCGTGAACGGATCTCCCGCTGTACCATGAATACGGGGTCCCTGGTAGTCTTAGACCTTTTCCGCTGTACCACGAATACGGGGTTCCTGGTAGTCTTAGACCCAATCCTTCAACGGATCGTCTCTTTTTTTTATATCCTTGTCCAGCTGCCTTTTTCAACGCCATTCCTGCTGCAGTACCAACGGCTCCTAACGCTGCTGCTTTAGCCACCGCTGGGGCTGCTGCTGCAATCAATGCTGGTATTGCAGCTAACAATGGAAATATACCACCTGTTTTCATCATATTTTTAATAGCAGCCGCAGAGAGAGTAATCTGAACTCCCTTTTTATCCTTGAAAGCATCATTGAAATGTTTCACCTGACGAGTTGTCAGCGATAATTTATTTTCACCACCCGTCATTTGATTAGGTTTCAACGTGATTGTGGTTCCACATTTTTTAGCCGATTCTGATTGCAATTTTTTGATTTGACCAGGAGTTAACGTAACACTAATAACACTATATGACATTATATATAATTGATTGATTCTAATTCAATGAAAAATCGTTCAAAGATTTTCTACTGGTGCATCTACCACTCTCATTCTTCCACCAACACCTTCAAGTAACATTGATTTATCACTAAGAATGACAGCAACTGCTCTATAATTCGGGATAAGGATAGGAGCAACCCCAGCAACTGGTGGACCAGTCGGACGGGTTACACGGGCTCTAAAGTGTATATCAACGACAGATTGTCTCATCAAATCAAGATGTTCCAATGAAAAGTAATAAATCGGATAAAGGCTTTTAAAATCCAATTGTGATATTTGCAAACCGGTATCCACATTTTGATCACGTGCCATAAATGACAACAGGTTATGATAGACACGTGCAATATGATTCTGACCGTAATCAAGTTGTATATCCTCGGATGGTTCCTGCTGTCCGTTTATTCTCAGCGAGACTTCACTAACACCTAACTGATCAAATATCATATGACTTCGTTCTTGATAACCAACTCGCGCAGCATTCTGTAACGCAATAAATATATGACGTGGAGCTGAAACCCCTTGTTTTGATGCCAGGTGCCATGTGAATGTACCATCAACACTGTCTTGTTTAATATCCGTGGTCACTGATAACCAACTTAACAACGACTTTCCTCCTTGGTCCATAAATGATAGTAGTCGCTGTTCGTCTGTGATTGATGGAGTTAACACTGGCATCCATAATGATAGTTTTGTTAAAATGACTTTACCGGCAGCAACCCCAGCATTACGCCAGATTGCATCATCATCAGTACCCTTTCTCACGAGTGCTATTGTGTGTTTGGCTCCATAAATAACTTTTCGGACGTTTCTACAGAATCCAAATATGTGATGTAGTGGAATCGCACATGAAAATCGTCGACGCTGCCCATGCAACGTTGCTACACGTGTTGCAAATCCTAAATTGAGATTACCATTAACGCCTCCGAGAATATCAAACGCAGCTCCGGGTCTAATTCGACGTTCTGGATTAGCTGCTTCTTGTTGATTGGCTTCTGCAGTACCCTGTGCTGTTAACACTTTAATGAATTGAAGGTGATCAGCGGTATCAGAGGTATCCTTTGCAAACATCATAGATGGACCTGCTGATCTTGTATAATCATCAGAATATCTCGCTAACCCTATGATTGTTGTGGCCATATCAACTTCACGGTCAATGGATTCAATTTCTTTTCCATCAATGAGATATCTAGCGCTTTCAAATAACGCCATGATGCCGTTATTAACAAAACCAACTCGGACATTTGAGTTATTGTCATATGGGGTATCAGCTGCAACATTTGTTACAAGTTCTCCTTCTACTTCAATAAATGCCTCACACGGTAGAAAATATTTACTGGTATCATGAACTTGAAGTTCAATTCGCGATCGGAGATCTGGTTGTACTGCGTGATAAGAATAAAATTGATAATCGCGTACAGAATCATCTTTACGCACTGGGGCGTCTATATCAAATGCTGGATCAGATGATTTTTTGAACATTTTATTCTATTTATCAGAGTCTAAATCGGATTTTCCATTTCATCGTGAAAAACGCTAGCGTGAAAATCCATAGGATTTCATCGACGTGGTTTTCTAAAGCCACTTCCCGCTATCATATTTGCAATATTGCTTTGGTCTCCTTGATTTACCATCGACGCTAGTTTTTCATCTACTGCGTTATTTATAATTTTACTAACACTTGCAGGCATTTCTTCTGTAGACGGTAACGGTTTCTTTTTTCGACTCACTAATGATGTTATTTTATCCTTCGCAGTTGAAAACGCTTTCCCGGCAAGATCTCCAACAGTACTAATACCCTTATCACGAATAACATCAATGGCTTTCATTCCAAGTTGTTTAGCTAACGGCATCACTTTTGGGGCCGTTCTTGAAAAGAATCCTAAAATGGTCTTGCCGAGGCCATCTCCGTAGTATGCTCTATAAACTGGAAACCGTGAATTAACTACATAGACGAGGGTTGGTTTATCATGATTGTAATGGATGATCATTATTATAAAAACAATAGTGTTTTCAATTGTTATTTAATCGCTATGATACCCATTTGCTAACTCGTCAATGAAATCTCGATAAGTTTTGATATCCATGATACCACCGGCAAATAATCGTCTACAAATATCAGCTGCTTCATTAATTATTTCTGGAGAGTTATTTCCAGCTCGGAACCCTCCTACAAGAACATCTAATCGTGATATATCATTGATAACACTATCAGGACAAGTGTTTCCAATCCTTGGATTTTGCAATCCACTTCCGCTATAACCAGCTGCTTCATCTAGTTTTTCTAAATCCGTAGTTTGTAAATAATCATCATCATCATCATCAGGTGGTAGTTGTTGTTTTTTTTGTCTCCGTGTTGGTGTTTGACGTCGTTCTTCTAAATCATCATCATCATCAGGTGGTAGTTGTTGTTTTTTTTGTCTTCTTGTTTGTCTACGTGTTGGTGTTTGACGTTTTAGTTCTTGCCGTTCTTCTATTTCTCGTTGTCGCTCTTCTATTTGTTCTCTTTTATAATTACTAATTCCCTTTTTAAATTCCTTGTATCCTATCTCATCCTTATTCAAACGACCAATCCCTTTATTTAGTTTATACAAATAATCGAACCAATCATTACTTGATATTCTATCATTTTTATACTCGTCCTTTAAAAAATCTTTTTTTGAATTATAACTTTGAGCAGCAAAATTACCAAAGGCTTGATAATCCTTTGATTTCAATAAACTAGGTTTTTTTATTAATATTTTAGCATGATCAGTAAATTTATTCAGCAGAGAAACAGTCGTTTTTTTCGGATCAGTTTTTTCAGTTTGTTCAGTTTTCGCTGCTAGTTTTTCAAGTTCACCAATAACAGATTTCCCCGTCTCGGGACTATCTCCCAGTAAAGCACGCTCTACTCCTTTCGTTGCTGTGGTTACTGGTTTAAACAATTCTTCAGACCCCAGAGCAAAATCAGTTTGTAAACTCTGTCGTTGTTGCAGTTTATTCCTGACAGAGTCGCGAATTGGTATAAATTTCTTAATTGCATCTAGTCGCTCACGAGCCAATCGGGTCGTTAATGCTTCATTGACCATTATTTGAAATCAGAAACCATTTTTCAATTGTAAAACAATTTTTCCCATCGATGATTCCATCCTTAACGGTCCAATTTTTTATTGCTGTGAAATATTTTTATTTTCGCAGTGTGAAATATTTTCACTGATTCAATCAAAAAATGACAAAAAAAAATGAAAATGAGATTTTACTGTCTGACAAAATCTTTTGAGGGGCCGGTCAATCAAAATAGTTCATTTTCTTGAATTAACGCTCGTAAGTTTCTAATTTTAGAATTAACTTCCTTTTTCAATTCATATTCGTTACCCAATTCTTTTCGTATTCCTTCCACGATAGTATATAACGGAACAAACACATCTACTTCACTGGAAAATGCAAGAGAGTCTCGAATAGAATTTTGAATTTTTTTGATGAGTGCATATTTCTTTGGCAACATATACTTGTTAGTGCTAACTCCGTATTCTATATCCTGAAAATCCGACTTGATTTGATCAGGATTTAACCCATCTGACAATCTAATATTCTGATTTTTCAATTTTGCAATTTCAACTATGATGCTATTCATAATTTCAGAATTCATATATGATAATACATATTTCTAATTCATTTTTCAAAAATAAAAGAGCCGTTAATATTTTTAAAAATTCAGTCTGTATATATAACCATCTTTTTTAAAAATTCAGTCTGTATATATAAATATCTTTTTTAAAAATTCAGTCTGTATATATAACTATCTTTTTTAAAAATTCAGTCTGTATATATAACTATCTTTTTTTAAAATTAATTCTGTATATATAAATATAAATGCAGACAAAAATAAATATCAACCATGATGAGCGATTATCAGTCATTTGGCCCCCTTGATATAGGCCGTTGTGGTTCTATTTGCATTCATTGGGTCCCTTATTAGGCCTTTGTGTCTTTCATAGGGTCCTTTGTTAGAGCATTTTTCTGTTTCTGTTTTATATCAGAATGTTTTTTTTTTTGTTTTTGCTCTTTGAGATATGACCCTATGACCGTTTCTATTAGCCTATAATTCATTCTGGGTTTACCCAATGTGCATCCACGTTTTGGCCGGTAATTCATTTTTGAACACCATACGGGGTAACCCAAATGTGATGGAGAGCTAATTACATCCATGGATGGTATTTATTTTAGGTCATTTATATTTACATTCACCGGAAACATATTCCCCTAAGAGTGAATCTAACTCGTCAAATAACGGGTTATAATCACAAGAGGGTATGTTTACGTGAAATGACCTAGAGGTTACATATATACGACAACACATCTTTGGAACTCCTTGGTTGCCTTCACATCCAAGTAAGCCCAAGGGAAACCCGAAACATACATCTCCGGAAGGGAGGCCTAACATGGCAAACGCCATCTTAGACCGCCCAGAAGATATGCTTGGGGTGACGTCACAACATATACTTAATTAAGGACAGCACAAATACCGTATATATTTCCACTGAGTGTTGTGGCAAATTGTAGGTATACATATACTTAATTAACTTAATTAAGGATGGATTATAATTCAATGATGATGGGATTATAATTCAATGATGATGGGATTATGATGATGGGATTATGATGATGGGATTATAATTCAATGTGATGATGTAATGTAGGGCATTTATGTGTTTACATTCACATAACATGCAACCCATGAAATTAAATTCATGGTTGCGTAAGTTGTCAAAAACCGACAACCCACTGCTACCGTAAATTTGATAGCATGGGTTTTGCATGTTATGTGAATGTAAAAACAGAGGGGGCGCCTTCCTCCCCTCAATTAAATAGAAAAATAAAACATCCAACCGTTTCACCATCAGACAATTGTCTGCTATGGGGCGCGAACATGTGAAGACTAATTGTCTGGGTTTACAAGCCAAACACGATACCGTTAGACCACTGTTCACGTCTATAAAGAATAACGTTTTTTAACGTATATATGTTGTAACTATTCATATGGTATATAAAGGAAATTAATACATCAATCCGCAAGTATGCTATTTTATTTTCTTGAATTACTTATTAATGGTGTTTCACAGTATTTAAATGAGACAGAATATTTGACTTAAACACTAGAACAAAGAATATAATTGTTTGAAAACATGTCTTTTCTTACAAAACAATGCCCAGCGCTGAATCACAATACCCATTAAACAAGTTAACACAATCTAAGGGAGAAAGTATACACGTGTGTTATCCTGTAACGCCTGTATCTCCGGATCACATCCTATGTTATGAAATACGCATTAATCGCACGTGACACAGAATATTTGACTTAAACACTAAAAAAAAAAGAAAATATATCTTTTCCTAAAAAGAAATACCAAGCCGCTAAATCACAATGATAACTCCCTTGGTTATTATCATTTAAGAGTAGTCTCCCTTGGTGTTATAGACGGTACGCGTGTACTGTATTTTGACATACGAAAATAGAATTTTCTGATAATACTATTACGGAATGCTTCATAATTAACAAGCACGGAGGGGTGAGGTCTGAATTCTTGGTTCATTTGTATAATAACACTATTTTTCTAATTCATTGTTTGGTTTAATTATAAGTCTCTGTATATAATCTTGAGCAGTCTTTATTATTTTGTCATCGTTGGGGTCAATGGCAGTATTTTTTATTTTTTTATCATAATAGCGTTTTAGTTCCCTGTATCGTTTTCCGCCGCACATAATGCATAATTGCGACCTCCCCCTGACCCCAACCCCACATTGAATACAGGGTAACGGACCTCGGCTTCCACGACGAAAGCTTTGCATATGATACCAACAGAATTCAATTCTGCATGATTTGTTACACGGTGTCACTGATCCAATCATAAGCCATTTGCAATGATTCATTATACTTAAATCTTTCATTTAAATGCTTGTTTTAATTATAGTATGGAGGAGTTCGAGAGATTATCGAAAATTAAGCCCTGGAAAAGTGTTCAATTCAATCTTGATAGAGTTTCTGATACACCAAAGAATAAAATTCTTGATAGAACCTTGATTAGTAAAATCAGAGACTGTTTTAATGAATTCAAGCGTGATGGGGCAGCTCATTGTTGGTCAACATTTCGAATTGATGGTGTTGTTGACGCTACCATGAATGATGAAAAAGCAGCAGTGATAATCTCACGTCTTGGGGAAGAAAGAAATTTTTTTCGAATAAAATTCCTTATCCGTGATAATGGAAAATGGATCATTAGGGACAAATACGAGCCTATTCTTAAGGACAAAAAAACTGTCACTGTGACTCAGGATTCAAAACCAGGAATTTTGACTGGACTTGATAAACCCTACTACGAAAGATCTTATCCTGTCACAGTAGTTGTTTACGGGATATATCCACTCAATGAAAAACCTGATATTTCAAAACTAGCACCCATGAAATATTCGACAGGGCTCAATTGTGTAGCAACACGAATAATAGAACACTTCACAAATGCGTCCCGGGGAAATAAACTAACTGATCTAAGACGAAAAAAAATAACCGAATGGGAACTGACAGTGAAACAGCATGGGGCAACAATTCAAGATATAGCCAAATTAGAAACATCATTGAGATTTCCAATATCGGTAAGGACAATCACCGGAGAAGTATTATACAAATCGAAATATAAATCACAGGGAGCTCCCATTGAAATTATTGATCATAATGCACACGCGTGGTCATCTGCAGTAACAATATTCCCACGGGATAGAACCGTAAAATATCTGTTTGGAACCGAAGAGTTTTTTTCAGAGCAGAAATTATTTGATGCTATTTACCATTTGAGTAAAAACGATTCTGTGTCAGTGTGGCTATTTCATAGTACTTCAGACGAAGAATGTAGATTTGATCAGTTTGTAAGGCCCAACGGAGAATTGTACCGTACTGAAGAGCTGCATAATCAAATGAAACAACTAGCTAGTGAATTTTCTCCCCAGAGTTCTCTGGGGGAAGACAACGATCAATTATTAGCAAACTGTTTTACACTTCCATCAGTTGTAGCACATTTTGCTAGGAAGAAAAACGCGTGGAAACCAACCCGAAGTGAGTTCTTATCAGATGTCAAATTGTCCTGTCTTGAATACAGCCATGGAGGATTATGGAACACCAAATACTCAGCTGATACCGTTATTTCAGTTGATATGATTGCATGTTATCCAGGAAGTTTTCTTGGGTATGGAGAGTGTGAGAAATATTTCAAACGATTTGGACACCCTACACACGAAATGACCCGTGTTGCTATTAATGGACCACTGCCACATTTCGATTTAACCGGATTCGCTTGTGTAGTATCATTTGAAATGGCTGAAGGACTTCATCCGTGTAGTTATCTTTGGATTGGTAAACACATGTCTGAAAAACACTTTATGCCAATAGTGTTATTACGGTATATGCTTGATTGTAAGATGTTAAAATCATTAATTGTCAGTGAAGCAATTATATCCTATCGAGCACAGAAATCAGTCTGGTTACCACAACCTGATCTAGAAAAAATAATTAGCGAAGAGCGAAAACTGTTTCCTGATTTTAATGAACAACAAGTCATGGATTGGTCCAGACAGTTATTTGAAATCAGAAACAATGAAGCAAAAGACCTTGGACGAAGAATAATCGGTAAATTTACCCAAGGTGGCAAAGATGATAATACGAGATATTCTTCACGATTGATTATAGACAATGCTGAATACGATTTTGTAATCAAAGATTTAACGAATAGGGGCTTATATGTCAATCGTAAGGACGCATTTATGTCCGATGGAACCAAATTGGGTACAATTGTTACTTACACTGATGGTATCCATCAGCAGTACACATATTTGAGAGCTTCTATGCTTGGTTATGCTTCTATCAATCTGTTTTCAATGATCAATAGATTTCCTACCACCGCAGTTAGAGTTGCTACTGACTCATTTTACATAAATAGCAAAATGGCTGATTTTAAGGCTACTGGCAACGAGAATTGGGGGTCATGGAGAATTAAGAAGGAAATGCTTCATGATTATATTCCATCAGCAGATGTTACCATTGAAAATAATTACTTAGAAAGCAATCAGTGTTCAGAATTTTCTAGTGCACCACCGATTTCTGATCCAATCTGTAGATATAAAACAGTTTATTTAAACGGTTGTGGCGGGTCAGGAAAAACAACCCGGGCAATTGAGTTATATCGTGGGAAATCAAACATGATTGTGCTAACACCGACTCACAGACTCGCCAGAGAGATGAAACAACGAGGGGTAAATGCCTGCACTTATCATAGTTTCTTTAGATGGAAGGGAGATAAATGGACTCCTGAGCGCATGGGAGAGAAATTTATTCCTGAAATTATCATGTGGGATGAAATAGACACAGTGTCCGAAGATGTCTTAAAAATATTTCTTGAGTGGTTGTTATTGAAGAATATAAAAGTCGTAATGTGCGGGGATCACGGCCAACCTCCACCATTTGTCGGTGCATCCCCCCATGAATGGCTAAAGGGTTTTGTAGACTATTATGAAGAAATTGATACTGATCATAGATCACTTGATAATGAATTAAAAGAATTTAAGAAACTAATTAGATTACAACCGGATAGAATCCAGTGTGAAATAGCCCGTGAAATAATTTCGGAAACTCCCATGAATGAGTTTTGGGAAGCGTGGAGACCAAATGATTTAATCATTGCAAGTAGAAAAATAGTCAGGGATACACTTCAGATGAAGTTATTTGAATTGCATAAACAAAAATTTGCAACACTTCCAGTACCGTTATGTTATAGGCCATCGGATACACGAAAACAGAACATCGAAGTTGATATTCCAGGACCAAAATCCGAAGGATTTCAAAGACAGATTCTCGTATTAAATGATATTGTGCTGGTTGATATCAATGTCGTTGAAGATGCATTGCGTGCTAATAAATCCCCATGGACGCTAGGTTATGCAGCAACTATACACTCTTCACAGGGATTGACTATATCGGATACAACTGTTTGGATGGTAGATAATCGCATAGAATGGTCGAATTTAGTCTATCTCGCAGTGTCTAGAGTACGAAAAATAAATCAACTTCGAAGAATTGTCTTCGATGATGAAATCATTAGCAATGATAATGACACCACAATAGATGATATTATTGATAAAAAAACTCTCCGGTTACAAACAACAAGACAAAAATAAAACAACGAGAATTTGATATTGATGCTGAATTAATAATTACTCTGAAGCAACAACAGAATAATCACTGCGCGAGTTGCAATTGTATAATGCGTTGGCAGTATTCGGATAAGGATCCTCGCCAATTCACCGTAGACAGAAAAAATAACAATCTCGGTCATGTCAGAAATAATGTGAAGTTGACTTGTCTTGAGTGCAATAGACGCAAGGGTGCTAGTTAAGCCCATGTGGTGGTAATTGAGTATCCTCAGGTATCACTTGTAATTGTTGTCTAGTAAAACCCCGTTGAGGGGCAGTTGAATCCAGTTTATAGATTGGAGGTCTACCCGTAGATCGTGTTATACTAGATATCTTATGTGCAGTAACACTCCAAATAGGATCAGTAGCCCTTTTTGTGCCACCCTCAAGCTCTCCTGGTTCGTATAAGTACCTCACAATGACATTACTACCAAGAATTGGTTGGGAAACGCTAAAATCTTTTTGAATTTCCATTTCAGGTATTGACTTCTTTTTAATCGCATTGATAGGTTTCATGTTGATGGTTCTAGTAATCTCGTTATTCAGTGCAGTAATCACAGCTGGTAACCTTTTAACCCATTCACGGGATCTTTTTTCTTGGATGAATTCTTTTGCGTATTGATATCCAAATAACCGCTCAGCAAGGGTTTTATTAAATCGTTCTACAATGGCCTGATCACGATGCAGTGCAGTATGCCCTCGTCTGATAGCGACATTGTGATATTTCATTGTAGATAACACTGCACCCTGAAATTCCTTGCCCGGGTCAACTTGTAACAGATTTGGCCAGTGCAGAGGACTCCTTCGATAAATCCTTTCAAATGCAGAAGCCACTTCAGTGGCTGATTTTGTTTTTATCGGTTCTGCTTCTTTGTATCGACTTGCAATATCAACTACGGTTAAAGCGTATTTGTAACCACGATCATGTGGCAGAAATAATAGATCAGCCTGATGAACTTCATTGGGTCCGGTCACATCAAAATGCGAGAAATTGGTTTGTTTAGGCGGTGGTAGATAAATTTGCCATAGTGCCTGTTTGGATAACCAATGAGCCGCAGTGGTTTTTTTCACTTTTGCAGCACTAGCGAGTTTATGGATTGCTGATTTACCCCTCCAGTATCCTCTTGGGGAATAATAAATAGATTCCATGTTGTTATTAATTACCAGCCCCTAACATCAATTTACTTTTCATAGCCGATTTTATCAAAAAGGAAGCCAATTTTTCTTTGAAAGATTTATCAGAAATAGCATTTAACGCATGAATTAATTTCACATCTGCTAGATGCCTGTGCTGCAGATTGCTGCTTTTATAAGCAACATCATGAAGGTGACAGGCCTTATCAATAGCGTTTATTGGTTCCTCACCGGGTCGGGGCTGATTTTGATCATTGAGTCTGATATCAAGTCTTGTTCCCGGTCCACAGTAGCTATATCCTGGAAGGTGTTTTTCTCCGGGGTATTTTGCCCATGGGGTTCCAGGGAGTTTTGCTAATTTGGCTGCGATATCACCTCCTCGTTTTTTTTTAAAGGTTCCTTGAGTTCCTTGGGTTTAGAAACAAATCTAAATTTCTTTGTACTACACTGTACGCATTTACCAGAAAGCGCTGATCGGTTATTTTTAGTTGTAATCGTCGTCAAGTCATCTGTGCCAGTACGTTTTTTACACTTCACACAATATAGATCCATAATTTATATATAACGGCATGAATATAATTGATTATTCAGCTACCCGACGACGGGAACCTATTAAACATCATGAAATGTTGCCGAATTCAATTAGAATGATTATAATCGGACCATCTGGAAGCGGAAAGACACAACTGCTACTTAATTTGATAACGAGATGGATGAAATGGAACAAATTGTATTTAATAGCCCCGAGTGTAGACGATCAGCGATGCTATGAAGTGCTAAAGGATTTTAACGAGAAAGCAAAAGAATTTCAAATCGATGAAGATTTTATTGAGTTTATTACTGATATAGAGGAAGCCCCTTCCGTGGAAGACATCGATGGAAGTATTAACAATTTAGTGGTATACGATGATATCATGTTAGATAATCAAAAAAATCCTGCTAGAATATTTTCCCGAGGCAGGCATAAAAACACTGATGTGATCTATGTCACTCAACGGTACACACAAATACCAAAAGTGATCAGAGATAACTGCAATGTGTTGTGTGTATTTAACGGCGTTGATACTCATACACTACGAAATATTCATCAAACTTGGTGCAGCGGTGATATGAATCATTATCAGTTTAGAAATTTCTTTAGTCACGCTCAGTCAAAACCACACGGATTTGTGACAATAAATTTAGCAGACCCTAGGACACGATATCGTATCGGACTTGATAAAATATTCGGGTAAAATCACCGTAAACCTAGAACTGAAAGTTCTAGCAGCAGAGGGGGTGAGTGACAACGACGTTGCGACGCGAATGTTTTCAGACAAGGGTCAGAGACTTATTTTTTCGCGAGAAGGGTCCAGTGTTATTTTGGAGGGGGTATAATCAAAAATAAAAACAAAAAAAAGTTGTCTGATTCGCCCCCTCTGCTGCTGCACTGAATAACGAGATTACTAGAACCATCAACATGAAACCTATCAACGCGATTAAAAAGAAGTCGATACCTGAAAAACCACAAAAAGATTTCAAAGAACCAATTCTTGGTAGTAATGTCATTGTGAGGTACTTATACGAACCAGGAGAGCTTGAAGGGGATAGAAAAAGGGCTACTGATCCTATTTGGAGCGTCACTACGCATAAGATATCTAGTATAACACGATCTACGGGTAGACCTCCAATCTATAAACTGGATTCAACTGCCCCTCAACGTGGTTTTACTAGACAACAATTACAAGTAATTCCTGACGATACTCAATTGCCACCCCATGGGCTTAACTAGCACCCTTGCATCTATTGCACTCAAGACAAGTCAACATCACATTATTTCTGACATGACCGAGATTGTTATTTTTTCTGTCTACGGTGAATTGGCGAGGATCCTTATCCGAATACTGCCAACGCATTATACAATTGCAACTCGCGCAGTGATTATTCTGTTGTTTCTTCAAAGTGATTATTAATTCAGCATCAATATCAAATTCTCGTTGTTTTTTTTTGTCCTGCTGTTTGTAACCGGAGAGTTTTTTATCAATAATATCATTATCATCGCCAATGATTTCATCATCGCCACCAATGATTTCATCATCGCCTGACTCTGTCAGGACAATTCTTCGAAGTTGATTTATTTTTCGTACTCTAGACACTGCGAGATAGACTAAATTCGACCATTCTATGCGATTATCTACCATCCAAAGAGTTGTATCCGATATAGTCAATCCCTGTGAAGAATGTATCGTCGCTGCATAACCTAGCGTCCACGGGGATTTATTAGCACGCAATGCATCTTCAACAACATTGATATCAACCAGCACAATATCATTTAATACTAAATTCTGTTTTTCACTTTGTCCTGGAATATCAACTTCGATGTTCTGTTTTCGTGTATCCGATGGCCTATAACATAACGGTACTGGAAGTGTTGCAAATTTTTGTTTATGCAATTCAAATAACTTCATCTGAAGTGTGTCCCTGACTATTTTTCTACTTGCAATGATTAAATCATTTGGTCTCCACATTTCCCAGAAATCATTCATGGGAGTTTCCGAAATTATTTCACGGGTTATTTCACACTGGATTCTATCCGGTTGTAATCTAATTAGTTTCTTCAATTCTTTTAATTCATTATCAAGTGATCTATGATCGGTATCAATTTCTTCATAATAGTCTACAAAACCCTTTAGCCATTCATGGGGGGATGCACCGACAAATGGTGGTGGTTGCCCGTGATCACCGCACATGACGACTTTTGTATTCTTCAATAACAACCACTCAAGAAATATTTTTAAGACATCTTCTGACACTGTGTCTATTTCATCCCAAATCATGATTTCAGGAATAAATTTCTCTCCCATGCGCTCAGGAGTCCATTTATCTCCCTTCCATCGGAAAAAGCTGTGATAAGTGCAAGCATTTACCCCTCTCTGTATCATTTCTCTTGCAAGTCTATGAGTTGGTGTTAGCACAATCATGTTAGAAACGCTAGCGTTTCCACGACGAAATAACTCAATTGCCCGGGTTGTTTTCCTGACCCACCACAGCCGTTTAAATAAACTGTTTTATACAGGCATATTGGATCAGAAATCGGTGGTGCACTAGAAAATTCTGAACACTGATTGCTTTCTAAGTAATTGTTTTCAATGGTAACATCTGCTGATGGAATATAATCATGAATCATTTCTTTCTTAATTCTCCATGATCCCCATTTCTCGTTGCCAGTAGCCTTAAAATCAGCCATTTTGCTATTTATGTAAAATGAATCAGTAGCAACTCTAACTGCGGTGGTAGGAAATCTATTGATCATTGAAAACAGATTGATAGAAGCATAACCGAGCATAGAAGCTCTTAAGTGTGTGTACTGCGGATGGTATCCATCATTGTAGGTAACTATTGTACCCAATTTGGTTCCATCGGACATAAATGCGTCCTTACGATTGACATATAGGCCCTTATTCGTTAAATCCGCCATTACAAAATCGTATTCAGCGTTGTCTATAATCAATCGTGAAGAATATTTCGTATTATCATCTTTGCCACCTTGGGTAAATTTACCGATTATTCTTCGTCCAAGATTTTTTGCTTCATTGTTTCTGATTTCAAATAACTGTCTGAACCAATCCATGATTTGTTGTTCATTAAAATCAGGAAACAGTTTTCGCTCTTCGCTAATTATCTTTTCTAGATCAGGTTGTGGTAACCAGACTGATTTCTGTGCTCGATAGGATATAATTGCTTCACTGACAATTAATGATTTTAACATCTTACAATCAAGCATATACCGTAATAACACTATTGGCATCCAGTGTTTTTCAGATATGTGTTTACCAATCCAAAGATAACTACACGGATGAAGCCCTTCAGCTATTTCAAATGATACCACACAAGCGAATCCGGTTAAATCAAAATCAGGAAGTGGTCCATTAATAGCAACACGGGTCATTTCGTGTGTAGGGTGTCCAAATCGTTTGAAATATTTCTCGCATTCTCCATACCCAAGAAAACTTCCTGGATAACACGCAATCATATCAACTGAAATAACGGAATCAGAGGTGTATTTTTTGTTCCATAATCCGCCGTGGCTGTATTCAAGACAGGACAATTTGACCTCTGATAAAAACTCACTTCGTGTTGGTTTTCACGCGTTTTTCTTTCTAGCAAAATGTGCTGCAATGGATGGTACTGTAAAACAGTTTGCTAATAATTGATCGTCTTCTTCTCCGTCCTCAGAAAACTCACTAGCTAGTTGTTTCATTTGATTCTGCAGTTCTTCAGTACGGTATAATTCTCCGTTGGGCCTTACAAACTGATCAAATCTGCATTCTTCGTCTGAATTACTATGAAATAGCCACGCTGACACAGGATCGTTTTTACTCAAATGGTAAATAGCATCAAATAATTTCTGCTCGGTAAAACATTCTTCAGGTCCCAACCCTGCTGGGGATAGATATTTTACGGTTCTATCCCGTGGAAATATTGTTACTGCAGATGACCACGCGTGCGCGTTATGATCAATAATTTCAATGGGGGTTCCTTTTGATTGATATTTCGATTCGTATAATACTTCACCGGTGATTGTTCTTACCGATATTGGAAATCTTAATGATGTTTCTAATTTGGCTATATCCTGAATTGTTGCTCCATGCTCTTTTACCGTGAACTCCCACTCGGTTATTTTTTTTCGTCTTAGATCAGTGAGTTTATTCCCCCGGGATGCATTTGTGAAGTGTTCTATTATTCGTTCTGCTACACAATTGAGCCCTGTCGAATATTTCATGGGTGCTAGTTTTGAAATATCAGGTTTTTCATTGAGCGGATAGATCCCGTAAACAACTGCTGTGACAGGATAAGATCTTTCGTAGTAGGGTTTATCAATTCCAGTCAAAATTCCCGGTTTGGAATCCTGATTCACGGTGACAGTTTTTTTACCCTTGAGAATGGGTTCAAATTTATCCTTAATAATCCATTTGCCATTCTCACGGATAATGAATTTGATTCGGAAAAAATGACTTTTTTCCCCAACACGTGAAATGATCACTGCTGCTTTTTCATCATTCATGGTAGCGTCAATAACACCATCAATTCGAAATGTTGACCAGCAATAAGATGCTCCATCACGCTTGAATTCATTAAAACAGTCTCTGATGGGTTTATCAAGAATTTTATTCTTGGGTGTATTAGAAACTATATCAAGATTGAATTGAGCATCCTTCCATGATGATCTCATGTTTCCGTCTCTTGGACGTTTGTTACGTTTTTTGGGTCTATCGCGATTAAATCTAGGATTGATTTTTAATAATCTCTTAAACTCTTTCATGTTTCCGTCTATTGTGCGTTTGTTACGCTTTTTGGGTCTATCGATATTAAATTTAGGATTGATTTTTAATAATCTCTTAAACTCTTTCATGTTTCCGTCTCTTGGACGTTTGTTACGTTTGTTTCCGTCTATTGGACTTTTTTTGGTCTATCGAGATTAAATCTAGGATTGATTTTTAATAATCTCTTAAACTCTTTCATGTTTCCGTCTATTGTGCGTTTGTTACGCTTTTTGGGTCTATCGAGATTAAATCTAGGATTGATTTTCAACAATCTCTTGAACTCTCTATCAGCATTGAATTTAGCATTTTTCGAAGTCAATCTCTTGAACTCCTTCATGCTATATAAAAAACAAACATTTAAATGAAAGTTTTATGTATAATGAATCACTGCAAATGGCTCATGATGGGAAATGTAACCCCGTGTAACAAATCATGCAGAAAAAATGAATACTGTAGGTATCATATGCAAAGTTTTCGACGTGGAAGTCTTGGTCCGTTACCCTGTATTCGATGTGGGGTTGGGGTCAAGGGAAGATCACAATTGTGTAGTGATTGTGGTGGTAAGCGATATAGGGAATTGAAGCGTTATTATGATAAAAGAATAAAAAATGGACAATCCATTAGAAATTATGACCCTGAAAAGGCCCTTGACCCTGACAACATCAAGGATAAAATCATAAGAACCCCGCAAGACTATATCGAAAGATTTTCCAGTGATGTAATTATTGAACCAAACACTGAATTAGACAAACAATAGAATAGTATATATGGACCAAGAATTCAGACCACATCCAGTGATTACAAAATATGAAGCATCCAGTGATGGTACTGTCAGAAACCGTAGACTAAAGAAACCGGTCGGTGTTGTGAATAATCAAGGGTATTTGAAGTTTACTGTTGGAAAGAAAAATTATCTCATTCATCGTTTCGTATTTGAATGTTTTAATGGATTGATCAAAGATGGTTTTGTTATTTATCACAAGGATTCTAATCCAAAGAATAATTCTGTATCAAATCTGCAGGCTATCACACTGAGTGAGAATTCCAAACGAGGAAGAGCTGGCACTTGCAAAACGGTTTGGAAGAGACCTGTGACATCTTTGAATACAACAACTAATGAAGAAAAAATATTTCAATCATTATATGAAGCCGGTAAATTTTTCGATATTTGTGGACCGTCAGTACGAAAAGTTGCAGAGGGGGTTTATCGATCGGCTATTTCAAAAAAGACGGGGCAAAAAGTTCAATTTAGTTATGTCTAATGCGTCATAATTTCCAATTAGAGATATGTCATACTTATAGAATAATGAATTCTGAAAACATGAATAGCATCATAGTTGAAATAGCAAAATTGAAAAATCAGGATATCAAACTATCAGATGGATTAAATCCTGACCAAATTGTGTCTGATTTTCAGGATATTGAATACGGAGTTAGCACTAACAAGTATATGCTACCCAAGAAATATGCACTCATCAAAAAAATTCAGAATTCTATTAAAGACTCTCTTTCATTTTCCAGTGACATCAGTGTGTTCGTCCCGTTGTATACTATCGTAGAGGGAATACGAAAAGAATTGGGGTACGAATACGAATTGAAAAAAGAAGTCAACTCTAAAATTAGAAACCTACGAGCATTAATTCAAGAAAATGAACAATTTTGATTGCCCGACCATTGATTGCCCGACCATTGATTGCCCGACCATTTATCATTCCGACCATTTATCATTCCGACCCTCATTTTTTTTAGCCGACCCTCAAAGGAGATGTCAAAAATCTATGGACGATGTGTCAGATTGGTCAAAAATAGAATGAGGAAACTGTGGTATTAATTATTTTATATACAATTTCCACACTTTCCTCATCAATGATAGAAGCTGTTATAAGATGAAATAACACTTCCATGGTGGTATTAAAAATCATCCGACATGTAACAAAAGTGGAGCAACTCACAGTATTATTAATTTTATATACAATTATGTGACTTGCTCCATCAATGATAGAAGGTGTCTCACGATGAAATAACACTTCCATGACTGTGTTAAAAAATCATCCGACATGTCAAGTGTTTTGCAATTGAAAAATAGTTTGCGATTTCAAATAATGGTCAATGAAGCATTAACGACCCGATTGGCTCGTGAGCGATTAGATGCAATTAAGAAATTTATACCAATTCGTGACTCTGTAAGAAATAAACTGCAACAACGACAGAGTTTACAAACTGATTTTGCTCTGGGGTCTGAAGAGTTGTTTAAACCAGTAACCACAGCAACGAAGGGGGTAGAGCGTGCTATACTGGGAGATGATCCTGACGGTAAAAGAAAGGAAGAGGGTCTTATTTCTGTACTCGAAAAAATAGCAGCGAAAACTGAACAAACTGAAAAAACTGTTCCGAAAAAAACGACTGTTTCTCTGTTGAATAAATTTACTGATCATGCTAAAATATTAATAAAAAAACCTAGTTTATTGAAATCAAAGGATTATCAAGCCTTTGGTAATTTTGCTGCTCAAAGCTATAATTCAAAAAAAGATTTTTTAAAGGACGAGTATAAAAATGATAGAATATCAAGTAATGATTGGTTCGATTATTTGTATAAACTAAATAAAGGGATTGGTCGTTTGAATAAGGATGAGATAGGATACAAGGAATTTCAAAGGGGGATTAGTAATTATAAAAGAGAACAAATAGAAGAGCGACAACGAGAAATAGAAGAACGGCAAGAACTAAAACGTCAAACACCAACACGTAGACAAACAAGAAGACAAAAAAAAACAACAACTACCACCTGATGATGATGATGATTTAGAAGAACGACGTCAAACACCAACACGGAGACAAAAAAAACAACAACTACCACCTGATGATGATGATGATTTAGAAGAACGACGTCAAACACCAACACGGAGACAAAAAAAACAACAACTACCACCTGATGATGATGATGATACTCTTGATTATTTACAAACCACGGATACAGACAAACTAGATGAAGCAGCTGGCTATAGCGGAAGTGGATTAGGAAATCCAAGGATTGGAAACATTTGTCCTGATAGTGTTATCAATGATATATCACGATTAGATGTTCTCATCGGAGGAAAACGAGCTGGAAATAACTCTCCAGAAATAATTAATGAAGCAGCTGATATCTGTAGACGGTTATTTGCCGGCGGTATCATGGATATCAAAACCTATCGAGATTTCATTGACGAGTTAGCAAATGGGTATCATAGTGATTAAATAACAATTGAAAACACTATTGTTTTTATAATAATGATCGTACACTACAATCATGATAAAACCAACCCTCGTCTATGTAGTTAATTCACGGTTTCCAGTTTATAGAGCATACTACGGAGATGGCCTCGGCAATACCATTTTAGGATTCTTTTCAAGAATGGCCCCAAAAGTGATGCCGTTAGCTAAACAGTTATCAATGAAAGCCATTGATGTTATTCGTGATAAGGGTATTAGTACTGTTGGAGATCTTGCCGGGAAAGCGTTTTCAACTGCGAAGGATAAAATAACATCATTAGTGGGGCGAAAAAAGAATCCGTTACCGTCTACAGAAGAAATGCCTGCAAGTGTTAGTAAAATAATAAATAACGCAGTAGATGAAAAACTAGCGTCGATGGTAAATCAAGGGGACCAAAGCAATATTGCAAACATGATAGCAGGAAGTGGCCTTAAAAAACTACGTCGATGAAAATGGAAAAATCGTTTACGATTTCACTATTTAGACTCTGATAAATAGAATAAAATGTTAAAAAAATCATCTGATCCAGCATTTGATATAGACGCCCCAGTCCCCAAGAATGATTCTGTACGCGATTATCAATATTACGCCTATCATGCCATAGACTCAAATAGTCGAGCAAGAATTGATCTTCAAGTCCATGATACCAGTAAATACTTTTTGCCCTGTGAAGCATTTATTGAAGTAGAAGGAGAAATTGTAACAGCTGCTGATACTACTGCTGTACCAGCACCGTATCCAACTGGTACTCAAGTCGGTTTTGTCAATAATGGTATTATGGCGCTATTTGAGAGTGCTAGATATCTCATTGATGGAAAAGAAATTGAGTCCATAGATCGTGATGTTGATGTGGCCACAACAATAATCGGGTTAGCGAGATATTCTGATGATTATACAAGATCAGCAGGACCTTCTATGATGTTTGCAAAAGATGGTAAGAATACCGCTGGAGGAAATCCATTTATTATAAGACAACCAAGGGATCGTGCTGCTAACCCTGGTCTTGCTGGTATCGAGGATATGATTATAAACAACGATCCTAATTTCAATCTAGGAGCCGCAACACGAAACGCAATGTTGGGAGTAGGGCGTAAATCATTTTCATGTGCGATTCCACTGCATCATATTTTTGGATTCTGTAGAAACGTCAGAAAAGTTATCTACGGGGCGAAGCATACAGTATCGCTTGTACGAAAAAGTGATGATAACGACGCAATTTGGAGGATTCCAGCAAATGCTGCAAATCCAGATGCTGATGCTGGTAAAGTCAATTTAACAAAAATATCATTGTGGATGCCAGTGTTGACTCCAGCAATCACCGCAGAAGGACGATTACTATCATTTATGGACCAAGGAGGAAAGTCGTTGTTGAGTTGGCTAACCGTGAGTACAGATGTGAAACAATCAAATATCAACGGGTTATTCACTTGGAACCTAGCATCAAATCAAGGCGTTTCTGCGCCACGTCATATATTTATTGCGTTACAGGATACCGCACGAGTTGGCAATCAACGTTTCAGTCATATGATATTTGATCAATTAGGTGCGAAAGACGTCTCACTGAGAATAAACGGCCAGCAGGAACCATCTGAGGATATACAACTTAATTACACAGAAAATCATATTGCACGAGTTTATCATCGTCTGTTGTCATTTATGGCACGCGATCAAAATGTCGATACTGGTTTGCAAATATCACAATTTGATTTTAAAAATCTGTATCCGATCTACTACTTCTCACTGGAACATCTCGATTTGACAAGACAGTCAGTTGTTGATATACACTTTAGAGCTAATGTGACTCGTGGTGCTATTGCTGATTATAGAGCGGTTGCTGTCATTCTCAGTGATAAATCAATGCTACTCGAAGGTGTTGGTGGAAGAATGAGAGTGGTAGATGCCCCAGTAGAAAATCTTTGAACGATTTTTCTCGATTTTTCATTGAATTAGAATCAATCAATTATATATAATGTCATATAGTGTTATTAGTGTTACGTTAACTCCTGGTCAAATCAAAAAATTGCAATCAGAATCGGCTAAAAAATGTGGAACCACAATCACGTTGAAACCCAGCCAAATGACTGGTGGTGAAAATAAATTATCGCTGACAACTCGTCAGGTGAAACATTTCAATGATGCTTTCAAGGATAAAAAGGGAGTTCAGATTACTCTCTCTGCGGCTGCTATTAAAAATATGATGAAAACAGGCGGTATATTTCCATTGTTAGCTGCAATACCAGCATTGATTGCAGCAGCAGCCCCAGCTGTGGCTAAAGCAGCAGCGTTAGGAGCCGTTGGTACTTCAGCAGGAATGGCGTTGAAAAAGGCAACTGGACAAGGATATAAAAAAAGGGACGATCCGTTCAAGGATTGGGTCTAAGACTACCAGGAACCCCGTATTCTTGGTACAGCGGAAAAGGTCTAAGACTACCAGGAACCCCGTATTCATGGTACAGCGGGAGATCCGTTCACGGATCAGGCCTGAGACTACCAGGAACGGTTTATTAATTCAGAAATCTTCAATTTCCGAACCTATGGTTCCAATGTCCAATTTTGATTTAATGGATGCTGCTAAAAAACTAGTGATTAAAAATTTCAGAGGAGTTTTTATGAAAGATCAATTACCACATCAACCAAACAAAACTGAAACAGGTATTATTAATCTCGATAACAGCACCGGACCTGGAACTCACTGGGTTGCATACGCTATTGATCCACGTGGGATTGTCTATTTTGATTCATATGGATTAGCCCCACCAAAAGAGTTTATGCGGTATATAAAAACCCTTCCAATGAAGACTTGGTATTCTACGCTACCAACACAACAAATCAATGACCCACCAATATGCGGCAGTGAAGTGTTAAATGTCCTTGACGCTATTTCTAACTCCTTGGGTAACCCAAGGGGGAAACCACCTCATATTGTCGTAAATGACTACACCAGCAATCGCTTTTTAGAGAGAGAAAGAGTTTTACAATAACATGATTGATATTTGGGGGAGATCTTTGAAACCCAAACCCGATGGCACTGCAACCCCTGATTCTATCAAGGATATAACAAAAAAAATTAAAGATGAAATCGCTGAGACGTTGAACTTAACAAGTGTTGACCCGAATGAAATAGTTGTATTTCAAGACAAACAGGGTAAATTGAAATCTAGTAATATTTCTCTGGATGATATTTTAGTTAAACAACAAAACGCAATCGAGGATACTATCGCGTTATTTTCCGATCAGGGTAAACTCAAACCGGGTGTACTTTTTTCGACGATTACAGATCGATTTAAAACTCTCAACGATTCTGCGTTAGAACTAGCAACACTTCAATCTAAAACCGAAGAACACATAAAACAGTTTACCGCATTTCGTAGAAATATCATTGATAAATTTATTGGAACTACATTCGATAAAATTGAACTAAAACTCCCTGATATTAAAAAATCCATCGATGAGACGAAAACTTCCATCGAAGGCATCAAAGGTGATCTTTCGAGGATGATAACAGCCATTGAAAAAACAAAAATTCCTCATGAGAAAACCAACAACGTAGTATACACAATCCAACACGGATCATTTGAGTGGACACCTACAAACAACACATTAGATATCACTGCAACCGTTAAGGGTATTTATCGATTAACACTAGTAACACCATCGTCTCAATTTAATATTTCATCGTCCAGTTCATCTGGGGTCAATAATACGATTTCAACGATCATCGACAAGAATACAACTGAAAAGTTCACAATCACATCTACTGATAAACATTTGGTTAGGGTCTCAACAACGTGGTATGTGGAATTCGTAGCGAATTTAAGTAAATCGTAATTGAAAACGCTAGCGTATTTAAAATAAAAATGATTTCATCATCGCAATATCGCTATGATCAGGTCAGAGAATATCAAACTAGACTCAAAACCTTGTCTGAGGAGTATGAATTGAAAATTAAAAAATATCGCAGGAGAATTACCGCAATTGATGTTACTGTGTATTCAGTGAGTGGTGTAATCACCGGAGCCGGTATTATACTGTCTTCAGTGACAATGATGGCTCCGATAGCTGTTCCAATTTGCATTTCTGCGGCAACAACAATCGCTGGAATTATTTCAATAATCACAAAAAAAATATCCTCATGCAGCCAACGGAAACTACAAGACTACATAATTCAATTTCATGTTGTGTCCACTGCATACTCGCAATTATCCTCATTGATATCGTCATCGCTCGATGATACAATTATATCAGAGAGAGAGTTTTCAGCGATGGTAGATATATATGATTCTGCGATGTCAAAATTAGAAGTACAAAAACATGAGTATAATAACAATGACAACACAGATGGAATTACTTCAACAAATAGTGGAGAACACAAGCCCAGTACAAACAAGCATAATCTCAATAACCTCAACGAATCCAGAATTCAGTGTCAATTTCCCCTCTCCAGTCCCAGTGAAGGAGATAGCACTAGCAAAACTACGAGTATACCACAGTTGGCCAAATATTAGGTCAAAATCATTTGGTGGTCAACAACCCAATAATTCACTGGTATTTGCAAATAAGAATAAACCCGACGGTACCCCAGACTGGAATGTTGTTTCCATACCAACCGGATCATACCAAATTGAACAAATCAATAATGAATTCGCGCGTAGAATAAAATCGATTACTGGAGTAGAGTCAAAAATAGCTATAACAGTTCATGAACCAACACTATCATCTGCCATTGAAATAAGCACAGAGGGTTATGTCGTAGATATCTATCAAAGTTCTATTAGAACCGTACTAGGATGGCCTGAAATCCCACCCCGGGAAAACCCCGTTGATTTACCAGAACCACAAAAAACTGATTATGTCACAGACAGGATAAAATCTGATAATCCAGTAAAGAGTTATAGAGATTATGACAAATTGAATTTTTTTCTTGAAACGATAGATACCGTCACTAATAAAAGATACCACGCACTTTTACAGAGTAAAACCACTGAAAATTTCAGAGCGTTCAATAACGATATTTCGTTGTTGTTAATATCCCTTAAATCCGGTACTCTCACCCGAGACGAATTTATCAGCGTTGTAGAAACATGTAACAAAATCATCAATGACATGGAAACATTTCATTCACAAATTATTCAGGGTATATTAGATGACAATATCCCCCTATCGAGAACAACATTTGCAACGAAGTATAATATACGCGTAGAAGATATCCCCACATTCAAACTACCAGGATATAATATCTTAGAACTACAAAAATCTCTCAGTGACACCATCGATGTTGGTTTTAAAATAATTCATGATGCATGGAAAAAAGCAACATCACCGGAAATAAAAATCCTGACTCATAATAATGACCCAGATGGTGGTGGCAGGCATATCGCTCCGTTCAATGTGAATATTTCATCGGTGATAGCGCTCAATTTAGTATGTGATGTGATCGAAGGAAGCTATCAAATAAATTTAGAACGATCAAATCAAGCTCAGCAAGGATATATTTTGTATTCATTTGCACCAATAGCTCCTCCAGGGTTTTTAATAATTGAATCCCCGGTGAATCCAGTCTATATGCGATGTCATAATAATTCATTAACCAGAATTAATTTCAAACTCACTGACCAGTCAAATAATCTTATTGATTTACAAGAGGAGGTTTTACAAATTAGTCTGTTTGTAAAATCGTAGTGATTTTCGTCCCCAGACAAGGTCTGGAACACGATATCGTATCGGACTGGATCAAATATTCGGTTAACCCCAACTGAAAGTTCTAGCAGCAGAGAGGGTAGTGACAACGATGTTGTAGTCCCTTTTTCCCAAAAAATGTAATAGTTGAAAAGTTTTTGATTTCATTAATTTCATTGATTTTTTCATAATTTTTTTTTGGACCTAATCCATGATTCACACACACATTTGGGACCTGATGTCATTGACTTTTGGGTCTGATGTCATTGGTTTCATTGATTTTAAGCGTGATTTCAGTGAATACTTGTCTAAAAATGTTGTCCGATACACCCCCTCTGCTGCTTCAGTGACATTGCCGAGTATTGGTTGTTTTGAAAAATCATTTTGCGGTTGTACGGGTATATACTTCTTTTTAATCGCATTGTTAGGTTTCATATTAATTGTTCGAGTAATCTCATTATTCAGCGCAGTAATTACGCCAGGTAATCTCTTGACCCATTCACGAGATCGTTTATCCTGAATAAATTCCTTCGCGTATTGATATCCAAATAACCGCTCAGCAAGTGTCCGATTAAATCGTTCAACAATTGCCTGATCGCGATGTAGTGCAGTATGTTCTCGTCTGATGGTGACATTATGATGCTTCATTATTGATAACACTGCACCCGGAAATTCCTTGCCAGGATCAACTTGTAATAGATTTGGCCAACGCAGAGGACCTCGTCGATAAATCCTTTCAAACGCAGAAGCCACTTGAGTTGATGATTTTGTTTTTAACGGTTCTGCTTTTTTGTATTAACTCGCAACATCAACTACAGTTAACGCGTATTTGTAACAACAATCGTGCGGCAGAAATAATATATCAGCTTGATGAACTCCATTAGGAACGGTCACATCAAAATGCGAGTACTTAATTTGTTTAGGTGGCGGTAGATAAATCTGCCATATCGCCTGTTTGGATAACCAATCCGCTGCAGTGGTATATTTCACCGCTGCGGCGCTAGGGAGTTTACCGATTGCTGATTTGCCCCTCCAATATCCTCTGGGGGAATAATAAATAGATTCCATGTTGTTATTAATTACCGGCACCTAACATCAATTTACCTTTCATAGCCGATTTTACTAACCACGAAGCCAACTTTTCTTTGAAGGAGTTATCAGTGATAGAATCCAACGCATGAATTAATTTTACAACTGCGAGATGTCTGTGTTGCAGATTACTGCTTTTATAAACAACATCATGAGCATGACACGCCTTACCAATGGCGTTTATTGGATATTCACCGGGTCGAGGATGGTTTTGATCATCAAGACTCATATCGAGTCTAGTCCCGGGTCCACAATAACTATATCCTGGAAGGTGTTTTTCTCCTGGATACTTTGCCCATGGTGTTCCTGGTAATTTTACTAACTTGGCTGCAATATCACCTCCTCGTTTTTTTTTAAATCTAAATTTTTTGTGCCGCATACTTCACACCTACCAGTTGTTGCGGCTCGATTATTTTCAGTTGTAATAGTTGTTGGTGTAATTGTTCCAGTACGTGCCTTACATTTCACGCAGTATGAATCCATAATATTATTTGTTAATATCTAATGGAAGTTATAGGTTGGTCGGCCATTGAAGAAACTAAGCCAGTAAAACATCATCCAAAATAGAATTAAAACAATTATATAAATGACGGTATATTGGGGATTTATCAGTTATAACTATCACAAATGTAACTTCAACGATAAATTATTTTTTCGCATAACAAAAAGTATTGTAAATACACAACTAGCATGGAACGTTTTTTTATCTAATAAAAATCGTCGAACAGATTCTTATACACGTATTTATTATCTGTCGACCCCGAAAATAAAAAAGTTTTCATGGAACCACTATTAAATTTTGTAATCTGTGAGACATATTATGCACGCGATCAGTATTTAACAAAAATACGCAATTGGGTTGATTATATAGATTATTATAAACCATTCTCGGCTATGACCTTCATCAATACGGATCTTTGGAAAGATTATACAATGAGCCTCGTTGATAATATCATATCAGCGATTGTTACTGAACAATAACAAATCCACGATATAAATTCATAATACCATTGTTCATATCTAATGGAAGTAATTGATTGGTAAAACGCACTTGTTACTCACGATGATAATGAAATATATGACCTGGGATAAATTATATTTAGTCGCGCCTAGCGTGGATGATCAACATTGTTATCAGGTGTTAAAAGATTACAACGAAAAGGCTTCAGAAATTGCCGGTGAAGATGTTATTGAGTTTATCAGAGATATTGACGAATCACCATCCGTGGACGACCTGGATGGAAGCGTTAACAATCTTGTTGTGTACGACAATGTAATGTTGGATAAACAAAAAAAAACGCCAAAATAATTTCCCGAGGGCGCCATAAAAACACAGACGTGATATATGTCGCTCAAAAATACGCACAGATTCCAAGTGTAATCAGAGAAAATTGCAATTTAGTATGTGTATTTAACGGAGTTGGAAAATATACACTACAATATATTTATCAATTTTGGTGTGACGGTGACATGGACTTTAACCAATTTCGAAATTTCTTTAATAATTCTCGGGTCTGTTCACCCCCTCTGCTGCTATAAGTAATGTCTCAATCATATAATTCTTGCTTAGTCTTCTTACATTCCAAACCATGTCGGATACAACCATTTTATAGTATCTCTAAGAAAAACCCCACTCACTGTATGAATTTCGGGGCAAGATATGTGTCAATAATAAAATCCTCTTCATTTGTGGCTGAAACCTCTCATTTATTTGACCAATTATGTAATTATCACTATATAAGTAGGAAACAAAGTTGAGAAAGTGTTGCTTTACAGGAACTATTGTAAAATTTGAATGTTGTTTTTATCGATATAGTATTGCAGCTGTTATTGGTATTTGCCAAGAAATGCGTAAAAATAATTTGCTGTAAAGGGACAAATTTTGCCATGAAATTTGCATATTAAAGAATAGAAAATATATTCTGATTTCTTTTTCATGCATCAAATGAAATGTTGCACTCGTGAGGTGTAAGGTGTAAACAGTAAGCATTGTCGCTAGTTACTTGGTCACTTTGTATTGCAGATACTATTGTATATTTTATACTGACTGCAACAAATAATATCAGATGAGATGTAATCGTAGTAGTCGGAAATCGCCTATTGAAATCGTCAATTGGTGTGAGGCCGTTAGATACCGCACTAGTTGCTTGTTCTTTTAGATAAAACGATGTATTCTTGCTAATCGCGTATACCTATGTTGCTCTCAGTCTTGTAGAAGCTGATTATTACTATCTGATGTACGAACCATTGCTCTCTCAACTAATCTCACACATATAATATTCTATTTGATTTGTCGTCTTTGATTTTGTTATTAAAGTTAATATCTCTACATAATCCTGTTGTTCATAGCAACAATAAAGGTAAGATAAGTAAGATGTCCTTAGTATTGCCTTCCCGTATACCATGTCTGTCTTTATGTCGTGTTAATATTTTGTCGTATTTTTCAAGTTTGCTTCTTTTGTTTTTGTTTCATGAATGCGAAGTAACTAAAGCGTTTAAGATTTTCTTCCTTTTCTAGAAGAGTGAGTTTATTTGTTTACATTATTTGGTAATGATTGGTTTATTAGAGATTTTCAGTAAAAACATTAGAAACAAAGGCATCATAATCAGTAAGCTGAACATTTCAAGTTCATGTTTTGCCCTTTTTGCTGGCATGCGATTCATGCTGAAGACCAAGCGTTCTACCTTGTCTGACCAAAGCAATTCGAGCTTGGTGTTTGTATTATGATATATTGTAATCAGTTTTATTAGAGTACCGCTTTCAAAATATTTGCTGAAGCCTTACAATGGCTTTGTATTATGTGCAGATATATTCATCAGTTCAATCACTACATAAATGGTTTATAGTAGATGGGCCGGTAATCTACTCTGCAAGGAATTCTTGTATGATATACCTCAGTGTGTTTTGTTAATCACTGGTCGAATTGTTAGCTTTATATTATGTCGGGAGAGGGTCCTGTGTCACGATGGAGCAAAAAATAGATATATGACCCTATGTCGTGGACAATTTCTAGCTATCAATTGTGTCAAAGCTAGATTCATAAACATTATAGCATTGTGGGTTAATCTGTAGCTGAAAATTGTTTGTAGTGGTCCTTAGGAATAATTCTGTCCAGATGCGTTTGGTTAAATGGCGTGTTGCCTTGTATTCAAGCATAAGCGGGATTGATTTTGTATAACAGACTATGATGGTTTTCGAGAACTTTTAAGCGTGGGTCTCCAAGTATTTTTCTTATAGTTTTGAGAGTTGCTGGCTAGAATTCTGTCTTCGCGAAAATTGTGAATATTGGTGTCTACTTACATTATACATTTCAGCGTTGCTAGCTTAGTCCTTTCTTTAAATATTTAAAGGCTGGTGTTCTACTATTTTCATTACATTTTTAAGACTTCTTGGACTAGTGTATTTCTTAAAAAAATATATAAGTTGGTAGCCTAGACTATGTCTTGCAAATGTATATGTTACTTTCCTAGTTATATTGCGAATGGTTTTACGGTTGATGATTTGGGATTTGAATTACAGATTTCATACTTGGTGGTTTAGTCTTTACCTTAGATCTTTGGGGGATAGAGGTCTGGTGTTGTCACTACAAGGTTAGTGTTGGTGGTCTTGCGTTTCTCGTTACGTTTTCAGAGATTGTAGCTTTGTATTATAATGGTATGTCTTGTTAATCTAGTTATTTGTCAATAGCATGATGTGTGTCTTAGGTTCTTTGTGGAAGGTGGGAATATTGGTGCTTGAAAAAATATTTTAATAAAGTCAAAGGCGGGTGCTTTCAAAAATATATTGGAGAATAAGAGAATAAGAGAAAGGATAGTGTAGGGTTTGTAAACACTATAAAAAGGGATATGAGGAGGAGTAGTGTATTATGCCCAATATATGGACTACTAACACATCCGAAATAGGGTTGACCTGAAATGTATCTACCATTAATGTTCATCTGAACATATCCCATGGCCTCATCATAGTCAAGATAGGAACGCCTATAAAATTGGGGCGGAAAATTGCTTCAAAATAAAAACAAAAACAAACAATAAAGAGCTTTCAAAATTATATTCAGCAGAAGCGTTTGTTTTCCTCATTGTTCTTCCTCTACTTCTTCTCGTTAAAGTATCCGTTGTACTCACACCATCAGTAATAGAAGTTAACAAAAGTTAATAAAAGCACTAGCAAAAGTCTAACTAATATAAATTATACGAAACGTCATTTTGATGGTACGGAATAGATAATGGATAAAGTCACTATTGCAGATTCGAATTTCTCCCGCAAATAACTCAACGGTCAAAACGAAGCACCTTACTGAGATGTTATAATGTCTAGATCGAATATGTGTTATATCCAGGCTGGATCTTCAGTTACTGCGTGGAATAATTCGGTAAAGTACGGTCGAAACTCATCGTCCATATCATATTTGGCAATGTCACACCCTCGTCGTTTTTCAAAAACTGGATCATTGATATTTACGCGTCAGATTAAAGTTTATGGATTTGCTGTATATATATATATATATATATATATATATATATATATATATATATATATATATATATATATATATATATATATATATATATGTATATATATATATATATATATATATATATATATATATATATATATATTGTCACTGGCCGAACTATGGTGTTAAGAAATTGTTATTGGTTGTTGGAGAAGACGTTTTAATTTCTTGGCTTTTAAACCGAACCCATTTCGTTTTTGTTTTTATTATTGATGTAATGCTCAATATATGTTACCAATTTTGTTTTCATTCAATTATGTTTAAAACACTTCATCGATGTAAACCATATTAAGGCAATGATTTACGTAGTTATGGCCCATAGTTGACATAAAAAATTGCTTTTGGAGTCTATCTTCGGTTTGGCTGAATTGTATGGATCCCCATTTCTGATATTTCTCAAAACGGTCGGTCGAATATTGTAGTCGTGAGATGATGGGAATCTATACACATGAATTTAAAAAAATTTCATTAAAGATATATTTATTTATAGGCTTTAGTAAAAATAATTATCCGTAACAAAGCATCCCAAAATCCAAGACAACTTAATATAGTCATCGGTCTCTGGAGTCAGAGTTTCCGCGTAAAAAACATTGCTTCTGAATTATCGAATACAAATAGTATTAATTATGGTTCGCTTTTCGTTTTATCTTATTGCATGTGTTTTGTTTGTTTCTAATAAAACTATAATGCACGTGAATCTGCATTTGAAACCAAATTTTAGAAAGAAATATCTAATATGAACTAACATGAAGCCTTCTTCTTGAAAGCAATATTGCACACCCTTGAAATTTCCACTGCGAGTAGTTTTTACCCCTGTAATTAAATATCCTGTAACAGTATTTAAAACATAAATAAAGTCGGATAAAATACCCTTAGCGAGATGTTAATTAACATATCAATAGAAAATACAATACTAAATTTGACATTGTCTGCATGCAATCACGTTTCATTTGTGACGTCACTATTTGTACCATATGCTGTACACCGCTCTTTAACACTAGACTCAGAAGCATGTCAGTGACAACAAAACGACAACAAGGGTGAATTGTATATTAAGATTATTAAATGTTAAAGGAAATACATTAGGTCAATTATTTTGAATATGTATAATAAGGGCTTAACTTTTGTCGGTATATATGTAGTGTGTTTTAATTGTTTGTAAGAAAGAACAAGTTTCTTTTTTATTGATGTTAGAGTTTATTGTCAACGTTTATATCTAGGCCCACATTCTCTACATTTTATTATGAATTATACATTTCTTAATGACCGTATGATGACAGTTCTCTTTGCTGATGAACTTCTATTGTCCACATCTTCACAATGATTAAAAATGGGTCGATAATCTAAGAGACTTCTCTTCAGCGTTGATATTAAACTGAAATGACATACATACAAGATATATTATTTTTACGAGTTTCGTATAAAGGGAAAGACCGAAGCAAATATATTTAGTTCCATATTAATAATATTGAATTAGTTAAACGATAGACATAGCATTGTGTTACATTCACTAAATTTGGCTGATACATAGTAATGCTGAATTAATATTAACTAGACAGAATCTCTGTACGTGCCTAATTCAAAATGTCCTAACCCGACGAATGGTATTTAACGCGATCTTATATCTCATAATCAAACATATTGCTTCTGTACGGCTCTAAACGTCGGGATCTTCAATATCGAAAAAAAAAAGAAATTGAATTTTGTTTTTCAAATCGCGAAAGATTCAGACAGAAATAGCATCAATAAAATCGAGAATTCTATATCGAATCAGCCAAAGCGGACTTGTAATATCACTGAAGCTATAGCTCTGTGTGTGTGTGTGTGTGTGTGTGTGTGTTCTTCTTTCTCGTGATATTGTCGTCCCTATCATGTTTCTTAAAATTCATACAAGGGTTTCTCTTAGTATTTGTTCATACGTACTCCGTACAAAACATCTTGCAAATTGAGAGAGGGGAAAATGAGTGATTATTAATATTGACTAAATGAAGGATTATGTCCTAGTAATGACCATAGATAGCCTTAATAATGACAACGTTAATGTGGTAAATACCAGGTGTCTTAAGAACCAATGTCTCATAAAGATTCAGAATGTTTTTGTAGAGAATGAAGTTCAGTCAAAGTTTGAGCAGTCAAATAAAGTAAGGATATACGGTATACTGAAAGAGCAACCCACTTCATCAACTACCAGCATGAGAAATAACGAAATCATCATAAATCACTACACATTTTTCATTTACATATACATCACAAAAATATTACGTCAACAGTGATATATGATTGTGTTTGCTGGCTGAATCTTGCATATCTTGAAAGATTTAGTCATTAAATGATTTTTAAATGCGTATATATGCGATTGTTATCCTAGTTAAATTTGATGCTAATTATATTAATGTACAGTATTGACAGGTGCCTACACATGCTTGTCAGAATACACCAGTCCGATCGGCATTTGTCTCCTTCGAGCTCGCAATAGGGTTTTTATCTTCACAACTTACTGGACAATAATTTCCTCTAACCAATATGACTAAGTGGCACCAAAAATATATGTTAAACTGTTTACTAACCGTTTAGAAGTGTTTACACCATGATTTCCCAATTCCGTGGGCAGTACAGGATAAATTAAATCAATTTGTTATTGCAGACAAATATCAATAATAGACTGGTTGCAATGTAACAAAACAATATTAAGTTAACGGAAGAAGTGATGGTGATATTTCTTTACTGGCATGCAGCGAACACCTACCCGGGACAAAAACGTGCAGTTTTTTAAAGGCTATGCTTTATAAAATTTTGAACGGCGAGGTACTGATGCACTGCCAAGTGAAATCCGAACTGAGACATACGTATTAATTTATTATTCTTTGTATGTATTGGTGTTTACTGATTCACTTCCATTACATTACATTCTATTCAAGCTGTTGGTGGGTGTGCAGCCTAATTGAAATAAAACTATTGCCAAAAATCATAATCCAAAACTTAAGAATACTGGTTACGCCTCGTCTTTCCGGTTTCTGTAAACATCCTATTTTATCAGTCGTTATTGCACGACTGAACCCTTTTTTCAAAACGAAAAAGAAATTTAATAAGGGCATGTACCATCAAATTTACATGATTGGTAAGGAGAAATACTCAGTTTTTTACATTTTGGTTCTATGAAAGAATAGCGACTTCTCAATGGTTAATATCTAGGTATGCCTGTATTATAATATTGTCAGCAGAAATTATCGTGGGAAACTTTTATCTCTTATATTATTGCTATCAGAATGTGAGCGCAATAATTCCACATGAAATTTCGTATCCGTAGATTAAATTGTGATTACTGATACAATACTAATTGTATTTTCATAATATTCTCAAGTTGTTTCAAATTTGTCCCAGTTCAAAGAGGGGATTGGTGAACTTTTAAAATTCGATTTGATTCGATAATATATTCCAGTGAAAAAGACAGAGATCTGACGCTTAGTCCCATCAAATTACATATAATTATATATTAACAATTACCTATTGAAAAGTCGATTCAAGCTTGTCGCAGTATGGGTTGTTCTTCGTCGGATCAGGATAGTGAACCCCAACCGTAAACCCTTCAGGAAAACAAGGGGCCCTTCTTGTACACTAAAATGAAATATTCTATATTTTATTACGTTTTTAGTTAGAATGAAGGAAAGTGGTTTGTTAGCAATCTAAATAACTTACCGACATTTGTTCGCATTCTATGTTTCTACTTAGGCCTGCAAACAACGGTCAATAATATAAAAAAGTAAAATCTACATTAATAATATTCTATTACTAATCTTTTCACGTAACGGTCAAATTTAACTTTCGCACAAAAACGAGACGTGTACGGGGTTGTCTTCTTTTACAACAATAATGTTTACTTGACTACAGGTATTTAGTTTCAAAAATATATCAGATATTCACGGGAAAAGTTGTTCTATACGTATTCAATTAATCTAATGTAATAACTACTTGACTAGAATAGATATCCTGTTAAATACTAATCATAAAAATTAATTTTCACCAGACATTATAATAAAGAAATGCAATATTTGCATACGATTTAACATGGATATGCATATAGACACCCTTAGATACATACATGTATGCACCGTACATAGGTAGGTGGACCTCCAGATCAAGACATTAAAGGTCTCACAAGGGTTAATGGTATTTTTGTTCTAATATAATCGGATTTAATTTATAAGACTGTATATTTAAAGTTTTAAAAGCCACACAATTAACGACAAAGGAATGAATAAAATCTACGTTTGATGTGTGGATAGCAGCATATAGTTTTTGATGTATTAACAAAGATTTGTATGTACTGGAGACTAGACTACATGAGAATCAAAACACGTTGTAACAACAACAAAATGCCAGAATAGATTATCAGAATTGTTAATAATAATTCCTGATAGTCTTTTTGTTAAAAGTATTTTATTTTTATATATAGTCAATATAGGTGAGTCAAAACAAAGTTTCTGTTTGTTATATTTATTCACATGGATTGTGGAACCATAATGTTTTTCAGAAGCGATAAATCACACAGAAATCATTCATCTGAATTGATATTTGCATGTGTATTCAGATGTAAAACTGAAGATCAACCCTATTATTAATTGATCCACAGTCATTCATAATGTACATGTTAAGACCAAAGTAACCGCTCCGGTAGCATGGTGGTTAGAGCTTCCTCCGCGAAAGCGGAAAGTGGTGGGTTTGATCCTTGGCTGAGTCAAACCAAAGACTTAAAAAAATGTTACTAACAGCTGCCTCGCTTAGCGCTTAACATTATGAGGTTAGTGATATGACTGAAACATTGTTAAAGTTACGTTAAAATTCATACACACACACGTACACACACACACACACACACACACACACACAAACTCACACAGACACACTCATTAGACCAAAGCGTAGTGAATCGTCAACCTACAATTACACTTTACAGCTTAAGACCAATCTCCTAATCTACTTGTCCACAGTCACTTTCAATTTAGAGCTTAAGACCAATCCAATCATTCATTTGTTCGCTGACACGTATGCTGTTTTGCTTATGACCAATCACATACTCCATTTCCTTGCGGTACACAACTTATGACCAATCCCATAATCCATTCATCAGATCAAAATTACAATGCACAGCTTAAACACATTCCAGTGTCTATTGACTCGTTGTCACAATGTCAATGACACCTATAACATATGCTAGTAATCCAGCTAAACCTTTTTAAAAAGAACTAGAACAAATGACCTTTTAATGTAACTGGAGATTATGCAAAGTGTGTGTTAAGTTTCCAGTTATGACAGATAAATATAACTAATATATACATTTTACTTACACCTCCTGAGGCTACAACTGATGAGGAGATCGCATCATCACACCAGCACGTATTGCAGTGAACCACCTCAGTCACTCCGTGCGCTACCAGAGTGTCAACTATAAGGCATCCTGTAAATTTTTTAATAAAGATCATGATGATGGTGACAGTAGTGATAGTGCTGATGATGCCAACGATGATGATGATTATGGTGGTGACGTTAAGGGTGATAATAGTGTTTTTAATAATGATGTTAGTATTAATCAGGACCAAGAAGCGGAATATAAATAGTATTAGTACTTCCAATAGCAGCAGCATTATTTGTTCTTATAGAAGTTACATAAGTAGAAACAACATTGCAATCAGTGTAAATATTAGCAGTAATATCAGCAGTTCCATTACTGGTATTAGTAGCAGTAATATTAGTAGTTACATTACTAGAATCAGTACCAACGGCAGAAATAGTAGTACCAGAAGCAGTTGTAGCAGAAACAACAGTAATAGCCTCGACAATACATAATAATTGCAGTAACCAGCAGATGGGACTCGGTTGTGATTCAATATTATGAAACAGCGTAACAATAGCTACCTGCGTGGAAGAAAGGAAGGAAACAAGGGAAAGTGATAATTGTCAAAATTACCTTTCTTGCACGAGCAGTCTTCATCATTGTTATTTCTGCACCATATGTTACTGCCGTTAACACAATGTTCATTACATTCGCATCCACTAAAGAGGAGAACAATGTATAGCTTTATTTTAATCATCTAATACATGACCATCATTTCAAAGGTTCTAAGTGATTATACTAAATATGGAAAACAGTCCAAAAGGACAAACTCTAATCTAAGTTTATTTTAAGAAAAACATTATTTCCGTTCCTCCCAGAAATTTAGAATTATAAGAATAAAGAACAGGTTTTACCTTAATTTTCTATCAGAATCTTTGCTTTAGATTCACTTCACTGAAACTACTCTTTACAGAATTAAATCGTTTGCTTAATAATTTTTCTCTTGATAAACCGATAATAAAACTTTGTGTTAACCCATATTCAGCAAACGATGGCGTCATAACAATCTGATTTCATTATGTACTGAGGTTAACACTATGACAGAAGGATGCTGTCAAGAGAATCCGAGAAAGTTATTTACAGATGTTGAACGTCCGATACAAATCTGAGTACATTATGTATTGGCGTAGAAACTGCGATAGAAGGATGCCGTCATAAATAATCTAAGTACTCAATGTATTAAGGTAGAATCTGCGATAGAGAAATACTGTGTTATATAATAGATATTTACCTTTCTGGACAAATAGAGGAAACATTCATTATGACAGTGATCAGTACGAACACCACAGCTAAACAGATTGACTTCATTTTCTGGAATATAAAACATGGACATTTTTAGAAATCCATAAACCGATTGTTATTCCACGTGAAATTAATATGAGCGTTGATTAATTTTAATTTTATTAAATTGAACAACCACAAAAGTGGACAACGGTTGATATCCTGAAAATAAAAACAATATTGTCATGATATTCGTTTCTTTCTGTGCGTCAGATATGCGACAGATATGTTTATTAGGTCTATATGACGGTTTAACTGAAGTCAATAGTTGGTTTTGAGGAGCATTATCAAAAAACCTTTAAATATCACCCGAGTAGGTAAACTTTTGTATACAGTCAGAAATGATTCCACTTGAATTAGTGGATAAATAATGAACAAGAATTAATCAAAATTGTAATAAAGATTGAATCGAATAACACTGTATCATTCATTCTTCAATATCGTTAGTTATAATGTAGAGTGCGAAAGTTATGTGTATTTCTTCCTTGTTTGCTTTTTACTCAAATTATGAACACTCAATGACTCTCTAACAAACCAGTCATTACCTATTAATGTAAACAAATCTAACTCACTCTTGTAGAAAAGGAACAAAACGTTAAACTCTTAAGTTCCTTCGGATTCACAGAATAATTAAAGAAAGCATACTAGAAACATGCGACACAGTATCAACACAGGCAACAACAAAACCAACATTATAGGCAACACGAAACCAACATTATAGGCAACACGAAACCAACATTATAAACAACACGAAACCATCATTATAGGCATACGAAACCATCATTATAGGGTGAAACAAGCATGTGGGAATAATAGCAGAAACAACAACAAACTCAACAAAACAATAGGCATCGTTGATGATATTTACACCAATACAAAAGCATCTACATTTTATACAACTATAAGGAAATATTTCGTGACAGAAGTAGAAATTCGCTGTATCATTTTATCACAAGTGACCATGTGACTAGTGACAAAACTTAATGTTTACATCTCAAGATTGAAATATTTAATTTGATGTATTTTTAAAAAAATAGATTTCAAGGGGTTTATTATGCACATTTTATGGCAAACTCCGTCCCTTTTTCTTCGTATGTTATACGCTTTCAGGGCAAATACTAATAACAGCTGCAATACCATATTGATAAAAGTAACATTCAAAATTTTACAATATTTCCTGTATAGCAGCTTTTGCTTAACTTTATGTATTACTTATATAGTGTTAATCTCGTTATTGGTGAAATAAATGACAGTTGTCAGCCCCAAATGAAGAGGATTTAATTACTGACACATATCTTCACCCATATTCATACAGTGAACATAGCCGTAGTGGGGTTTTGTAGAGATACCATAGAACGGTTGTATCCGATATGGTTTAGAACGTAAAAAGACTAAACAAGAATTATATAATTGAGACATTGCTTATAAAGATTCTGGTGTATTACATTTTTCTGCACACAAATGTAGACTAAGTGGCTTTAGTCCGATTGCAGTACTGTCCAGCAAAATAGGCCGCTCCCATAACTCGATTATCAATTATCTTCGAGTTGCAAACAACACTCTTCAACTATCACTTAACTCTCGGTTGTAAACAATCCTCCTCCTAAGCTTCAGGTTGCCAACAACACTCTTCGATTATCACTTAACTTTGGGAAGCAAACAACATTATTATAAGAAATTCGTCCATTATTTTTAAACATAATTATGAGTGTGCTTAAAATTAAATATCACTGCTTTGATTCGTTTTCAGTAGAGTAAATGAAGAGTATATTTTGTAATTAACATTCCTCTATTTTGTCATGGACTGTAACAAATATGCGATTTATTATATCAAAACATATCCAATTGTAACACGTTAGTCAAAATCAGGCACTGACGTTTTGCATAATTCATGTGTAAGAGTTGATGTACATAATGATAATACTGAACGTCTATTTGCTGGTTGGTATTTATTTCATCTTGATTTTTTGTGGCGAATTATCATATATTTAATTCGTGTACTAACGTTTATACAGTATAGGTATATATTTTAAGATCTGTTCATCCTAAAGGAGGGAGAATGAGTCAAGCAGAACAAGACATATGGTTCAATTAACTAACATTTTTGCTAACAATCTTTAATGGATTTGCTAAACGACTTAATCAGTCTTTATTACGTAAAATTGTACTCCCTGTTTTTCGACTGAACTACTTGCACACGTAACATAAGTTAACTATTTATCAGTGAAAGGGTTTAACTAAATGACCAATGAAATAATTTGTCTAAAGGAGGAACTGCACTTCTTCATTGTACTCATTAATTCAGAATCATATCATGACATGAAATTAATCTCACAGATAACATATTTGAAAACAGTTCCCAGCAGGAATTGAACCAAGCAATCGCCCAATATTCATGCACCAGCACCTAAAGTACCATTCAAGAAGAATATGGAAAATGCTTCACAGAAGCGAGTGACATTGCAGAAAGTTGGACTGCGTATTGTACAGAACTCTACAACCATCAGTCCATTAGAGACCAAGAGGTGCTTGAAGTTCCAAACGCCACATATTATGATGATTTCCGCCATTCTCAAAGAAGAGGTGGAGTCAGCAATAAGCGCAATTAAGAATGGGAAGGCAGCTATCCCAACTGAACGTATCACAAATAAGGGGAATATGTGATAGAGCGAATAACAAAATTCTGCACCAAAATATGGCAGACAGATAAATGGGTAACATAGTGGACCCATTCGCTGATTACAACACTCCTATATCATAATCATATAATAACATTAATTTAGTCTGACAGATAACATATGTATAAACAGCTCCCATCAGGACTCGAACCCACCCATCGCCCAGCTTTTAGACAGCAGCACCGGAACATATACAGCTCGTCTTCTATAACTAAAGGTAGACAAGAACGCACTCGTTCGGCAAACGGAACTTACTACTCAACAAATTATATACCAAAACTGGATTTCTCTAAAGACATATAATTGATATCACATCAATATATTAATATAAATTACATACAAACGCAAAAATGTATAGAGAAATAAAAAAGACGAAGAAAACTGTATAATTACCTGTATGTATTATAACTGTACCCTCTGATGCTCTGCAATATCAGTACTCTAACACTCCCGCATTATATATAAAAAAATATGGGTAGTGCTTTTCCAAATATGTTCACTGTGAACTTTTGATCTCGCTTTCTTAAGTAATTAATTTACATAACATTTGTTGTGATGACTATGAATACCGTAAACCTCTGACCTGATTGCCTTAGGAAATATCGCGTCATGGCGAGGAAAATGTATTATTGTTGTAAACAGCCACTGTTCCAAATTAATCTACATACACACACACACGTGTTCGTGTTTGTTTGTTTGTTTGCAAATTCAGTTTTTCCACAATTTCCCTTATATGTTACTCTAAGTGTTTCTTTCCGTAAGATATTAACTACAACCAAAATTTTCAATAAACACAAAGTGACTAGATCTACATTATATAATATACAGGTGTGTTAGTATTTGTATTTTGTTCCTCAGAGCTCGCTGACAGGGCTTAGACCAGCATCGATATATAGCTACAGAGTAATTAAATCGATTTACGATAATTATCAACTTTATTGACCTAAAGTAATTTCCAGATATTAAGAAGTTGTCCTTTGAAACGGTTTATTTCTGACATTACTTACTGCCTCCAAGTACATATACATTGTTTGAAGTTGAGCAATTGTCTGAACACCATTTAATACAAATCTGGAAAAAATGAGTAAGTGAACGACAAATAACATATATATCGTTACACGTACAATATGATGTATATGGTGGTGTTTTATGAAACCAAACTAAGAATCAATCATGATCTAGGGTTCTTTAGGACGTGTTGTGCCTTACTATCCCGCCTCTACCCGCCTCCTCTGGCATAAAGTTGTATTTATATCATAGCCTCAATATATGATGGCTGATAGCATACTTGAAATTTAACAACTTCAGGGTTGGAGGTAAGGAGAAAGGGAGCATCAATTCTCCTTAAGTGATAGTACATGACCCTTAGCACTAAGACAGGTTAGGATAAATCCCATTTCTAAGTCTCCGTCGCTCCCTCAAATATACACATACGCGAGCACACATAATTAATATATATAAAATCAGATCTAACTTGGGCTTTCTACTGTTCAGGAGACTGTTTGAATAATGCTAACTGATTTTGATATATTAGTAACTAAAATGCTCAATGTCTACTGGGGATGTCCCAGTTGACAATAATAATGTTTTTTTTATAAACACGCATTTGACACGATCAAGACAAATATAAATTTAGTTATTCAAATGAGAATCTTACAACTTCGTCCAAAAAGATATATTTTCAAACAGAGCATACTTAATGGGTGGAGTAGCGGGGTTTGGAGATAATCTGAACGTGATTTAATTTGATTGATTGTCTCTTTACTAGTTGCCACAGTATATAGCGACAGTCGATAATTTACTTACTATTTACTATTATTGAAAATACATACTATTATTTTTATTTTATTTTGATAAAACAAACATTAATAATCTGAATATACTTTAAACAACTGGAATAACTCTCTATTCTGGATTTTTTGGCTTTTATTCACACAAATAAGAACTACCAATTGAAAATATGAAACAACCTAATAACAGTGTTTCCATCACGTCCGTGTGATGGAGGATTTCAATCGGTTTGAACTAAGGTGCAACAAGAAATTTTAACACAATTAGCCTACAATATCCTAAGGAATAACTAGAACACCAGTAATAAACTCAAGCTCTTAATCACTTGAGTTTGTTTGGTGAGTGTATGTGGTTTATATTATTACTGGTGTTTAGCCGCTTTATTACTTTTCTAACACTACATATTTTATTTTCGGCTTTAATTACTTATTCAATTTTTTTTGGGCACGAATAGACATAGATAAGAACGTACAACTATAATGAATTTGACAAAGTAAACCACGTAGTAAGCGTTATTGGGATAACGTAAAACTATATTATTCGACAAACAAAACAGATAGTAACCCTGATTATATTACTTATTTTAGTATTAATTTTGTTCTCACGACATGTACACCTAAAACATCAAAAGAGTGGACAGGGAGACACTCACCACCTAACACTTTTGGAAAACCAGGGTCTCACTTTTAAGTCCTAACCAGCTATACTTGCTAAGGTGAGGAAAAGAGGTGTCACCAACTACAATTAAGGACTTGCATATATTCAGCTGTACAGGTGTTTGAGTTATTAATTTCTTGAGTATAAGTTATAATTGTTGTACTACCAAGTATATTTTCGTATATTATCTATGTAGCTTCGGTTTACGTGGTATAATGCAGCTATTTTGTATTCTTGTTCGTAAAGTTGCATTTTTAAGAAACGTTTAGTACCGTCGAATTCTTATCAGGTACGGTTCGGTTCACTTCTAAACTTATGTATTGTTTTTTAATTATTTGTTACTGAACGACTAAATCTTAGTTTTTTGTGCGTGTATTTTTACTCAGTGTTTTTCTAGTAAACTATTTGTAAATGTAACATATGAAAACGGTTCATTTGTCAACAGGTTTAACTAAATGACCAAAGAAACCATTTGCTTTAGGGAGGAATTGCACTATTGCATTGCAGTCATTAACTTAGAATCATATAATGACATGAATTTAGTCTGACATATATCATATTTAAAATCAGTTCCCAGCAGGAATCGAATGCACCATTCGCCCAACATTCATGCACCAGCACCCAAACACATACAACCATGAGCTCGTTCTCATGACATAAACGTGGACAGGACTCACCCGTTCGGCAAAGGGAACTTAATATTCAACTTTATCTACATCCCCACTGGATTTATCTAAAGATATGCAATTTGCATCACATCAATGACATATAAATTACACAAAAACGCAATAATATAGATATATAACAAAGACGAAGTAAACGGTAAGGTTATGTGTATGTATTATAACTGTACTCTCTGATAATCTACTAATTCAGTACTCTAACAATCCCAACTTATATCAACTTATATACAAAGCAATATGGGTCGGGTTATTCTAAATATGTTCATTGGGAACTTTTGATCTAATGAAAGTAATAAATTTACATTTTATAACATTTGTTGTGAACGTAAAATAGCGTAAACTTGGCCAACCTGTGTATATTCGTCTTGTCGCTACATGATTTTAGTTGGACCTTAATTATAATCCTAGTCCAAGACAACCTTTGTTAAACCTTGTAACTTTTACCTTTGACACACTTTGTGTATTTTACGCTTGCTAACAACATATTTGGTTATGATAGTATTACAGTTGGAATTAGAATACTTCAATCCTTCTTGTTTCTTTAACCACTTCATTTAATACTACCACATTTCAAATATGTCAGCCATCACACGTTTTTTCTTTGCTTTACAATTGATTGTCACTCTTATAGTTAGTTTTCAATCTGAGGAACAATACATTTTCCTTGCATGCTTCAATGCTTGTTTGATTATCAAGTTATTCAAAAATATATTCAAGTTTACTTAGTGTATATGCTATTTTATGGCAAAATCCTTTGGACGCAAAAGTTCAATATTATCATGATGTTTTATTCAAAGTTAAAAAAGTTAGCATTTTTGTTGTCATGGTCGGCAACTTACATTATTTTTCACCAGGATATAAATAAATTTCGACAATATACCCTGATTCCTTGACCACATAAAACATCCTAAACCTACACGTAACTCAATCACATGCTTTTCAGAATTTTACAACCGATGCAACGGGTCGCGTTTTAAAATGCTATTTAGTGATTCTATATAAACTATTGGAATATTTTCAGAATATGAATACAATTCTAACAGATAAGTTACTTTTATTCTAGAACTTGAAATAATAAAACATATATACAGGTGTATCAGGCAATAACAGTCGGTGTGTTAACAATTTAAATATGACCTTATTCAATTTAACGATTAATATTTCAATCAGTTGCAAAACGTTTTTAAAATCGACAGAAAGAAAGAATATGCACGATAGATTATTTCGAAATATATATTTAAAAGTGATGGATAATATTATAAAACGTACTCTTGTCACAAAAATATTTTGTTGCGATTTGTCAATAGCTCAACGTATGCCTGTATGTTTCAATGGACAATAAATACACAAATTAAATGATAAATTACAAGATGATGATGAAACGGGCGGTATTTCAAAAGTAGTTTTTATATGTATGAGTACAGCTGTGTCAATATAAACACCTGATAATAATACATAATACCATGTGTATCAGACTTCTCAGTATAAAAAAATGGCTGTTGATTGATTGCATGATAGCAATGTAAAAACTTACACTTTGTAACAAGAGAGAAAGAGAGACAACATAAAGGTTGTGTTATTCAAAGTAGAGTAATTAGTCATAGCTATGGTATGAATTCAGTCTAGATTTGTTATGTGAAAATTTCCTCTAAATGAATGTTGAAAAGGCTCACCCATTGCAACGAATGATTACTGAATAAATCCCCTCCTCAATAACTCCTTACCAGCTGTAATAACATTTTAAAAATGTTGATTTCCGTGTTCTATTCGCTCTATTATATATATATATATATATATATATATATATATATATATATATATATATATATATATATATATATATATATACACACACACACAGTAATAGATCAATAAATGTTACAATAACAGAGCAAGAGATCAATAAATTGTGTTTCTTTCCTACTGAGAGAGTTAGCTGGAATTAAATAATAATTTAAAGAAAACACTATATACATTAAATGATGGAGAAGTATCAGAGGTCCAAACAACGCGTTATAATACGCGTGTTCCCACGTGTTTACCATCCGTACTAGTGAAGTAGCAAAACATTCTGAGCCATCCTGCAAAACCTAATTATGGGACCCTCTAAAACTAAACTAATTATTTCATAGGAATCATAGACCAACTGGGTCTGTCCAACCACTACCCACCCCCGTCCATTGTGCGGTAACTCCTCTAATGATCTGTACACTTATCGCTATGTTCATCTGAGATGCATCTCGTCCTCTTATAAACTAAAATCGAATGGTTGTTCCTTTCTGACATTATTCTCAAATAGAAAGGAAAATTTACAGAAAATTAAGGATCTATAACACTTAGATCCCGTTTCATTAGAAGTGCTTAAGACAAATGGAACGGACCCTCATCCAACATCATCCAAAGTTATTTTGGTTTTCTTTCTTCTACTGTGGAAAGAGAAAGATAGTATTAATACAAAAACAATGTAAAAGCTACTTAGTGTATATGCTATTTTATGGCAAAATCCTTTGGACGCAAAAGTTCAATATTATCATGATGTTTTATTCAAAGTTAAAAAAGTTAGCATTTTTGTTGTCATGGTCGGCAACTTACATTATTTTTCACCAGGATATAAATAAATTTCGACAATATACCCTGATTCCTTGACCACATAAAACATCCTAAACCTACACGTAACTCAATCACATGCTTTTCAGAATTTTACAACCGATGCAACGGGTCGCGTTTTAAAATGCTATTTAGTGATTCTATATAAACTATTGGAATATTTTCAGAATATGAATACAATTCTAACAGATAAGTTACTTTTATTCTAGAACTTGAAATAATAAAACATATATACAGGTGTATCAGGCAATAACAGTCGGTGTGTTAACAATTTAAATATGACCTTATTCAATTTAACGATTAATATTTCAATCAGTTGCAAAACGTTTTTAAAATCGACAGAAAGAAAGAATATGCACGATAGATTATTTCGAAATATATATTTAAAAGTGATGGATAATATTATAAAACGTACTCTTGTCACAAAAATATTTTGTTGCGATTTGTCAATAGCTCAACGTATGCCTGTATGTTTCAATGGACAATAAATACACAAATTAAATGATAAATTACAAGATGATGATGAAACGGGCGGTATTTCAAAAGTAGTTTTTATATGTATGAGTACAGCTGTGTCAATATAAACACCTGATAATAATACATAATACCATGTGTATCAGACTTCTCAGTATAAAAAAATGGCTGTTGATTGATTGCATGATAGCAATGTAAAAACTTACACTTTGTAACAAGAGAGAAAGAGAGACAACATAAAGGTTGTGTTATTCAAAGTAGAGTAATTAGTCATAGCTATGGTATGAATTCAGTCTAGATTTGTTATGTGAAAATTTCCTCTAAATGAATGTTGAAAAGGCTCACCCATTGCAACGAATGATTACTGAATAAATCCCCTCCTCAATAACTCCTTACCAGCTGTAATAACATTTTAAAAATGTTGATTTCCGTGTTCTATTCGCTCTATTATATATATATATATATATATATATATATATATATATATATATATATACACACACACACAGTAATAGATCAATAAATGTTACAATAACAGAGCAAGAGATCAATAAATTGTGTTTCTTTCCTACTGAGAGAGTTAGCTGGAATTAAATAATAATTTAAAGAAAACACTATATACATTAAATGATGGAGAAGTATCAGAGGTCCAAACAACGCGTTATAATACGCGTGTTCCCACGTGTTTACCATCCGTACTAGTGAAGTAGCAAAACATTCTGAGCCATCCTGCAAAACCTAATTATGGGACCCTCTAAAACTAAACTAATTATTTCATAGGAATCATAGACCAACTGGGTCTGTCCAACCACTACCCACCCCCGTCCATTGTGCGGTAACTCCTCTAATGATCTGTACACTTATCGCTATGTTCATCTGAGATGCATCTCGTCCTCTTATAAACTAAAATCGAATGGTTGTTCCTTTCTGACATTATTCTCAAATAGAAAGGAAAATTTACAGAAAATTAAGGATCTATAACACTTAGATCCCGTTTCATTAGAAGTGCTTAAGACAAATGGAACGGACCCTCATCCAACATCATCCAAAGTTATTTTGGTTTTCTTTCTTCTACTGTGGAAAGAGAAAGATAGTATTAATACAAAAACAATGTAAAAGCTACTTAGTGTATATGCTATTTTATGGCAAAATCCTTTGGACGCAAAAGTTCAATATTATCATGATGTTTTATTCAAAGTTAAAAAAGTTAGCATTTTTGTTGTCATGGTCGGCAACTTACATTATTTTTCACCAGGATATAAATAAATTTCGACAATATACCCTGATTCCTTGACCACATAAAACATCCTAAACCTACACGTAACTCAATCACATGCTTTTCAGAATTTTACAACCGATGCAACGGGTCGCGTTTTAAAATGCTATTTAGTGATTCTATATAAACTATTGGAATATTTTCAGAATATGAATACAATTCTAACAGATAAGTTACTTTTATTCTAGAACTTGAAATAATAAAACATATATACAGGTGTATCAGGCAATAACAGTCGGTGTGTTAACAATTTAAATATGACCTTATTCAATTTAACGATTAATATTTCAATCAGTTGCAAAACGTTTTTAAAATCGACAGAAAGAAAGAATATGCACGATAGATTATTTCGAAATATATATTTAAAAGTGATGGATAATATTATAAAACGTACTCTTGTCACAAAAATATTTTGTTGCGATTTGTCAATAGCTCAACGTATGCCTGTATGTTTCAATGGACAATAAATACACAAATTAAATGATAAATTACAAGATGATGATGAAACGGGCGGTATTTCAAAAGTAGTTTTTATATGTATGAGTACAGCTGTGTCAATATAAACACCTGATAATAATACATAATACCATGTGTATCAGACTTCTCAGTATAAAAAAATGGCTGTTGATTGATTGCATGATAGCAATGTAAAAACTTACACTTTGTAACAAGAGAGAAAGAGAGACAACATAAAGGTTGTGTTATTCAAAGTAGAGTAATTAGTCATAGCTATGGTATGAATTCAGTCTAGATTTGTTATGTGAAAATTTCCTCTAAATGAATGTTGAAAAGGCTCACCCATTGCAACGAATGATTACTGAATAAATCCCCTCCTCAATAACTCCTTACCAGCTGTAATAACATTTTAAAAATGTTGATTTCCGTGTTCTATTCGCTCTATTATATATATATATATATATATATATATATATATATATATATATATATATATATATATATATATACACACACACACACACAGTAATAGATCAATAAATGTTACAATAACAGAGCAAGAGATCAATAAATTGTGTTTCTTTCCTACTGAGAGAGTTAGCTGGAATTAAATAATAATTTAAAGAAAACACTATATACATTAAATGATGGAGAAGTATCAGAGGTCCAAACAACGCGTTATAATACGCGTGTTCCCACGTGTTTACCATCCGTACTAGTGAAGTAGCAAAACATTCTGAGCCATCCTGCAAAACCTAATTATGGGACCCTCTAAAACTAAACTAATTATTTCATAGGAATCATAGACCAACTGGGTCTGTCCAGCCACTACCCACCCCCGTCCATTGTGCGGTAACTCCTCTAATGATCTGTACACTTATCGCTATGTTCATCTGAGATGCATCTCGTCCTCTTATAAACTAAAATCGAATGGTTGTTCCTTTCTGACATTATTCTCAAATAGAAAGGAAAATTTACAGAAAATTAAGGATCTATAACACTTAGATCCCGTTTCATTAGAAGTGCTTAAGACAAATGGAACGGACCCTCATCCAACATCATCCAAAGTTATTTTGGTTTTCTTTCTTCTACTGTGGAAAGAGAAAGATAGTATTAATACAAAAACAATGTAAAAGCTCCACAAAAACGAACTAAAAGAAAATGATATTCAATGACACAGATGGATCCTAGGATTCTAAGGTTAGATTGTGTGAAAACGTAAATGTAACCATTTCATATCTTTAAAATGTTTTGCTTTTCTTGTATTTATTGAGACTTGTTGTCCTATATTAACGAAAGAGCTTTATGACCTTGGTTACAAGTTTTTGGTCAATTAATCTTTGATTTTTTCTATCGACATTTTGAACAAAAACATGGCTTTCATGTATGCATGATATCGTTGCTTTAATTGATACACATAAGAATTAATTAGCCATATAATTCATGCACTATAACTCAAACACACATGGTCATGTGTGTGTGTGTGTGTGTTTGTGTGTGTGTGCGTGTGTGTGTCTATGTGATTTCGATGTTTAAAGTAGCATTAAGTCATATTGCTATTATCTCTGCAGTGTGGAAGTTTCCAGTGATGTCTAGCACTGGGATATTATGTCGCTGACATGTGACATCATGCCCTCCGCCCCCTCCTTACATTATCTTGACGCCAGGTCGACCAGTCCTAACACTGACCTCTTCTTTATAAGCGCCAAGCAAGGCAGCTGATAGTACCAATTTGCTAGTCTATGGTATGACAAGGCAGGGGTTCAAACCCGCAACCTCAAACTCCTGCATCCAAGGCTGACACTCAAACCAGTTTAGGCCACCGGAGCGTGGTCACAGTCACTCGCTCAACCCCAATAATGGAAGGAGGGGTGTCAAACGTAAAAATACGAGATACATGAAAAGTCATTCGATAAGCAAATGAAATTGAATACAGCCAAACAGACACGCATATGCACACACACACGCATACGCACGTACACACACACACACACACACACACATGGATATATCTGTTTATATAGATACATTTCACCACGCAATACGGAAACTCATTTCAAAGTCTTTAATTTCGCTGCTGAAACTGCGTTAAATATTAGTAAGTATGGAAATTAATTCGTATAGCCAATATCAAAGCTTCCATTCAGTAAAGCATTGATTCGCTTCCTCCCTGAAATTGAAAATTTCATAAGACTAAAGAAACAACATTTTTTTTTTTACTCTAACTTGTATATTTCTCTTGAGTTCATTCAAATTGATTTTGCGAAAAATCCGTCAGAAAAAAATCTGCGTATAATTTGTTTCCACTTGAGAACATTAATGAATAATACATGGGAATTAAACAAAATAATACTTAGCCACATTGTCTTCAATAAAGCTTTTAATCATACAGAGTTTGGAAGATATTGCTATTTGCTGCATTTGCTACTGTATCAAATTATAAATATTCAATTGCTGTCTTATTAACTCTTCCAAAAAATAGGAAAAATATAACTTCAATCGTGTAGCAAAGGATAAACCATTTTCCCCTTGTAACTATTTTGATACAATGTTAGGCTAATGATAGAAGACACAGACTATATGATATAGGTCACAGCTCTAACATCAAGATGCAAGTGACAGGGAATAAACGTCTTCTACACCTGGTACAAAGCATGGAAATACATTTATTTACATTTATACTTCTTGAAATTTCTTCAAAATGTCCTTTCTTAGTTGGTTCTGTAAATATGGGATTACGAGTACCTGACCTGCTGAGATTCATTCCCCTTACTGCTTTGAATTGACCCAGTAATCAAGCCCATCATGATAATAAAAAGCAGAACTGAGTTGGATTATCATAAAAGCAAAATCCATTCATTTTAGACCAAACGGAGAAGATGGTGCAATGCGCATTTATTCACAGTAAGACTCCTAATGTCATCTTTATGAAGATCAAAACGACAATTATTTTGAACGTACACGCAACGAAGTCGAGGGTCGCTGGGCGGTGTTATGTGCGCATTAATATTGTTATTGTGTATTAATTAATCTACGGATATATATTTTAATGCGGCATAAATTACCTTCAATTTCTTTGTTTCTTGTAGTGCATTTGTTTCATAACTAAGCTTTCGGTAGAATAGAAAAATGTGTATATAATAAAAAGATTACTGCATTTGTATGGGAAAATATGAACGCGTTTTCTATGATTAATACCACACTCCCAAAGGTGCTCTAGTTATAATTGAAAACCAACGCTTACGTTTGTCTCATACATATGCAGTAACTTATAAATACTGCACGTTATTACTATCCATTCTCTCCTACGTCTGAGGTTGCAAATTATAATAGCATATCATGTTTGTATATGTATGGAGAGTCACTCAGAAACAATTCTATTTTTCTGTTTTAACATGGATTTCAAACAAGTCAATATTGTAAAATTCTATAATGTTAAAATAGTTATAAGGATGAATTTCAAATTATCAATGTAACTAACTTAGTGAAATGAATAGCTTTACACGTAGTAAAATTGTAAACGTACATAATTAAAGTCGATAGTTTCAGTACATTTACAGGTGATGTTATTAACTGTACGGTAATTTATTACATTTCTGCATCAACTCTCTTGCATTTACGGTTATTTCATTTGCAACAGTATGTTCATTTAAATGGATTTACTAAACATACCGGTATCGGAAAGAAGTCTTTGAAGGAATGTCACACTGCGTCATCATGCTGACACCGTCCATGAAAGGCGTGTCAGGATGGAGGATAGCGTGCCAGTGAATAGCAGTTCCTTCATTGTTCAGCAAAGAGTTATATACATTCACCTCTACCGTGTCACCTTCACATATCTGCGCCAATTGACAAAAACGGTCATTGATCGAATATTTTTTGATATCGATAAAATGCGATAGCAGAAAATTGCATTTAATAACATACAAAACTATATATATGTGTGTGTGTGTGTGTGTGTGTGTGCGTGTGTGTGTGTGTGTGTGTGTGTGTGAGAGAGAGAGAGAGAGAGAGAGAGAGAGAGAGAGAGAGAGAGAGAGAGAGTAAATAACATTCTGGATTCCAAATAATTTTAGTACTCTTGCGTCTTGTTCTGATTTCAAGAAGAAAAAAAGTTATTTTATCCCTCATATTAATTTTAAAAAATTATCTTAAGAAAAAAGAAAATGTTTCATGGCTAAAATAAATCCATCGCCTTGACACAATTCAAAAAATTAAATGTTTGGTTTATAATTCGAAGAAATCATTTTAAAAGTTATAACTGGAAAGCTGAGCAGATAATAAATATAGACTATTTTTCTTTTAGGCTAAAAACAATATTATCTAACGATAAAACAATTTACAGCACGAGAGAATATGTATAACAGTTCACACAATTATGGGTGCTTAAATAAGTGGTTTTCTTGTGTTGTTTTATTAACTTAATTGATCGTCTGACTCGTCAAGATCAAATGTTCGTTACTATTGACTACACATTCACTTTTATGTTCTCCAATACAGTTAGCATTGACTGACTGACTGATCTTCTATCAAGAGAGTTATCGCCCATTCGGGCATACACTGCTTGTTTATATCCACACCGTGAGTTAGTTTAACTGATCGTAAAGGAAGGAATAGGAGCTTCGTGCACGCACATAGCATTCCAAAGTGCGTGCTAAAACACGCTCTTTTACATTTTTCATATGTGATTAAGTTAATCCGACAAAGAACACATTGTACTGGACATATCCAATTGGAACGCTCTAATCAATGCTTATTTCTAATTCGAAAACACCGAACTTCTGATTATAATAATAACAGCAATTAAAGAAGCAACAGGAACCATCCGAGGATATACTACTTGATTCCAATACCAACCAAATAGCACGTGTATATCTTCGTCTGTTGTCATATATGGAACGCGATCAAAATGTTGATACTGGTTTACAAATATCACAGTTTGACTTTAGGAATCTATATCCGATTTATTACTTTTCACTGGAACATCTTGATTTAATAAGACAATCCGTCGTTGATATACACTTTAGAGCCCGTGTAATCCGCCCTGTTGGTGCTGGTGCTATTGTTAATTACAGAGCAGTTGCTGTCATTCTCAGTGATAAATCAATGCTACTCGAAGGTGTTGGTGGACGAATGAGAGTAATTGATGCGCCAGTAGAAAACATGTAGTGTTTTCCAAAAACATGTAACAATTAGATCAATATGTTATTAATATAATGTCATACAGTCATATTAGTGTTACGTTAACTCCTGGTCAACTCAAGAAATTGCAATCGGAATCAGCTAAATAATGTGGAACCACGATAACGCTGAAACACAATCAGATGTCTGGTGGTCAGAATAAATTGTCGCTGACAACTCGTCAAATAAAACACTTTAATGATGCTTTGAAAGATAAAAAAGGTGTTCAGATCACACTCTCTGCAGCTGCGATCAAAAACATGATAAAATCCGGTGGTATATTCCCGTTGTTAGCTGCGTTACCAACGTTGATTGCTGCAGCAGCCCCAGCGGTAGCTAAAGCGGCAGCGTTAGGAGCCGTTGGTACCGCGACAGGGATGGCACTAAAGAAAGCTACCGGGAAAGGATACAGAAAAAAGGGAAAGGGTCTAAGACTACCAGGAACCCCGTATTCATGGTACAAAGGAAGCGGCCTGAGAATCCCAGGAACGGTTTATTAGTTCCCATGTCAAATTTTGATTTACTCGATGCTGCTAAAAATACTAGCGATAAAATGCTTTAGAGGTGTCTTTATGAGAGATCAGTTGCCGGCACAACCAAAAAACGTTGAAATCTCGATAACACCACCGGACCTGGAACCCACTGGGTTGCATACGTGATCGATCCGCGTGTAATCGTTTATTTCGATTCATATGGGTTAGCGCCGCCTAAAGAATTTATGCGTTATATAAACCGCTTAAACACTTTTCATAAAATAAAGACTTGGTACTTAACGTTACCAACACAAAAAATGAATGACCCACCAATATGCGGCATAGAAGTATTAAATGTCCTTGAAGCTATTTCATCATCGAGAAAACCACCTCATCAAGTCGTGAATGAATACACGAGTAATCGCTTTTAGAGAGAAGTAATTAGAAAATCAAAGATTTTTACAATAACAATTGTCGATATTTGGGGGAGATCTTAATCAATGTTGAAAACACCCACCGCGGAAATATCTGCAACCGGTGATATAAAAAAAAACAATCGAAGATGAAATAGCTGAGATGTTGAACTTACCAAGTGTTGATCCCAATGAAATAGTTGTGTTTCAAGATCATCAGGGCAAATTGAAAACTATTAATGTTTCCCTTGATGATATTTTAGTTAAACAACACAACGCAGTAGAAGATACTATCGCGTTGTTTTCCAATCAGGGTAAACTCAAAACGGGTGTCCTCATGTCAACAATCACAGATAAAATATTACACTCGATAACAATTATATATCCTCGGTGAATTCATTGAGATCACTGTTAGAATTTTTTGGTAATCCTCCAGTGACCACACCGAAGCTCACAGAGATAAAATATTCTATGTTGGAACTAGCAACACTTCAATCCAGATATGTAGATCACGTTGAAAAGTTTACATCATTTCGTAAAAATATCATTGATAACATTTTTACAACCATGCTGGATAAAATTGATATAAAACTCCCTGATATTAAAAAATCCATCGAAGATATGAAAAACTTCATCGAAGCAACCAAAGATGATTTTCCGAGGATGATACAAAAAAAAAAAAAAAAAAATTCCTCACGCGAAAGAAAATATTAACAATATCGTATACGCGATTCATGGTATGTGGAATTCGTAGCGGATTTAAGTAAACAACTAATTGAATTGCTAGCATTTTAAATCTAATTTGAAAACACTAGTGTTTTCAAAATAAAATGTCATCAATGACAACGTTACAACAGTATCGCTATGATCAGGTTAGAGAATTTCAAACTAAACTCAAAACACTCACTGAGGAGTATCAAGTAAAAATAAAAAAATATCGACGAAGAATCACCGCAGTTGATATTACCGTGTACTCAGTGAGTGGTGTAATCACCGGAGCTGGTATTATATGATTGCTCCGATAGCTGTTCCAATTTGTATAGCAGCGGCAACAACAATCGCCGGAATTATTTCAATAATAACAAAAAAAAATATCATCATGCAGCCAGCACAGACTACAAGACTACGTAGTTAAATTCCATATTGTGTCAACCGCGTACTCACAATTATCCTCGATGATATCGTCGTCACTCGATGACACATTAATATCAGATAGTGAGTTCTCAGCGATGGTACGTGTTTATGATTCAGCGATGTCAAAATTAGAGCGACAACATGAGTATAATAACAATGACAACACCGCAAGAACTACTTCAACGAATAGCGGAAAATACCAACCCGGTGAAACAAGCATGATCTCAATAACCTCAACGAATCCTGAATTCAGTGAGAATTTCCCTACTCCGATTCCCGTGAAGGAGATAGTGTTAGCAAAACTACAAGTGTATCACAGTTGGCCTAATATCAGATCAAAATCATTTGGCGGTCAACAACCGAATAATTCCTTGGTGTTTGCGAATAAGAATAAACCTGATGGTACTCCAGACTGGAACGTTGTTTCGATACCATCTGGGTCATACCAAATTGAACAATACAAAAACGAATTTCAACGTAGAATAAAATCAGTTACTGAAAATGAATCGAAAACCGCTATAACAGTTCATGAGCCAACGTTATCATCTGCAACTGAGATAAAATCACCCAGTTACGTCGTAGATATCTATCAGAGTTCAATCAGAACAATACTAGGATGGCCTGAAAACCCACCTCGGACATCCTTACATATACCACCAGAACCACAAAAATCCGACTATAATCTGAAAAGAAATCATATCATGATGCAATGATATCATACGATACAAATTTTAGAGTTTTAGTTTTCTTTATTTGGCGGTTAGAAGAAGGACCAAGCGCTGTTGGATGGTTTCAACCAATTCAAAGTAAAATTAATGAACACTTTATAAAAATAAATAATGAATTTGAAATACATAGAAATATATTGCGAGAAAAACGTTCCAAAGAATCACCGCGAGATGAGATCATCAAATACATAGAAATATGTAACCAAATTATCGCTGATATTGAAGCATTTAATTCATGAATTATTCAAATAATCTTAAATGCTGTAAATCCTAAATCAAGAACAGAATTTGCAAAAACATATAATATAAACATAGAGAATATTTCAGCATTTAAACTCCCCCGGGTATAATGTATATTAATTAAAAAAATCAACCAATGATCTCCTTGATGAGTACTTTCCACGAATCCTTGCCGCATGGAAAAAAATGCATCAGCCACAAAAAACTATCTTGACATATAATAATGACCCAGATGGTGGTGGTAGGCATATCGCTCCTCAGAATGTGAATATATCCTCGGTGATAGCATTGAATTTAGTATGTGATGTTATCGAAGGCAGCTATCAAATAAATCTCGAGCGGTCAAATCAAGCCCAACAAGGATATATTTTATATTCATTTGCACCAACAGTTCCTCCAGGGTTTCTAATCATTGAGGATCCCACTAATCCAGTCTATATGAGATGTCATAATGATTCACTAACGAGAACTAATTTTAAACTCACTGACCAGTCCAACAATCTGATTGATTTACAAGATGAGGTTTTACAAATTAGCCTGTTTGTGAAACTTAAATGATTTTCATCGTAAATTTCAAGGATTGTTAAACCCATAGCAGCAGCAGGGGGCGTGCGACAAAGACCTTGGCGTCCTATTTTTATTCTGTTTTACCAAATAGACGCCTTTTTTACGATTTCGAGAAAGCCTTGGTTTGCCAAATCGACGCCTCTAAAACGTTGTACAGTTCGCCCCTGCTGCTGCTTGTCTCCAACTGGCTACTCCTCACATTAGTTCCAATATAGTGTATAAAATAGACCAATCTACACTTATTTCCGACACACGTTCTAAAACAGACCAGTCTACATTATTTCCAATATACTGTCTAAAATAGATCAATCTACACATTAGTTCCGACACACGTTCTAAAACAAACCAGTCTACACATTAGTTCCAATATACTGTCTAAAACAGACCAGTCTACACATTAGTTCCAATATACTGTCTCAAACAGGTAATTATCCGCATTCGTTCTAATCAGTGGTGGCGTTAACGAGGTGCGAAAGGTGAATGAGAGCTCCGAACATTTTGTTTGTTGAAAACAGTTTATATTTAAAGCAGATTATTTATTTTAAATGATCCTTAAATCAAGGGTGCTTTTTCCATGATTATTTCGTATAATTTCTTCAGTGATATAGAAATTAGATTTTGGAAGTTCATTTTCCTCACTGCGCCCTAAAACCGCGGCTGTTTTCGTACCTCAAATAGGCCAGTCTACACATTTTGCTAGTTAAGTTCCTATATACTAGATTGGAGGAACATCGGGGTAGAGATACATCGCGCTCGCAATGGATAAATGAATAAATAAATAAATGATATTAGTAAATTAACAAACATTTTTGCATCGCTTGACAGAGAACGTAACTTGTGTATAACATAAGAAAATCAATCTGATTAAAGCCGATATCCACAGTCCATTGTGTAAATCTGACAGACGCCACTAAAAGTTCACGTTTTGGTAAATTTTGCAATTTCCAATCTATTAATATTTACTATCCCATCAGATAAAAATGTGCAAATTTGTGTTAGGTATCTTTAGCTACGAAATGTTCCGAATGACGTGTGCGTGACTTTCAATCAAGAAAGAAAGATGTGATTTGATTGGTGAACCACAGTATCAGCAGAACATGACGTCTTATTTGTGTCCATCAGATCTTCATACTGGACTGTGGAGATCTGATAATTTAATCAGATTGTGCAAAAACTACTTTATTTCACTATCCATCCTGCAGTCATCGAAATCCTTTCTAAATGGAAACGTGTAGCCCAAATGACCTCTGACCTTTGAAACTATCCAAAGTCTTAAATCAAATTGTCGCTGATTTTCTTCGACACGTTAATTCTTACTACTCAGCGGATATTTCAAATCTATTAGACAAACATACATTAATATCAGAGCCAGGAAGCATGCGCTTCATAAATTGAATGCTCCTTGAAACGCCATCCGCGGCTATGCAGTGAGGTCGGAAACAGTCGGAAATGTTTCTTGGACAGTCAAAACAAGCAATAGACAGCGTTTGATAATTTTCAAGTCGGAAATCGTACGCACAAGTCAAGGGTGCAGTGGTCGGGGTACATTTCCTATAACATGGATGGATTCTGTAATCTGAGAAATAAACATTTTTGTAAAATGGTTTCAAGAAAGAAACAAAGCAATATATGTTTTACTGTGCTGTGTTTTTAACATATTACACGATAACTTTAGGAAACTGCGGAAACCGCTGTCAGCGCCCGAAAACGTGATAGATATGTCTGATGTACGCAACACAAAAGAAATTTTTTGAAATTTAATAGTGTTGACCAGTTATGGTCAAGGTGTGCTGGAAACATCTCCATTAACATAGTGTATGTAAAGTTATGACGCGAGGGCGAAATAAACGTTCGCCATTTAATTTAAAATTCTCATCCAACAAATACAAAAAAGGAGGTAAGGAAATACAAATATGCGAGTCGAGCACAAAGAAGGAGGCAATACTAGAAGCAATAGTAATACACTTAGCAGTTATAGAATAGTAGTAATATTAGTAGCAATGGTAATAGTAGTAGTAGCAATAGTAACAGTAATAGTAGCAATAGTAAGAGTATTAGTAGTAGTAACACTAGTAGCAGAAATAGTAGTAATGATAACAGTAGTAGTAGTAGCAATAGTAATAGTAACATAGTAGCAATAGTAGTAATAATATTAATATTAGTAGTAGCAAGAGTTACAGTAATAGCAGTATTAGCAATAGTAGCAGCAATAGTAGTAGCAATAACAGAAATAACACCAGTATTAGAAATAGTAATAATAGTGGTAGTAGTAAAAGTGATATAGTAGTAGAAGTAGCAATAGCATTAATAGCGACAGCAGTAATAGTAGTAGCAATAGTGAAAGCACTAGTAATAGTAGCAGAAACAGCAGTAGTAGCAACAGTAGCAGTAGTAATAGTAGTATTAGCTATAGTAGTTTTAGTAGTAAAGTAGTAGTAGTAGTAGTAGTAGTAGTAGTATTAGTAACATTAGTAGTAGAACTGTAATAATAGTGGCAGTAGTAGTAATAGTAGTAAAATAAATAGTGGTAGCAGTAGTAGTAATAATAGTTGTATCAGCAATATAGCGACAGTAGTAATAGTAGTAGCAATAGTGAAAGTACTAGTAATAGTAGTTGAAACAGCAGTAGTAGCAACAGTAGCAGTATTAATAGCAGTATTAATAGTAGTAGTAGCTATAGTAGTTGTAGTAGTAACGTAGTAGTAGTAGTAGTAATAACAGTAGTAGTAGAAATAGTAATCGTAGTGGTAGTAGTGGTAGTAGTAGTAATAGTAGTTGCATTAGCAACCGTAGTAGTAATAGTATTACTAGTAGTAGCAATAGTAGCAGTACTAGTAGAAATAGTGGCAGTAGTAGTAGTAGTAGTTGTATTAGCAACAGCAGTAGTCGTAATATTACTAGTATTAGCAATAGTAGCAGTAGTAGTAGCGGTAGCAGTAATAACAATATGCATCAATAAAGTCGAAATCAGCATAACTGATAGTTTTGGCATCAAGTTCCCACCAGCAAGGTGGGTAGCCAGGAAAACCAATACAAGAGTCTTCAGGTATGTAGAACGTTAAGTCGAACTGTATGTATGTATGTATGTATGTATGTATGTATGTATGTATGTATGTATGTATGTGTGTGTGTGTGTGTGTGTGTGTGTGCGTGCGTGCGTGCGTGCATGCACGCGCGCACGCACGCACGCACGCACACACATTCACACACACACACACACACATATATATATATATATATATATATATATATATATATATATATATATATATATATATATATATATATATATAGATATATATATGCATTCGTGTATTGTAAGACTAGTGTACAATATTTCATTGATATAAATTTGTTCGGATTTAATGGTTTGTATCTAACAGGAATCGTGCATTGAAGGAATTTCGTGAGAATTAATGTATATGATGTTAAATTATATATGTTTTTTGAGCTAAGAATTGATTTTACTGTCTTTGTCAATGAATCGCTAATTAGCAAGTAATGTAGTTTTATGACAATACATCTCGTCCATTAATTCATATTGTGTGATTAAGTTGTGAATTCCTTAAAGTTGTAATGATAAAATAAAATCAGCGTGTGTCGATCGACATCGTTCAGATAGTAATTGACAGCCCACAGTAGGATGTAACAATTTATCTAAGAGGTCTAGTAATGTCATGGCTCCAGTCAGGTTAGCGCTAGAGAAATATTAGTTTTATACTGGGGTTGAGTGAATATCAAGTTGAGAAAACACCATATTAGATTAGTTATATTGATAATATCTGACGTAAACCGACTGGGACAACTTTAGATCGCAGACGAAAAATGGCTGACAATTATTTAGTTTGTGTATTATATTTACTAGAAGAGAAACATGATTCAATACCTGATAAAAGAGGAAAAGAACTTACGGTTTTAAGAATCAAGTCTAAATATAATCCAAGAATATTCCAAGAATTAAAATTTTTCAGTTCTAATAGTAAATTGTTGTAATGAATTTAAGTTCGAGTCCTGACGAACATCCAAAATGGAAGGTACTGACGTATATTGTAGTCAATATAACACTGATGTGTCAACAGTTCTTTGTTGATCCAAAGGAAAAAATATTCCGGTGTTTGAATTCCGAATAGAATTTCAATAAATTACTTTGTCCACGAATTCTGTATGAGCACTTAAATACACCTAGGGAAAAGAATTGATAATCCATAAAATAAAATTTCAACTCAAACTGGTCACAACAAAACAACTTTCAGTGTCAAAGATAAAAAGCCCAACTGGCTGGTTTATGTCAAGAAAGCGATTATACCATTTAAGTAAGACACAACATATATACTGGTATGAGTCACGTGATCACTTTCTAGAACAAGATCGAAGCTTCAAATGCTTAACATCACCGTACGCCTCGATTTCATTCTTATCAATCCCACACAAAGAAGGAATTTAAACCAATAAAATGGAAGATGTTCACTCCAGCTCTGAATGAAGGC